>CAMZMU010000099.1:30896845-31591733 GCA_947311845.1 Poa pratensis
CTCGCGACCAGCGCAAGGAGCTGGCCAGCGCGAGGAGGAGAAGATAATTTCTGAAGCTGAGGTGGTGAGGAAGTCTCTGGAGCAGCATCGTCGTGAGGAGTCTGTGTGCTGGAGGCTCGCGAGCAGGCCATGACGACACGCGAAGCTGAGGTGCTCAAGCGTGAGGAGAAACTGGAGCAGGCGGAAACAGACATGAACAGAGACGTGAGGCCTTGGAGTCCCGCGAGAGCAGCTTGGCTGAGGCCATGGGCAAGCACGACAAGGAGGTGGAGCGGCACCGGGAGCTTGTGGAGAAGGCCAACCAAAGCTTGCCGAGAAGAAAAAGGAGGCGGAGGCGGAGGCCCTCACCAAGCAAAAAGAGTACCGCACTGCTGTCACACAGGCCGTCTCCCGGGAGTATGCTGGGAAGTTCAAGAAGCAGGAGGACGGCTTCCAGAAAAAGCGCAGAGAGCTCGGCAAGCGCATTCGCCAGCTGGAGGAGTGGAACGCCAACTTGAAATCCTCGCTGAAGCGCGCCAAGGACGCTAATCTCCGCACGGAACAGGCCCTCGAGCGCTCGGAGCAGGACCTCACAGCCCTGATGGCAGACATGCAGGAGCTGAATGCGCAGGTGGCCCCTGTTGTGGAGAGGGTCGAGGAGGCTGAGCAGAGCGCGGTGGCGGCACGGGTCTTGACGCAGCAGCGGGAGCGTATGTTCCGATCTTTGGTGACGCGCGGGAACGCTCTTGCTGCGAAGCTGGGGGTGGATGCTCCTGCCGTCCCCGTCCACGGGAACGCCGACGTGCCACGTATCTGACCTACTTCGACCAGCTCTTCTCCGTCCTTGAGGGCCCTGTGGCGGAACTCGACGATGTTGTCGACGAGGAGTGCCGCAAGCTCCTGCTGGTGGCGGTCGAGCGCGTCTTCGTCAACCTCAAGCGCCTATATCCATGCTTCGACTTCGAGTCCGTGACCGAGCCCATGGGGATGCTCAGATCGAGACGCGCCTCTTCAACTCGCTGCGGGAGGAGATCAACGACTATGTCAACCGCTTCAAGAGGGTCGCTGAAGAGCCGGCCTCTGGCGAGGAGGAAGACGTCGAGGAGGAAGGCGCGGAGGAAGATGACGCTGAGGAGGATGAGGCCGCCAAGACTTCTGCTTAAGCTGCTCCTGCCACAAGTCGCGCCTGAGGCGCAAGTTATCTTTGTTTAAAGACTTTGTTTCATTTGTGATGGTCTGTAAAACACTTTATTGTGTGCTGCAATGTGTGTGCCCCTCGACGGGCATTTTATCCCTATTCCATGCCTTTTTCGCTTTACGTCGTCAGGACCCGTCTCTTAGCGCTATGACTCCGCCACTACGGTATGCCAGAGCAATGACTCAGCAAGGCCGGGGGGTGTTTAAGGCTTAGAGAGGTAAGAGCTCTCGAGTCGCGATGCTCGAGGGCTCCCCTTTGACGCTCAAGCAGTCCATGAAATGCGAAGGAGAAAATACCCGCCCGAGGGACGGAAGTTGCTCGTGAGAGGAAAAACACAACGCCTGAGGTGTAAGCGCAGGACTTAGCTTAGCGAGGTTCTGCCTCGTGGAGGGCGTTGATTTCCCTGAAGTGTGCTTCCCTCTTTGGGTCTGGAGCGTGACTCCACGAGCCTTGGGGGGACTCTTGTTCCCTGTGTAGGTTAGAGGTGGAACCAAAGCAAACATGGTAGAGAAACTCATGCGCGCTTATAGGTTTCCTCATGGGTGCCTCGCGAGGAGAGTAAGTACCAAAGGTCCTTAGGTGAGGTGGCAGGTTTGGGAGCAAGCCCCTGGGCCAGAGCTCTTTGGTGAGGTAACAGGCGTGAGAGCGTGCTCACGTGTTAGAGCTCGGATCCTTTTGGTTTTGCGGTGCTGCTGGGATGCTCCCGAGGCACAGTCACCGTACTCAGCCCCCGCTCGCGAGGTGCGCAAGGGGAAAGATATGAGCGCGAATGAAAACACAGAGTAATGAGAACTAAAACTCACCCCCAAAATATTACATAGCGGCGCCGCAGCGCAATGTTTCACTAGGAAACGAATTGGTTCGTTACACTTGGGCTTGCCAAGATAAAGTTTCCATGTCGAGGCATGGGGACCACATTCAGTGGCTGAGACTCTTCACGGCCTGCGGCGGCACGTTACAGGAAGAGCTCAGAGGGACTGGCCCTCAGAGAGAGAAGCTTTTGTGAAGCTTGGAGGTGAAGCTGTGCGCTTTCCTCTAGAGACAAAAAATGCCTGGTGTGATAGAGATCACGGGTAGAACTTGCGTAGATGCGCGATGTTCCAAGGGTTCTTGACCGGGATGCCGTCCTCCGTCTCGAGGCGCACCGCGCCAGGTCTGGCGACATGCGCGACCCTGTAGGGGCCTTCCCACATGGGCGAGAGCTTGTGGAGACCTTCCCTGGAGAGGATCCTCCTGAGGACAAGGTCGCCTGTCTCGAGAGTGCGCGGACGTATGTGGCGGCTGTGGTAGCGTCGCAGGTCTTGCTGGTACTTTGCCGCTCTGAGGGCGGCTCGGCGGCGCAACCCGTCGAGGAACAGCAGGTCGTCGTTGTGGAGGTCTTCTTGATTGTCCTCATTGAAGGCAAGGACCCTTGCGGACCCGTGCTTGATCTCTGTGGGGAGGACTGCTTCGGCTCCATACACCAGGGCGAATGGCGTCTCACCAGTGGGCTTTGTAGGGTTCGTGCGGATGGACCAGAGCACGGAGGGGAGCTCATCGATCCAGCCCTTGCCATAGCCCTTGAGGCGGTTGAAACTTCTCGTCTTGAGGCCCTTGAGGACCTCAGCATTTGCTCGCTCGGCTTGACCATTGCTCTGTGGGTGAGCTACCGAGGCGAAAGAGCTTGGTGCCGAGGCTCTCGCAGTAAGCCCTGAAGATGCCGCTGGTGAACTGTGAGCCATTGTCGGTGATGATGCGGTTTGGCACACCAAAGCGGCAGACCAGGCCTCTGATGAACTTCACGGCTGCCCTGGCGGGATGGTGCGCACCGCTTCAACCTCTGCCCATTTGGTGAACTTGTCAACAGCCACGAAGAGGAACGGTAGCCCCCTTGCGATCTCGGGAAGGGTCCCAAGATGTCCAGCCCCCAGACCGCGAACGGCCAGGAGAGCGGGATGGTCTGGAGTCCCAGTGCAGGCTGATGGACTTGCTTGGCGTGGAACTGGCATGCATCGCAAGACTGAACGATGGTGACGGCATCTTGAAGCACTTGAGGCCAGTAGAAACCGCTCCTGAAGACCTTGCCGGCGAGGGTGCGCGCGCAGGAATGGTGGCCGCACTCTCCACTGTGTATGTCCCTGAGGAGCATGCGTCCTTCCTCAGGAGGCACACACTTGAGGGCAATGCCATTTGGGCGCTTGCGGTATAGGTCTCCCTCAAGGATGTAATAGGATTTCGCTTGTCGAGCGACTCGTTCTGCCTCTGCGTCTTCCTCGGGAAGGACTCCTTTTAGCAAGTAGTCCTTGAGCTCGTCAACCCAGCCTGTTTCTTGGTGCACCATGGTTAGCATCAGACGCTCCCCTGAGGATGGGCCACAGTTGGGTGCGCCACCTGTGGGAGGTGGTGGGAGTACTTCGTCTGTGCTTGTAGCTGGTGCTTGCAGCGGCTGCTTTATGGATGCCTTGGAGAGCCTCTCTTCAAAGACACCTGCGGGCTGGGCCTCCCTTCGCGATGCGCGCTTGGCGATGTCATCTGCTTCCTGGTTCTCCTTGCGCGGGATGTGCATGAGCTCCATGCCCCTGAAGTGCTTCTCGAGCTTGCGGACCTCTTCAAGGTAGGCAGCCATATGGCTGTCTTTAGGGGTGTAGCTCTTGTTGGAGAAGTTGACCAGGAGCTGGGAGTCGCCTTTGATGAGTAGGTGCTTGACACCGAGGGCAATGGCAGCTCTGAGCCCGGCGAGGAGGCCTTCATATTCAGCGATGTTGTTGGAGATCTTGTCCATCGTGAACACAACTGGACGGCATAGTGGAGCTTGTCGCCTTTAGGCGAGGTCAGGACAACGCCAGCGCCTCCGTTGCGGCAGGAGAAAGCTCCATCGAAGTGCATGGTCCAGTGGCTTGGCGTATCTCCAGGCGGTAGTTTCTGCTTCAGGAGGCTCTTCAGGAGTTGGGTCTGTCCATTCGGCGACAAAATCTGCCAGTGCTCTTCCTTTGATGACCCTTGTGGTGTCAAAACGCAAGTTGAAAGGCTGCAGCTCGATGTTCCACCCTGCTACGCGATCAGTGGCGTTGGGGTTGCGCAGGATTTGCTCCAGAGGGAATGATGTGACCACCGTGACAGGGTGGCCCTGGAAGTAGTGGCGCAGCTTTCTGGAGGCGATGAGCAGGGCGAGAAGGAGCTTCTGCTGCGTAGGGTACCGCTCGCGAGCATCTCTTAGCACAGTACTGACATAGTAGACTGGATGCTCGACAAGGGTTGTGGAGGGTGACGCGGCGTTGGCTCCCTCGAGGGACTCCTCAGGCCCTTTGGCGAGGTTTCCTTGTGGAGGAGTCTCAGCAGGGGTGCCTGAAGTAGGCTCGACAGCTGGCTGTGGGTCTGGCTCTGGGCCTGGAGGGACTTTTTCCTTGTCGGGAGGCTCTGGACTTGGAGTGGCAGCACTTTTCTTGGGGAGGACTGGCTCTTCTCTTTCGACCACCAGGACGGCGCTTGCGGTTTGTGGAGTGGCTGCAAGGTACAGCTTTAGATGCTCGCCCGTCCTGGGGGCTACCATAACTGGTGCGCTAGCCAAGTACTTCTTCAAGTCCTCAAATGCCTTGTCTGCCTCTGGAGTCCACTTGAAGGTGCCGGACTTCTTCATGATCTTGAAAAATGGCAGGGCCCTCTCGCCAAACTTGGAGATGAAGCGGCCCAAGCTGGCCATGCACCCAGCTAGGCGCTGCATGTCCTTGAGGCGGCGGGTGGCTGCATTTCTTCTATGGCCTTGATCTTGTCAGGGTTTGCTTCTATGCCGCGATGGGACACGAGGAACCCGAGGAGTTTGCCTGAAGGTACCCCGAAGACGCACTTGGCGGGGTTTAGCTTGATGTTCACCTTGCGCAGGCTGGCGAAGGTCTCCTCGAGGTCCTTCAAGAGAGTGTCTCCCTCGCGAGACTTGACTACGATGTCGTCAACATATGCCTCTGCATTTCTTCCCATCTGAGCCCCCAGGGCGATCCTCATGAGCCTCTGGAAGGTGGCGCCGGCGTTCTTCAACCCGAAGGGCATGCAAGTGTAGCAATACACGCCACAGGGGGTGAGGAACGCTGTTTTCTCCTCGTCCTCTTTAGCCATTTTGATCTGGTGGTAGCCTGAGAAGGCGTCCAGAAAACAGAGGAGATCACAGCCGGCTGTGGAGTCCACGATCTGATCAATCCTTGGCATGGGGTATGGGTCCTTGGGGCAGGCTTTATTTACATCAGTGTAATCGATGCAGAGCCGGCCTCCCCCATTGGGTTTTGGGACAACCACGCCATTAGAGACCCAGGTGGGGTGGGCAACTTCTCGAATAATGTCTGCTGCTTTTAGCTTTTCTACTTCTTTGATGATGAAGGCTTGCTTCTCAGGGGCTTGTTTCCGTGCCTTCTGCTTGACGGGGCGTGCGTTTGGACACACAGCTAAGTGGTGCTCGATCACCTCCCTTGGTACGCCGGACATTTCTGACGGAGTCCATGCGAACATGTCAGAATTTGCCCGAAGGAAGGCGACGAGCGCGCTTTCCTATTTGGGAGGTAAGCCAGCGCCTATGGTGACGCTAGCCCCCGAGCCCTCAGCCCCCGAATCGCTGGTGCTCAGCGACACCTTCTTTGTAGCGGCCTGCTCCTGAGAGAACAGCTGCTTCTTCTTCTTGGGCCTCGCGAGGGGCTCCAGGTCTTCGTCAGCAGGGAACGCCATGGCAGCGGCTTTGTAGGCGAGCTCGACAGCGCGTGTAGCGTCCTGTACGTGACCATGGATGGTGATGGTGCCGCCGCTGCCAGGGATCTTGACCATGTTGTAGGCGTGATGCGTGACGGCCATGAACTTCGCGAGGGCGGGGTAGCCGAGGATGGCGTTGTAGGGCAGGCCAATGTGCGCGACGTCGAAGTCGATGAGCTCGGTGCGATAGTTTTGCTGCGTGCCAAAGGTGACTGCAAGCCTCACTTGCCCCAGAGGCGAGATTGAGCCGCTGGTGACCCCTGTGAAGGGCCTGGAGGGCATAAGCCACTCGTAGGGCACTTGAAGCGTCTCAAAGGTCTCGACAGAGATGACGTTCAGGCCTGCACCCCCATCAATGAGCGTTTTGCCGACGGCGATATTGTTGATGGTGGGGGTGCACACCAGCGGGAGGGTGCCTACAGTCTTGGTCGACTTGGGGTGGTCCTTGGCGTCGAAGGCGATGGTGTACTGAGACCACTTGAGGGGACGCGATGTCTCCACCCCGGCAGCGCTGCGTTGAGCTCGCGGCGAACTGCTTGAACTGATTGTTGGACTTGGGCGCCTGAGCCCCGCCGAGGATGCACGCCATGGCGCCTCTAGGGGCCTGGTAGCCCCCAGGCTCCTCGTCAGGGAGGTTGTTGTTCTTCTCAGCGGCGTTGGCCTGAGTCCCTTGAGGCTTCTGGTAGCCACCTTTGCGTCCGCCCTTGCGGTAGTTACGGCCTCTGCCGCGACCACCGCTGCCTTCTTCCTGCTCGCGCTTCTTGCTCAGCTGCTTGAGGTCGTAACAGTTCTCTGTCGCGTGGCCGCGCCTGTTGTGGTAGATGCAGAAGGGACGGTTGTCGATCTTCTTCTCGCCATCCTCTGCAGAGTCCTCTCGAGCGTGCTTAGCGCCGGGCTCAGCAGCCAGCACAGCAGTAGGCTTGCGCTTGGTCTCGTCACGCTTCTTGTGGGCCTTGGATCCCTCTGGGGGTCGTCTGCAGAGGCCACCTTGGTGAAGAGGAGACCCTCTTCAGCCTTGGCACACTTGTCTGCGATGTCGAAGAGCTTCACGACAGAGGAGAGGGTATCGTGAATGCCGAGCTTCTCAAGCATCCTGCGGTTGGTGACGCCCTCTCTGAAGGCAGCAATGACGTGCGAGTCAGGGATGTTGGGGATTTTGTTGCGGACTTGGCTGAAGCGCTGGATGTACTTGCGGAGAGTCTCGCCAGACTTCTGGCGTACGGCGCGCAGGTCGTTGTAGGTGAGGGCGCGCTCGTACGTGCCCTTGAAGTTCGCAACGAACTGCTTGCAGAGGTCCTCCCAGGAGTCGATGGAGTCCTCAGGGAGGTTCAGGAGCCACGACAGGGCAGAGTCCCTGAGGGCGTGCGAGAACCAGTTCGCCATGACCTTGTCGTCTCCTCCCGCAGCTTGGATGGAGGTGGTGTAGAGCTGCAGGAACTCGATGGGGTTGTTCGTGCCATCGTAGCCCTTGGGGAGGTCTGGCCTGAACTTCTGCGGCCAGACGACGCGGCGCAGGTTGCGGGTGAAGGCCGTGCAGCCTGTGGCGTACGTGGCCACACCGCCCTGGAGAGCTCTGCGGTTTTGGCGCCCGGCCTGGCCAATTTCCTCGACGATGCGCTTCTGGAGGTCCCGCTGGCGCTCCATCTCCACCCGCGCGTCCGGCGGCGTCCGCTGCACGATTTGACAATCATGCGGCGAGGACGCGTGAGAGGCGGCTTTGTTTGCCGCAGCCGGAGGTGGTCCTGGCGGAGGCGGAGGCGGAGGCGCTCCATGCGCGGCGGTGCCTGCGCGCCCGGAGTTGTGGTGCACCAGGGAGCGCGAAGGTGCTGGAACCGCGCGCGGCGCAGCCGCGATGTCGACGAGGTGCTGGAGACGGCCAAGCCAGTTGTCGTGCGCCTCGGCGGTGGGGCGGTAGCGGAAGAGCTCTGCTGCCATGAGCAGCGCAGTGTTTGGGCTGGGCGCCGGGCGTCCAAGCGTGGACGCGCTTTGGCGCCGAGATGGATGCGAGGACTCAGCGTCCTCGCTGTGCTCGTGGTCGACGTCTTCGTCGTAGCGGTCGTCCTCATCCTCGGGGTGCTCCACGCGTGGCTCCGCAGTAGTGCGCCCCGAAGCGCGGTTGGTGCGCGGACGGCCGCGTGGCCTGGCGGCGTGGACGACGGGCTCGGTCTCAGCTCGGCCTGACGCGCGCCGGTTGGCGCGAGCAGCGCGAGTGTCCGCCATGGCGTTGAGGTCGATGGAGGTTGAATGCGCGCCTCAGCCCCCTACCTGGCGCGCCAATTGTCGGAGAATGACTCCCACGAAACAGGGGCAGTCACACTCGCGAAGAGAGTTCGTGTAAGGGGCTGAACACGACGTCAATCAACCCTCATCCGGCGCGGCGACGCTGCTCGTCGTGCCTGAGGAGGGACATCACGGCAGAGAGAGACACGGCGCGTACCCAGGTTCACGGCCCTCTTGTGGAGGTAAAACCGCTACGTCCTGCCTGTCTGTATTGCTGCTTGTAGAGGTTACAGTACAGCGTGCTTGCCGAGGGCACAGTTGTGGCAATGGCGCGTACAAGGGGAGGGAAACTACTGTCTTCTTCTCCCTTGCGCGCAAGTAGCTAGACTAGGAGTAAAATGTGTTCGATCCCCCCTTAGGGTGGTGCACCAGCTCCTTTTATAGGCGCCCCGGGCCTCCTCCCTGTCCTTGTGCAGCGGAGGGGCTACCACATGGCGACAACGGTCGGGAGCACGGTGCACCGCTGCTTGGGCGTCCATGAGCGCGGTCCATGGGCACAAAAGCTGAGGCCGCAGCAGAGAGGCCGCCGTCCATCCAGGACGGCCAGCTGCTGCCGCAGAGGAGCGGGGGAGTCCCCACGGTGACGTCGCGTTTGGCGCGTAGCGCCGGCCTGCTCCCTTATCACCAAAGAGGAAAGCTTGGTGGTCTGCGCCGTTGCCCCTGCTTTGTTGACTCCTTTATCACCAAAGTGGGACTGTAGCTCCGTCGTCACCTGCGCAGAGGCGCGGTCACTCTGCGGCCGCTGCGGAAGCCATGTGCGCTCCGCAGAGCTTGCTTTACAGTGAAGGAACCCTCGCGTGGGCGGGAACGCCCTGTGGAGGATTCTGCGTTGACTTCCCTTCAGGGAAACTTCCTTGGAGAGGGGCAGCGGAGTAGAGGCTCCACAGGCCCTAGCTGCCTCCTCAGGCCTCCGCGAGGCGATTCTGCCCCGCGGGCCCCAGGCTTGCAGCCTGGTCCTTAGCGAGATTCACTCGCCGAGTGTTGAGGGTTATAGAGGCCTGGCCCAGTACACCCTGGTTCTTACTGGGCTGACACCTCCGAAACACTAAACCTGAAAAATAAGCGAAAAGAAAAAAAGCAGAAACCCTAAACCCTGAAAAATAAGCGGAAAAAAAAAGCAGAAACCTTTAGTCCCGGTTGGTGTTACCAACCGGGACCAAAGGTCCTTCGCCCGCGCGCGCGCAGCTCCGCCCACGTGGAGTCCTTTAACACCGGTTCGTGGCCTACCGGGACTAAGGGGGGGGGGGGCCTTAGTCCCGATTTAACTGTCCCGGTTGCACAACCGGTGTTAAAGGACCTCTGGAACCGATATTGCATCCCCTTTTTCTACTAGTGGTTGTGTCCATATCTGTTCTTCGTGATCGAGTTGGTAGAATCAGAATGATAGCCGCACCTTTCTAAGGTTGCTGGATTTTTTACACGACCGAATGTAATGTTCAGTCGTCCACTGGTACGTCTCAAACATATCTATAATTTTGATATTCCATTCTTATTTTATAACAAATGCTACATGTTTTATTTGCATTATATATTAATTTTATGCATTTTTTGGAACTAACCTATTAACAAGATGACACAGTGCCAAATCCTTTTTTCTGCTGTCTTTTTATTTCAGAAAATCTAGTCGAGAATATTCTCGGAATTGGACGAAATTTTATGGGGACAAGTTTTACGAAGATACGAAGAAGGAGTCCAAAGGGCAGCCGAGGAGGCGACCCAGGGGGCCCAGATGCCACCTCGGCGCGTCAAAAGATGGGACCGCGCCGAGGGGTCATCTGGCGCCCTCGGGTGGCCCCTCGCGTCGCATCTTCGCCTATATATTCCACTCGTCTAGAAAAACCTAAGGATGTGTTTGGTTTTAGAACGGAGTGGAATGGAATGGGAATGGAAGCATTCCATTCCAGCAGAATGGAACCGTTCCATTCCTGTGTTTGGTTTTGCCAGAAAATTGTCATGGAATGGTTCCAACCCTGTGTTTGGTTCTGGAATGGAATTGCTAGAATCAGCTTCCAGTCACCTTATTTGACAGGAATGTGAGGTTGCCAACTCGTATGTGTCTTTGTGTAAACCAAAATTTTGACAGCACCTTGTTAATTATTGCAGCAATAAACATAATTGCAAGAGCCAGGATCAGAGGTAATAACAACAAATCTTCTCTGCCAACTGAACAAATCTTGCAAGTTGCAAGAGCCAGGATCAGAGGTAATAACAACAAATAAAACAAAATTCAGAGCATTCCCATCACATCAAAAAAGACCACAACACAGCCGGCAAGTAAACACCCAACACTTCAACCGGCAAGAACTCAAGCAACCATTTTGTTTCATCAGTTTCTGACTACCATATATTGATGTCTGGGACGGTTAACACAAGCCACGGGTACATGGATAGATACAGACGACAGAGACGGAAACAAACGAAGTTTCAGAGAATTGCTGGGATACATCACTCGTCGTTCTGCACACACGAAGTTTCAGAGAATTGTGTCAGTGTTCAAGGCATCCGAAGTTCAGACGAACGAATCGGTAAGGTAAACAGCAGTGGAGATTGTGAGGGACAGGGTCGATGGATCTCACCTCACTGTCGCCCTCCTCGTCGTTGATCTCCGACTTGGACTTGTCGGAATCGCCGGACGCCTCCGGGCCTCCGGCCTGCAACGGGGACGCACAGATCTGCCGCCTCTGCTTGATGCACTCCTTGTCGTCCTGCCGGCGATGCTCCTTGGTCCTGCTTTTTCGCCGCCGCCGCCGCCCTCCTTGGTCCTGCGAGCTCCGGTCCTGCCGCTCCACTGCTTCCCGTCGCCCTTGCTTGCTCCGGCCCAGCAGAACCGCCGCCGCGTCGTCCGCTTCCTCCGCCACCGGTGCTCGTGTGCGTGCGTGCCTGCCGGCGGCACCCGCGCGGGTGAGTGTGGTGGCGCGCAGCGGGAGGGTGTTTGCGGGGATGAGAGGAGAGGATAGGGTTGGGGGTGGGCGGTGAGATGCTTTTTTTCTTTTCGTTTGATGCGGACGCGGTGATGATTAGCCCTCGTTCCACTCCGTTCGACCGATTTGGTCGAATGAGTAGGTTCCGCATCTCACGCGAATATTCGCTTCGGAGGAATGACTTCGTTCCGTTCCATCCCAAAACCAAACGCACGGATGACCCCCAGGTGTGGAATGGTTCCATTCCATTCCACCCCATTCTAAAACCAAACACATCCTAAGTACCCGAACACAATTCCATGAAAAGATTTGTCGCCGCCGTCGTCGTCAACCCTAGTTCGGAAGGGTTCTGAAGCTCTTCCCGGCACTCTGCCGGAGGGGGAGATCATCACCGGAGGGCTCTACACCGCCATGTCTGCCTCCGGACTGATGCGTGAGTAGTTCTCCATTGGACTACGGTTCCATAGCAGTAGCTAGTTGGTAGTCTCTCAATTTGTGATATCATGTTTAGATCTTGTGAGCTGCCTAACATGATCAAGATCATCTTTTATGTAATGCTACATGTTGTGTTTGCTGTGATCCGATGAATTGTGAAGTTATGATCAAGTTTGTTCATCTATCTATCTATATGCTTTATTTATGTTCTTGCATGCTCTCCGATGCTAGTAGATGCTTTGACCAAGTAGATGCTAGTGTCTCCAAGAAAGGGTATTTATGCTAGATAGTGGGTTCATGTCTCCGGTTGCCTGGGCTCGAATGACAGAAACGACGACTAAGGCTTTGAATGTGCTGTTACCACTAGAGAGAAAACAACTATGCTATGTCTACATGTCATTTGCATTATTTACATTACACACTTTGCTTATTGCAATAATCTGTTGCTTGCAACTTAATACCTGCGGGAGACACCTGAGGGTGAATTATTAGTCATAGATGCAGCTACCAAGCGGTCTATGTATCTTGTTGTAATGCTGAATAAATACTACAGTGAACTTTATCTTGTCATAATATGCATTGTCATGCCTTTGCCATTTGTCAATTGCCCAGCTGTAATTTGTTTACCCAACATGTCTGTTTATTTGTTTATGGAGAGACATCACTAGTGAACTGTGGACCCGGTCCATTCTTTTACACTGATAAAAACACCGTCCATTTTTGCATTTACTTGCTCGCTGTCCATTTTTGCATTTACATTTATTTTCCACACCACCACGTTTATAGAGATGGACAACCTTCCTGTTTCGTTGGGGCAAATTAGTTTGATTGTGTTGTGTGCAGATCCACGTCAACAACATTTCAACGACGCAGTTGTTGACACCGTGTTGAATCTCTTCCAATTCCTACTGGTTCGATAATTTTTTTTGTATTGTTTTCAATTGAAATTTGCTGCTGCACTACTTCATACCTTCCTCTTGGGGTCTCCCAACGAACATGTGTTTCACGTCATCATCGACTTGTTTTGGCATGATCGAGTGCCGCATCTCACCATGGACTTACTTTGACATTGACATGTTTGAGTGTAATATCATCACCAACCTGTTATAGCTGTATTAGTAAGATATACTCATGCGTTGAATGGGAAGGTATAAGATGTATTATAAGATCCATATAATTTTGCGATTGTGCACATTAAGTATGGATCTACATGGAAATTCCCCGACCCTTAATTTCGGTTGGATCACATATTACAAGTGACCACCTTCTTCATCTATGCTTAATTCCTTTATAAATTATATCATTCTGCAATGAAGCACCTTATGTTTTTCACACAATAAAACACTACTGTAATATTAGTTTATAAAATCTTTAGAATGTTACAGGTCATGTAAACAATTATTTATATAAAGTAGATCAATACAATTGACATACCAGAGAGGCGACAACGAGAAAGAAGATTAATTCTTGCCTTAACATAATGGATTTAACAACACATTTTCATTTAGACCCCCACGTGTTGCACCATAATTCTTGTGTTGCAAAATGGAATCAGAAAAATGTTTGCACTTACAAATTACAATAACCAACAGGGTAAATCATGGAATCCACCCCAATATTTGGCAGGGTTCTAAACATTCTCACATGCGGTCGACCTCATAATTAATTCATCTGATTATATGTAGATATACAGAGCTCACAAAAGGTCGACCTTATAGATATTTCATCTAATTATAGGCAAATATAGAGAAGGAGTTGCAGGAAGTAAGATGAAACATGGTATATTTAAATTTGATGAGCTTTCCCACCGACCATCCAAATAAAAATCCAATGTTCTTATATCACTGTTGTGAACAATAGGCTTGCAACTTCCGTATACCTTAGTGGATCTGTTCATCCACTGTTTTTTTAGGCAATCTGTTCATCGATTTGTATTTCCTAAGATCCAGTTATCTACAAGAAAATATTAAGCAATCCGATATAAATTGGTGTTGTACAAGTTCTCTCCTGCCACTTCAGGTCCAACAGAAACTCCAGATCAAGTTTTGGACTCCGGTTCGGGGCTGAGATAGCTCTGACTTTGACTTTTTTAGAAACTTTATCTTAGGCATCTAAAAATGGATCAAGCCCCATCTCAAATTCAATCCAAACAAGACGCAATTGCCAAAAAGAAGTCCTAGTTTGTTCAAAAAACAGAATCAAAAGGCGTCACGCCAACTCCGCTTCGGCACGTGTTTCCTCGGACCAGAGAGGTCCGCCCACCCCCTTGCATTTGCTTGCATGGAATTAGCATCAGGTTGTGTCATGCTTATTGAGTCGTGAGATAACACGCCTGTCTGCAGTTGAGGATTCATTGGAACCTGCATCGGCCAAGTGCTTCCCTGTCGTATCCCGGTACCCACCAAACCAGACTGCAAGGAAATGGAATTGCTTCCTTGAGAAGCCTCCAAATGAGAGCCTGCCGGCCGCTGTATGGCTGCACCATTTTCCTGTGTGTATACACTGAAGTTTGCTGTTGGAGGCGCAGGTACATGCCGGAAAACAGCTGCACTTGAGGACAGTAATACGGTGCTCATGCTTGATAAACTTGCTTGATGATTAGTATGGCTATCATGCTGCTGCAAGCTTTGGGAAGGCTGTTTCTGTTGCGAAATGCTAGAATTAGTAGCTTGTCCTGCAGGTGGATGGAACTGTTGATGTACTTCTCGCTGCACTGGCTTCCTTCTTTGTGAAATCAAGATTTTGATGATATGTTTCTCATATTGTGGAACTTTGTACCTCATGCAAGGCTGGATAGTACTCTTGCTAATTTGCATAAACTGTAACATACAATCCAACATTTTTTTTAAAGCTTTTCATTCTTTCATACTGCTCAGATGGCATTTTACATGGTATGATGCTGTCAACATGTTGTAGCTTCAGAGAGATCTTATTGAACAATTCATTGAGTTCTACAAAATGTTGGTCCTTCAAGCTCTTAATCTGTCAAAAACAAAGACCACATACACATAAATTTGGTGCCGAAGCTATGTAGATGAAAACATAATACCATGCTTTGTCATTAAGTCAGTAAATATGGCACCATCAAGATATATCAACTAGCTATTACAGCATACAAATCTTTAAAAAAAGAGTTCGTGCTTATGAAAGGGAACAGCCCTGTGCTTTACTACATCCAGATATTAACACAATGTATAGCTGTGTGCTCCATAGCCCACATTCTTACAAAATTCCTTATACATATAAAATACTCCCTCCGATCCGAATTTATTGACGTGGAAAGAGAGCTGCGGAAGTACAAAACTGTAGTACAACTTACAACATTTAAAAGAGATCAGAGGGAGTACATCATATTAGAAGACCGTCATAATGTGGTGTATCTAAACAGCAGACTATTGTGTTCTTGTATGAAATTGGGTCCCCATGGGAGGAGAGATTTTGGAGAGAAATGCAGATGAAAAGAGCGGCAGTGAGAATAGTAGACTTGAAGGCCTCGACCTCGGAATGCAGGAGCTAAAAACCTATTTTAGGCTGTTTATATATCGACGTTCTTGCTGATGTTCATGTTCTGCTCAAGGATATCAAAGAACAGAAACAGAGAATCAGGTAACTTTTAAATACCCTGGAAGAATTGATTGGGAGCTAGCTATTCAGCTTGGTATGGGTTGGCAATCGTGTTCACCATTTGTTGCCGCAGATGAACAAAGTATAACATGAATCAGTCTAGCAAAGTTTAGTTCCGGGAGGAACTTTTTGCCCTTTGCGACTCGGAGATGCGGCGATGAGAGATGACAAGGCTGGTAGAGTTGGAATGGTGTTTTGCAGCCTCTGTTTAGATACTAGCTGAATGTCGAGTGATTTGTTTGTCCTCGACAAGTCATAAGTGCAATTTGTAAAGCTGTCCATATTTGTTCTTCGTGATGAATAGGCAGAATCAGAATGATAGCCGCGCCTTCTGAATGTCGCTGGATTTTTTACCCGATCTGATATGATGTTCACTCGTCGATTTGTTATGGCATGATATCTCACTGTGGACTTACTTTGACACGACTGAATGTAATACCATTGCCAACTTGTCATTACTAGTGAGACCCCCCGCGGTTGCTATGGGACGATAATAATTTGTACAAGATCAGTATAGTTTGTGATTGTGCACATCAAGTTTGACGACATATTGAAAGTACGAGCAGATGTTCATACACCGAACCTTATTAGTTAATCAGACATTTTAGCAATTAGGCTTTCATATATATGGCAGCACAATAAATAAAAGGGCTTATCTAGCTACGCAGTCAGTTTGTGTGGAGAGAAATAAATTACAAAATGGAATCAGAAAAAAGATGACATAAACTCACTTAGCCTACAACAGAGGCGACTACGCCTAACATAAAAGATTAGTACTATATTTCCATTTAGGCCCCACAGTTTGCACTATAATTCTTGTGCTGCAAAATGGATTAAGATTTTTTTTTGGCAATGACAAGTTACAATAGAAAACGCTGCTCTCGGAATCCATCCCAATATTTAGCTGGCGAGTAAACATTCTCACAAGTTTATCTGGTTATCATATATACAGAGCTCACAAAAGGTCGACCTCATAGTAATTTCATCTAATTATAGGAAAATATAGAGCAGAAGTTACACAAAGTAAAGATGAAACATGGTAAATAAAATTGAAGCTTTCCCACCGACGATCCAAAGAAAAATCCACTGTTTTTACATCGCTGTTGTCAACAATAGGCTTGCGCTTCCGTGAACGTTAGTCAATCTGTTCATCAATTGTTTTTTGAGGTAATCTTTTCATCCATTTGTATTTACTGAAGCTGTGATATACATTGGTGTTGTATAAGTTTTCTCGTGCCACTTCAGGTCAAAGAGAACTCCATATCAAGTTTCCCACGTTTCGGACTCAGGTTCGGGCTGCTAAGATAGCTCTGACTTTGAACATCCATATCGGTTGCATGGGGAGTCCGAATTAGGATCTTGGACTTTATAGAAAGCTTATCTTATGCAATTTTCAACTGATCCAGCCCCAGCTCAAAATTCAATCCGAGCAAGACACAATTACCAAAAAAAAGTCCTAGTCTGTTCCAAAAACCGAATCAAAAGGCGTCGCGCCAACTCCGCTTGGGCACGTGTTTCCTCGGCTCAGAGAGGTGTGTCCACCCCCTTGCAATTTCTTGCATGGAATTAGCATTAGGTTGCATCGTACTCATTGAGCTGTGAGATAACATGCTCGTCTTTGGTTGAGCATTCATTGTACCCTGCATCGGCCAAGTGCTTCCCGGTTGTAACGCACCGCCCATCGAACCATATTGCCAGGAATTGAAATTGCTTCCTTGAGCAGCCTCCATATTGGAGCCTGCCTGCTGCTGTATGTCTGCACCATTTTGCTGTGTGTAGACACTGAAGTTTGTTGTTGGAGGCACAGGTACATGCCGGAAATCAGAAGCTGTATAAGAGAACTGTAATCCAGTGCCCATGCTTGACAAACTTGCTTGAGGATTAGTATGACTATCATGGTCCAGCAAACTTCGGGCAGGCTGTGGTTGCTGTGAAATGCAAGAATTAGGAGTCTGTTCTGCAGGTGGCTGGAACTGTTGCCGTGGCTTCCTTTTTTGTGAATTCAAGATACTGATGATCTGTTTCTCGTATCGAGGAATTTTTTCCCTCATAGCAGGTTGGATAGCACTCTTGCTAATCTGCAGAAATTGTAATACACGTTCCAACATTATTTTAAATCTCTTCAATCTTTCATAATACTCAGATGGCACTTGACGTGGTATGATGCTGTCAACATGCTGTAGCTTTACAGAGATCTTATTGAACAGTTCACTGAGTTCTGCAAAGTGCTGGTCCTTCAAGCTCTTAAGCTGTAAAAAAAGACCACATACTCATAAATTGATGCAGAAGCTATAAAAATGAAAACAGAGCAATTAACAGACCATGATTTGTCATTAAGTTGGCAAATATGGCACTAGCAAGGTAAATACTGGAAGCATAGAATTATAAAACAAAATAAGAACCTGGAATGCCGATTAAATAAAATTTCTTTAATAAAGACTACTAAAACTGCCTTCTGACTTTTCTACATCTAGTTAGTAGTTACTAACATTCTGTTTGGCTGTATGCTCCATAGCCCGCATTCATACAGAATCCCCTATACATATAATAGGTATCTTATAAAAAGAATGTCCGAATGCAATGCACCAACACACTATTGTTTACTTATATAAAATTCTGGTTTGTTACAATTCCATGAGTTTGTTGGAACACAGCCCTAAAAAAGCGATGGACAGCATGAAGTGCAAGTAAAAGGCCCAAACATCCAACATGGCGTGGTGTTTTATCATTAACACTCTAGATCAGGACAATCTCAACCTCATTCTTCTAGGGGGCACAGCCTATGAATTTTAAGAAGTTCCAAAAAAAGGGAATATCAAAAAGGATGATATCAATATCATGTCTTACCATTTGATATATCTCCTCTTGCCAATCACCTGCTCCTGCATGGCGTGTCTCAGCAGCAGGGTCTGCAGATGCAGATGCTGCATAAAAAGCAAAGTTGTCAAAGAGTACGACGATAAAATGAATAAACCAACAAATAATAAGCTACAAGTACATTGTAGGATGGGATGCAGAGGCTATTGGAAAACATATGCAATTTCTGTTACAACGTATAAAGACAACAATGAACTAGGTGCCAGATCGTAACGTTTATGCAGAGTAGCACTTACAGCAAAAACGTCCACAAATCAAAGGACCAAACATGGTGAACAATCACAGAAGATCAATAGGGTCAGCTTAGTCAACATGATTATTGCACAGCAGCATTTTCCAGCAAAATTTTCCACAAAAAAGAAAACACAACATGGTAAACAGAAGTCACAGACCATACAACTACTGGAGGGCTAGCTAGGTCAACATGGGCTATCCTTCAATCCACCATAGTTCAGTTAAAAAAAGAGTGAAGTGCATAACAGATCATACAACTACTGGAGGGGTGTCAAGTTAGTCCTACAACTTTAAAAACTGCAGATTCGTTGAGGGAACAACCTTTATAATGGTTCATTTGCACCTGCAGGAGTTGTTGCTGTATCTTTCTTTGTGAATTCAAGATACTGATGATCTGTTTCTCATATTGAGGAACTTTGTCCCTCATAGAAGATTGGATATTACTCTTGCTACTCTGCAGAAGAAATTGTAATATACGGTCGATCATTATTTTAAAGCTTTTCATTCTTTCATACTGCTCAGATGGCATTTGACGTGGTATGATGCTGTCAACATGCTGTAGCTTCAGAGAGATCTTATTGAACAATTCATTGAGTTTTGCAAAGTATTGGTCCTTCAAGCTTTTAATCTGTCAAAAACAAAGACCACATACACATAAATTTGGTGCAGATGCAGACGCTATAGAGATGAAAACAGAACACCATGGTTTGTCATTGAAGTCAGTAAATATGGCACCAGCAAGATATTTCAAGTAGCTATTAGAAGTATACAAATCTAAAACAAAAGAACCTATCATGCCCATTCAAAGAAGCCTTTAATAAAGACCGCTAACTGCCTTGTGGCTTTACTACATCTAGATACTAACACACTGTATAGTGTATAGCTGTATGCTCCTTAGCCCACATTCATACATAATTCCTTATAAATGTAATATATATCATAGTAGAAGACTGTCATAATGTAGTGCATCTTGACAACAGACTATTGTGTTCTTGTATGAAATTCTGGTTGGTTCCAATTCCAGGAGTTTGTTGGAACACAGACCAAATGCAGAAGAGATGGGAAACATGAAATGCAAAATTAAGAAGCCCCATCATCCAACATGGCATGTTGTTTCATCTTCTAACAATGTAAATCAGGGCAATCTTATTCCAGGAGTTAGTTGGAACACAAACCAAATGCGGAAGAGATGGGAAACATGAAATGCAAAATTAAAAAGCCCCAACATCCAACATGGCATGTTGTTTCAGCTTCTAACAATATAAATCAGGGCAATCTTAACGTCTTTCTTCTAGGGGCCACTGTCTATGAATTTTAGAAAACTCCAAGAAAGGGAGTGCCAAAAGGGGATGATATCAATAGAATGTCTTATACCATCTGATATATCTCCTCTTGCCAATCACATGCACGGCCTGTTTGAGCATTAGAGTTTGCAGATGCTGCATAAAAAGCAAGGTTGTGAAATAGTACCACGATACAATGAATAGACAAATAACAAGCTACAAGTACATTGTACGGTAGGATGCAGGGGCAATTGGAAAACTTGTGCACTTGCCGTTGAAAACGTATAGAGACAACAATGAATTAGATGTCAGATTGCAACGTTTATGCAGAGTAGCACATTACAGTAAAAAACTTTCACAAATCAAAGAATTAAATATGGTGAAAACAAGTACCACAGCCAGAGTTCCCCACCGGCGATCCGTCACTCCCCTTCCCCTCTGCTCGCCGTCTTGGCGGCACGAGGGGGAGGGGAGCTCCCGCTCTCGTTCGTGTGGTGTTTTCGTACTAAGTTCTTTTAGGTTTCGTGTTTCCTCTGTCAGCGTCATGGTGGGGCTGATTTCGATGCTGCTCGTTGGAATAATGGTCTTCTAGCCCTTACTCCTGCTCGTCGGAGGTGTTGCTGGCGCCGGCGAGAGGCTTGTGGAGTCCAAGCTGTTGGAGCAGTTTCAATTTGGCGTTGCGTCTAGGTGTGACAGCGGGAAGGGGCTGCTCTTGGAGTACGGCGGTGCTGACTGCTGTGGATCTGCGGAAGATGGTGGGGGATACGGCCGCCTGTTGAAGGATGGGGTGGCGTTGGCCCCGGATCCGACATTGAAAAGGCTCGGAGGAGCCCTCCGACCGATGTTCTTTAGCGGGATAGATCCAACCTTACGGGGCTGGTGGCTATTGCGGCTCATTAACGCCTTATGGCAAGGGGTTTCTTCGGCGTCAAGATTTGGACCAACTGCTGGTGTTCTTCTTCTCTGGCGACGACGAAAGACGTGGATGATTGGTAGTTGCGGCGATGGCAGTTTGCAGCAGTTTAATCGCTTGTTTTCTCCTAGTTTTATGTTGCTTATATTCGTGTCATCTATGTATCAGTACTTTTATCAATACAAGTAATGTATGCCTGCGGGCGTACAATGTCAAAAAAAGGGTCAGCTTAGTCAACTTACCATGACGATAAACACACGGGGTTCAACAACTATTGACACACACATTAGCTAGATGCAAAATTATTACTCCCTCCGATCCAGTTCAACTGGTACGTATAGGTATAACGTGCGACGCTTTTTTCGGATCGGAGGGAGTATACATGATGCTGGAGTGGGTGAAGGTTGATTTAATGCAATAAAGCACATTTTCTCAGCACTTGATGCAATAAAAAGATTGTCATATAAGCAAAGATCATAAAATCCACAACATTCAGTTTACTGTATACTGTACCTTGACCGTTGTTGTTTTGATCTAGAATCACTTGAGCATTTCCACGAGCCTGTTGTGTCCCCGTCTCCATAGAGAGTATTTTCAGAGAAATATTCCTCAAATAATCAGACTGAGAAATCGAAAAAAAACACACCAAATTACTAATAGAATAATAGAGTACAGTCGTGGTATGAGTAGCAGTTTAGCATGGTGGAGAAGGTGTTTCAGCATACAAACATGAACAGGTGTTTCGCATACAAACATGAACTGTATAGAGTAACTGACTCTGGGTGCGACCCGTCGTGCCACAAGAAAAAAATTGTATTTGTTCCCAAGCAGATAGGTTACCTGGTCCGTCGCTGCTGTATAGATCTCCTTTTCGAATCGCAGAGCGATTTTCTGAAGTTCGTCCAGCTCCTCTGACTCTGATACTTGCAGATGCTTCTTCAGAGCTTCGAGTCTACATGTATTTGGGGGAAACCAAAAAGGCGGAGGAAGGGTCGAATTGATAACGATTAGAGGGAGGGGAAATCAAATCAAATCGAATCGATTAGTCCGTACATCTTATTGACGATCACGCTGCGCGCCTCGGCCTGGAGCTCGGCGCGCCAGTCGCCTCCGGCGGGGTCAGACTCCTGCGTGGGCCGCCAGTCGGCGTCCATGGTGCTCGGCGACGAGGAGGAGAGACGCTCAGAGTGGTTAAGTTGACCGAGTGGTGCCCGTCCCTGTGCCGCGCCGGCGTCATATATTTTGACACACAGGTGGGGTTCGAGCTATGAATCGAATAATATTCCACACGTCCATCTTTTTTTTGACAGCGTCATGCATGATGGCGTCATATATTTTGACACACAGGTGGGGTTCGAGCTAGAGAAAACTTTAACTCCCTTTTACAATAACATAATGAGCACTCAGGCCGATTCCATTCCTCTTTGGCTATTGGACTGCAAAGTTTGTACCCCAGCTCAATCAACTTACTTAAGCATGCTCTTGGCTCCCACTTTAAAACAGAAAATTTTCAAGCCATTAGAGATATATTCCTAGGGACAAGAGATGATTTTAAAATGACAAAGATGACGCATAGTGGAGAGGAGTGAATATGGGAGTTAAAAAAAAACTCTTGAACTATTGATTTTCAAGCCATCATTTTAGGCTAGAATCATGTGATTCAATCGAGATTCCATACTCAATGTGTTTGGTTGTCATGATATTGGAAACGTCATTTCAATTGTTATTCCCACCAATGTCTATGGTATGTTGAGTCAACTCTATCATTCTTCTCGAAATCCTTTCGGCCCGGTTTACCAAGGATTGGCCCCTCGCTGAGACTCATGCTTGTGTATGGTGTCCCTCGGGACTTGTACAAATGACTACTATATGTTTCGGGTCGAAAAGAACTTGTCGGGGTACAGTGATGGCGATAATGGGTATTAGCGAGCCACTATCTTGCCGATAATGGGAAATCAATACAAAGTGGCGTCGACTAGTAACTTAAGTCTTGATTACTGGCAATGCTAGATTTCATGATGTCGCTTGAAGGAGTCGGCTTCTCGTATAACATTTGACGATTCTGCCATTCCGCTCCTCAAGGAACCGCCCCTAGGAGTCCGCTTCTGGTGTAACGTTTGACGATTCTGCCATTCGGCTCCGCAAGTAACCGCCCCCCTAGATGATCTGAAGATCTCGGTCTGGTCCAGGGTGACATTCTTGCTCATGTCATGGGCCTCCTGGCCTTGTTGAGCTTCACCTTTGATTTGGTCCTCTTTTCGGCTTGCTAGGGCTACCCAACAGTAACCCCGTTGTCATTAGCCCCCGAGTATGTCAAGGCCTTATCTCGGCCTCGGGATTGACTCCTCATAGTCGGGTTAGTGTCGAGTCTTGGTGGATTCTTGTTTGGTTGAAGTAGTAATTTATGAAGGTCTTGTTGAAGTTAATGGTCTTTTTTGTCTCAAGGTCGAGCTTGATATATAGAATCTTTAATCCTGTCAACCTCAAGCTTCCATCGGTAGTCGGACTCCCGACTCCGAACTCGTGATAATTGCCTCCTATAAAAGGCCGAAGATAGTGTCTAAGTGGTACTAGTTGCATTTTATTGAGGACTCATCACATTGCTGCTATTCAGATATATGAAGATAATAAAGAATCCACCGAAGAATGCTTCATAATGATCAACCCTGTCAACAAGACAACGTTTGATGTATGTAAATCTAGTCATCTACATGCTTATTGTGGCCTTAAGTCTCATATCAGAGTTTTCTTTCCAGAGAGTCATAAACAAGTGGTGCATGGCGTTTTTCATACTTTTCGAGGAAGGGTTGCTAATACTGCCCGATAGTCGGGTAGTATTCCAAGGAGCACTGTATAACTAGGTCCCCATGGGAGGAGAGATATTGGAGACAAACACAAATGAAAAGAGCGGCTGTGAGGATAGAAGATTTGAAGGCCTCGATCTCGGAATGCAAGAGCTAAAAACTTACTTAAGGCTGTCTATGCTGTCAACGTTCTTGCTGATGTTCATGTTCTGCTAAAGGATATCAGAGAACAGGAACAGAGAATCAGGTAACTTTTGAATCCCCTGGAAGAACTGTTAGAGAGCTAGCTATTCAGCTCGACAGCTCGGTATGGCTTGGCAATCGTGTTCACCATTTGTTGCCGCAGATGAACAAATATAGCATGAACCACACCAGCAAAGTTTTTTTTTCCGAGAGTTTGCGACTTGGAGATGCGGCGATGCGAGATGACAAGGCTGGTAGAGTTGGAATGGTATTTTGCACCCTCTGTTTAGTCGAGTGATTTGTTTATGTCTTCGACGAGTCATCATAATAAGTGTAAGTTGTAGAGTTGTGTCCTATCTGTTCTTGGTGATCGAGTTGGTAGAATCGGAATGATAGACGCGCATTTTCAAAGGTTGATGGATTTTTGACACGACGGAATGTAATGTTCTGTTTTTGGCATGATCGAGTGCCGCACCTCACCGTGGACTTACTTTGACATTGACATGTTTGAGTGTAATATTATCACCAACCTGTTAGCTGTACTAGTAAGATATACTCATGTGTTGAATGGGAAGGTAATAAGATGTATTATAAGATCCATATAATTTTGCGATTGTGCACATTAAGTATGGATCTACATGGCAATTCCCTGACCCTCAATTTCGGTTGGATCACATATTAGAAGGTACCACCTTCTTCATCTATGCTTAATTCCTTTATTAATTACTACACCCTCCGTTTTTTAATATAAGATGTTTTAGGTGTTCTACATATTGTCTAGATGCATATTAAAATGAGTGAATATGCACACTAAAATATCTCTAGATACATTTGTATACATATGAATATGAATGTGGATAAGCCTAAAGCATCTTATATTTAAAAACAGAGGGAGTATATTATACTGCAATGAAGCACCTTATGTTTTTCACACAATAAAACGCTACTGTAATATTACTTTATAAAATCTTTAGAATGTTACAGGTCGTGTAAACAATTATCTATATAAAGTAGATGAACACAATTAACATACCAAAGAGGCGACAACGAGAAAAATAATTTCATTAAATATAGTGCAAGTTTTATATTTAATGTCAGAAAAATCCCGAACTATTTTTCCCACATTCTATATCAAATTTTTGCAAAGTTTCAAATCCATAGGTTGTACGATTTGAAAGATACAAAATAAGAAAAGTTCTTTGAGAGGAAAAAAAGGCTAGCATGGATCTTGATGCACGTATGAACAATCCAGATAGGGATGTGTAAGTGTAACTGAGTTGGTGTTCAGAAAAACTGCTCTCCATCTAAATACGTGAACAATAACTTAAGTAGGAAACGTTTGAGCATGATAATCCATTAACTGTTTGTTTTCCTGCTAGTAAAGAGCAAAATACCTCCTGCTATCGTTTGAAGGAAATAAATATCTACCCTAGATATGCATATCCTGCTATCGTTTGAAGCAAAATACCTTCTGCTATCGTTTGAAGCAAAATACCAAGGTCGCGCCTGTGCTTTTCGTTTAACAGTGCCATACTGCCATGCCGCGCCTGTGCTTTTCGTTTAATAGTTAGGATGATTCTCTTTTGTTTTGGACTCGAATATGTCTGTCCAAGAAGTGCTAGACACTGTGGACAGAACCCAGCTTTTCTACTTGCCAATGTCCCAACAAGCGTATGAGGAGTTCTTGGAAATGGAGAATATTATTGCTTCAACTCACATTGATGTCACAAGTCCTGACGCTTGGAAAACAATTTGGAAGGATGGAGAGTACACATCTAGTCGATACTATCATCACTGTTTTAAAGATGTGAAGGCTGATAAGGTATATGATTGGATTTGGCAGAGCAAGTGTGTGCTTCGGGTCAAAGTGTTTGCTTGGTTGCTTGTTAGTGACAGACTCAATACTAGAGATATGCTCAGACGGAGACACTGGAATGTCACTGATGTTTATCATTGTGTGTTGTGTCCAACACATGTTGACGAGGACTGGCAGCATCTGTTTTTTGCTTGTAGCTTCAGTGTGCGTATCTGGAGTTATTTGCAAATAGAGTGGGACTATGGTGTGGATGCAACTATGGATACTTTGTTTGCAGCTGCTAGAAGAAAATTCGGCCAGCCTTTCTTCTCTGAAGTGGTTATTCTTGCAGCGTGGAACATATGGAAGCGAAGAAATGAAGCTAATTTTCAGAATATTGCTCCCACTTTCAGGTCTTGGAAGAGAGAATTTGTTCACGACGTCACTTTGCTGTTGTACAGAGTGAAGGAGAAGCATAAATCTCAGCTGTCAAGATGGATTGACAATTTGTTGTAAATATTTACTTTCTGTTTGTACATAAACGCTGTAATTTTCTTGTGGTTGGTTAAGTTTTAATAAAATGCTGTGGGGCTGTTGCCCTGGAGTCTTAATGGTCAAAAAAAAAAATTTGTTAGGATGATTTGTTGTTATTTCTCTCCATTATAACAAGGTCAATGCACCATAAAATTTAGGGCATCATGATTTGATATAACCTCATCAATTACAAATTATTAGAGAAAAAGTTCATGAATATAGTATATTAAATATCTCACACGAAATGTTCAAAGATCAGGGCCGGTCCTGAGTTTTCCGGGGCCCGTGGCAAAACTAGAACTTGAGGCCCTTATCTGTTTTTTTTTCAAAATGGGAATCCCGACGTCTCTAGCTGAAATTCAGTACTAAAAATGTAAACAACATAACAATAATAATATGCGTGTAAAATATGTGTTTTCAATAACAATTAAATGCATCCAAAAGCAGCACTAAGATGTCTCTTGCTTTATTATCAAGATGATCTGTGTTTGTGCATATGATGAATTAGCTACATTCTCAGATCCACTTACATTGCTATCGCCTGTGTTGGTGTTGGCGTTATTTTCTTCTTGCTGATCAGGTACTATCACTAATATGACCCTGAAAATTGTGAATATCTCCTCGCTGTGACTGTACCAAATCATCCACACGTTTTGCTCTTTTCCTTTTAACGCTACCAGATGGATATCTTCCGGATGACATGATAACACTCAATGCTGCAAAAAAATCATCAAATGTTGAAAATGAAAGGTATTAGCTATGCATCATGTATGTGAAGTTAGAGACTACCTCGATTTGGTCAAATCTGTGATGTGCGTGTACGTGTACAGCGTGGGGAAGAAAAGAGCCAAAGCAGTCTAGCGTATTCTTGTGATTGGGGGCCTCGGAAATTGAAAGCGATCAACATTAGAAGGAATTTAGGATCGAATTTACAGATCGCGCGTCACAGATAACAAAAGAATAAGTGCAAAAAAAATTACCGTGGCGGCAGGCGGCCTGGGGATCAGTGGATTATGATTTACGAATACACTGGAGTCTGAGGACTGAGGAATCGACGAACCGTCGCGGCGGCGGCCTGGGGATCAGTGGATTATGATTTACGAATACACTCGAGTCTGAGTCTGAGGATCGCCTGACGAAGTGACGAGCGATATCAGCGATGGAACAGAAGGAGCCACGCGAATCGTCGCAATCGCTACGTGCGTGTGCCTTCTGCAGTTCTCCGCTAGTGATGCGATCTGGTTGCTGCTCCCATGGGCCACGTTCCCTACAGGCTACAGCAAGCCCATTCCATTTTCTTTTTCTGCTAGCCACGCAATACATAGCGTCTTTTTCTGCCAATAGCCATACACAAATACACTACAACACACCCGGGGTGGGGCCCCTGGATTTCGGGGGCCCGGGGCGGCCGCCCACCCTGACCCCCCACTAATACTATTTTCGCTTCACTAAGCTGTCAACATATAACTGAAGCCATGTGTACTCCTATAAGGCTATAACATAAAAGGGGGCAAAAAATTAAGCTTAGCTTTTAAGCATTAAACTCTACATCAACATAAATGCTTAAGAATATATGAGTTCACACGAGTTTCGCTTAAATCAGAGACACAATTCCATGACACGCATTACACAACAAACTTGTTTTTGTATTGCATACAAGAGTAGGCAATTAACTGACCAAAGTCACCTCCAATAGAGGACCCCAAGATCCTATTAATGTTCACTAACCAAGACACAGCTAAAATATGAAGTTTCCAA
Source organism: Poa pratensis (assembly GCA_947311845.1). Taxonomy (NCBI): domain Eukaryota; kingdom Viridiplantae; phylum Streptophyta; class Magnoliopsida; order Poales; family Poaceae; genus Poa; species Poa pratensis. Next base: position 30,924,374 of record CAMZMU010000099.1, read on the forward strand.
GCTTTTCTAATCCATGGCCAGTACATTAAAAATACGACTCTGTTGCATGTACAAACTCATACTACATCTCAATATTCACATGTGCACGACAACACCAAATTATCAGAACAAAACCAAAATCAAGATAGAGAAGAAACACACTCTCTTCTCTGTTGCTATCGACAATAGGCTGAACTAGAGGCAGTGTTTCCCAGTTTGTGGTGCCTCCACTGACCAAATCAACACCGACCTATAGTGACAAGTCTTGTTCGGATTGTTGAGTCAATTCTGACCTTGAACACCTATACATGCTGCATATATAGGGAGTTTGAATTGGGTTATCGAATACTTTTTGCAAAGCTTATCCCATGCATCTTCCAAATGGAAACCAGCCCCATCTCAAAATTCAAAACACAATTGCACGACCGAATCAGAAGGTGTCGTGTCACTCAGGTCCATGAGAGCCTTGTATGACCTGGAGATGTTTTTCCGCTGCCCACCCCCTCACATTTCCTTTTGAGCATCCATTGTACCCTGCATAGGCCAACTGCTTCCCTGTTGTAACGCGTCACCGCCACCCATCGAACCATACTGCAAGGAACTGAAATTGCTTCCTTGAGCAGCCTCAGTGTAAGAGCCTGCCTTCCACTGTATGTTTGCACCATTTCGCTGTGCAGGGACACTAAGGTTTGTAGTTGGAGGCGCAGGTACATGTTGGATAGCAACTGCACAAGAGGAGTACTGTAACCCTGTGCTCATGCTTGACCAAATTTGGGAATGCTGTTGTTGCTGAAAAATGTTGGAATTAGGAGCTTGTCGTGCTTGTCGCTGGAACCTTGTTCTAGCTGCCTTAGATTTCGTTGAGATACTGATGATATGTTTCTCGTATTGACGAACTTCATCCCTCGTAGCAGGTTGGATACTACTCTTGCTAATTAGCAGCAATTGTAGTAAACGGTCCAACACTATTTTAGATCTCTTCATTCTATTATAGAACTCAAAGTGATTCTGAGCCATTCTCGAAAAAAAAAAGTGATTCTGAGGTGGTATGATTTTGTCAACATGCCGTATCTTCATAGAGATCTGATTGAACAATGCACTGAGTTCTGCCAAGTGTTGGTCCTTCAAGCTCTTAATCTGTCGACAACAAAGACCACATACAGTTAAATATGGTTCAGAAGCTAAATACACGAAAACAAAACACCATGGTTCGTCCTTTAGTCAGCAAATATGGCACTGGCAAGATATTTCAATGAGCATACAAATCTAAAAAGAGAAGAAGAACAGATTATGCCCATTAAATAAATTTGCTACAAAAAAGGCTGCTAACTACGCTCTGGCTTTACTACAACTAGATACTAACACACTGTACAGCTATACGCTCTATTGCCGGAAATGAGCTTCTCCAACTCATATGGCGCACAACTCATATCTCGGCCGTCCGTTTCAATGATTGAACGACCGGGATTTGTTGTTGAAAGCGTTGAACGCTTTCAATTTTAAATCTCGACCGTTCAATCGTGGAAACGAATGGCCCAAGATACGAGTTGCGCCACATATGAGTTGTAGAAAATCCGTTTTCTGCATTCATACATATCAAGTTGAGTCTTCCCTATAAAAGGGACCCCCTGTACTCGTTATGGGCAGTCAAAAAATAAATCAATCCAGTTATCTCATCTCCTTCCGCCCTGCCCTTGACGTGCGACTACCTTCATGGTACTGTCGCGCCTCATGGGTCCAGGGCAACCTCGTGTAGTCCTTAGGGCCGTTGTCCCCTCTGTCGTGAACCAAGTTCATGACAGGTAATTGTCTATATATTTTAGAATGCTCCAGGAAAGGGAGTGGCAAAAAGGATGATATCATATCATGTCTTACCATTTGATATGTCTCCTCTTGCCAATCACCTGCACCTGGATGGCCTGTTTGAGTAGTAGAGCTCGTAGATGCTGCATAAAAAATCAAAGTTGTCAAAGAGGACCACCATACAGTAAATAAGCCAACAAAATAACAGGTTACAAGTACATTGTAGGCTGCAATGCAGGGAAAAATTGCAACGTTTAAGGAGAGTACCACTTAGAGCAAAAATGTCCGCAAATATGGTGAACAATCACAAATGATCATTAGGGTCAGCCTAGTCAACTTACAATCACAATAATTAAATAACTAGGGAAACACAACACATAAGTTAGATGCAAAAATCGTATGCATGATGCAAAATAGGTTGGAGGTTGATTTAATGAAATAAAGCGCATAAGGTCCGCACTTTATGCAGTAAAAAAATTATACAAGCGAAGATGATAAGATATGCAAGACTCAGTTTACGGTATATTGTACCTTGACCTGGGTTGTTTTGATTTGGAATCACTTGAGAATATCCAGGAGCCTGTTGTGTTTGCATCTCCATAGAGAGCATTTTAATAGAAATCTTCCGCAAATAATCAGACTGAGTATACAAAAGAAAACAATATAAACTTCGTACCAAATTACCAACAGTAGAATAATAGTGGCTTGAAACCAACAGTTCTGGTGTGATTAACAGTTTGGCACGGTCAGGAAGGCTTTAACTTTTTACATTTTAATCATAATCATACAAAAAGGGTAATCTAAGCAGCCAAACACATGCCTCAAATAAGCGATATGAACAGAAATCCAAATCAAGTTATTGACAGGTGAGTCAGGCAATATGATGAAGACTTCTCCAACAAAAAAAAGGAAGTGGTCTAACACAAATAAGCCAGATGACCAGAAATTGCAAATAGAAATAGTGATATGGTACAAAATAAATTGCAAAAGAGTCACCCCAAACCCGAAGGTAGTTAAAGATAGCACGCAAAACATGTACTGTACAACATTTGGAGAAAACTTTGCTCTTTTTATTAGCCCGTTTGACCCCACATAGCTAAAAGTCTGCTCTGCTCTGAGAAGTACCAAGGATGGTTAAATTACCCGGTTGGTCGCTACACAATAGATCCTCCCTTCGAATCGCGCAGCGATGCCATGAAGTGCGTTCAGCCCGTCCGCCCCTGATACTGGCAGATGCTTCTTCAGAGTTTCCATTCTACATGTAAACGCAAAATGTGAATAATAAGCTGGGGATGTATTGCTTCTAAGGGTTGTGTGCAGCAAAATATGAGGCATCTGAGATGCCGGGTGGAACAAGTAGGCAGACCAAGACCAGCCCATTGAGGTAGACCTCTAAATCTGAATCAACCCCCTCGATACAAGTTGACTAGCGAATTCCATCAGGAAATTTAGTTTTGAAATATGGCTGGATCGTAGATGTATCAGATGGACCGGTGACAAAATTTGACAAGAAAGCATTGCAAAGCAAATCAAATCAGTTAGGAGTCCCTACATCTTACTGACGACCCTGCTGCGCGCCTCGGGCTGGAGCTGGGCGCGCCAGTCGCCTTCGGCGGGGCGTTCAGATCAACGCCGGCGGCGGCGACGGGGTTGGGTTCCTGCATGGCCCGCAAGTTAGCGTCGTCCATGGTGTAGATCGGCGATGGTTAGGTCTCGATCGGGGGATGGAGGTGGAGTATATACGAAGTTAACGACGGCGACGAGGAGGAGAGAAGCTCAGAGGCGTGCGAGCGTGGTTTACTTGACCGGGTAGTGCCCGTTGAATTGAAACAGTGTGACCGCGCTCGCCCAACCTTTTAAATTAGGCCGACCGTTTACTCGGAAAAAATAAATATATTCCGACCGATATATCAGCCGATATATCGTCTACGAGGTCCGACCAATGAAAGTGTAGCATTTCTTTTATAAATATAGTTTCCACATATATCATCCAATATGTTCACCGATCTAGAGCAATTTGCGACAACAATTCTTTCACCCATAAAAGATGTTGGAAGAAAAAAGTGTATTTACAACTTTCTCAAATTGTCAAAGGCACCCACAATATTCCTTAAGTACACATATATAATGGAGTTTGAATTTTTGGAACCCGGGCTATATGGAACCCCTTTTTTCAAAAAATCGAAAATGATTTTTTTTGAGTTTCCAAAAACCGTGAAAAAAAATCACAGACGTAGATAGTGTCGACATATACAAGCGTGCAAAATTGTACGTGCAAATTCGTTGTATTTTGGGCTGCACAAAAAGATAGCTATGAAGTAAAAGGAAACAGATGCCTTGCCACTTGGCTATACTCCAAACGGGGGGAAGGCTCGATGAAAACGAGCTGACATATATTTTTGAGAAGGAAGATCTACCCATTTGTATTTTTTGTGCAGCCCAAAATATAATAAATTTGGAGTTAAAAATTTGCATGATTATTGATCTCGACAATATCTACATCCGAGATTTTTTCACGATTTTGGAACTTAAATGTCGATTTTGAATTTTTGAATAAACGGACACCATGTAGCCCGGGCTCCATTATAGGTTTTCGTATATAATGTACCTTTTGATGTTAGAGTAACGATGTTTCTAGCGAGTATTTATTATGCCTCAACCACCAACATTGTTCATTTTGTAGTACTAACGAGGGATGTTTTGAACAAGAATAATGAAAAACACAATTATCTTTTCTCCGGTATTACTACATATCCTTTGATCTCACCATCATATGCTCAAGGAGGGCAGGTAGCACCGTCGTAACATCCTCCAATTTACCTATATCCTGCATTTAACAATGGACCCTAACTAACACACACATAGTTTTTACTTCTAAGGGTTCAGAATATATTGCATTGAGGAACACGGGCAAATATTACAAAGCTCTTATCATTTATCAAGAGTGCAGGGAACTACCCCTAGGAGCACAAACATAAGGTAGCCAAGTGGACACTAATAGTTGTACCATCAAGCTCATTCATCAATTTTGCCAGTCAAACAATAACAAAGATTCCAAAAATCCGTTTCATGAGTAATACAAATACCAGACATAAAAATTTCAAACAAATATATGCATCCTCAAGAGGAACACAAATTTGCCAATTCTCATGAAAACAAAGTCCAAACGAATGTAACTACATTATGTTTGACAGTCTGTATATTTGAAATGATTTGAGCTGGGCAATGGTTACAAGGTTACAAGCCATACAATAACCACCAAGATCACTATAGCGACGACTGGATAGTGTAAGAACATGCAGGAGCAGCCACCCTTGGCGCGCTTGTTCAGAACTGCAAGCCTCTTTTGCACAGGCTGAATGATAAGGGTTCTGAGTCAAATTCCATTCACACAAAGCTTAAAACTATTAATAACAAACATGGATATAACTTTCTTTTGAGGTCTAAGGATAAAAATAAAGTATATGTGAAACACAACCTGGAGACGCGAGTTTGCACCAAACACGATCATCTAAGCCACCCTGCAATTATGAACATAGGACAGTGCTTATCCAGTGTAAAGAAACAAACATACATGTGACTTTGCAGTAACAAACTAACAATAACTCTTGTATGCAGGTCAAGTTTAAACTACACAAGAAAACTTTAGGCCACAACTCGAAGATAACATAAGAACAAGGAGAAAACGAAGAGGTAGAACAATAAGAGCATACCACAGTATATGTGAAAACTTACTCTATTGTTATCTTCGTACTTAACATTGTTTCTACCATATGAACAAAAAAATAAGTGTGATAATATTTTGTTGAACCAACAGGTTGGACCGCTAAACCAGCACTCAGACCACTGAACTGGGGAACAATAACCACTCTGAGTTCAATAACTACGGACACATGAAATAAAAGCTAGATGACAAATTCTTATATATCATGTCGGAGAGGGTGGAGGTTGATTTAATGCAAAAAAAAAAATCTCAGCACTCGGTTTATTGTATATTGTACCTTCATTGGGGTTGTATTGATTTGGAATAACTTGAGCATTTCTAGGAGCATGTTGTGTCCTCGTCTCCATAGAGAGCATTTTCAGAGAAATCTTCCGCATATAATCAGGCTGAGTAATATAAAGAAAACAATAAAGTTATAAACCAAATTACTAAAAGAGTATCAATGGCTTCCAAACAACAGTTCTGCTGTGATAAGCAGCTTAGCAGGATCAAGAAGGTGCTTCACCTTTCAACATTTAAAATATAATCATACAACAACGGTCACATAAGCAGCAAAGCACATGCCTCAAATAAGGGATATGAACAGAAAATCCAAGTCAAGATAGTGACAGCGAGTCGGGCATATGATGAAGACAACTCCAACACAAAAAGGAAGTGGTCTACCGTCTGCCACAAATATGACAAATGACCAGAAATTCCAAGTAGACATAGTTATATGGTACACAACAACCCAAATAAATACATTTGAATTTGTTTACTGGACTATATTAGATGCAATTAAGATGAAGCTCCTTCAAATAGAGGGAAGGAGGGAGTAAGGTCTTGCTTGATATCTGGTCCGGGATAAATAATTGTATACCATCTTGTATCCATGGACTTGGGTGGTGATATCGTTTTAACAGAAGATAGTTCTACTTCATAAATGACAACTTCAGATGCATGGACACACGGCATACAAACATGAATCGGAAGAGTAACTGACTGAAGAAACTCAAGGTGCAACACTACAAGATTCAACAGGTTATCAATAATAACCAAGATCATGATCAGCGTTTCGGTCTATCATTTATGTAACATAACAAGGATTAAAAACATACTAGCTCATTAACTTAATATATTTGACTGGTATGCGCTCCAAATGTTTTGAGTGTGGGCGTTGGCACACCCAAGGCCCCACAATAAAAGATAACTGCTAAAGGAACTTAAAGATTATGTAAAAAACATGTACAGCATTTGGATACAGTTTTGCTCTATTTTTGTTAGAGCATAAACCCTGTTCCATTATTAAGGTTAATGATCTGCTAAGAGGTAGCGTTCCTCAAAAAAACTGCTAAGAGGTAGCAAAGATAGGTTAAATTACCTTGCTGGTCGCTGAAGTATAGATCTTCTCTTCGAATCGCACAGCGATTTTTTGAAGTTCGTTTACTCCCTCTGGCACTGATACTGGGAGATGTCTCTTCAGAGCTTCCATTCTATATGTAAACGCAAAATGTGAATACAGTGGGGAATGCATTGCCTTTAACGGTTGTGTGCAGTAAAATATGCGGCATCTGATATTGTGGAACGAGTAGGCAGAGCAGCCAACTGAGGTAGATGACCAATTGTTAATCATATACTCCCTCACATTCCTGTAAGCAATGCGCAATTTCGGATGCCCTAAGACCAAGGAGATCACGTGGGAATATCCCTTGGGGAGGAATACTATAAATCAGAAAAACAATTCCATCCCAGAACGGTAATAATAGATCGTTTCTAATCTAAAGATAATTTAGGATGGTTCGCCCTACGAGATAAAACGCTGTGACATGACACATTTTGCACCTCTTCGTCGATAACCTTGTGCCAAAAATATTTAGATCTAGTTCTAGTTAAAAGTAATTGGGTGTGTGATACGAGTCGATTAGTGCATCCCCCACTAGGAAATCTTCACCTAAGAATAGAGGCGCCGAGACTGGGAACTCGTGTGCAGATCAGATCGATGACGAATCTGTTGCTGCTGCTACGGATATGGCTAGATCAAAGCTATGTAGATGGATCAGTGACAAAATTGACCCGAACACACACATGATCGAATAGATAAGATTAGAGTGAGGGGAAATCAAGTCAAATCAATTAGTGTCCTTACATCTGATTGACAATCCTGCTGCGTGATTCGGCGTCGAGCTGGGTGTGCCAGTCGCCTCCGGCGTCGGGAGCGGGGGCGTACAGGTTAACGTTGGCGGGGGGTTGGACCCCTGCATGGGCCGCCAGTTGGCGTCCATGGTGTGGATCGGCGTGCATGAGTGGTGCTGATTGCTGTATGCCGACCAGTGCTAACTCGTGTATACTGGGGTTGTTTTGTATTGGCATCACTAGAGCATTTCCAGGAGCCTGCTGTCTCCTCGTCTCCATGGAGAGCATTTTCAGAGAAATCTTCTGCATATAATCATGCTGAGCAATACAAAGAAAACAATGTAAAGTTTTATACCAAATTACTCTATAGAGTAATAGTGGCTTGCAACCAACAGTTCTGGTGGGATTAGCAGCTTAGCACAGTTGAGAAGGTGCTTCGGCTTGTAACATTTGAATCGTAATCATACAAATAATGAATATGAACAGAAATCCAAAATCAAGATAGTGAGAACGAGTCGGCAATATGATGAAGACTGCTCCGACACAATAAGGAAGTGGTCTGCCACAAATAAGCCAGACGAGCAGAAATTCATAATAGATATAGTGATATGGTACACAGCAACCAAAATAAAACCATTTGAATTTTTTACCGGATTGGAGTACATACAATTAAGACGGAGCCCGTTCAAACTGAGGGAAGGAGGTATTACAGTCTTGTTTGATTTCTGGTCCAAGATAAATGATTGTACACCATCATGTATCCATGGACTTGAGTAATGCTATCGTTTTAACCAAGGTTGGACAAAGCGGTATTAAGCGTACGCCTCGGCGCGCTGAAGCGCTCGGCGACGATCCATCGCTTAGCCTTGGTCGTAAGCGGTACACTAGGCGGGCGAGTAGTTAGGCGTAAATAGAAAAGGGAAAAAAGATCTCGCTAGGTCAAAGGAGCGGCTGTAGCTCTTAGTCTTGGATTCATCCTCCGGTCGCCGAAGGAAGAGTTCCGCTTCGTCTTCTTTCTACGCCGGCAGGTGGCAGGGTCTCTTTTCCCTTGCCCTCTCGCTGCCCGACGTGGACCTTCTGTAGGTGAGATTCACGCGTCACGGCTGCCTGCTGGTGAGATTCCTCCGCCCCTGCTGTTCCCATGTCTTCCCTCTCCGTGTGTACTGCCTAGTGATTGAAAATTGCAAATGTATACTGTATAGAAGTACACGATATTGGGTAGCATCTGGATTACTTGTTCCGTTATTCGATAGTGCTCCATCTCTCGATCTGTACTCTGTAGTGTGTACTGCAGGCTGTGGTTGCCTGCATACATTATATTGCTCTGGCAAATGAATCATTAGCCTTTAATGCATCGCTAGGATTTGTGCATACACATACACGCTTATTATCCAGGATCGATGGTGATGTACTAGTTTTGCTGACGCATATATTGTCGGAATTTTAAGCAAATTTTACTTGTATCTCTAACATGTTTCTAGAAAAACTAATCATTTTATCAAGTAGTTTGAAATATAATAATTGTTTTTCACATTGCTTTATTCATGCTATATATTTTTGTTGTTTTTATCTTGAATGATCCGCAATAGTACAAAACGCCTAGAACCGCCTAGGCTACGCCTAAGCAGGCTAGGCGCTAGGCAGAGGATCACCGCCCGCCTACCGCCTAGCGCTTTTTGAAACCTTGGTTTTAACAGAAGATTGTTCTACTTCGCAAATAACAATTTCGGATGCATGGACACATGGAATACAAACATGAATTGGGAGAGTAACAGACCGAAAAGCAACTCAAGGTGCAGCACTACAAGATTCAACATGTGTTCGATAATAACCAAGATCATGATCAGCGTTTTGCTCTATCATTTATTTAACATAAAAGAAAAGATCAAAAACATATTAGCTTATTAACTTCTATTAGTATGTATACTAAGTGCGGACATGCTAAAATAGCTGGGATGTGCTCCATATGGCCTCCACAGCCCCAGTTCAAATCCCGGCACCACAAAAACATTGTATTTGTTCCCAAACATGAGAAAATCAGGATATGTTCCAAAGAGCATGCAAATAAAATTTCGGCAGCTGGAGAGAAAAAAGAGTCACCCAAGGTTCCACAATTAAAAGGGAAACTGCTAAAGGTACTTAGATATGGCATCAAAATATTCTACAGCATTTGGATAGCCAATAAACTCTGTTTTATCCCCATAACTAAAAGCTTGTGCTCTGCTCTGAGAAGTAGCGAAGATAGGTTAAATTACCTCGCTGGTCGCTGCGGTGTAGATCTTCTCTTCAAATCTCAGAGCGATTTTTTGAAGTTCGTTCACTCCCTCTGGCACCGATACTGGCAGATGCCTCTGTAGAGTCTCAAATCTACATGTTTAACGCAAAACGTGAATAAATTGGCGGACGCATTAAAATATGTGGCATCTGAGATGTCAGCTGGGCAGACCAGCCAACTGAGGTAGAATTCCAATTGTAAATCATATATACTCCGTTGCGCTAAGACAAAGGAGATGCTGTGCAGGTCAGTTTAGTCATGACTTGTTATCGCGTGAGGAATATCCCTCGGGAAGAATATGATAAACCAGAACAGAATTGCATATCGGGGCACAGTACCAATACAGCATGGTTTTCCCTACGAGACCAGACGTTGTGGTATTATCTGCGTTATGCTAAATCGGTGAATGCCGCATGAGAAATTGCACCACTTCTTCAATAAACTCGTGTCAAAAACTATTCAGAAATATATAATTTTACCTATTTGAATAAAGTGACTAGGCTGTATAAATAAAGCAGGTGCGATACAGGTCAGATCAGTGAATCCCCCAGCAAGAAATTTTGAGGCGCATAAACTGGGATATTGTGTGCACATCGACAACGTATCTGTTGCTGCCGCTACGGATACGGCTGGATCGAAGCCGTATAGATGGATCCGTGACAAAAAAGTTTACCCGAAAACGGAGGCAGGATCGAATTGATACGATTAGAGGGAGGGGCAAAGCAAAGCAAATCGAATCGTTTAGGGTCCGTACATCGTATTGACGGTCCGGCTGCGCGATTCGGGGTCGATCTGGGCGCGCCAGTCGCCTCCGGCGGCGGCGGCGGCGGGTGCGTTCAGGTCAACTCCGGCGAGGGGGTTGGACCCCTGCACGGGCCGCCAGTTGGCGTCCATGCTGCGGATCGGCGATGGTTAGGTATCGAGGCGGGGACGGAGATGGAGCAGGTGCCGGCGCCCGCCTCCGCGTGCTTTTGTGTATAAAAAATGAGACGGCGGCGGCGACGACGAGGAGGAGAGACAATCCGCGGCGTCAGCCCGAGTGGAGTGGTGCCGGTTGCTATATACCGACCAGTGCTATCTGACTCCTCGGTGATGGGCCCGTCCAATTGAAAGTTTGAAATTTCTGGTCGTACTATCCCTATATTCTGCCGCTTTTGTATCATTTTTTTTAAAGATATGGTATGCATTTATAAAAATCCGTCGCGTACGGATGAGGATATAATATTGATCAGCCGCATACTCAATGATATGGTATTGTTATTATCCGATGGATGCGGTTATCTCCAGCAGTGATATCTGGGCCGGTCGAATTGAAAGTTTGAAATAGTGCTATCGTCTACTGTTGGAGCTGCGGTGTCACGGCACAAACTGGCCTATGGGCGTGTTGTCGTGTTTGGTTTTTGGTAGGTGATTACGATTTACGACACTAGTAGAAAAATCACCTGTGGTCCCGGTTCGGCTTGGACATCAGTCCCGGTTGCCCAACCGGGACTGGCCAATCGGGATCAATGCTGGTCCCGGTTGGTCCACGAACCGGGACCAATGCTAGTCCACGTGGGCAGTTCTGGCTGGGCGTGGGGAGACTCATTGGTCCCGGTTCTTAATACGAACCGGGACCAATGAGTTTTTTTTTGTATTTAGTGTTTAGGTTCTCCCTCTCGCCGGTGCCCCCTCTCCCTCTCGCCGGTGACTCCGTCGTCTCCCCCTTCTTCGCATCGCCGACGTGCTCTCCATCGTTTCCGTACGCATATTATACGCTCTACTATATACACAGTACACGTTGATTCATATATAATTAATATTCGATCTCTTGCGAGAATACAACTATTTAATTACATGGAGATAGATCACATATGTAGTTCATCGTCCGAACATAATGTTCTCCCTTTTCATCGATGACCTCCCTAAGCAGAAATCCCGCCAATTCCTCTTGAATTGCTCGTACGCGCCGTTCTGGGTCGAGCTTCTCCCGCATTTCGCTGAAAGTAGTTGTTCTCCGCTCAGTGGTCAACTCGCGAATGAACTCGCAAACGTAGAATCCACATAAATTACTCCCCGGTGGCTGCTGCGGACTTTTCACCGATTATAAGTTAGCTCATCTTTGAATGGACCTTCTACCTTCTGTTTGAAAAGTGTCCAACACCTGCTTTGGCAAAGAAAATGAACAAATGAGTTATTAATTACTTGATATCAGGAAACGAACGAAAGAGGCGATATAATGTGATAATGATTGAAATTACTTGTTGAGCATTTCTTTCATGTCGGACCACGTCGCTTGGTCCCAACTTAATGAGTCGTGGACTTCAACTATGGACTTGTCAGGTTGAATGCTTAGCAGAATCCAGTGGAACCTGCGGACGTTTACATAAAGCAGAGATGCATAGCTCATCAATTACACTTAACATCGAGAAAGCCAAATAAAAATATGTACAAGACAGAAACACTCACCTGAAGTTGTAAGGAAATAGTATTTCCGTACAGAAATTTTGCTTGATTAAAAAGGTGGTCAGGATGCTCCACGTCTCTGGGGTGATTGACTAACGTATGTGAATTAACGATATATGGGTCAACGAACCCAACCTCAAAAACTCTAGATCTTTTGCATTCCATCATCTTCATTCTGCATAATAGCGTACAAAAGGATATATATATAGTCAGGATAATATAATACAGGCAATGAACGAGCTGAGCTAGAGACTTAATTACGAAAATAAATCACTTACAGACAATAACAAGCGAGGATAGATTTGTCGAGGGCGCGCTTTTGGAATAACTGAACAGTTCAGTCAGTTGAACCTGTATAATGTAACGTTTGAAGAAATGCTCCACTCTAACGTCCACCGGAAACCACTCTTTCGCGTCCTTCTTTGATGTGTGCACCAGGTACCAGTATGCAGATTTCGCATATGTGTTGATAGACGCGTGAGCTCCTCATTACTGACCATAGGCTCCCCTTGGACATATTTCCGTGCTATCTCTAACATTGGCTGATATTCATAGCCTAAAATTGACCAAGGGTCATACCCAAGGCGGTAGCATTTCCTTGGCCTGCGATACAGTGATACCAAGTTCTTTAGCAGCAGCTATGGCTCTGGGGTCCAATAATTCCAGGTCCTTATCCATAGCGGCTCTGAAGTCCTTGTCGACATCGGAACACACTATGAGCGGGGGGACCGATTGATTTTTCTGCTGTCCGAGCTGGGCAATTTGTTTCCCGCTTTTTGCACTTCTTCCCTTGTTCTGCTCAGACTGGGCACGTGCTAGCTTACTAAGTTCACGACCATAGTCAGATGGCAGATTCATCGATATCTGGGATGGCTGCTCAAGGAAGGACTTAGCCCACTTTTTGGTTTTTTCATCATATACCTTCTTTTGCGGGCTTTTTTGGTGCAAAAAAAGCTTATTATAGGCAGCCACTACCGCGGCGTTTTCCGCTTCAGTCCTGTCATAAGGTCTCTTGGGAGGAACCGACGGGATGTCACTATCTTCTGAGTGCGACCTCTCTTCTGAGTGGGGAGCGGGGAGCGGCGTTGGTCCGTTTCTTCTGGTGAGACGGCTGCGCTGGAGACTGGTGACGCGGCGTCGGAGACGGCTGCGCTGGAGACTGGTGAGGCGGTGAAGAGGACGGCTGCGCTGGAGAATGCTGAGGCGGTGAAGAGGACTGTTGCGCTGGAGACTGGTGAGGAGTCGATGGCCTTGGCTGCCAGTTCGGAAGCACGATGAATTCCTTTGGCCATAGAATGGCGCTTTCTTGGCTTCTCCAAGTTCAAGCACCTCCCCATCTTCACCTGCAGGGTGTTGCAGCTTCAGCTCCTCATAATCTTTCATCACTTCATCCACCCCGACAACAGCGTAGCCATTTGGAACCGGAGAGAAATGGTAAGTTGGATTAGGTCCAATTGGTACGGCATAGCCGACCGCCACCTTCATGGATAAGTTATAAACTTTCACATGCAGCTCACAAGGTGTGCTCTCCGTGATATCATCCACTGGGTAGCGACGAAGAGGAGCCACTGCATCATCATTACCATCCTGGAGCTCCGTGGAAGCCACGCTGCTTTTCCGATTCGATGGGCCGCCGGTACCATCGCATGCAGCTTCTACCATGTGCCGCTGAGATTGGCCGCTAGTACCTTGCTGGCTAAGTGCGGCAATTTGTTCCTTCTGCAGCTTTAATTCTTCTTCTATATTACGCAGCCGGTCTGCAGCAGCGCGTGCTTCCATTGCCTCCCTTTCCTTTCTCCTCTGATGGCTTCTATCAGGAAATTTCTTCCTGTGCTCGGGAATCGCAATTGTCTTGGGCTTGGAGCCTATCACGCCTCGTGTTCGTCCGTCGTGTTCCTTATTCCCAAGGGCGCGTGTGAGCTCGTCATCCTCTCTATCGGGAATGAACCGTCCCTCTGCAACATCCTTGAATGCATTTCTAATTTCTTGATGGGTAGTAGGGGATTATCTTTGTGTCGTCTGTTATATATGCACTTCCCTTCTGCGTCCAACGTGCCCCCATGCCCGTAAAACCAATTTCTTGCCCGTTCGGTCCATGCGAGTGGCTCTGGAGTGATCCCTTTAGCCAGCAGGTCCGCCTCAAGTTTCTCCCACTTAGGATGCTATAGGCGTAGCCACCAGGCCCCATAGTATGGTGGTACATCTTTAGAGCAGCATTTGCATTTTTTGCAGACTTTTCCAGAGCTTCCTCCGATTTCTTGTACGCCAAAATTCTTCCCAGTAGTCCTTTATCTTCTCATACCCTTTATCGAAGTCTGGAGTCTTATTTTTCTTGACAAACAGGTTGTTCAATCTTTTCTTCCAGTTCTTGAATAGCTCGGCCATCTTCTTAAGAGCCCAGTCCTTGACTTTTTGCTCCATGTTTTCCGGGCAATCTTTTCTGCCTCATCTGGATCCTCCTCATCTGAATCCACCTCTGGCGCCGGCAGGGTGAAATTAACCATGAGCTTTCTCCAAAGTCTTTCTTTGCCCTTATCGCTGACATATAGCTCCTGCCTCCTTTGGCCGATGCCATTCTCGAACGGTGATCGGGATGAAGTCCCTAACAAGAACTCCGCATTGCTTTACCATTTTTTTGCAACACCAGGGGGAGCAGTCGGTGTGCCGTCTTCAGCGACTCTTTCGATCCTGTACCTTTCTTGGTCGCCCAACTTTTTGGCTGGGCCTCGTTTTGTCCTTACAGAAGATTTGCTCGATCCGGAGGGCTAAAAGAAGAAAAGCGTTAATATATGTATATAGACAGCAGAGGCTTAATTAATACAATCTTCGGCTTCATTAATATATGTATATGCACCTCGCCGAGTTTGCAACATTTAATGTTCCACCGGAGCCTTCGGCTTCTCCCTCGTCGGCTTCTCCCTCGCCGACTTCTCCCTCACCCCAGCCGTCGGGTTCTACCTCACCGGAGCCGTCTCTTCGGTTGAGAGACTCATCTCCCTCACCGGAGTTGTTCAAAAACTCCGAGGTGACATCGACAACATCTTCCGGCCCGCGGATTATATCCTCGTGGATGTTTTCCTGATTTTCGTCTCGTTCCATAGTTTCTGCAAATTATGAACAATGCATAATACTTTAGTTGGGTAACTTGTTCCATATGTCAAGATACATCTACACCTGATACTCTTAATTTGCAGGTGCCATAAATTTGCATCTTTGCATATCTAACACAATTTTTTTTCCTAACACAGTACTAACAATTCCTAAACATGGAGATCCTGTTAAATGGAGCCCAAAGACAACACAATTGAGTTTGGGCCATTTTGAGTTACTAAACTCCCTACATAAATGTTTTAGTCCAGAAGCTTATTAATCAAGTTTTGGCTACTGCACAAGTTCTGTTAATCATAAAATTAAATCCTTTGAGGGATAGCAAGTACTGAATATTTGTGATCTAACACAATTGGATTCAACTCATTTAGATTAACCATTTGACAGCTAAAAATGTTGTAGTACAGAAGGGTCTACAAACGTTAATTGAATGCCAAATTATTTTTGTTGCTCAATTAATTCCACAAAAATTAGGGATGCTAATTTATCACAATACTAAGCTAACAAAATTGGATTCACATTATTTGAGCTAACAGAGCATCAGAAACAAACAATTTGGTGATTTAAACCCTCTGTAGTAATTTAAATACCATTCTTTTATTATTAATCTAAATAATATGGAACCAGTGTGGTTGGACAAACATTTTTATCAGCTTTCCAAAGAATTTCGATTCATCAATTTTGGACTTATAGATCTCGAGTTACTTAATTTCTAACATACACATAGAATAAAATATTTCTGTTAATTTCTTAATTCGAGTCAGGAAAAAAAAGAAACAGGCCGCGAGGGGTTCCAGCCAATGGGCTCGGCCCATTTTTTTTTCCCGTGCGTAGAAATTATTAAAACGCTGACGGGTGGGGCCTACCCGTCAGCGGCTTGGCCTAAACGATGCATCGGTGACGAGCAACGGCGGCGCCGCCGTGGCCGGAGACAGCGGCAGACGGCGTAGGGCTCACCTCGGGTGGTGTAGACGGCGGAAATGGGCGCGGCGGCCGGGGGAAGGTCGTGGGAGAAGTGATGGTTGCCGAGGATGGCCCGAGCGTCGACGGCGAGCAGCGCGGTGTGCACGGGCGGCGCGGTGTGCACGGGCTCCTCTCCTTCTTCTCAGCACGGGCGGCCGGCGTGCGGGCGCGGCGGCGCGGGCGTCGAGGGCACCGGCGTCGAGGGAGCGTCGAGGGCGAGGTTGGGCAGCCTGACGGCGTAGTGTCGCTCCGTCGCGCTTCTCCGGTCCTTAGGCGTTTCTGCGAATGAATCGGGGAAGGAGAAGGCAAGCAGTTAAGTAGCAGGGGTCATTGGTCCCGGTTGCTGGCAAGAACCGGGACCAATGCCTCTTTGGTCCCGGTTCTTGCCAGCAACCGGGACCAAAGAGTGGGTCAGTTAATGCAGATCCCGCGGCGCGCGTCCATGGACTGTTTGGTCCCGGTTCTTGCTAGCAACCGGGACCAAAGATTCCTTTTTCAAAATTATTTTGAACTTTTCAGTTCTGAAATTTTGTTCCCGCCTTTTTTTTCTTATTTAGGTGTTTGAGTATGAATTCAAATGGTTTTGAATCTGAAAAGACTTTCAACATGAAAAGTGTTTAAATTTGAATAAATAATCCAAAATCATTTTCTATTTTTTCAAATTACTTATCTAAATATCGTTTTTTGTTTTTCGATTGTCAAAAATGACATTTTTTGTGAAGCAAGTACAACAAATATGGTGCAAAATGGCACCCATACAATTATCACACATTTAGGGACAATCCACAAATATTGGTAATTTTCTCGGTTTCTAGCTAATTTCGCCTACTTAAACGACTTTATGTCTATTTTCCGAAAGTAATTCAAATTTGAACTACAAGTGTGTGATACCTTGCTCTAATTTTTTTCGAAAATGTTTTTAAGGTGCACAAGTTGTGGTTATATCACAGAACCATCGATAGTTTTGGATAATTCGACCCCTTAAAATGAATAGTAACGACGGCCATTTTGACCGTTTTTTTAAAAAAGTCAAATAAAGTGAAAAAAATACTCAGAAAATGAAATCCTTTGGCATGGAGTACTTTCATGTGTACTAGTTGCTAGGAAAAATGATAAACTTGAGTTTTGACATGGTTTACAAAAAACTTCTTCACAAAAAGTTCAATCATCTATAAACATGTATAAGTTTCGTGACAAATGATCTCGTTATGGTCTTCCCCGTGTCATAGTTTGTCAAAATGTGCCCATATTTCACACATAGCTGTATCTTGGTATGACAAACAATGTTGCAGAACTGAGTTTTTTCAAATTACTTATCTAAATATCGTTTTTCGTTTTTATGGACAATCCACAAATATTGGTAATTTTCTCGGTTTCTAGCCCTACTCTCCCGCCATTTTCCTCCCGCTCTTCTTCTCCCGCCATCTTCTCTCCCGCTTTTTTTCTCCTGGGTGAGCCTATATTCTTTCCCGCCCTTTTTTCCCGCCATCTTCTCTCCCGTCAAATTCTTTCCCGCCATTGTATCTCCCGCCTGTTTCTCCCGCCAATTGTTCTGTGCTCGTTCTATAAAAACCCGGGAGGAGATGTCGAGTTGGTAAGCATAGTCCACTCACTCAAACATGTCGAGTTGGATCAGGGGTGTGTTTCTTTTAAGGGCTTGTGGGCTGTTGGATCACTCTGTGAGCCACCAACCGGGACTAAAGGGAATCCCACCAATAAGGAAGAAGCACACGGATCATGTGTTTCTTTCGAGCGCTTGTGAGCCGTTGGATCAGGGGTGTGTTTCTTTTGAGGGCTTGTGAACCGTTGGATCAGGGGTGTGTTTCTAGTCCCGGACCGTGATACCACCGGGACTAAAGGGGCCATGACCCTATATATAGCATCCATCATTGGCAGTACACGGGTAGCAGAGAGCAAGATTTCTGAGAGGCAAGAGTTCCTAGAGCGGAGGCTGAAGGTGAACCCTCCCCTCGGTCGGATCCAAGCAGCGGCAAGGGTCTCTGATGATTAGCAACATCCCCAACACTTGTTCGGACGGTTGCAGATCATCAGGGACGTCTTGCCGCTGTCTGGATCGAAGGTCGATTTGCCGTCTCACGACCACGCGATGATTTGCAGTATACAAAGCATTCGGATTCCCGTCATACAGCCCTACGGTGCATTTGATATGCAGTCACTCACGAGGCACCCTACGGTGCATTTTTTCAGATCTCGGCGACAATGTCCGGCATGTTGGATGCGAGGGGCGATGTCCGGGACTGGGCTCCGCCGGGCTGGCACTGGGAGGTGGTATCTTCCGGGACGCGTCGCTTGGTGAGGAATCCGGGTGACATCGTCGACCCGGATCTTGTTTGGTGGAAGTCGCGTGGGCCACTCTCGTTCCAGAGGGAGCCGGCCCCCGAGGAGGTGGTACGTCGCCGTATCAGGGAGGAGGACGAGCACGTCAATCGCTATGTGTTTATGTTGGATATGCCAGCGGTGTATAACAGTAGATGGATGGTTCCTGCTCTTTGGGTGCGCAGCGCCGGCCGCTCAGCACCCCGTGGCTTAGGACCCGGCAAAAGTTAGTGATATTATTCGTGATGTATATGGTTAAATAAAAATGGACCCGAGCTATGTATTATGGTTTTCACCACATAAAGGTTTAATACATTACTACACATCACATAAAGGTTTAATACATTACATTGATTTACATAAAAGCCATGAACCCTTCTTCGCGTATGTCCCTGGCCTATGATCGCTTCAGCCGTAACCATGGAGCATCTTCATTATTTAACGGGATGCTTGGGTCAGTTCTCACTGTGAAGGGCGGAATTTCATCAAACTTATCATAATCTGCTGACATGTCTGTCTTGTCCTCGACTCCCACGATGTTTCTTTTCCCTGAAAGAACTATGTGACGCTTTGGCTCATCGTCTGATGTATTCGTTTGCTTATTTTTTTCTTTTTTTCGGTCTGGAGGACATGTCCTTCACATAGAAAACCTGAGCCACATCATTGGCTAGGACGAATGGTTCGTTCTGTAACAACCAAGATTCTTGAGATCCACTGTTGTCATTCCGTACAGCTGGTCTACCTTTATCCCTTCTCCATTCATGTTGACCCAACTGCACCGAAACAAAGGGACCTTAAAAGTAGGTCCATAGTCAAGTTCCCATATCTCCTCTATGCGACCATAGTATGTGTCCTTTTGCCCATCGTCGTTTGTTGCATCAAAGCGGACACCACTGTTCTGGTTGGTGCTCTTTTTATCTTGGGCGATCGTGTAAAATGTATTCCCATTTATCTCGTACCCTTGGAAATTCAATACAGTCGAAGATGGTGACGCGGCCAACAAGTAGAGCTGATCTCCGACAGTGGTGTCATTCATGAGCTGTAATCGCAACCAACTGCCGAAAGTCTCCATGTGTTTTTCTTTAATCCAGGAGTCATCCTTCCCCGGGTTCTTGGAGCGTACATAATTCTTGTGTTCCTCGATATACGGAGCCACGAAGGTGGAACTTTGTAGAACTGTGTAGTGTGCTTGAGTTAAAGAATGCCCGTCCCTACATATCAGTGCTTTCTTTCCTAGCGTGCCTTTTCCACTCAGTCTCCCCTCATGCCGCGATTCAGGAACACCAATCGGCTTAAGGTCAGGAATAAAGTCAACACAGAACTCAATGACCTCCTCTGTTCCATAGCCCTTTGAGATGCTTCCTTCTGGCCTAGCACGGTTATGAACATATTTCTTCAAGACTCCCATGAACCTCTCGAAGGGGAACATATTGTGTAGAAATACAGGACCGAGAATGGCAATCTCGTCGACTAGGTGAACCAGGAGATGCGTCATAATATTGAAGAATGATGGGGGGAACACCAACTCGAAGCTGACAAGACATTGGACCACAGCCTTCTGTAAACTTGGTAGAGTTACTGGATCGATGACCTTCTGAGATATTGCATTGAGGAATGCACATAGCTTCACAATGGGTACTCGAACATTTTCCGGTAGAAGCCCCCTCAATGCAACCGGAAGCAACTGCGTCATAATCACGTGGCAATCATGAGACTTCAGGTTCTGGAATTTTTTCTCTGCCATATTTATTATTCCCTTTATATTTGACGAGAAGCCAGCCGGGACCTTGATACTGCTCAGGCATTCAAAAAAGATTTCCTTCTCTGCTTTGGTAAGAGCGTAGCTGCTTAAGTATTGACGCCCTTTATCCGTCTGCTTGTTGTATGGGTCTTTCATACGTTGCTGGTCCTCCCGTGCTTCCGGTGTATCTTTTGTCTTCCCATACACGCCCAGGAAGCCTAGCAGGTTCACGCAAAGATTCTTCGTCACGTGCATCACGTCGATTGAAGACCGGACCTCTAGGACTTTCCAATAGGGTAGCTCCCAGAATATAGAGCACTTCTTCCATATGGGTACGTGGTTGTCAGCGTCATTCGGAACAGATAGACTGCCAGGACCCTTTCCAAAGATTACTTCTAAATCCTTGACCATGTCATATATAACATCACCATCAGGGAGGTTAGGCTTCTTCCGGCGATCTGCCTCACCGTTGAAATGCTTGCCTTTCTTTCTTACGGCATGACTGTTCGGAAGAAATCGACGATGCCCCAGGTACACATTCTTGTTTCCCAAATGTATACTTTCAGTCTTATCTAAACAGTGCGTGCATGCATTGTATCCCTTGTTTGACTGTCCTGAAATGTTACTAAGAGCAGGCCAATCATTGATGGTTACGAACAGCAACGCTCGTAGGTCAAATTCCTGTTGTTTGTGCTCATCCCACACACGTACACCTGGTTCGGACCACAACTGCAAAAGTTCATCAACTAATGGCCTTAGGTACACATCAATGTCGTTGCCGGGTTGCTTCGGGCCTTGGATGAGCACTGGCATCATAATGAACTTCCGCTTCATGCACAACCAAGGAGGAAGGTTGTAGATACATAGAGTCACGGGCCAAGTGCTATGACTGGAGCTCTGCTCCCCAAAAGGATTAAAGCCATCTGTACTTAGACCAAATCTTAAGTTCCTTGCGTCATCTGAAAATGTCGGGAACTCTCTGTCGATTTTTCTCCACTGGGACCCATCGGCGGGGTGTCTCAACTTCCCGTCTTTCTTACGCTCTTCTTTGTGCCATCGCAACAACCTGGCATGCTCTTTGTTTCTGAACAGACGTTTCAACCGTGGTATTATAGGAGCATACCACATCACCTTAGCAGGAACCCTCTTCCGGGGGGTCGTCATCGCCCTCAACATCACCAGGGTCATCTTGTCTGATCTTGTACCGCAGTGCATTGCATACCGGGCATTTATCCATATTCTCGTACTCACCGCGGTACAGGATGCAGTCATTAATGCATGCATGTATCTTCTGCACATCTAATCCTAGAGGGCAGATAGCCTTCTTTGCTTCGTATGTAGTCTCGGGCAATTCGTTATCCTTTGGAAGCTTCGGCTTCATTATTTTCAGTAACTTCTCAAATCCCTTGTCAGAACAACCAGTCTCTGCCTTCCATTTCAGCAGTTCCAGTGTGGTACCGAGCTTTGTGCTGCCATCTTCGCAGTTTGGGTACAGCAACTTTTTGTGATCCTCAAGCATGGCCTCCAACTTTAGCTTCTCCTTTTCTGTATCGCATTCTCGCTTTGCATCAGAAATGACCCCACCAAGACCATCAGCGGGCTCATCTGATGCCCGATGTTCACCTCCTTCTTCTTCAACGTCTTCCATTACAGTATCACCGCATTCCTCAGGGAACATAGGATAGTTGTCATCATCCTCCTCTTCTTCATTGTCTTCCATCCTAACCCCTCTTTCTCCGTGCTTGGTCCAACAATTATAGCTGGGCATGAAACCTCTCCGAAGCACGTGGTCTTGAATGGTTTCGGGTTAGAGTACTCCCTGACGTTCCGACACTTCTCACATGGACAAGGCATAAAATTATCCACTTTGTTTGCCTCAGCCACTCGAGAAATTTATGCAGGCCTGCAATAAACTCGGAACTGCGTCGTTCGCCGTACATCCATCGCATCCGTGCATCCATCTGCATCATATAATTAAGTTTATCAAATACCATTACAATAACATCTTGAATAGTGAAATGACCACCGTACATCGACACGTGCAATATTTCTGTATCAATTACAGATGAAAAGGATAAAGTTGCTAACCTCGGCCGAGGATATCATTTGTGTGAACTTAAGTGTGGGTCGGGCATTTCATCGAACACATCTTGTGCGTGGCAAAGGAAAAAAAAAACTAGCACCCACTTCCCACCAATCCAAGAAAAAAAAACAGAGGAGAGAAGGGGGGTGGGGGTTATTTATAGGCAGGGGAGGGGTATTGGTCCCGGTTCTTGGCACGAACCGGGACCAAAGCTCCGCGGACGCCACGTGTCCGGCTCTGGAGCTTTGGTCCCGGTTCTGTCAGAACCGGGACCAATGCCCCAACCGAACCGGGACCAATGCCCCACGGGGCCCTGGCAGCTTGAACCGGGACCAGTGCCAGGCACTGGTCCCGGTTTTTCTCTGAACCGGGACCAATGGTCTGGACCAAAGACCCATTTTCTACCAGTGCGAGTTCTGCGGTATATTCTGTCGCTTTTGTTTGCCCGTATCTAGGGAGGATAATTTCCAGTTATTTACCCGCCATTTTTCGCGTATTATCCATTTAGATTAGCCCAAATTCGCAATTAGCTACTCCGTAGTTGAATGATAGTCTTCATATATAATAAATTAATAATATAATATTACCGCGATCACATTGTAACCCCACTAATGTAATTGATCAGCTAGTGGTGATTGATGAAGTGTTTTGCATTTTGCTTTAGTATCGGTATCTTGCTATTGTCACTGTGAGAACGATGGGCGGTATCTAGCTTGGTGTTTCATGTTGCGCTCAACCATTTTTATCTCTACGTCTGGCGGTAAACATGTAATAAATTAGTAATGCACAAAGCTTAGCTATTAACTACTGCCTAGTGCAATGCACCTGGAGAAAGTTTTTGTTCACATTGTTTTCATGGTGAAAATAATACACCTCTATTTGTGCATAAATATAAGGTAGGTTTTGTCCGTTTCTGGTCCGAGTTCGGTCCGTTTCCGCTCTTAATTCGTAGCCCGATATAATCATCACCAAGGTGGAGGATGCTCGTCGCACTTGATGACAATCTCGGTGTAGGAGTAGTTTAAGATGATGACCGTGTAGATATCCGGCTTCAAGACCTTTAATTTAATGTCAAGAAGTGTTCAATCTTTATCTCGTGAGTAACGTCAAAGCCTGGCGTGCCTTGATCCATGGCAGCCCCTCCCATTGACAATTTGACATCTCTGAGCGTCACCATCTAGTTTGCATATGGTATTTTTTTTTCTTTACAATGGTAGTGCTTGGGATGAATCACAGTCCCGTCCCGCTGCACGATGACTACAACCAGGAGGGAGAAGCTGTTTACAGACATATGCTTGGGTTGGCTCAAGTATTAACGCTATAGGATGCGCTGACACCACGGAGGAATCAGATATATCTATTGTCGACAACATATCCTCATATATTATTTCCGGATGATACAATAACTCCATGAATGGGTCCAAGCGATCCCTTAAACGGTTTATGGAATCTACCTCGAAACAACTCATAAACAAGGTGCTTGCGGCTGTTTTGTACTGTCAGTCCAGTTCTCCCCGGAGCTCCAGGGAGCCTCTCCAATTCTGACAAGAGGTTACGAGTCTACGGGGTCTGTTAGGGGATTACCATTTTTGTTATTAATTCTCGAGTCTGAGGGACTGTTGTTGTCAAATCTATACATGAAAGTTTTCCCTTTATTATGGGGATTTACCCATAAGAGAGATGCACAGAGAAAGAGAATAAACTTCATATATCCTTATTTACTCAATCAAGAACGAAATGTGTGAGGGATGGGAAACAACTCCAACCCAAGTGCTAAAATTACCTTACAAAAATGGGTTAGAAAGATTTACACAACTTATTTACACACACACACACACACACACACACACACACACACACACACACACACACACACACACACACACACACACACACACACACACACAAGTTTCAACACATGTGCAACGATACGAGAGAGAATACGCATCAAAACTGGTTGTGCAAGAACAGGTATTATAGGCCACGTACCTAAGATATTTTGTCACATTAATTACGTGCAACACAATAGTGTAATGCACGAAAGGAAGAAAATAAGAACTTTGCACATACAGTCAAGAGAGATGATCCTACTGTATTTAGGAGCATGCACAAGCAATGTGTTTGTACATACTACACACACATCAGGATCATTCCTCCAACGAATGGTGCCACAGATAATAATTGGCACATGCAACAAACCATAGGCTAAGCAAGCATACTTGACACAATTTTTCATCATAGGCCAAATCAGTGTGCAAAATCAATTAGAATGTTCATGCAGTTGATGCAACCCAAACCTAAGAAGATGATGCGAACTAATCCTCGGCCTAATCGGAACAAAGCAAGAAATATTCTCAAATCTAAGCCGAAAATTCCCAAATCGCTCAGGCATGGAACCCTACCAAAACAAAATCTCCAAACCAGTTAGGCATGAAACCCTAATAGGACTAGATACCCATGTCAATTTGTTGCACGCCTACATATAGACCAAATCAAATGACTACGAGAAAAAAATCAAACCGATGGACGCACATTTAACCCTAGAACATATGGAACTACCGTGCATGTGATGACTAAGCACATAACTAGGGTCCAATCTACAGATCTACGTCCCTACGAGTGTTGTAAGAGGGGTTGAGTTTGTACCACCATGGACGAAGAGCTCGAGGTTTGACGGTGATGACGCGAGTTGTCTGTATTCATTACCAACATGCCGAAAGAGGAACCAGAGGTTGCCTGGCCCAATCTTCACCTCCGATTGTCGCTGCACCACTCTGGATATGCCAGCGGGAGGAAAAATACCGGCGGAGAGAGAGGAGAAGAACACGAGCGAGTGAGAGGGGAAAGTGACCATGGGTGAGTGAGCAGTGATGGGATTATTATGTGGGTTCTGAAAACGACGTGGCTTCTCCCGATCTTCCCCACCACCACACTTTTGCCCTGTCAAGGCCAGCATGAACAAATTGCTAGCAACCAATCAAGCCCTTTTTGTTGGCTTTCGGCTCTTTGTTCGTTCTAGCTAGGGTGTGCTCTTGGGTGGGCGTGGAAGCTAGAACGGTGGCCCCGGACTATGGACTCCAGATTTGTCTCGAGCACCAGGAATTCCTGACGATGTTCTCGTCCAACAGTTTATGGAGCTTCCAACTCAGCAACATCAGAAGAAAGTAAACTAAGGTACATGACCAAGTGGGCCGACCTCATACACCAATCCATAAAAAATCTCAACTCCCCATTTCAACCTGGGAAAGGGCATATGTGGATCACATATTTGCCAATTCTCCTATGGAACACATGCATGTTTGCCAACTCTCGTAAAAATGGAGGCAAGACGAAAGTAACCATCTTATCTTTGGAAGTCTACATATGAAACTATTTGAGCTGGGCAAAAGTTTACACATACTCCATGAAAGCTAGACAATGACTATAGGAATCACTATAGCGACGACGGATAGCAGCATGAACATGCTGGAGCAGCCACCTTGGCGCACTTGTTTAGAACCGCAAGCTTATTTTGCACATGCTGAACGAGAAGGGCTTTTGCGTTAGCATTCAGTTCGTCCAAAGCTTGAAATTATTAATACCAAAGAGAGATAAACTTACAATCTGGAGACACGAGTTTGTACCATCAACATGATCATCTAGGTCATCCTGCAATCACGAAGACATGACACTGATTATCCAGTCTAAAGAACAAATATACATCTGGCTTTGCAGTAACAAACTAACAATCAGTCTTGTATGCAGGTAAAGTTTAAACTGCACATGAAAAGTAAGGCCGCAACATGAAGACATAAGAACGAGAAAATGAAGAGCATACCATGGATCTACAAAGAAAGTTGTGAAAATTTACAATTGTTATCTTCATACTTAACATTGTTACTAGCGTACAAACTGAAAAAACCGTGCAATAATATTTTATTGAACCAACAGGTTACAATGAAATAATCACTCCTGGTTCGATAAATACAGACACATGACCCATAAGCTAGATGCAAAATTCTTATGCATGATGCTAGAGAGGGTGGAGGTTGATTTTAATGCAATAAAGCACATTACTCAGTACTTGATGCAATGAAAAACTGTCACCCAAACGAAGATGATAAAATGTGCAACTCTTTGTTAACTGTATATTGTACCTTGACCATTGTTTTGATTTGGGATCACTTGAGCATTTCCAGGTGCCTGTTGTCTCTCTGCCTCCATAGTGAGCATTTTCGTAGAAAGCTTTCGCACATAATCAGACTGAGTAAGATAAAATAAAACAATGTACAGTTTTATACCAAATACTAATAAAGTAATAGTAGCTTGCAACCAACATTTCTATTGTGAGTAGCCCTTTAGCACAGTGGATAAGGTGTTTCAGGCTTTAACATTTGAATCATAATCATACAAAAATATTCTAAGCAGCAAAACACATCTCTGAAATAATCGATATGAACAGAATATCCAAATCAAGATAGTTACAGTGAGACACCCAAGGACACATGGCATACACAAATATAAATTGGAAGAGTAAGTGACTGAAGCAACTCAAGGTGCTACACAACAAGACTCAATACGTGATCGATAATAACCAAGATCATGATCGGCGTTTTGGTCTATCATATCTATAACCTAACAAAAAGATTATAAACACACGCTAGCTTATTAACTTAACATTTGTATCAGTGTATGTATACTAAAATGCTAAAATAACTGGGAGGTGCATGTGCTCCAAATGGTTTGAGTGTGGGCGTTTGCACACCCATGGCCCCAGTTCAAGTCCTGGCACCACAAAAAAAATTGTACTATTTGTTTTCAAGCAAGTACGAAAAAATTCTGGATATGTTCCCAAGAGCATGTACAGAGAATGTTGGCAGCTAGAGAACAAAAAAGTCACCCAAGGTACTAAAATAAAAAGGGAAACTGCTAAAGGTACTTAGACATGACGTAAGAATCATGCATGTACATACTTGGAGACAGTTCTGCTCTAAAATTAGCCCATAAGCCCTGTTTGAGCCCCATAGCTAAACTGTTGCGCTCTGCTCTAACAAGATATATAGGTGAAATTACCTGGTTGGTCGCTACGCTATAGATCTTATCTTCGAATAGAACAGTGGTTCTCTGAAGTTCATTTAGCCGTTCTGGCTCTGATACTGGAACAGGCTTCATCAGAGTTTTCAGTCTACAAGTATAACAGAAGATAAGAATACATTGGGGGTGGATGCATTGCCTTCAACAGTTGAGTGCAGTAAAACATGCAGCATGTATAAATCCCAATGTAAGGTGCATCATGTAGGCTGAGCAGCTCTCATTGACGTAGACCTACAAATCACAAATCATATATTCATATGTACTCCCTCCATTCCTGTAACTATAAGCAAGGCGTGGTTTAGACCAAGTAGGTGCTGCGTGGGCTGATTTAGCCATGATCATGTGAGGAACAACCCTTGGGGAAGTATGCATTGCATGCTATAAACCAGAACAAAACTACATCCCGGCAGAAGAAACTGGGAGCTTGTGTGCAGATCGAACAACGAATCTGTTGCTGCCGCTACGGATACGGCTCGATCGAAGCCATATAGATATGGATCTGCGAAAAAATTGACCCGAAATCGGAGGAAGGATCGAACTGATGTGATTAGAAAGATGGTAAAGCAGAGCGAATCGAACCAATAAGAGAGCCGGTACGTACATATTATTGGCAACCCTGCACCAGTCGCCTCCTTCGGGAGGGTTGGATCCCTGCACAGGCCGCCAGTCGGCGTCCATGGTGTTAGGACCTCAAGACACTCCGATTGTGACAGGGAAGGGGAGCTCAAGTGCTCAGATGATCAGATCCAGTGATAGTTCTACTGCTAGGTAAAGAAGAATAGCAGGAGAGTAGGTACTGGAAAGATTTTTTTTTTGTAGCCACGGATCACTCATTCATTGCGAGGAGTAAAACCCACACGTAGCCACTATCTAGATATAGACAATCGGAAGATTGGTTGATCAATACCTTTAAACAAGGATGCCGCAAAATAACACAAAGATTTCCCTAAAAGAAGGACCCTTGGGGACCTAGAAGCAAGGCAACCCTCTGCCACGACCACTCGCCCAAAGATTCGCCGGAGATAGGAGAGACGCAAACTTTTTTTTTTTATTCAAATAAGGTAGAGGCGAGCCCTACCTTATGGTTAGAGACACAAACTTGCCTAGGGCCTGAAGAAACGCCATACCACACAAATCTTCATTGTGACTGGTGAGCATATGAAGCGGACTGTTGCGTGACCCGTAACTTTGTGGCTTGTCGGCCGCATCGTCTCGCTGCTCGTTTGTCCTATTCTCACACCATCGAAGAGGGGACCCGAAGCCGTCAAACTGCACCCATATTTCTCGTGTGTGGAACAGTTTGTCTTACAGATTAGGACGTCACCACCACGCTTGACGGAGACAACATCGGTGACTCCCCCTGCATCCTGCATAAGAGGCACCAGAGCAAATACCGTTGGTCATAAACTAGTGTCAGTGCCCATTTTGACATATACTTCCTTAATACTATCAAAAAATATGGTGTAAATTAGTTCTTCCCTAAAGCAAGCTTTGTAAATTTTGACCAAATTTATATGAAAAATAACGATATTTAAAATGTCAAATAAATATAATACATAAATATATGTTATGATGGATCTAACGATATCAATTTCATATTATATGACAATACTGTAAATTTGGTCAAACATTACCGAGCTTGACTTAGGATAAAACTAACATGTACACTATTTTGGCAGAGGGAATATTTATGATGGGTCTTATGATAATTTCGTATTATAGATGTTAATATATTTCCTATAAATTTGGTCAAAAGTTTACCAAGCTTGATTTAAGACAAAACTAATATGCACAATATTATGACAGTGGAAGTATGAGTTTTCTTTGCTTCTCTCCATCAACATGTGTGTGTGAGACGTGAATGATATGAGTCTAATATTACACACACTAGTTGAATGCCCGTGCGTTGCTACGGATCCCCTTTTTTCATAATGTTTTGTCAACAGAATATATACAAAAATTCATGTGTAAGAATAAAACATTCACTGGATATTTAAAAGACAATAAGATTCCAATTCAATTGAAGTGTATATCGACAAAAGGTATAATCTGACATCGTTTGAACATGAAATTAGCACCCCACTAATATCTACTCATTCTCATTGATGCTAGCTAGATATTGCCGTACAATGTCTGGAATGTTGTCTTGCGCTTCATTTTCTTGGTATTTGAGCACGTGTAACAAAAATTTCTTCCTCAACTTAAAACCATCCTACACAAATAGTAGTTGTCATTAGCTTGAATAATTCATGTATAAATAATAAAAAATATATAATGTAAAAACGCACCGTGCATACTGGATGAACCAATTCTTTACCATTCCATGAGAGCATAATGTAAAAAACAAGAAATCCAGACAAATTCCTGTAGATGGATGCCTCATCGTTATGTTGAATGGTAAACAGACAAAGTAAAACACCCTGAGTTTATTTTGTAAGATAGTCACCTTGATGAGATTCTTGGAGTACCAACCGGTGGTTTACGTGGCCAGAAAAAGATATCAGAATTCCAACCGGGTTGTGCTATTGCAAGCGCATCGTTAAAGTAGATAGAAATTCTTTGGAATTTCAATTCCATGCCATGAGTTCGCCTCATTTTATCCTCCAGCGATGCCGATATAGAAAGGGGATCCAGAATGCATACACGACGTGTGTCCTTGTCGATGCAAAACAAGACGAAGTGGCCGATGGATGCATACGGAAGAAAAACCTGCATATGGAAAATCATTAGAAAGAAACTAAACATGACAACAATGTACAAGTGAATTATCTTTACCATTTTGCGAGTTGAGATTTTATAATCTATCCCAGGCCAGCTATGGAACAACGTTGCCAAAAACTGGACATTTGGCTTTATGCGCCACTGGTCGCCTCGTGTGGAATCAACCACTGCCGTCTAAGAAAAAAACTATTTAGAAACATGGTGATACCAATGATAATACATGATTATAAAAACTTACACAAAACCGTAGATCCATGTAATGCACGTCGGTCTCAACCAGGTGCAACATTGGGTCGCATGCCACTATGCGTATAGCTAAGTTGAAACAATCGTTGTTCATAGGCTGGTCCATCTTGATTATATCCTGAATTTTCTTAAGACTCAAACCTATAGGATAAGGTTTGGAGCTTCGTACCCATTCCATTCTGCAACACAAATGTGAAGACTTACTACGAAATCATAACAATGCATATTAAAAGTTTCGAATAGGTAACATGTTATAAAAAAAAGTACTTACTCCAAAGACTTTTCATCTTTAATCGACAATATTTGCTTGCAAAGCCCATTGTATAACACACGTTGGTCTGTGGGCATGTTGTGGACAGATAAATCTAACTGATTCGGACCCTCCACCATCGTAACATCAAAATTAGATCCGTCAGAATTAGACACATCTTTTGGATATATTGGTGCTCCTTTTATCTCATTCAGAACAGACTCGTGTAGAGTTATAGCTACATGCTCCTAAAGGGTTTGATACCCTCCTGCAAAGTATTAATTAGAAATAATTCATTGTAACAATATATTTCATATGAAACTACTTTAATGATTCCTTTGAAAATACCTGTGTTACCGCATGTGCAAGACCTTCACCCATAAGGTATTCCATGAATTGCAACATGAACAAGCCACAGGATGAACTGCAATATTAAAAGAAAATCATTTCTCTAAAATAAGTATACACGTTAATATTTATATTTGTATTTGATCATATAATAAGTATTTAACGCACCCATCCGATTGTATTGGCTCATGAACACATTCAACTACTGGCCATTGACTTACTTGAAGGTCTACCCACTTATCACCTATGTTAAATTCACTCATTTGAGAAGCAATCATAAAGTGATTGTCGAGCCCCTGGAGCTGTTAAATGAAAGAGAGCATGATAATATGTAGAATCAAATATTATTGACAAAGGAAAGATGAGTACGACTTAGTAAATACTCACCGTAAAATGCAGGTCGGACCGGCTCATAGCAGAACCAAATGAATCAAATACTTGTATCAGACATTTTTTGGCATCGATACGACATAGATACCAATGGAATTCTGTCACATTAATTGGGATGAAGAGCTGACAAAAATAATGTAAGACATACGAGAATAAATGGTAAAGTAAACCTGAAAAGTTATCTAATTAGTCTTACCATGTCATGTTCTAGATAATTAAGAGCTCTTCGAACAATCTTGGGATGACTTTCTGGACTTATGGGAATTTCACCATCTCGTTTTAGTTTTGCAGAAATATGTGTATCCACTAAAAATACATATTCACCCGCTCTTTTAAGTAGATGATTCTGAGTCCGCATGTAGTAGATATATGCGGTTATAACCTATAATTTTAAGTAAACGTTATAACAAATAAATTACAAATTTATTATGCAAATACGTTTGATTGTATGCAAAAATGTTAACTTACTTCACCATCCAACCATCTACCGTCATGTAACAAGCATTCCAAGTCTGCACGCGTCAACTGTCGTCGTATCGGCATCGTAGATAGGAGACGGGGGTCCTATAGCCGCTGATTAACCGAGGGGGTGAAAGGGAGCGTCGTCGAGGTCGGGATTGAACAAGGCAGTTTACCCAGCTTCGGATCTCGCAACGGTGGTGAAACCCTACGTGCTGCTATAACTCACTATAATGGCAATCGCCTTGATCAGGTTACAATGAGTACAAAGTATGCCCTAGAGGCGTCCCTGGTCCGGCTTATATAGGCGGCCAGACGCAGGGCTACAAGGTGGTAACGTATCCGGCAAGTATACAGAGTCCTAAACCTATCCGGCAAGTATGCCGCCTACCGCCTATGTCTTGTTGGCTTCTTGGGCTTCGGTCTTGGGCCTCCATCTTGCCGGCATCCGCCTACCTTGAGTTGCCGGCTATCTGGGCCGCCCGGCAGGCAAAGCCTTAACCACCACTGCGGGCCACCCTGGACTAGCCGGATTTGCCATGTTGGTGATACCCCTAGTTGGTATAACCCCAACATTAGCCCCTGGAAGGGTTGAATTTCTTCAGGCGCCGTCTTCTTTTGCCGATAACATCCATCTTGTCTTGTGGGCGTCTGAAGAGCTTGAAGCATTCCACAGTTGAAAAATAGGCGGCGGTCTGACAAATGTTGCCGGAACAGAGCCGCCAACATGGGAAAGACGGTCTGACTGCTTGTCAGGAATCTTCCTCGTGTGGTCTTGTCAAACTGACAATTTCCGTCAAATGTTGACGGATGACGTCATGGGGTCCACGACAGTCTGAACCTCATGATGATCTTCCCACTACGCGAGAGAATCGAGGAGGCAACTCCGCTTACACCGTTGCCACGACGTGTATATCGTGGGCACGTGGCGAAAATCTCGCCCTTGCCTCGTTCCTCGCACGAATCACGGAACAGGGAGGATACAAATCCTCCACACGCACCGCGCCGTTCCATTCTCCTCTCCCCGCACAAACCCTCATCTCTCCACTCGAGCGCACCTCCCTCACCTCTTGCAACTCTGGCGAACTGCACCAAGCGGCGCATCCACCACCTGATGGCGAGCTCCGGCGAGCAAAGCTCTTCCGTGGAGGCGATGGCGGCGGCGGCAGCAGCAGCTGCATCTGGATCTGGAACCACGGCGGCGGCGGCGACAAGCACTGCTCCCTCGAGTTCATCGTTCCCCGCCACGGCTACGGGCGGGGCTCCATCTTCTTCTCCGGCGACGGCGGTCGCAACGGAGACACCCTCCTCCCCCATTTCCGTGTCCCCACTAGCGACGGCGGACCCGGTGCCAGTGGCCGACCCAGAGGCTGCCACCGGCGAGGACAGCGACGAGGAAGAGGAAGTTGCCGATCTCGGCTCTAGGTACTGGCTTCCGTCATGTTTGACGGAAGCTTACATGAAGCAACTGGAGGAAGGCGGCTTCTTCCCGCCACAGGCTGAGTGCGGTTGGCGGCTGCCAGGAGAGGAAGCTGTCCCCGAGCCGGCGAAAGGGGAAAGAGTTGTCCTGACCTCCCACCTACTACGTGGTATGAGCTTGCCGCCCTCCGCCTTCTTTTCTGCCGTTCTCCAGCACTATGGGTTGCAACCACACAACATTGCGCCCAATAGTATCCTAGTTTTAGCCGGCTTCCAAGCCTTTTTTGAAGGCTACTTAGGAATAGCTCCCACAGTAGAAGCCTTCAAGTACTGCTTCATTTGTCGCCGGCAAACTATTTCTGCCGGTGTGATGGCAACCTGCGGCAGTGTCACTTTCAACTGCCGCCAAGGTGACTGGTATCCCAAAATTCCTTACATAGAATTTGTAAAGAATTGGTCCAGCACCTTTTTCTATTGTAAAGACATCCCTGCTCCCGGCAAGACGGTGGGCATTCCGCATTTCGTCAACTCTCCTCCAGAGCATCAAGCGCACTGGACGGAGAAGCTGGCCACCAACCTGCCGGAGGAACTCCGCCTAGCTTTTAGGCGGATCGAGTTTCTCACAAAGACCATGGTCCCTCCTCACCTTGACGGAGTCGACACCGTCGTGTGCTGGCTGTCAAGGCGGATCATGCCTTTGCGCCACCGCCCGCTCAAGATGTGCGAATACAAGGCGGAGGAGTCTGACAGCGCACTTGACGAGGATGTGCTGCTTTTCCGGCTGTGAGAACTCATCCAGCCGAGGTTCATAAAGGCGGCCGAGAGCGTCGCCATGTTCACCCATGACAACCCAGCCCAGAGGTAAGGCGGAACTTCCTTCACATTTACACCTGCTTTCCTTGCTGGTGTCAAGGCTAACATGACTTTGCTTATCCAGCTGAAGACCTTGACGGAGGAGGACTTGGCTCCCAGCTACTACAACGCTGGGGCCAAGACTAGGAAGCGCAAGCTCATCTCCACCAGGGATCTGGAGAAGAAGAAGAAAGCCGCCGTCACCATTGAGGCGGAGGACGAAATTTTGGGGGATAAGATCCCCACCAAGCGGTAAGTTACTGCACACTTGGCTTATTTGACTTTAGGCTAATCCACCGCTAACTTGATTACATCTTCTTTCAGTGCTAGGCCCGCCATGACCAAACTGCGTGCCAACGTGAAGGCAGCAGCCGGCAGAGTCAAGCCGGCAAAACCTTCGCCGGCAACCGCGCCAGCCACCCCAGCCTCCAATCCTTCCGTGGTGTTATGCCCGGGAACATTCCAGGTGGACAGGACGAGGATGGTTGGCCCGGGCCACACTGCTGCCGAGAAGGCGGCAAGCAAGAAGGTTGCTGCCGGCACCCCCCTACGAACGGCTGAAGCTTCGGCTAATGATGCCGAACGTATCATGGCCATAAAGAAAGAGACGGCGGAGGCAGCCAAGGCGAAACTTGGCGGATCGACCTCGCACCCCAACCCTGCAATTGGCGGGGACACGATGGATGCGCGGCACACGCTGCAAACCATGTGTGATGGTACCAAAAACTGGTACAAGCACATGAGGACCCTTCAAGACACTCTCCAGGGACAGCTTGAGGTAAAATAGTACATAGTGGTAGCCCCCGACTACTTTGTCGGCTAAAAACATGGGAACGTCAAGGAAAAGCACGCGTGTTGCTAACGGGACTAATGCACGGTTTCTGTAGGACGCGGGCGAGCCAGAAAATCTCCCAGCCTGGCACGTGGCGTTGAGACAGTGCACCACAGACTCACGACTCGCGAGCATAGCCTGGCACGTGGCTACGTACGCTTTTCGTTTTTTTCTTCTTTTTAACGTGACATGTTACAAAATAATTGCATGCTATTTTTTAATCTGCTAAAAAAAGCAGTGCACTGTAGAAAAAATGCAGTGCACTGCTCATCTAAGGCAGTGCACCACAAAAAGAGAAGATAGTGCACTGCTTATACGAGACAGTTTACCGTAAAAGAGAAAGCAGTGCACCACAAAAAAGGAAGGCAGTGCACGCCCCATCCGAGACAGTACACCATAAAAGAGAAGGCAGTGCATGCCCCATCTGAGGCAGTGCACCGCAAAGAAGGCAGTGCACTGCCCATCAGAGACAGTGCATCAGAAAAGAGAAGACAGTGCACTGCCCATCCGAGGCAGTGCACCGTGAAAGTAGGCAGTGCATGCCCCCATCTGAGACAGTGCACCGCAAAAGAGAAGGCAGTGCACTGCCCATCCGTGACAGGGCACCGCAAAGAAGGCAGTGCACCGGAAAAGAGAAGGCAGTGCACTGCCCCATCTAGGCAGTGCACATTAAGCAGAAGGCAGTGCAAACTACACACTCCGGGCAGTGCACAATTTTTTTTTGTCGAAACATATCAACATGTGATCTACTTGTGAAGATCTCGACGCGACTAATCCATTCCTGAAAACGGATCATGATTTGGACACTCGGTTTAAAAGATATTTTATTTTTTTATTCGAATCGGAAAAGAAAAGGAACAGCAACCAGTAAAAGGCAACGAAGGAACCAGCGAACACAGCCTAACCGACACGTGGTGGCCATAGGATGACTTAGGCGGGATCACGCGGGGAGCAGCGGTGCGTCAGGTAGCTCCACGCGCTGGATGTGCATGCGACGCAGACCGTGCTCCCTTGGCGCGCGTGCTTTTTTTAGCAATTTCGTAAAAACATTGGTTTAGCCGGCGGAGTGGTCCACTAACTATGACTGTAAAACCTAACCTTTGTGTCCACATTGCTTTGCAGGCTACCTTGGCCTCCAACAGCGAGCTTTTTACTGCCGCGGAGACTAAGAACAGGGAGGTCCGGGAACTTCAGCAAGAACTGGAGCTGAAGAACGCCCAACTTGCAAGCTTGGAAGAAGCACGCAAGAAGGATGAAGGTTAGAACTTCTTTGCCTTCTTCTCATCCGTCAAGTTTTCCACGATTTATCCGACAAGTATTTTAGCCGGAGTTTTTCCTTTTTGTTCGTAATTGTAGAATTGTTAAACACTGCGCAAGATGTCCTCAAGAACTCAGCTAACATGCAAGCTTTGATGAACGAAGCTGCAGATCTTGCCAAGGAGGTCATGAAGCTGAAGGCGGATCACGCCAAGGAGTTGGAGGAGCGGGATATGAACCATGGCACCGCGGTGAGCAAGTTGACGGATCAGATTAAAAATCTGACGGACAACCTTGCCAAGGTGACGGAGACCTCCAGGTTCCAACAAGAGAACCACTCCAAAGCTGTGAAACTAGCCGAGGAAACCCTTGCCGGCCATCTGGATGAGATCAACGCCATCCATGATCATGTCCTTGGTAAAATTCCATCCTTTCCTTTCATTCTTGTATTTTGGACATTCTTGCCGGCTTGTGTTTAACTTTGAAATTTATCTCCTTGCAGCCCCAGCAAACTTGAGCGACGCGGAGGACAACTCACCCCGCCTAGCCCGCGTGCTGAAAGTTGGTGAGCGATCACCGACATCATAAGCGCAGGGCAAGCGTTCGCCGCCAAGTTCTACCCGAGCGAAGGCAGCGATCCTGTTGTTCTTGACGCGGTGCCAGAGCTGCTGAGGAAGGCGGCCGACGAGCGTGAAAGCATGCTGCGCTCAGCTGCCCGCGGCGCCGTCAAAGTTGCCCTCTCCCTGTGCAAGGCCTGGTACGCCGAGGCGGACATGCATCAGGTGACAGAGTTTATGCCCACTGAGGATGAAAATGGCGATGCCATTGATTCCAAGGAAGTGATGGCTTCTGTCGCTGGCTACGCCACGCGTGTGGCCAACATGGTGGATCTCCGCGTCTTCTACAAGGAGTACCCAGGTCCGCACCTTGCCGCAGGCGTAACTTCTCCAGCTGCCGGCGTGGACGCCACAGTTGGCGAGGGGGAAGCTGAACAAGGCAGCCCCAAGGATGGCGGAGCCGGCTCTGAAGATGCCGGCGTTAGCCCCCGAGGCGGCATCGACCAAGGCGGCA
This sequence comes from Poa pratensis, assembly GCA_947311845.1. Lineage (NCBI taxonomy): Eukaryota > Viridiplantae > Streptophyta > Magnoliopsida > Poales > Poaceae > Poa > Poa pratensis. The sequence goes on from CAMZMU010000099.1 coordinate 30,961,862, forward strand.
ACACCCTAGATTTGTCCTGCAAACAAGCAACAAGCAAAATGCGTTAATCTGTTGACGCATGAAAAACTTGTTTTATTTTGTCTGGATGTAAATATACTTTTGTTGGGCCAACTTTTATGCTACACTTGGCGGTAGACTTATTTTTAAGTGGCCCGCCTTAAAAATGTATCTGTGTTTGCATGCTTAACTTTCATATGTTGGCGGAACCTCATCTCAGTTACTTTAGCTGTGCCAACCAGGTGCAATACCAATTAGTTTAGACACAGAGACTAAAGCCGGCATGTTGGTGCCAACGACATACTACTAGGCGACCCACACACAAACAAACAGATAGTCATATTAGGCGGTGCAAAGGTTGTTTGCTTAATTTTTAGCCGGCAGACGGCAAATGCCAAAAAAGTTGGAACCATTAGCACTGAGCGAAAAATTTGGTAACTTTTGACATAAATGTATATGATTGCAAGAAAAGACAAAAGATGGCATGATCTCTAGGCGGACTGAGCAAACCACAGACTTTTATTTCATAATCATATAATACTTATTACAATCAGAAATTGCTAAGTGTAAAAGGGACGTAGCTGCTCAATGTTCCATGGACGCTTGGTTTCCTCGTACTTGTCGTCAACCTTGCGCTTCCGCTTACGTCCTCGCTTCTTCTTGTAGCCATCTCGTATGTCCATCAAGTAATAGGAACCATTGAGCAGTACTTTGCTGACCACAAAGGGCCCTTCCCATGGAGGGGATAACTTATGCAAGCCTTTCCTATCTGGATTAGGCGGAGGACCAGGTCACCTACTCTAAAACTACGTTGTCGCACTCTTCGACTATGATACCGGCGCAAATTCTGCTGATAGATGGCGGATCGTGCAATGGCAACGTCACGTTCTTCGTCAAGTAGATCAAGGCCGTCCTGTCTTGCATCTTCTGCGTCTTCTTCGACGTAGGCTTGAATTCTGGGGGAGTCAAACATCATGTCGGATGGCAGTACTGCTTCAGCGCCATAGACTAAGAAGAAAGGAGTAAACTTGGTTGATCTGTTTGGAGTTGTACGCAAACTCCAAAGGACAGATTGCAACTCTTCAACCCAAGCCCCAGCTGCCCTGTGCAAAGGTACTTCGAGACGAGGTTTGATTCCTTGAGAACCAAGCCATTTGTACGCTCTACTTGACCATTTGCCTGGGGATGTGCTACGGAAGCCAAATCCAGCCGGATGCCATGTTTGTCGCAGTACTCCTCAACTTCGCCTTGCGATAAGTTCGTGCCATTGTCGGTGATAATGCTATGTGGCACCCCGAACCGAGAGATTATGCCCCACAGAAAGTTGGCGGCTGTGGCGCCGTCAAGCTTTTTAATAGGCTTAGCTTCAACCCATTTGGTGAATTTGTCTACAGCACTAACAAGTGCGTGTAGCCCCCAGGTGCCGTCTTAAACGGACCAACCATGTCCAAGCCCCAGACCGCAAAAGGCCAAGTGATGGGTATTGTTTTCAGCTCTTGAGCCGGCATGTGAGGTTGTCTGGCATATAGTTGGCAGCCCTTACATCGTTTGACGATATCTTCGCGTCCTCCTTGGCTGTCAACCAATAAAAACCTTGCCGGAAAGCTTTTGATACAATAGAGCGGGACGAAGCATGATGTCCACAAACTCCGGCATGTATCTCATCCAGCAAGTTTCTGCCTTCCTCTGGTGAAATGCAACGTTGGTAGACTCCAGTAGTACTACGCTTGTACAGTTCACCTTTGATTATTGTGAATGCCTTGGCTCTTCTGACAATTTGCCGTCTCAACACCTCATCTTCCGGCAACTCTTGGTTGACCAGGAAATTCAAGTATGGGGTTGTCCAGTCCGGCTTTACCAAGTAGACGGCATAGCTGGCCTCTTCACTGGTTCTGCCGCCTCTGGATCAAGAAGGTCAGCTCCTTTTATTGACGGCTTGTGGAGATGTTCCAGGAAAACATCCTTTGGTACCTTTTTGCGCTCAGACCCCAACTGGCAAGTGTGTCTGCCGCCTCGTTTTGGCCTTGGGATGTGGCGGACCTCGTATCCTAGGAAGCACTTGGCAAATTCATCAACAGCAGAGCGATATGCCGCCATTGTTGCACTTTTGGCATCCCATGTACCACGTGTCTGTTGCGCAACTAGGTCTGAATCACCATAGCAGAGAAGCGTTGGACGCCAAGTTCTTTGGCAATGTGTAAACCATGAGAAGTGCTTCATATTCGGCAACATTGTTGGTTGCTTTGAAATGAATTTGTAGCACATAGCTGAGCTTGTCCCCTTGGGATTTCTCAACACAACACCAGCCCCCGAGCCCTGAAGCATCTTTGATCCGTCAAAGTGCATGATCCAGTACTCTGATTCAGGGAGAGGTATTTCATCCATGGCTTCTGTCCAATCTGCAACAAAATCTGCTAAGGCTTGAGACTTAATAGCATTTCTGGGTTTATACGTGATGTCGAAGGCGGCAAGTTCAATGCCCCATTTGGCAACTCTGCCTGTTGCATCCGCATTGTTTATTATATCACCCAGAGGTGCTTTGCTCACCACAGTTATGAATGTTCCTGGAAGTAATGTCTCAACTTCCTGGCGGCGTAAAAAACACCATAGCCAGCTTCTGGTAATGCGGATAACGTGCTTTGAGGCGGAAAAAACTTCACTGATGAAGTAGACAGGGCGTTGTTCAGATGCCTCGCCTCTCCCGCCTTGCGCTCCACAACCATAACTGCGCTGATAACCAAGTTGGTTGCAGCGATATACAGCAGCATTGGCTCCTCTGGACGAGGTGCTGCCAAAATTGGAGCAGTCGTTAATGCTACCTTTAGCTGTTGCAAGGCGGCATCTGCTTCGTCTGTCCACTCAAAGTTGTCGGATTTCCTCAATAGCCGGTAAAGAGGCATAGCCTTTTCACCAAGACGGCTAATGAAACGACTGACGGCAGCGCGGAGCCGGCAAGGCGCTGCACGTCCTTCAGGCAAGTTGGCCTGGATATGTTGAGAATTGCCTTGATTTTCTCCGGGTTGACCTCAATTCCTCGTTCGGAAACGATAAAGCCAAGCAACTTGCCGGCAGGAACTCCAAACACGCACTTGTTTGGATTGAGTTTCATCCTATATACCCGGAGGTTGTCAAAGGTTTCTCGAAGGTCTTCAGCAAATCCGCCTTTTTCCGAGACATGACGGCAATGTCGTCAATGTAGACGTGAACATTGCGGCCAATTTGTTCGTTAAGGCATCTTTGCATGCACCGCTGATACGTAGCGCCGGCATTTTTTAGGCCGAAGGGCATCGTAATGTAGCAGAAGGTTCCGTAGGGTTGGTGAACGCTGTTTTTAGTTGGTCTGATTCCCGCATTTTAATTTGGTGGTACCCGGAGTACGCATCCAAAAAGCACAGCAGCTCGGAGCCGGCTGTGGAGTCTATGACCTGATCTATACGTGGTAAAGCAAAGTGGTCCTTAGGACACACCTGTTCAAACCGGTATAATCGATACACATCCTCAGCTCTTTATTAGGTTTTGGAACAAGTACAGGATTTGCCAACCAATCAGTATGCACTACCTCCCTAATAAACTTTGCCTCCTGCAACTTGATGATCTCCTTGCCAATAGCTTGCCGCTTCTTCTCACCAAAGCGCCTAATTCCTTGCTTGACAGGTTTGGCTCCTTTGTAGACATTAAGAGAGTGCTCGGCAAGTTCCCTGGGAACACCTGGCATGTCGGCAGATGACCATGCAAAGATGTCCCCGTTCTCACGGAGGAACTCGACGAGCGCGCTTTCCTATTTGTCATCTAAGCCGGATCCGATGGTGACTTGCTTGGAGCTATCACCTTTGACCAGATCCACCTTCTTTGTGTCATCTGAGGCCTTGAAGGACTGCTTTGGTTCAGCAGTTTGCACTTTTTCCGGCAACTTGACGTATCAGTTTCTTTCTTCAGCATGGCTAGCTCCTCTGCGTGGAGGACAGCTTCGGCGAAGGCGGCATTGCCACGTTCGCACTCTTTTGCCTTCTTGAAGTTGCCGTTGACGGTAATGTACCGTTGGGTCCAGGCATCTTCAACTTGCTGTAGATGTAACATGGTCTCGCCATGAACTTGGCGAAAGCAGGCCGTCCAAAGATGGCGTGGTAAGCACTCTTGAAGGGGACTACCTCGAACCGAATATACTCTGTGCGGTAATTTGCTTCTGGTTCCAAAGGTAACCTCAAGTTTGATGCTGCCCTTAGACTTGGCTTGCCTTCCCGGCACAATGCCGTGAAACGTGACTTTGCTATAGTCAAGTTGGCTGTCCGTCAAGTTCATGCGCTTCAAGGTGTCTTCATAAAGGATGTTGAGTCTGCTGCCTCCGTCCATCAACACCTTGGTCAACTTAAAGTTGGCGACAATTGGGTCGACAACAAGGGCGTACTTGCGGGATGCGGCACACGGTCAGGGTGATCGTCCCTGTTCCACGTAATTGGAGCTTCAGACCAATTGAGATACTGGGGAACATCTGGCACCATGGCGTTAAGCTCACGTAGTTCCGCCTTCTCTTCCTTCGCTGAAGGAGTGCCCAGGAAACACACGAGTTGCTCGTGTACCTTGGGGAACTTTTTCTCCTTGCGAGGCGGCTTGGGGTCCTCGTCCTCTGACATGGAAACAGCCTCATCATCGTCGTCCTTCCTTGCCTTTTCCGCCTTCTTAGCCTTTTTCGGCTTCCAGCCAACGTCGGGGTCCATCTTGAAATCGTCCATGAAGCGGCATTCTCCCAAAGTATGGTTGACCTTTCCCAGAGACGCGTGGATCGGGCAAGGCAACAGTTTCGCTTCTTCATATGACATGCGATTTTTGCTGGGAGCAGTTTCCTTGCCCTTGCCCCGGTCCATTCTTTTACATTGATTAAACAACCACAAACTACAAACTTTTCCTTTTTCATTCACTGCAATTTAATCCTCATTTTCCACACGAGACGTTTAATCCTTTGTTTTCAGCAAGCCGGTGAGATTGACAACCTCACTGTTTCGTTGGGGCAAAGTATTGTAATTGTGTTGTGTGCAGGTCCACGTCAGCGCCGGAATCCCTGGTGTTGCGCCGCATCATATTTCGCCGCTAACAACCTTCTGAAGAATTGTTGCTCCTACTGGTTCGATAAACCTTGGTTTCATACTGAGGGAAAACTTGCTGCTAGACTACATCAAACCTTCCTCTTGGGGTTTCCCAACGAGCAGGCACGCCTTGCATTAGTGTGCTTAGAACAATATCGCCGTTTTTGTCCTTTCGCTACGGAGCCGATGCCCACTCGAAACCAAGTCTCTGAGCAGGGGACTTGAACTCCTTGGGAGGCGGATCCCGATTCTGCAGGGTGCTTTTCTTTGGCGGCTTGACCTTAGCCATTGGTGTAGTGGTGAAGAGGTTCCTCTTGGCGGTAAGCTTGGCTTGCTCTGCCTTGGCCTCGTTCAGCAAGTTCAAGACCTCGTCGTGTTGCGCCTGGAGATTCTTGGTTTGGTTGACGAGAACCGAACGGAGTTTTTCCAGGTCCGCCAACGATGTTTGCTCGTTGATAGGCGTGAGCAACACTTCCGCCAAGGTTGCCTTTTCAGCATCGTCAAGGGCATCTTTGCTGCATCCGCCTCTCTTCAGATGTGTCCTCTTCATGGGAGCCGGCGGGGGCTCTTGGTCCGGCAAGGTGACAGCCGGAGTGCCGCCAACAACAGGATCTTCTGTTTTTGCCGGATCCACTTTGGTAGCACCAGCCACGAAAGCCTGCTGCATAGTTGAACTTGCCACCTCAGATGGCTGCGGTTCGGGTGCGTGGAAGCACTTTTGAACCTTTTTCTCGAACATGCTAACAGATTCTCCATCGGAATCAGAGTCTACGTTGACTTGAACGGTATCTCTGGATCCGGCATCTGACATCGCATCGTCCTGGAGTGCAGGAAGGATGGATTCAGGATCGTTGCTATCCGGTTGGGAATCGGATCCCAGTCCGGTAACACCACAGAAGTGGAGATCTGAATCCGCGGACTCCGCGGAGGAGGCAGATTCAGATCCGTCTTGCGAGTAGTCGAACTCCGGGTGGTGGGTGGGCCCAAAAACGGTATGATTCGTGGGGAATCCCAACGCCTCCGGGGTGAACCCCATGAAGAACTCGAAGCCGCCAATCGGAACGAGGGTGTAGGCGATGAGGCCATCTTTTGCCGGCACCCAGGTTCCGTCATCTTGAATGTAGCCGGCAGATCCGACTCGCGCAGCGCAGCCAACGGCGATGGTGTCGCCGATGCCGCCAATCATTCCCGCCTGGAACGTGACGCCTGACGCCTTTGGCCCCACGGTGGGCGCCAACTGTCGTCGTATCGGCATCGTAGATAGGAGACGGGGGTCCTCTAGCCGCTGGTTAACCGAGGGGGTGAAAGGGAGCGTCGTCGAGGTCGGGATTGAACAAGGCAGTTTACCCAGCTTCGGATATCGCAACGGTGGCGAAACCCTACGTGCTGCTATAACTCACTATAATGGCAATCGCCTTGATCAGGTTACAATGAGTACAAAAGTATGCCCTAGAGGCGTCCCTGGTCCGGCTTATATAGGCGGCCAGACGCAGGGGTACAAGGTGGTAACGTATCCGGCAAGTATACAGAGTCCTAAACCTATCCGGCAAGTATGCCGCCTACCGCCTATGTCTTGTTGGCTTCTTGGGCTTCGGTCTTGGGCCTCCATCTTGCCGGCATCCGCCTACCTTGAGTTGCCGGCTATCTGGGCCGCCCGGCAGGCAAAGCCTTAACCACCACTGCGGGCCACCCTGGACTAGCCGGATTGCCATGTTGGTGATACCCCTAGTTGGTATAACCCCAACATCAACCAAACGTCCTGGATCCGCACCAATATGGTTTTTGGTGGAAAGGACATGATGTACTCCTTCATTTCTGTAAAATCAACCTCAATATGCACCATATTGTCCATGAGAACCACGGTTTATCCCATCTATAACAATTACAAAAATCATGTGAGCAGGACAATCAAATTACGAAACATCTCTAAAAAAAAGACAATTCTTACTACACACCTCGTTTGATTGTGTGAGACCCGTTGCATTTTCAATCTCTTCCACCAGTAACTCATTGGGTTCTATATCGGTTGTTTCTTTAGTTTTTTCAGCATTATTTATTTCTATCTGGTCCATGATCTACAGAATTGAAACATACATCAAAATATAATATGGATATATAGAACATATATATATATTTAAATAACATATAATTGTCACCACTTTTGATTGTGTTGAGTTTTCAGTCTCTTCTACCATCATTGCATCGGAGTCTTCGTCAATAGATTCTTCCAGAGCATTATCTATTTCGGTCACGGCCACAATCTACAAAAGCGTGAAAACATAAAAAAATTGAACATGGCAATATATAATTTATAAAAAGAACATAAATGTATAACTCTCCATTGCACCTCTTTCGATTGTGTAGAACTCGACAAGTTTTCGTTCCCATCCAGCACCGTGCCTTTTGTCTCCATAACTGCATATAAGTAAAAAACATATATATTAAAATAAAATTAATAATGGGATTATTTGTAAGCACCGAAAAATCAAATCGGAGACTTTTTTTGTGAGGGGGTGGTATTTTTTTTTAAAAAAAGAAGACAACCATCACTCTGAGTGAAGATGCCATTTGTGTAGGAAGATCATCATCAGAGGAGGATATATCATTCCTGGAAGCTGGGTTGATTGTTCCATCTATGGACAGTGCACCCTGTCCTTCTGTGCCTGATATCAATGGTGATTTATCTCCAGGATTGATCACTGTGTAAGTATTTTAGAAAACATATTATAATCCACAGACATAAACCTTCTTTCCATTTATGTGAATTACAATTGGCAAATACAAACCTTCTTTCCCTTTATGGGCACGTATCTCATAATCAGAAATCCACATGTTGGATTTCTGATTCTCCGGTGTATGTAAAACATTTGTAGCTTCATAAGGAGAGCGGAATGGGGATGCACATGACTGCAGACCAACATTGGTTATGTCTGCAAAAAAATTTAGTGAACTACATGAGGTACGATTCCTATTTAAGATGTAAACAACAGGTGTCCCTCATTACCCAAACTATTAAAATCTCGAACTGGCATTTGTAAACCACGTCCATGCATAGACCCAAAACTATTAGCTTCACCATTATTCCAATTTTCCTTATTGGAAGAGGCACACAGAGGTGATCGAAATGAGGATGATCCATCAAAGGTAGTCTCTCCGGACGGCATTAGAACAGTAGGTATGCCTACATCACCAGTTACGTACGATCAATAGTAGTAAGCAAATTATTATGCCATTTAAGGTAGCAAACCTCACCTTCTGTAGTGTGAGTGTATCCCCGCTGGGTGACAGCTGATTGCCCAGTAGCATCCTCAGTGGTGTGAAATCCCGAGATGAAGAATCCGTGAGGCGCATCATAATGCTTTTGTTAGTGCATCATATTGGATAGACGTAAATAATGGACGTACCGAGAGACATGGCCCCCGGTGTGTTCTGTTCTACATTGAGTTGATTGGCCTCACGCTTTTTCCTTGCATATCTCTCCCGTTCCCTTTGTCTTTTCAACTCTTTTGGATCTGGTCTTTGTCCTGGGAGGCCAAAAAAAATAGGATATACAAGGTCGTAGTAGGTAAACGATGGTGATATCTTTACCTGAATTGTTGCTGTTGGTTATGTCTTGCTCACACATTTGCGAGAGTAGTCCACTGAGTTAGAGTGTGAGTGTGGTGGGTGTGGGTGACAGTCGTTCTAAACGTTTTCTGTCATCCTATTTGTACTCTGTCCTTTCTCTTCTATATAAATAAGGTACGCAATTTGCGTGCTCGCAAAAAAGGTTATGTCTTGCTCAGACTTTTTACGTGCATATCTCTCCCGTTCCTTTGTCTCTTCAATTCTTTTGGATCTGGTCTTTGTCCTGCGAGGCAAAAAATTTAGGATATACAAGGTCCCAGTAGGTAAAGATGGTGATATGTTTACCTGAATTGGTGCTGTTGGTTATGTCTTGGAATGGAGCCCGTACCCCAGTAGGATTTGACGATGACATATGCAACACTTCTCCTTCTCCCGTCTGTTGATAATAAGAAATGAACAGACATAACATGAGGAGTAGTTACAAAAGTAATAGTTAGAAAACTACAAAATTAATTATTCGTGTGCAGGTACAAGCTCAGGAAGTCCAAGCGCGGGAGAAGCCGATGGTCACATTGTGGTGTAGTAAAGTAGTGCTGCTGCCCCTGTTCCAGTGAGTTCTTTGATCCCTACACACCCCTTCTATACCTGTTTTAGCTGAAATACACAACAGAATAATGACAGTCAGACGGAGGTGCAGCTATGTACCTGTAAACAGCAGGCCTTCCGTCCGTCTACTTGGCAAATCGCGACGAATGATCAGCAGGAAGAGGTGCTGCAGCTGATGATGATCAGCAGGCTTTCCGGCCGCCGGCTAGGCAAATCGCGACGAGCGGCCGAAAGAACTGGTGCTGCAGTTGATGATGATCAGCAGGCTTTCCGGCCGCCGGAGAGGCAAATCGCGTCCGGTTCTTTTTTTTGAAATTGTGGCTGGTTTGGCAAGTGTTTGATTTCTTTGATAATTTGGAAAGCGTACCATTGATTTCGCAAGTTTTAATTGTGGGTACGTGGATTTGGCAAGTATTAATGTGGAGCGATTGACGCAGCTTGTTTTGGCTGATTGACGCAGCGATGGGCCGGAGCCAGATGGGCCTTACGAGCGTACGTTGATACGTTGATTAGCGATGGCAGAAAATAGAGGCAGAAAACGGAGGGGGTACGAACGTACGTTGAACTCCCATTTAATAGTAAAGATAATCCATAAAAAAAAATCCACAAACTCAGGGGTTATAGTCCAATACAATATTTATCCAAAAAACACCAATAGCTAGGTTTTTTTCTCAAAAAGGTGCAGTCCCAGTCTCTGCATCAAAATGATGCATACGACCGCTTTATTAATTTATTACCAAGGTTTCGCTAGTCTGTTACAGTTCAGCATCACAAAGGGTCGATACATGTATCAACTAACGAAAAAAACAAACAGAAAATAAGATTCATAGCTAGGATGGTGCCGGTCATTGAAAATGACGGTGGCTTCGGATTATTTTACGACATGAAAATTTTGTACCAACAAATGGACTAGGAACATAATCATACGCAACTAAAGCAGAAATCTAACATACATGGAACAACAAATAAACTAGGAAACGTCAGAACAACCTATCAACTGTTTGTTTTCGTGCTAGGAGAAACCCAAACTTGCCTAGGCCTGAAGAAAAGCCATAACACACAAAATCTGTTGGAATTAATGGGCCTTTAACTGAATTGGGCCTAATAGAATTTCAGAAAATTGCTGAGAACTCAAGGGGTCAAGGGGGTGGACAGCATGTGGGAGTTTAGTCCCACGTTGCTAAGGTAGCAAGATTTTCACCGGCTTACAAGGGGGCCTTTCATGGTCTCCTTCAGTGAGAAGACTAGAGAGAGTTATGCTAAGTGTACTCCACACGCCCTCGCTCGCATTTCGCATTTATTCGCGTTTAATTACACGTGACTTGTGACTTGGGATCTTTGGGCTTGGCGAGCGGTGACCGTAGACAAATAAAATGCATCTCTTTTTATGTTTTGTTGCGCGGTCTTTTAATCTTATCCACCAGCATCTATCTCACGCACGAACGAAAGAAAAAAAAGTTGCACGTTTACGTGCCGTTACAAGCCGTTCATGATGGAGATATCCCAGGGGGCGGATCCTGGAATATATGCAAAACGTGCTGCGTGGGGTATATCGATCTAGGCCTATAAGAGGGAGAAGCCCCTCTCGATAGGAACGATGAGCAACACAAACCCTAAACAGTTCTCATGTGAGCCACCGCCACCGATCGTCATCGATCCTTTCCCTTCCGTGCCGCAAAGCGAGGAAAGCAGTAGTCTCCGGACTTTCCCTAGCGATTGGAGTCCTGCATGAGGGAGTCGGGCGATAAAGTTTATGGGCAGTGCTTCGCACGGCTGCTTCTTCTTCCTCGTTTACATCGTGTCACTTTGTTCGCCAAGCCCCCATCAACGTCTTCGTCCAACCGCTGTAAGAATTCAATCTTGTTTTGATCCAGCTAGCCGGAGGTTTTTATGTGCATGTTGTTTTCATATGCCATGTTGGGCTTCGTCCTTGTGATTGCATTTATGAATTTGTTAGATCTATCTATGTCATCTAGACTGTCTCATAAATTGGGAATAATATTAATACTAGGCCATGGATTATTTCCAACAGTCCAGAAACTTTATTACTGTGCAATGGCTGGACCAAGCGATGTGATGAAACCTGAGAGGTTTGGGGGTGAGAACTTAGGTTTGGGGGTGAGAACTTCAAAAGATGGCAGACCCGTGTGAAGTTCTGGCTTATGAGCATAAATTTATGGTGGGTGATATCCCCCACAGTTGAAAGGCCACTGACGCAGGATTAACATCATGACTTTGAGGTGTCTTCTGACACGGCAATGGGCTACCTGCTCTCCTTCATGACCGACCAGCTCTGTGACATTTACATGAACTATGCCAGTCCTGCCCTTGTGTGGGAGGCTCTCGACAGAAAGTATGGAGAGTCAGATGCTCGGTGTGAACTATACGTCAGTGAGTTGTATCACGATTTTAAGAAGGCCGATAACAATTCGGTTGTTATGCAAGCTCATGAGATCCACGTACTGGTGGGGGGACTCGCTGGTTCTGGTGTCGTTCTGCCTGACAAAGTTTGTGGTGGGGGCATTATTGCCAAGTTACCTCCATCATGGAGGAGCTTTGGCACTACACTCAAACACGGGAGGGAGGTGATGACTGTCGAAAGTCTCACCGCTACTCTTGATGCTAAGGAAAAGGCCAGGGCAAAAGACGCTGATTGGTGGATAGATACCAGAGCTAATGTACATATTTATACTGATTACAACTTGTTTTCTTCTTATCGAGCTTGCAACAGCTCCACCATCGTGATGGGGACAGGACACGTGTCATTCACTCATTGCTCATTATGAGTAAAACCTGCACGTAGCCACTATCTAGATATAGACAATCAGAAGATTGGTTGATCAATACTTTGAAAAAAGGATACCACAAAATAACACAAAGACTTCCCTAAAAAAGACCTCGGGGGACCTAGAAGCAAGGCAACCCTCTGTCACGACCGCTCCCCGTCGCCAAAGCTTCGCCGGAGATGAGAGAGACGCAAACTTGCCTAGGCCTGAAGAAACGTCATACCACTGATACGTCTCAAACGTATCTATAATTTTTGATATTCCATGTTAATATTATACCGATTGCTACATGTTTTGTATCTACTTTATATCACTTTTATACATTTTTTGGGACTAACCTATTAACAAAATGCCGAAGTGTCAATTCCTGTTTTCTGCTGTTTTTGTATTCCAGAAAAGCTAGTCTGGAAATATTCTCGGAATTGGACGAAACTTCACGGAGGGACCTATTTTAGTAGAACACACCAGGAGGTCCAAAGGAGCAACGAAGAGGAGCCACCAGGGCCCCACACGCCACTAGGGCCCCCCCCCCCCTCTGGCGCTCTAGGGTGGTGTGGGCCCCTCGGGGGTCGTCAGCCGCCGCCCTTTCACCTACTTATTCCCCCCGATGCAAAAACCCTAGATACCCGAGCCATTATCCACGAAAAGTTCTAGAGACGCCGCCGCCGTCAACCCTAGCTCGGGAGGGTCCAGAACCTCTTCCCGGCACTCTGCCGGAGAGGGGAATCATCACCGGAGGGCTCTACATCACCATGCCTGCCTCCGGAGTGATGTGTGAGTAGTTCATCCTTGGACTACGGGTCCATAGCAGTAGCTAGATGGTTGTCTCTCCACTTTGTGCCATCATGTTTAGATCTTGTGAGCTGCCCTACATGATCAAGATCATATTATTGTAATGCTACATGTTGTGTTTGCTGGGATCCGATGAATATTGAATACTATGTCAAGTTGATTATCAATCTATGCCCTATGTTATTTAAGATCTTGCATGCTTTCCGTTACTACTAAATGTTTTGGCCAAGTAGATGCTTGTAACTCCAAGAGAGAGTATTTATGCTAGATAGTGGGTTCATGCCTCCGGTAATCTGGGAGTGACAGCGGATGTGCTGTTGCCACTAGGGATAACCTAACAATGTTATGACCACGGTCATATGTACTTGTTTACATTACGCACTTTACTTAATGCAATTATCCGTTGCTTGCAACTTAATATCAACGGGGGACTCGGATGACAACCCGGCGGTGGATTATTAGTCATTGACGTTGTTGGATAACGGTCTATGTATTTTGTCGTAATGACCAATTAAATATCATAATAGTCATCATGTCATATATATGCATTGTCATACGCTCAATATTTGTAAATTGCCCAGCTGTAATTTGTTCAACCAGCATGTTAATTATCTTTTATGGAGAGACACCACTAGTGAACTGTGGACCCCGGTCCATTCCTTTACATTGATTAAACCACAAGCTACAAACATTGTTCCTTTTCATTTTCTGCAATTAAATATCATTTTCCACACCATACGTTTAATCTTTTGTTTTCAGCAAGCCGGTGAGATTGACAACCTCACTGTTTCGTTGGGGCAAAATAGTTTGATTGTGTTGTGTGCAGGTTCCACGTCAGCGCCGGAATCTCTGGTGTTGCGCCGCATCATATTTTGCCATTGACAACCTTCAGAAGTACTGCTGCTCCTACTGGTTCGATTAAACCTTCGTTTCATACTGAGGGAAAACTTGCTACTAAACTGCATCTTACCTTCCTCTTGGGGTCTCCCAACGAACGTGTGTTTCACGAGCATCAAGCACACAAATCTTCATCGTGACTTGTGAGCATATGAAGCGGACCGCTGCGTGACCCGTATCTTTGTGGCTTGTCCTATTCTAAGATTAGCAACATTAGAAGAAAACAAACTAAGGTACAAGACCTAGTGCGCTGACCTCATAAACCAATTCATCGAATTCCGAACTTCCCAGTTCAACCTGGAAAAGGGCATACGTGGAACACATATTTGCCAATTCTCCCATGGAACACATACATGTTTGCCAGTTCTCCCGAATGGAGGCAAGACAAATGTAACCATATTATCTTTGAAAGTCTACATATGAAACTTATTTGAGCTGGGCAAAGTTTACAGGTACTTCATGAAAGCCAGAAAGAGACCACCAGAATCACTAAAGATAGCAGCAGGGACATGCAGGAGCAGCATGCTGAAGGAAAAGGGTTTTAGCATCAGCATTCAATTTCTGAAATCTTGAAAATATTAATATCAAAGAGCATAAAACATTTTTAAGGCCTATGGTAAGGCGCAGAAATAAGGGTCTGAAATATAACCTGAACACACGAGTTTGTACCATCAACATGATCATCTAGGTCATCCTGCAGTCATGAAGACAGGACTGATTATTCAGTCTAAAGAACAAACATACATGTGACTTTGCAGTAATAAACTAACTATCAGTATTGTATGCAGGTCAAGTTTAAACTGCACATGAAAAGTAAGGCCACAACAGGAAAATAGACATAAGAACGAGAAAAAGAAGTAGAACAATAAGAGCATACCAAGGATCTACAAAGAAAGTATATGTGAAAACTTACTATTGTTATATTCGTACTTAACATTGTTTCTACCATACAAACGGAATAAAAGCATGCAATAATATTTTACTGAACCAACACGTTGGACCGCTAAACAAGCACTCTGACCACTGAGCTGAGTCACTTACCATGACGATAACCGCTCCGGGTTCAATAAATACGGACACATATGGCACATAAGCTAGATGCAAAATTCTTATGCATGATACCAGAGAGAGTGGAAGTTGATTTAATGCAACAAAGCACATTACTCAGCACTTGATGCAATAAAACAACTGTCACCCAAGTGAAGATGATAAAATGTGCAACTCTCAGCTAACTGTATACTGTACCTTGACCGAGGTTGTTTTGATTTGGGATCACTTGATGTCCAGGAGCCTGTTGTCTATCCGTCTCCATAGAGAGCCTTTTCAGAGAAATCTTCCGCAAATAATCAGACTGGGTAATACAAAACAAAACAATGTACAGTTTTATAGCAAATTAGTAATCATATTCATACAAAAACGACCATCTAAGCAGCAAAACAAATGTCTCAAATAAGGGATATGAACAGAAAAATGCAAATCAAGATAGTGACAGTGAGTCAGGCAATACGATGAAGCGGTCCAACAAAAAAAAGGAAGTGGTTTGCAACAACCAGAAATTCCAAATAGAAATAGTGATATAGTACACCGGAACCAAAATAAATTTGAACTTTTTTACGGGACTGGAGTAGATGCAATGAAGGTGAAGGCCGTTCAAACAGAGGGAAGGAGGGAGTAAAGTCTTGTTTCATTTCTGGTCCGAGATAAATGATTGTATACCATCGCGTATTCGCGTGTCCACGGATTTTGGTACTGCTATCGTTTTAGCAGAAGATAGTTCTACTCCATAAATAACAATTTTGGATGCATGGACACATGGCATACAAGCAACTCAAGGTGCAACACTACAAGATTGAACACGTCATCCATAATAGCCAAGATCATGATCAGCGTTTTGTTCAATCATTTCTGTAAAACAAAACTAGCTTGTTCACTTAATATTTGTATAATTGTATCATTACTAAGTGTGAAAATGTTAAATAACTGGGATGCGCTCCAAATGGTTTGAGTGTGGGTATTGGCACACCCATGGCCCCAGTTCAAGATCCAGCACCATAAAAAAAATGTATTTGTCTCCAAGCAAGAGAAAATCAGGACATGTTCTGAAGATCATGTAAAAGAAAATGTTGGCAGCTAGAGAACAGAAAAGTCACCCACGGCCCTAAAATAAAAAGGGAAACTACTAGTACTTAAAACATGAAGTAAACCTTGTACGGCATTGGAGACAGTTCTGCTCTATATTAGCCGATAAACCATGTTGACCCCCCATAGCGCTCTGCTCCTTTTTTCTAGAATACATAGCGCTCTGCTCTGAGAAGTACCAAATACCTGGCTGGTCGCTACGCTATAGATCTTCTCTTCGAGTAGCACAGCCGTTCTTCGAAGTACGTCCAGCCCTTCATGCTCTGATAAAGGGTGATGCTTCTTTAGAGTTTCCATTCTACATGTATAACGCAAAATGTAAATAACTGGGGGATGCATCGGAAAGTCCTTTTGGAGGACGAGCTCCACATAACCCTTTTTTGAAAAAAAAATTTGACATTTTAAAGTATCCGAAAATTCTGAAAAAAAATCCTAGACGTTGATAATGACCTATTCAACGATTCTGCAAATTTTCAGCCCGCAATAGTTTGTATTTCGGCCTACACTAAAATGACAAATGCTGACAAATCTGAAAAAAATTCGAATCACGTCTCAGATCCAGCATTTTGTTATTTTTACACAGACCAAAATACAGAATATTTCGCATTGGTTTTTTTTTTGGCACAGTGGTAGATATAATCAAGTTCTACTTCTAGGATTTTTTTTCATATTTTTTCGAAACTTAAAATGTCGTTTTTTATTTCTTTACGATAAAACGAGCTCCATGGAGCTCATCCTCCAAATCACCGTACTCCTCTTTTAAAAGTTGTGTGCAGTAAAATATTCGGCATCTGAGATGTCCGGTGGAACATGTAGGCAGCGCGGCTAACTGAGGTAGACCTATAAATCTCAAATCATATGTACTCCCTCCATTCATTTAACTATAAGAAAGGCGTAGCTTAGGCCGAGTAGGTGGATTATATAGTCATGACTTGTGATCATGTGAGAAATATCCCTTGGGGAAGTACAGATACTATAAACCAGACAAATTGCATCCGGCACTACCGCACTATAGTACTAACTGCATGGTTTCCCCTACGAGATCAGACGTTGTGGTATCTGGAATTGGTGTATGTCATGACAAATTTGCAGCTTTTCGTCGATAAACTTGTGTCAAAATTATTCAGATAAGTATTCTCGAAAAATTTATTCAGAATAATAATTCTAACAAAAATTGAAGTAATTGGGCTGGATATAAAGCAGGTGCGATACATGTCGATTCAGTGAATCCCCCAGCAGAAAATCGGAGCTTGTGTGCAGCAGATCGACAACGAATCTCCTGCTGCCGCTACGGATACGGCCAGATCAAAGCTATATCATACGGACCAGTGACAAATTGACCAGAATAACGGAGGAGGGATCGAGGGAATGGAAAGCAAAGCAAATCGAACCATTTACATACATCTTGTTGACGATCCTGATGCGCGCCTCGGGCTGGAGCTGGGCGCGCCAGCTGTAGTTGCCGGCGTCGGGGGGTTGGACCCCTGCACGGGCCGCCAGTGGGCGTCCATGGTGTCAGGACCTCCGATTGTTGGAAGGAAGGGGAAGAAGAACTCTGCTAGGAAAAGAAGAGCAGGAGAGGAAAGTCCGAAAGTAGGTACCGGAAAGAATATGTTACTTAACTCACTCAGGTGTCGTCCATTGAGTTGGAGCAGTACAAACCCACACCACACGTAGCCATTACTATCTACTCCCGCCGTTCCAAATTAATCGACAAACATTTGTCTAAAATGGATATATCTACACAGTAAATAAGTATAGATAAATCTATATTTGGACAAATTCAAGTCAATTAATTTGGATCAATGCTTACAAAACAGGATCCTACTCCAAGAGTACAAAAATAACACAAAGACCTTTCTTAACAAGGAGAGCCCCCTTTTCATCCTCGCGCCGCCAGGAGAGAGGAAAAGCAATCTAGCTTTCTGTCGCAGCTTTCTGGCGACTCTCCTCCGCTAATGATCTCTGGTCGTCAGTGGTGAGGGGATCGCTGAATCCCATGCGTACGGATTAGTTTAGGTTTTCGGTCCCTCGACGTGTTCGTTGTGGCGAAGGTAACGGTGGTGATGAATAAAAGTGTTCCAAATTCTCCTCCAATGTGATGTTCTATTCTGTGATCGGCGAGAGATCTTGGTCGTAGCACTTTCAAACGGGGATGGTGTGGCAGCAGCGGCATCCTTGTGGTGAACCTGTGTCATCGGGCTCCATCGTTGTGACGGCGTTAGCGTAGGAGCAGAGCTTGGGAGGTTGTTCAGAAATACGTGTAGGCGGTAGTCTATGTTGGTGACAGCTGGAACATGATGAATCATGTGCTGGGTTGTGGTTGTAGGCTGGCAGATTTGGTTTCCTCATCCAACGTCGTCGTGTAGGGGTGTCAAGTTTGGAGCTTGATGGCGTGCTCGGGTGCTGCCCGGCCAGATTCTTTCAACATGTAAAGCTGCATATTAGCGATAGAGCTGTGTCGAGCTCAGGTGAAAAGGTGATCTGTCCACTTTCACTTTGATGCATTCTACGGTGGTACTGGAGGAGAGGAGCATGCGTTGGTATCTTGCTTAAGATTTTTTGGTCTAGACTGCATTTTTTTTCCTTTGACAAAAGATGGCTTCTCCTCCGTTTTCGTTCCGTAGGTGTTTACATGGCTTGTAATTTTGATCTTTATTTCATAAATGAGACACATATTACCAGAAAATAATAAGTCTGCTTAATATTGAGCGGTGGGGTGACGTAATCGTGGACATCCCTATATTTTACAGAAAAGACCTTGGAAAATATGAAAAAACGAGTCCCTGACCACAAGTCCTAACTGGCTCCAAGCTAGCTCGGTATTGGTGTTGTTTAGTGTGGCATTTGGTGGAGGACAAGGAGGGAGGCATGCATGTGCCAGTTTTGGACGGGCACAAGTAGCTCTCACTGACATTGGATGGTTTATTGTGCAAGGGGAGCTGAGCTTCAACGACGAGGGAGCTTCAAGGAGCTAGGGAGGGGTGTCGTCGCGTCGGCCCCTATAAGTAGGCGAGGCGCCGCAACGAAAACCTCACACAAGCATAGCTACCACTACCAGTGAGCAAGCTGCAAGAGCATAGTAGCATAGCAATGGCGCCGTCTTCCAACACCACAGCAAGCAGGCCGCACGTGCTGCTTCTGCCGTACCCGGCGCAGGGGCACGTGAACCCGTTCCTCCGGCTGGCCAAGGCCCTGTACGCGCGCGGCTTCCACGTCACCTTCGTCCACACCGAGTACAACCACGGCCGCCTCCTCCGCTCCCGCGGGCCCGCCGCCGCCGACTCCCCCGCCGACGGCTTCCGCTTCGAGACCATCCCCGACGGGCTGCCCCGCTGCGACCTCGACGCCACGCAGGACATCTGGGCGCTCTGCGAGGCCACGCGGCGGGCGTGCCCGGCCCACCTCCGGGACCTCGTCCAGCGGCTCGGCCGCACCGAGGGGTCCCGCCGGTGTCCTGCGTGGTCGCCGACGGCGCCATGGGGTTCGCCGTGCACGTGGCCAAGGAGTTGGGCCTCCCCGCCTACCTCTTCTTCACCACCAGCGCGTGCGGCTCCTGGGCTACCTCAACTTTGACCAGCTCGTCAAGAGAGGTTACGTCCCGCTGAAGACTCGAGCTGCCTCAGCAACGGGTACCTGGACACGCCCCTGGATCACTGGATGGCCGGCATGACTAGCAGCGTCCGGCTCCGCGACCTCCCGACGTTCATCCGCACCACCGACGCCGACGACGTGATGCTCACCATCAACATCAAGCAGTGCGAGCTGGACGCGCCCGCCGCCGACGGCATCTCCTCAACACCTTCGACGACCTGGAGCTCCCGCGCTGGAGGCCATCCGCGCGCGCCTGCCCAACACCTTCACCGTGGGGCCCCTGGGCCCGGAGCCGACGTACCTGCCGTCGCTCACCTCCAGCCTGTGGAAGGAGGACGACCGGTGCGGGGACTGGCTGGACGCGCAGCCGGCGGACGGGTCCGTGCTGTACGTCAACTTCGGGAGCATCACGGTGGTGACGCGGGAGCAGATGGCGGAGTTCGCGCGCGGGCTGGCCGCCGCGGGGTGCCCGTTCCTGTGGGTGGTCCGGCCCGACATGGCGCCCGTGCCGGAGGGGTTCGCGGAGGAGGTGGCCGGCCGCGGGATGATGGCGGGGTGGTGCGACCAGGAGGCGGTGCTGGGCCACCGCGCCACGGGCGGGTTCCTCAGCCACTGCGGGTGGAACTCCACGGCCGAGAGCCTCTGTGCCGGCGTGCCCATGCTGTGCTGGCCCTTCTTCGCGGAGCAGGTGACCAACTGCCGGTACGCGTGCGAGGAGTGGGGCGTCGGCGTGGAGCTGGCCAACGACGCGGGGATGGCGGAGGTGCAGGCCGCGGTGGGGGAGCTGATGGGCCACGGGGAGAAGGCGGCGGCGATGAGGCGCAAGGCGAAAGAGTGGAAGGACATGGCTGCCAGGGCGGTGGTGGCCGGCGGGTCGTCGCGGCTGGGGCTCGAGAGGTTCGTCGACGAGATGGCGCGCGCGTCTGCGGCTGCTAGTGATGCTCTTTCGTCTCCGTTCACGTGGCACATACCGCGCCTAAGCTGACGGCATGAACTTCAAGCATATAAACTGCAGGAATGGACTTCTACGATCGAGTAGGTCGTTTTCCGTTTACTTAGTTCGTGTTAGTTTGCTTCGATCAACTCACCATGAATTCATGATCGTAGCTAGATCCTGGATGGCACTTATTGGCACGGCCAAAGTTGATTGATCACGGCCAATTTGTTTTTAATTCAGTCTGAATAAAAGCTCGAAGCGAACCTAATCCGCCGGCTCAATTTTTGGAGGTGCTGGGTGTGCGTGCGTGTGTTCATAGGGGTGAGTGTATGTGCGTGTATGTGAGCGTCTGCATTATACTGTGTTTCAAAAAAAAAGGAAAATAACGTCTTGTGTTCCTATCAAGTTCTATAAACGTATACAAGTAGAGATACTATGCAGAAAACCTCTTATACATCTAGAACAACACAATAGGGTGTATGGCAAAAAAATAACAACTCTAACATCCTCTCAGACTCATGGTAGATCAATAACTATGGGTCTAGAGAGATCCACAACAAAACTATAACTAACAAGACACATACTCTAGAGCAATAACATCATCATGCACAGGAGTGTGGCAAAGAAAGTATCAACACCAACATGCTTGGTAAGTTGATGCTTCACAGGGTCACGCGTGATACTAATAGCACATGTATTGTTTGACAAAAGAGCACTAGATGCACTAATAGAAACACCAAAATTCTCACGCAACCACCATAATCAAGTCACCTCAGCGGAACATTCTTGGCACGTAACTTAGAATGTGCACTCAAATGGGATACTGCAGTTTTTCTTTTGTTTCTCAGACAATAAATGAAATGACCAAAAAGGACACAGTAAACACAAAGGAGGCTTGATCAAAGTGATCACTATCCCAAGCAATGTTGGCGATATCGCTTATCGGTCGACCCAAGATAAGTGGTAAATCGGCCGGTTTATCGGCATATCTGCCGATTTATCGCATTTATCGCAATATCCACCGATAAATCGGCCAATTTACCTTATCGGTTAGACACCGGTAAGCGATAAATCGGTCGATTTATTGGAATATCGGCCGATATCTTTATAGTGATCCCAAGTAGCACCTGCATATATATGCCTAAAGTTGAAAGGAACTGATAATGTGGAAGAAAAGACGCGAGTGAGTGTCTCACGAAGACGCATTAACCACTCCATTTTCATCCTTTGAAGCGAGGCCGAGCCTTCCCGATGTTCTCCCCGACCGCGTCACCATCCAGTCGAGGCTAAGGAGTGGCACCGGAGTTGTACATAGATATATATCTAGTAGGTTTAGGAGTAGTAGTGTGTTTTGGCGGGTTGTTGGTCGCATGCGATATGCTGGGGGACAAACGCCAGGTCTCCTCAGCCGGATCTGGCGATGCTTGTGGTTCTTTCTCCTCAACGCAGTGCTCCGATGGTCAGCGTTGGAAACTACGGGCTACTCCAGAAATAAGGCTTACCTTGGTAGATCAAGCTTGGTTGCAGGTGAGATCTTCATTCCTTATTCTGGGCACCACGGTGGTGAGAGCGGGTGGATTTAGGCGGAGCCATGGCCTTGTCTCAAGAAACCCTTGAGTTGGGATGCTGCAGATCCTTGGTGAACATCCTCGGAGCTTCGGCGTTTGACCCAAATGACCAACTGGTGCTCTCGATTCAAGCTGGCAGAGAAAGTTGGTGTTTCTTCAACCTCCAAGGGGAGGCCCCCCTTCGAGCTTGAGGTGGCGTCCTGCGTTTTCGGTGCCAAGTGGCTTCGTCCCGGCGCCGTCGAGAAGGGCTACTGTTTGAGCTCGGTTTTCTCCGGCGAGTGCAGATGACCTGATCACGGTTTCCTGTATTTACTTAACTTATTTTTTTGTAAAAGTTTGGGACTAGTTTGTATTTTTTTTGGGGGTCCCTAATGTAATGTACCTGCACCGCTCAATACTAACTACATCGAGGCCATTCGAGGCCGCTCCGGGTTCAAACAAAAAGTAATACAGTATACGTGTAGTTATATGTATGGCCTTAATGTTGCCAAGCAGCACAAGTAGGCTTAAACATAATTTAGACGAACTCTTAAATATGCCTGACAGTGACAGGCCACTTGAACTTCTTTGATCTCAGTGCTGTCAGGCAGCAGTCACAAGTTGCCTACGAACCTAATAATCTGAATATAAATGGACAGACCGTCCACTCCACGTTTATTGGCTTAATGTTCTTAGGATTGTGTGTAATTAAACGTTTAAGTTTTGTCATCTCCGATCTCTGCAGCTCAACTAGGCTTCAAATCTCAATTACACGATCTCCTAAAAATGCCTGACATGTGCAAGGGATCCCCTGTCCAAAATCAGTCAGCTTGATTTCCGATCTTGTTTTCCGATCTTGTGTCCTCGTTGTTTTATATTGCATTGTGTCAGGTTCGGGAGTAAGACAATACACTATGGTGCGCCGATTCAACGAAAAATGTGTCAGAATTAGGAATCGCCATGGTATAGCTGCTATGTGTGGAGTCGCTTGTTATTTGGAGTCTGATCCGTGTGTCAGCCATGCAATATTATTTTATGTGTCATCTCTCTCCGCAAAGCTAGCTTGTTGCATGTGCATGCAGTACAACCAAAACTTGTAGGTCCCATGAACAGCACATGGTTCGGTTACAGTTTGTGGTTCGCTTCTTGTGTCTGAAAGTATGCATCGATGCCCTGTAATGTGTAGCATCGAACCATAGGCCACTATGGTTCGCTTCTAGAGCACATAGTGGATGGTCTTAAGCCTCTCTTCTGTAGTTATGTGTCATAGTTTTAGTCCACCCACGCGAAAAAAGATACGGCACGTCAGGCCATTGACGTTGATCACCAACAAACTTACGAAAATAATTTGGATCTATGTATGAACGAAGATCTGTGGCACCCAGCACCAGTGTGCTCGGGTGCAAAAAAAAAAAACTTGAAAATTTGAAATTTGAGTTAAAAAAAGATTTAATCTTTTTTCGTTGGACACATACGCATATGTATCCAGATATTTTCGGTGAAACAATTGGTATTCCCAGCTACAGAAAAAATATTGTGGCTGTGGATAAGGGAAAATAACACTTTTCCCCGTGGAAATTTATCTTTTTGTGTAGTCTAAAATATATGTTTATTTGAGGAAATTTCCGGCGTACATAGGCCATGTGTATATATACGTACATCATACCATATAAGGGTGATAATAACAACACCTTCTGGGTAGCTCGAAAGATGGGATACAAGTAGGGCCCAGTCGATATGACGTATCGTGCGGACACGCATGACGTAAATCATGGGGATACCGTGATACAGGGATGAGAAAAACGAAACACCCCACTAACAAGGATAACAAGATATAGTTAATAATAGTTGCTTCACACATATATCGGAACATCTCACCTCGGCTATGTTTAGTATCGCAAAGCATTGGGAACTGTGTACAGGAACTAGCAGGTTCACTCGAACGCATTCGTATAACAGTGAACAATATGGGCGTTCACGGCTCCTCTATTGGTTATTATTGACCGGAAAGTATTCCAGGTCATGTCCATTTGTTATCAAACCTTTAAGGTCACACGCTTAGCTATTTTTTAAGTTAGTTGAACAAGTTGGTAGACTGGAAACATGAGTCGCCTAATAGTTTCAGAGAGATTTCAGAAGTGTTTTGGGAATTAAATAAGTGAGGAGGGAGGAAGAAGAAGTGGAAATGAGAGCACATACCTCCTTCGGGGATCCGGAAGCAAAGTAACCCATTGTCACCATAATAGGTTGGCATCGCTGAAGCTTCGTCGAAGATAGGAGAAACACCGACTTCCATAGGGCTGAAGAAACGCCGTCGCACATAAATGTACGACATAAACTAGTTTTGTCATTCTTCCCTTCAGTCCAAACTAGTGCGACCGACCATTTTGACATATTCTTTCTTCTTATGGAGTATCAAAACACCATGTAAACTAGTTTTTGTCTTAAGTCAAGCCTTGTAAAGTGTGACAAATTTGTAGGAAGAATATAAAATCTATAATTTGAAATAAATAATATGAAACTTTATTTAGTGATGGATCTCACTCATTATTAACTCCTATTATAGGACAAAAATATTAATGTGGTCAATCTTTACCAACCTTGACTTAGGAAAAAAAACTAATACGCATAATATTTTGGTAGCTCTAATGATATTAATCTCGTATTGTAGATATTAATGCATTTTCCTATAAGTTTGGATAAGGTTTAATCAGCTTGACCTAAGAAAAAAATTACATGCATAATATTTTGTCACATGTGTGTACAGATTGAGTTCCCTTTGTTCCTTTCCATTATTATGCTTGTGAGATGTGAGTGCTATGAGTCTAATATTACCCGCATAGTCCATAAGATAAAAATCCTCAAACTCAAGAGTTATAGTCCAGTGCAATATTTATCCAAAAGATGCTGATGCCATGTAATTATTACAATTTATCTGCAATAATTTTCTTCAAACTAATTAAATATACGGAAGATAAAAAGAACAACAATTCAACAAATATGAAAATATCCGAGATTTGCGCAAAAACACAGGCAAAGCGAAACTTTATATTATTTTTGAAAGTCTGTACATTTGAAACTGATTTGAGACTTTGAGTTGGGCAGAGGTTACAGGTACTTCATCAGAAGCCAGACAATGACCACAAGCATCACTATGGCGACAACAGACAACAGCATGGACATGCAGGAGCAGGCACCACCGGCGCGTTTGTTCAGAACCGCAAGCCTCTTTTGCACCCGCTGTATGAGAAGAATTTGGCATCAAAATTAAGTTCGTGCAAAGCTTGAAACTACTAATAACAAACAACAATAGAACTTTCTTTGAGATCTAAGGATAGGGCATGGAACAGAGCGTTTGAAATACAACCTGGAGACGTGAGTTTGTAGAATCAACATCATCCTCTAAATCTTCCTGCAATCATGAAGATGGAGAAGTGATTATCCAGTCTAACGAACAAATACAAGTGTGGCTTCGCAGTAAGAGACTAACAATCAGTCTTGTGTGCAGGTCAAGTTCTTCGTTGACTGCTAATGCAATATGTTTTGTGCTCAGCACCGTCTCTTCCAGCCTCTCAAGACCCTCATCTTGTTCTGCAAATTGTCGGGGCAGACAGGGTCACTGAATTAGGCAATTGTCAATTGGTCATAGCTTTGTAAAATGCTTAGTTTGTAGCCAGCAGTAGATATACAAACAAATAATAAGCTTAAGGAAACAACCACATTGAATATGTACTAAACCCGCACATTTTTCAGTAGCCTCTTACAGTCAAATAGCTAATCGCACAATTGCAATAGAAATCGAAGATTAAAAAGGTTCATCATTTTGTTTCAAAGACAAAGCAACTGCATGAAGACTCATAGGAAAACTGGCATATATGCAAGGAATACTGGGATTTCTGAGTTCTGAATTTCTATATGCTTGCCACCAGAAATAGGCTAACAGCGTTCTCATGCCACTGAAATGGTGAGGAATGCATTTGTCACGCCTACTGTGAGGCACATGAGGAATGTCAATGCCTAGTTTAACTGTTTGACCAGACATAAAGACATCGCTTCTCTTGGATACACTTACAAAAGAGTAAAACTTTCTCCTTAATTACTTTGATAAAGTCAACACAACCAGTAAACACCTCTCAACATGTCACAACCACTAACCATCTCTCAACGTGCCACAATCACATTTGGATACACTAAATAAAGAATTAAACAATCTCCATATTAGTTTAACGAACTCAATAGCATCACTAAACACCTCTCAACATGCCATGACCACATTGGTGCATCTGTGGAGGGTGATGAAAATGGAAGGCGGCATGCCAGACATCATTTCGGCAACGACTTTAACATCGTCAGAGCACTTCATTGCCACATCGGAATGTATAGTAAGTCATTATCAGTACCTTTATGATTTGCCTCTGAAGGCCAACGATCCCTTGGTTATCCAACCCAGCTACTCTGCTTATGTCATCAGCAGCTTTTTCAGTCTGACCAAGCAGATCCTCCCTAAATTTTGAAAGCACACATGTGATATATGATTATTAATAAGAATCATCTGAACAAAATTTAACAAGGTAAAACATTGACGAGCCTTCATTCTAAAAAGATTAATCACCGTGATGGTGGATACCAAAACGCAGAACACACCTGTTGGCAAATGTCGACGTGTTGAAACTTGCCGCCATCTGTTTTGCTCTAGATTTCAAATCGGAAAGCATGTCTTGGCGCTTACGCAACTCCTTGTCAGTGCTGCGCAACATGGTAATGATCCCTTTATAAGTGGATTTTTTTTATTTAACTACAGGTATACATTACAAAAAGTATCAAGAGAAGTTCTTGCATAGCACCATACATACGTAAGGCATTTCGATATAATGAGAACTGATTGTGATAACTGATAAATTTGCACTGGTGTCTTCAGAAGAGCAACCAGCATATACCATATATCACTCATACCATCATGGAGAACATACATGCCAACAGGGTAAACAATTCCAATTGTTATCTCCTAAGAAATAAATCACCAAGCATGCACGGATGTACTCACTACTGTGAATAAGAGACAAGATGATATCGTTTCCAACTTTTCCAGCTCTAATTTATTTCCTCTTTATAACTACTAGTCTCTCGTACATTGAGGCAATGCACATAGGTCGAAGCATCCACATGTCAATTCTAAGACTGTACAAAACTAGTTGAATTTGGGGATGCGTCGAATATGGTATCAGCAGCATTTCACCAACATTTACACAAGTTCACCCAGGCCCTACAGCATCATGCAATCGTTTCCTCTTTTCGCAGACGACCGGTGAATGAATTTGTTTGCAAGAGGTGAGTTAACCAGGAACAGAAAACAGACACAGCACAGCCCGATCCTAAACATTCCAATCCGGATGACCTATGTTCGATACTAGTTGTACTATCATACACCTCGAGTCAGGCATGGATACAGGTAGTGAGCGCTGCGAGGAAACACATACGTACATGGATTTGGGGGACCCTGGCGAGCAGCCCGTCGAGGCTCTCCAGCCTGGTGCCGAGGATGGTGACCTTCCTCCGGATGGCCGATGCGTCCGGGCCGGACCGCGGGAGCGCCGCCCAGTCCGCGACCGTGGAGGCCACGTCGTCGGCCAGCCGCGCCGCCTCGCCGTACTCCCGCGCCCACGGATCCGCCATCGGCGGGAGGGAAATGGACCCTATCGTGCGTGGGGGGCGCCTGGGCGGGGCAGGAGGAGGGGCCGATCGGTGGACCCGGTGAGATTCGGCTAGGCCGCGTCGCCGCCGGCGGTCCGGTTGCTTGCTTTGGCTGATTCCTCTGGCTGAGCGGGGAGGATGGCGTGTGGATTGGTCGGTCGTGGTTTCCTTCTCTCCGTGGGTTTGACGAAGCTAGGGATGGCACGTATGGGTAAGGGTGGGCCACCCCATACCCTTACCCGTCCCCCTCAACCTTACCCGTCACCTGTACCCATACCCTTCAACGGATATAACTTTTTTTCATACCTTTCACCCGACAGGATAAAAGGATACCCGCGGGTAAAAATACCCGCATTTGCAACACAACAAATTGAGTACAAGATAGTCGTAAACAACATCATATAATCATTTAACTTTAACCAGCAGCACATACTTAGGAATATCTTAGGAATATCAGCATCCCAATATCGTTCATGGCATCATGCATCGCATGATTGGAAACAAATTGTAGGTATATTAGGTTATTATTATTGGGAGATACACTTTTCACATATTTAGAAGGGTACATGGGTACGTGGGTATGGGTTATACGAACCCATACCCGTACCCTCTCTGCCCGATGGGTACGAGATTTCCCCATTTACATACCCACGGATATTTTTCGTCCCCAAACCCTTACCCTAATAAGGTTTTTACCCACAGGGTACGCGGGTAATGGGTACCCATTGCCATCCCTAGACGAAGCGTAGCTGCGGGGAAGAAGGGATTACACCGACCTGATTAGCGGCTTAATTTCCGGAAAGTCAGTGCTCCCAGCTCCAGTGCTCCCTTCGTTTTAAGAAAGGCAACTCAAAAAATATATAGAAGTATTAAAATAAATGGAAAATAATTTTGGATGTATTATAAGATGTAGCCTACAAACGTGCAAAATCACAACGTCAAATTCTTTGTATTATGAGTTACACAAAAATGATAAAATCTTAAATTTTTAAGAGATTTATAACACTATACTCAAATATGTACATTTGTATTTTTTGTGTAGCTCAAAATACAAAGTATTTTTAATTAAATTTAAAAGTTTTAGAATAAATCACTAAAAATATCCATAATTTTTTCGAATTTTTTAAAACTTTAAATGTGATTTTGATTTTTTTTTACACGGTGAGCAATGGAACTTGGCAGTAAAAAATCTCTACTTCTTAATTTCGGATTAAATTTTGTATGGACGAGATGGGATTAGAGGGATGACGTGTTTAGAGCCCATCGCTGGGGACAACGGGCTAAATGGGCCCATACCTCGTGGCTTTATTTATGACTCCTTTGGGCCCGTGCAGTTCAATGGCACCAAAAAATCCAAGGGCACCCCCTCTAAAAAAAATTCCAAGGACACAGTTGCTCTAGAAAACACCCTAAAAGATCGTTTAAAAAACACACCCTAAAAGAAGTTGCTCTAAAAAAATGAACCAGCAGAAAGAATTTTTTCCTAAGCAAAATTCCCCTCGGAAAATAGACTTTGCTAATGTCTACTCTTACTACTTTGAGAAAAAAATGTAACATAACTACCACATGTTCGGCCTGTCTTTTTTTTTAACAAAAAACAATAAGTTTATCTACTATGCAAAATAAAAAACTCAGATTATTTCGAACGTCGCGAGAGCGTTTTGCTCGTTGTTTCGTCCCGCTCCACGGCTTAGTCCTTCGTCACAGCCCCCTCACTCTCAGGGTCGGAGGCAGGAAAACAAAATAAGGGGGGCGGTGTAAGATTTTTTCCGTCTTGCCAATTGTTGGGGAGGGCCAAAGTACTAAAATGCAAACTTTTGAGGGGGTTTTAGCAAAGAAAATAGGCGTATGTATTGAAATTTTCTACATGTTAGGGGGGGAGGGCCCCTGCAGGTCCCCCTGTCTATGCCACTGCTCACTCTGGCCCCACGCCCCCATCCATAACGACGAAGGCAAAGATGAATACCAAGAAGAGCGGGTGTCCGGCGACTTTGACATCTATTGCCGTGCCCCCCTCTCCGAAAATTCCCCGTGCGTGCTTCCCTTCTCGAGATGCGCCATCGCCACGGCTCAGGCGAGAAACTACCGCCTCTTCGTCTCTTGTTTTGCGTTCATGGTTGATTGTGTGGTAGTAGTAGTAGACATGAATTGGTACATAGTACAAGTCTTACTATTCACCACAATCTGTACATACATAGGGGTGCATGATTACAGTACAGATAGTAGGGGTGCATGATTACAGTACAGATAGACGGAGCACAGCTCTAGTGGCTGAATTATTAACACTAGTAGTAGTACTTGATTCAACTTGCATTCAGGTAGCAGATACAATGGTTGATTCAGGTGTTGGTGTTGTTGCTGGTGTGTGCACTCCTGTTACGACTGGTAATTTGTTTTCAACCCACGCTATGTAGCCGCCTCCCACGTTCTTCACATTCACAAACCCCTGAAAATGCATTCATTCATCCCATATCGGTATCAGTAAATATAAATATACGACATCTGTAGATTTATCTATCTATCTATTTGGTTGGAGATAGAGAAAGATAAGAGAGTTGCTAGTTACTGCTGCTAGGAGATCGATGCAAGCTAGCTCCGACCTCTTGCCGCTCTGGCAACCCTGCATGACAGAATCGAAAATTCAGACATACATACATGCTCCCTCCGTTTCAAATTAGATAACTTTCATTTATCTATATGGGATATCTAATTTGGAACGGAGGGAATACAAATTACAGTACTGAACTGATTGGAGTTGCAGCTAGTAGCAGTTGGTGTAAAATGACGTACGACGAGTATGTGTTGGTCTGTGGTGAAGTGCGAGGCGACCTGCTCCACGAACGCAGGGTTCTTCTCCCGGGTCCCTGCTCACGCAAAAGCAGACACTGACTTGTTATCAACTTACTTCATTATTATGCGATACATTCACTTTACTTAGCGATTAGCTAGCGCACATGGACGGCTGCACGTCCAGATACACGTCGCATATAGACGGATCAAGATCGGTGGAAGGTAATTAATAAATACTCCCTCAGTCCCACGATATAATACATTTTGGTAAGTTACTTTAATTTGTGGAAAAAAACATCTTATATTATGGAGACGCAGGAAATATCAATTCCTAACAATGTAGACATTTTTAGGCATGTAAAGTGTGTTTTGGACAGAGGAAATAGACTTAAGTTCTCGAGTGCTGCGTTGGTTAGATGGGAGCACAGATTGCCCTAGCTCTTGTAGAATTTGTAGGAGGGCGTGGAGCTAAAGAACAAAAATGCGGCCGCAGCTTTTCGAGACAACCATTGGATTGCTGATATTTGTGGTGCTCCAAGTGCGCAATCCATAATTGTATTTGTTGATTTGTGGACAGATTCAGGTTCAGCCTCCTCTGGCTGCGGTGGATGACGCCTTTGTTTGGCGCCTGGCATCTAATGCAAGCTACCCTGCCTCTTCAGCGTAAAGGGCATTTTTCTATGAAAAACTACGGAAATAAATGTTCACCCGGCTGCTGGCTCTAAGAAATACACTCTGTCTTACGATATAAAACACTTTGGCAAACTTTTTCATAATATAAAATGTTTTAGCAAGCTATAGCGAGAGGGTAGATGTTGGACAATGGACAGACCGCAATACACCTTCTCCTCACAATCCCGATTCGACGGTTGCTGACATAGGCGGAAGCTTCATGTGAGTGCCCACATCTTCTCCTCTCCCTCGTGGCGTCGACCTTGCATCTCCGTCGTCGCCGGGATCCTCCCACCTCGGGTCGAGCCGCCATGCTCGTCGTTCGTCGCTGCACCACCAAACTCATCCAACCTCATGCGCCTCACCGCGGGCACCACGTGCTCCTTTGCCCTCATGTAGTCCCTGACTTGCTCCTCCGTCGCAGCTTTGGCCAATGCCGATTCCAACACCATATCCTTTCCTTTGCTCTCTCACCGATGTGATCAGACAAAGAATAAAAAATGGAAAAAAAGAAAGATGACCCATTGACGTGTGGGTCCTATTTGTCGGTGTAAAGGCAAAATAAGATAAGGGCTAAAAAATAGAGATCATTGCTGGAGTTGTAGTCATTCTTTTGCGTCTCGGAAATCGGAACCCAAAAGGCCATTTTGGCCATACGTTTTTTTGGGTTATTGCTCGTTAGATGTTCTTAATTCGGTAACGCGCATTTATTTGAGTACTTTTCCTCATCAAATTAATCGAGACCTATATGTTTTATTTATATAAACAGGATTCGTGATAGTTTTTCACTATTTCCTTGGCAATAAATAACCTATTAGACAATGATTATTTTGTCAAGAAGGAAAGTACGGAGGTCGATGTGCATATGCATGCCTTGTGGACTGACGAACATGTAGGGGACATTGATGGAGTTGTGCAGGTGTCCCCTGGCCATCTCCTCCTCCGTCCTCACATCCAGGTACTGCCACACCTCCTGCTTCTCCTCCTGCTTCTTCCTCAGCTGCAGCTCACTCGCCGCCGTCAGCACGTCCACGGTCACCACCACCACCGGCGGCGGCGGCGTTGGCTCCGATACCGGC
This sequence comes from Poa pratensis, assembly GCA_947311845.1. NCBI lineage: Eukaryota > Viridiplantae > Streptophyta > Magnoliopsida > Poales > Poaceae > Poa > Poa pratensis. The sequence continues at coordinate 30,994,037 of CAMZMU010000099.1, forward strand.
ACCGGCACTGATTCCGACCTGTAAATATGATCGAGTCAAATAAGTATACTGTCTGGTATGTATGCTGAGATAATAATCAACGTTAGATGCCATGGGTGGATGGGGTGATCTGACGGAGGAGGACCTGCTGGTCTCTTGGGGAGGAGGCGCCATGATCTTCAGCTGCTGCAAGTACTCTTGATGATCAGTCCCTCAGGTGTCGGGGAGCACCACTACCCACCTCCCCTTTTTATACTGTATATGCTCACTCACTCACTGATAGTAGTAGTTCAGCACACTAATTTTATGCAGAAATAAATATATCTGTGAGTGGTGACCTAGCTGTACTACAACCAAGAAGATAACTAGCACCAAGAAGCTATCGAATTCGTGTATGTCATGGGATGAGATTAATCTAGTCACTGCCCAGCCATTCCAGGAAGTACTTGCGTGTAAACCATATCATACGCTAGCTTGTACCCAGAGGATCACTGATATGCCTATGCGGATGATATCATCCATTGCATCACACCCCAAATTGCATAACTGATCGACACATACAGGCCCTACTAGAAAGGAATATATGTTCTTCTTTTCAATCATTGGACATCTGTCTATATATGATCGATGGCAGTGGCGAATCTGGGATTTTGCTCTAGGATAGGGCAACTTGACAATAAAAATTAGAAATGCCGCAAATATAAATTCCCAATGTACATGTCTAAAAGTTACTGGAAATGATAGAAATAGACTCATAAGGTCTTCTACGATTATTTCTGAAATTTGCTTATAGAAATATTACATGCCTTCTTTTCAATGAAAGGCGCTTTATTTAACTCATAAGTTGACGTCACACTGATACAATTAATATATAGGATCTCACACCCAGCCCATGCATATATAGGATACACAAAACCGTTGAAGCAAAACGGGAAGACAAAGAAACATGGCGTCGTACAAGTGAAAAAAAAAAACTCGTAGCAACACCTAGTGCGTGGAGGGCGATCTATAGACTATGCTGCAATCCAGGTGTGATAAAAATATCCCTCACCACACACTCTAATCGTGTACAGACCTCTGTACACAGATGTCTGAACTCCACACGTTGAGAGATAACCACAAACGGAGCAAATTGGTACGCTGGTAAATGACCTGCAAATGAGTAGAATTTTGTTCCGTTGCAAACCAAATCATATCTATATAGTAACAACGACTAAATAACGACAAACGCTACGACCCTAAGAAGAATTCTAAAACTGGGATCAATTCCCTGCAACAAGTTGCCAAATTTGTTTTGCAATGCTATATGTCAGGGAGGCGAGAAGACACCTAGATGACTGGCCATATAGAACGTGCGAAAATTTGTAGTGGAAATAAGTGCTTGATTGTCTCATCACTATGACAGAACCTGCACTGTAAATTCCCATGCCAATTTTACTTTACTAAAATATATATCATTGTAAGAATTACCCCTTTGCAAAGGTATCAAATAATGATTTTTACTTTTAGCGGTATCTTCATTTTCCATTTTGTTTATTATCAACCGGCGTGTCAGGATGAACCGTACCAGCGCCTTGTCTTGGCAACGTCGGAGAATTCTAGAGGTGGCAACATAGGCATGCCATCTACATGTACGTGCTGAAGAGGATGAAAGATTCTTCAAAGAGTGGGCTGTGGGGGTTTAGTCAATCTTAAATCTCTACGAATCTAGTCTTTAGTACGTGACACATGTATATGTCTACAAATCTATACTTCTTATAAAACAAAACCCCACTAAGTGTAATTAATATTTTTCTATCTCCACATGCAAGCTATCCACATCATCCATTATTTTGGCCAATCAATTGTCCATGTCATCTCCACTAACAATAATTAATAATTGTTTACATGCAAGCTATCTATCCAATGTTTTTTCATCCATATCATTGTCCATTTCACTAATATTTAGTCATCAAATATTCAACAAATTTCACACGAATTAAATTTAGTGTCTCGACTATTGTGATCAACTAAATCATGACAAATGAATACTTCATGCATCTTATACCAATTTCATTTACATAATATTTTTTTCAAGAAATTCCCGCTGCAACGCGCGGGGAATTCTTCTAGTACTTCTAAAAAAGCAAGCCGTGGTTCGGGTCTCAATCTTTTTCGTCGATCTTGGGTTACAAAGGTGTGGGCCCGCTTAGGGTTATTCATCCTTTCAAAGGGTTGCAAGGGTCCCTAGAGGTCTCATGCATAACTATTTCTGTCCCTTAATCTTTGGTTTCCAAGAGTTCGTGTAAAACTGTTAAGGGCCTATTGGGATCACAAGATTTAAAAACACATTGGCTGAAAAACACACAAGAATCTGAGTTAACCGGTGCAACACACAAATGTGTATTAAAAAGATTTTTTAGTGGATGTTTAAAATCCTATGAAGTTGAGGATAAGAATCATATCCATAAAAGTTGAGTAAAAATCCAATATGATTTCTTAGGAAAAAAACATAAGGATTGTAATCCTATATAAATCCTATGAAGTTATTACAATAGAGGCTTAATAGGGTAGACAGTAAAATCCACTTAAAATTTCAACTACAAAAGGTTAACCGGTGTTTCTTTGAACCGACTTCTTACCGCGTAACCGTGGGCATGAGAAGCGTTGACAAGCGTCCACCTCAAGTGACTTTACCTTCTCTCTCTTTCCTTATCTCTTCCCCTCATGCACGATATTCTTCCTCCCGTGGCCACGAAATCCCCTCGTCTCTCCCGTATAAAATCTTCTCCTACTCCACCATCGCCTATCCTACCTCTTCCAGGAAACATCAACGTCGTCACTGATGATGCCCTCTAGGCTCTAGCGCCACCTCTTCTCCCACCTTCATCGCCGTCTCTCCTCCTTCCTCCCCGAGCCAAGGCGGATCGGATGACAGCGCGGCCAGGCATGACGAAGACGACGACAAGCCATGACCTCGTCTTATTTTGTGGAACGGGGTGAGTATTTAAATGGGTTGGTAAGAAAGTCGCTGACAGAAAATTAGGATTTATAAGACCAGTGGATGAAGGAATACAAAATTACAGCTCTCCAAAACAAATAGAAAGTCAGAATTGCAAGTCGCAAAAAAAAAAGAGAGTCTGAATTGCGTGTTACTCCTACTATTGTGCAACTTTCTCCGGGAACAAAATCTAACAAAAGCAGAACTGCAGAAGTCCCCGCGTCAGCGGCAGCGAGTTATTTCCCTGTCTTTCCTGAAGAAACAAAATGAGTTGTTTTCCTTCCCTGCCTCTTCAGTGTCACTTCGGCACGAGCGCCCGGAGATGAGGGCCAGCCTCTGCCGCCGCCCCCCCTCGCCGGTGGCGGCGCCGCTGGACGACGAGGACCTGCTAACCGAGATCCACCTCCGCCTCTCCCCGCTGCCGTCCTCCCTCCCGCGCGCCTCCCTAGTCTGCAAGCGCTGGCGCCGTATTCTCTCCGACCCCCGCTTCCTCCGCCGCTTCCGCCTCCACCACCGCCGCCGCAGCCCTCCCCTCCTCGGCTTCATCGTCTGAGAGATCAACACCGTATACCTCAAGCCCGTCTCGGATCCCCCCTATCTTGTCCCGGCGGAGCGCTTCTCGTCCCTGCCGCTCGACGCCGGCGAGGGCGAGGGCTTCAGGCTCCTCGACTGCCGCCACGGCCTCGTGCTCATCTCCCACGCGTCGCGGAACCAGGTCCTGGTCTGGGACCCCTCCACCGGCGACCAGCACCGCATCGCCGTCCCCCCGGGGTTCGACAGGCAGAGAACCCGGATCAGCTGCGCCGTGCTTCGCGCCGCCGGAGAAATCCACCACTTCCAGGTTGTCCTGGTAGGCAACGACGAGAAGGAAATTACGCGGGCGCTCGCCTGCGTTTACTCATCCGAGACCGGCGTGTGGGGGAGATAATGACAAGGAACCACCACATTTGCACGCGAGTTGTCACATAACCACCACAATTCAGATTTTCGACACATAACTACCGCTTTTGGGGCTAGTGTGTGAGCTGAGCACTGATTTCTCGTGGTTAGACGTCTAACCACGTTTCTGACAGCTTGGACCCACTTGTCGGGCATACGTGGCAAAGAAAAAAAGAAAAAAAAGAAAATAGATGAAGTCAACGCATGATGGGTTGCTGGTTCTATCCCATGCCGCTGCTCCGCCGATGGGCGCTCCGACGTGCCCGGCGCGGGCGGCGGCGCCGAGGGGGCGGCCGGCGCGCAGCACGCCAAGGCCGCGGCGCACCTCAGCCACACGGCGCAGTGGGAGAGCGCGCGGCTCGAGGTCAAGCTGCGCGCGCTCGCCGTGTCCGCGTCCAGCAACTCCACCTCGGCGCAGTACCTGCCGCACCCCGCCGCCGCGCACGGCCTCGACTCGCCTCGCCATCGCCCGTGGCCGCTTGCCCTCGCCATGGCCCGCACCCGCGCCGTGGCCGCCGCGCTCGCCCGTGGCCGCTCGAGCTTGCCTCGCCATGGCCCGCGGCCGCGCCGTGGCCGCTCGAGGTTGCCTCGCCATGGCCCGCGGCCGCGCCGTGGCCGCCACGCGCGCCCGTGGCCGCGCTCCTCGCACGCGTAAGCTCGGGGAGAAGACGAGGATGCGGAACGACGAGCAGGCCGCAGCGGCGCGCGAGCCCCGGCCGTGGCCATGCGCGGCCGGCGAGCCCCGACAAGTTGCGGATGCGGGCGAGTCGCGCCCATGGGCGGGCACGGGCGTGCTGCGTATGTGCACACAAGGTCTTCGACAAAATGTTCCTGCGGCTAATGGTTAGAGATAACGTTGACCCAGTTTTTCTTCTTTGTTTTTTCACGGGTGGGTCCAAACCGTCAGAAAACGTGTTAGCATACTTAAACAGAAAAATCAGTGCTCTGTGTCACAGCATGACCCCAAAAGCGGTAGTTATGTGTCGAAAATCTGAATTGTGGTGGTTATGTGACAACTCGCGCACAAATGTGGTGGTTCCTTGTCATTATCTCGCGTGTGGGGTGATTTCATATCGACACCGCTACCATCGGAGGTCTCTGGGAGTGGTTACCCCACCATGGTTGTTAGGGAAAAGCCTGCTGTGATGGTTGGTGATTCCCTCTGTTGGCTGCTTACTGAGAGTTTAAGCATCCTTCAGTTTGATTTGCAAAGGCAGAGCCTAGCAGTAATAACTGATAACCGCGCCGCCGGTGAAAAAGTACGGCCAGTGCCGCTTCTCAGTTATGCGGGCAGAGGTGGTGGCCTTGGTTTCCTATTCTTGTCGGACTACCATGCCCAATTGTGGACGAGGAAGATCGACAGTCATGATGTGGCGTCATGGGTGCTGGAAAAAAGTGTTAAACTGGACAAGCTACTTTCTCTGAATCCGGATGAGAGGAGAGGACCCCTAATGGTACTAGGTTTTGCCGAGTACAGTAATGTGGTGTTCCTGTGGACAGTTATCGGTCTCTTCATGGTCGAGCTTGACTCGCTGCAGTTCAAGAAACTTTTCGAAACCGATGGCTTGTCTTGCCATCATCCATTTGAAAGTGTCTACATTCCAGGTAATAGCATGCCTCCACACCGTGGTTCTAACAAAACCAAGTTATTTTCCGATAATTGGTTGATGGAATGCCACTCACATCCTTTTGCGTTAAGCCAACAATTTTAACTAGTCTCATATCGCTTATTTATTTTGCTGCTTCATCACCTCTTCAACATATAGCGATATTCTTTTATAGTACTAGTGTTTTCTTTTCCATTAATTGTGTGGTGGTGTTTTATGTGATGGTTAGTATTTAGATTCACATCTGTTAATGGTTGCTAATGTCCTTTATGTTTTTTATGTCATCAGTCCTTTGAGTCATTGAGATGGGCTGTCATCCTTGTAGCTTTGTGAACGCCGATATTTTTCTGTATCATCCTTGTTATTATCATCGAACTGTGTGGTTAGAGTTTGGCACAACTACATGAAAAACTTAGCTGCCAAAAAATATATGAAAAATTATCGTGAACCAATTGAAATCTTCAAGCTAGTTATGTTTATTTTTATTCAATATTTTATATTTTTCTGACCTTGATAACAATCTTAAATCGACGACCTGGTATAAACCAGATGACGAAATGGAAACAACTAAGTATTGGTTAGGTTTAGGTTCCGGAAATGGAAATGGTAATAGCGGTCCAAAAATGCTAAGGTTTTCTTTGAAAAGAAAAAGGAATGGATAGGTTATTAATCCTTAACTAAAAAAGAACCTCTCCTAACTAATTAGTTAGTATCGAGACACTAGGCTTTTCACTAAAGTTGAAGGAGACAAACAAAGGTACTCTTGCCGATGGAATAAATTCCATCTTCATTTTATTACCTTAAGAGAGCCCCGCTGAAAGTGTCAAGTCCATTGGTACCAACAAAAAACTCATAAATCAGAGTTTATCTCATTTTGTAGGCTAAATTTGTTTACATATAATCTAAATCTAAATAGGCATGATGGGAAATGCATAGGTAGGCACGATCACTTTTGTGGCTAGATTTACTATTAAAACTTGTTTTCTGATATGGTGTGGACGAGCTTAACTAATAATTCTTGATAACTCGTCTATTCTGACCAGATGTGTGGGTGTGCATGTTCTTCATTTTTGCAATATAAATTAGTATCTACTGTTTTGGGAATATTGTTTCAATTTTACAGTACGTGCGGTTTTGTTTTTCTTATTCCTAATGTTGTATCAAAACAGAGTTATTTTTCCTAAGTTACAGCTGTGATCTCGTTCTTGCCTCGTATTTATTTGGCTCTTTTTGGAATGTCATTAGTTGATTAACTTCTTATTCTTACAGAGATGGGCACTGGTGGGACATAATGAGCTGAACTTTAGCACAATACATAAGATGATCGTGCTGTTAGATACTGGTTGAGCAGGTAAGATTGTCTTCTACGTGCAAGTTGATGTATCTGAGCTGTTCTAACAAAATACTGCTTTCCTTTTACAACCATTTCTCAAATACAGTATCAGATTGCAAGAGAGTACTCGGTTGCTCCATTGGCCACCTAGCTGCCTCCTGGATCATTTCCAAGCCCTGCTTCCTGATCCCTTCCTCCGCAGTTCTCCATGCTCTCCCTTGTGCCTTCACTAACTGACCTACCTTCTCTTATATTTATTGCCGTCCTTAACCCTGTCTACTGGATGTCCTCCTTTTCTAACATCCAGCTGCATTGCGTTCAGTTTCCATCCTCCTCACTTCACCCCAGTTCCTTCTGTTAGTGCGGTATCTTGTCCCTCTAGCTCCTCTTCTGTTCCGATGACCAACGATTTATAGCACCCTTACCATTCCTATTTGTGCATATGTTCGTGCCTGCTCATAGAGGAGAATGCTGTTAGGTAGAAGCACTGAAATACTATTCTTTTCCTATGCCTTGCGGATATTTTCTTGTTTAACTTTTACCCGTTTCTAACATTGCCTTCTATTGATATTTTGTGGTTATGGCTCTGTCAAGTCCTAGTGTGCTTTGCATGTTGTTCCTTCTGGTAAATAAATGGTAACTACTAACACCTGAGCAGGTTTCAAGCATCCTATTGAACTAATGATTTTCACAATACTCGTAGAAATGTCTTCATTAAATTTTGTACTGCTTATTATTTTGCTTGCAATTACTGTAGTTTATGGACGATTTTTCGAGTGTTATATGGTTTGTTTACACATTTTGTCACAACATCTCTTGTTGTCAAATCTAATTTGGGTATGTAATTGGCCATTAGCCACGGCATGCTAATATAGCTTGTCTGGTCCAAATTACATGTTGCTATGCTCTGTGTGCAGTCTAGTTTCTTCAGTTTGACCACCGTAGATGCTTAATATGTAATAACTCTGATCAAACTGGCGTGCCTAGATTCATAATAAAAACTGCATTCATAACGAATTACAATTTTTATCTTACTAACTATCATTAGAATGTACTAGTGGTCAGTGTTGTTGTTTATGCTGTGCAGTGTACAAAATGTTCCCTTTATCGGACTGAAGTGTTAATCAATAAGATGATTATAATACATGTTTCAGGCTTATACTTCATGAATTTTATTAAATTAAATCTCCTACTGACCAGCTAGATCGTACATTTCTAAACAGACATGACTGAGCTACAAACCGGTTTTTTACGCCCTTATACTCCATGAGACCCTCATATGCTCTTGGTAAGAAAGAGTATTTGAAATGATTTGGTAAGCTATACGGTTCAGCATTTGCCTCTATGGGAAGTATTTGAACCACTGGTCTTGTAGCCTTCTTCCGAGACCAGATGTAGATAAAAATAATCAAGAATATGATAGAAGTTGAAAGTGTGTCAATACACCACTAATGACCTAATGCTGTTATTTCTGGCTAATGTTGAGATTACACGACTTAGAATTTGGTACAGTTTTCTTAATGGTGAAGCTACATATTGTTTACTCGTTGAATTACAAAAAAATTGTGAGATTGTATAACTTAAAGGCTTACCATGAATGAATAGTACAAATCAGTTTGACTAGTGACATACTGACATTGATTGTTCTGCAGGTATCTAGAATCGTATTATGGTTGCTGAGATGCAAGCATGGGCCTGTATATTGTAGGTTCTTCCGTTTTGTATGCTTCATGCGGAGACAGGCCCTCTGCGTAGCGATGCAATGGTGTCAGACTTAAATAGTTTATTTTGCTCATTTCCCTGTATATATAACCTAATTCTAGAGACAATTAGCCGCATGAAAACACCCTGACTTGCTTCGATTAAATAGTACTCTGTGCTAGTTATGGTTCTGGTACTTATGCTTTCCAAGCTAGCATGTTGAAGCAAGCTTGCCATCCTGATGATTTTTCCTTCCATCTTGTGTACTTTTGTTCAATTTTTATCTGCTGGCTAATGAATGTTTGAACCAGAAGGTACGCAATACTTGCTGCCTTGCGATTTGCAAGAAGCTATGAGCTGGCTAACCTTCCATAAGTTAACTTAAAAGGAATCATAGTTGAACTTCGCAAATGGTACTGGGTTTAAAATGCAAGGCTGCGCTGACAAACGATGTTTAGTACCGCTTCATGTCAGGAAGTTGATGCTAATTGTGTTTCCTCCGCAAGATACTTGCCGCAATAAACAGTAAATACCTTAAGTTGACTGCTTACTGCAAGAAAAACTACTGTACTTAGACAGCTCTCTATGTCGGAAATAATAGGGTACTGCATTCCCCCCCCCCCCCCCCCAATGATCAGATCAACTAGAAGATCAGTTAAGTTGGATCTCCCTGATCCAATCGAATGCAGGTATTGTTCCCTTTGTGTGGGTATCACGTGAGAGATGGTGCTTCAGATAGCTAGAACAAAACGAAGTAGAAATATACAGTTCATTCAGTCTTGTGATCCGATCAGAAAAGGTGCTTCAGAACTCAAATGATTTTTCCTTCTAGCACGAGCTTATATAATTAGGTTCAGTAATGCCTAACACAGTACTACAGATTATATTTGCATTGTGAGATCTCAACCTGCAAGCAGTTGCTACAACATGGTAGAAAATGGACGTGAAGAACAAGATTTGGGACGAACTTCGCGAATGGAGACGTGCTGGTGTCCTTATGAAGACATGGCCTCCCAGCGAGTAGTCCACTTCTGTATATTTGCTAATAATAGTTTAGTACAGATACAGCTTATACTACCTCTTTTACTCTTACTACCCCCCCCCCCCCCCCCCCCCCCCCCACCCCCTAACTTGCAACCCAAACTTTGCTGGCATTTGACCCAACTTTTTCTCCTTAATGAAAACGAAGCAACGCCTGTTGTTTTCCCTCCAAAAAAAAAAAATGGTGCTCCAGATGGCCAAACCAAACCGATTCTAGTGTTGTGCCAGAAATGGTGCTCCAGATAGGTAAGAACAAAACGAAGTAGAAAAATGCAGTTCATTCAGTCTTGTGATCCTATTCCTATCGGTGATTGAAGAACAGGAGCTTCAGAACTCAACCGGTTATTCATTCTGGCACGAGCTTATATAATTAGGTCCATTCATGCTTAACACTGCAATTCAGTTCACGCGCCAACCTAGAATAATTTAGCATTCGGTGGAGCAAATTTTTCCTTCTGTCAAAGATTAGAAGCAGAGGTTACTTCGCTCTGCATGATTGCATCGCGAGAACTCCAGTTATCGTGGGCTCCAACTCGGCCCCGTGGGCTTCCGTGTTTGTCGACCATGGGCTTCTCATTGTTAGCGTATGTCACTTTGGGCCACCTGCAACTTTACTTCCTGAAAATCCATCTTGCACGAGCAGCGAGGAGAGCGAGATGAGCATCCTCCGCTCACCGGCGGCGCCGCCGCCGATGGAAGTCGATGACCTGCTCTACGAGATCCTCCTCCGCCTCCCGCCGCTTCCTTCCTCCCTACCCGCGTCTCCCTCGTCTGCAAGCGCTGGCGCTGTCTCGTCTCCGACCCCGGGTTCGTCCGCCGTTTCCGCCGCCACCACCTCCGCAACCCTCCTCCCCTCCTCGGCTTTTTCGGACAAAGTGTTGACGGCATCTCCTTCCATCCCACCATGGAGCCCCCCAACCGAGTCCCGGCCGGCCGCTTCTCCAAGCCGTCGGACCCGGACGCCAGCTTCCGCCTCAGGCTCCTCGGGTGCCGCCATGGCCTCGTGCTAATGTTCGACAAGAAGCTGGAACAGGTCCTGGTGTGGGACCCGATCTCCGGCGAAGAGCACAGCCTTGCCATTCCCCCGAGATTCAACACGAGGATAACCCCGATCGCGTGGGCGGTGTTTCGCTCTGCTGGAGACGCCCACCACTTCAAGGTGGTACTGGCAGGCACAGACATGGAACACCTACATACACGAGCGTTCGCATGCATTTACTCGTCGGAGACCGGCCTATGGAGTGATCTCATCTCAACACTGCTCCCATCGGAGGAATCTACGAGCAGCATTCCCTCCATGTATTTTACGAGCCTGCCCAATGTGTTGGTTGGGGGTTCCCTTTACTGGAGGCTTACTCGGATTACTGGGACTCCGCGTGTAATTCTTGAGTTTGATTTGGATAAGCATAGCTTAGCCGTGATACATCTGCCAGTGGAGTGTGCCCTTTACGACCCTTGGGGCCTCGAGTTTGTGACGGCAGAGGGTGGCGGGCTCGGCTTACTCGTCATGTCAGGTTTGACCGCCCAATTATGGAAGATGAACACTGATGGCGATGGTGTTGCTTCATGGGTGTTGGGAAGGACTATTGAACTGGACAAGATACTTTCCCTAAATTCAGAGGAGAGAAAGTTCACAGCGATTATGGGGTTTGCTGAGTACAATAATGTGATATTCGTGCATGCAGATATGGGCCTATTCATGGTCCAGGTCGAATCGTTGCAGTTCAAGAAAATTTCCAAACCCAGCATGGTGTCTCGCTATCATCCATTTGAAAGTGTTTATGTTGCGGGTAATAGCATGCCTTTACACTGCGGGCAGTGAAAAAATCAGGTTATTTTTCCAACTTCTTTTGCTCCTAGAGATATTGTTCTGTAGTATTCTGTCCCGTTACTATGTAGTGGAGTTTTATGTAATGGTTATGATCTGGAAAGTATATTTTACCGCTATGTACTTTAATTTATGTCACATTCCAAGTTTATTGTCTGTAAATCCTCTCACTGTATTGTGCCTTTTGTTTTGTTTTGTTTTTTTTTTTTTTTTTTTTTTGAGATTTCCAAGACTTAGTACATATGTAGTATCTGAACTCACGCACAACGCACTCCACACACACACAACACCACACACACGCCACCTGTGCGCAAGCTAGACCTAACCAGATTATACTAAGACTATGAGCCTTCCGCGAGCCTAGATCTTCCGGGAAACCCCTGCGGTGGTGGGCACACCACAATACCAGTGTCGAACCGCGGTGGAAATGGCTCAGTGCAACACTGTTCACAGTGAACACTGTTCACGTGAACAGTGCCGCACGGGTGAGGCACCCGAAACTCGCTCCCGCTGGGAGTCGAGCTCGGGCCGGTCGGTTGGCCACTGCCGAACCTGACCAACGCGCCGCAGCGCGTCCTCGTATTGTGCCTTTTGTGACTGAATGCCGATGTGGGGGAGCTACCATATGACAAAATGGTTCAGGTTAGATGTAGCCGAAATCAGTTAAGTGCAGCAGTATATTCTTTTTCTTAACATGAGGTACATAAAAGGTGGAAGTTGAAGACAACTACATGAAAAAAATAGCTTGAACCAACTAAAATGTCTAATATGTAGTTCAACATGTACATTTGAAATTTTGAAAGCTTAAAGCTAGTTATTTTGTTATTCAATATTCCTACCTCTTCTGATCTTGCTGATACTCGCTTAAATCGCGAACAATGACTTGGTTTAATATATACAAAAAAATTGTTAATTTTATCACCTGCAGGGAAGTCCTGATGTGAATGCCAAGTCCATTTGTTACAAAAAGAAAATTAGTTCATTTGCATTTTCAGGCTTTATTTATTAACTTTGGCCACTCATGATCATGGATGTTGCTAGGTTTACTAATATGAGCATGTTTTATTTTGTTAGATATGTCATGGAACAAGCTTGAGAATAACTCTAGATAATTACTCTCTTCCGATTAGGCAATACTAATTGTTCACATTGGATTGAGAATAATTTGTCTGACCTATATATGTAATTGGCCATTAGTCTCTAGTGTAGTTTTGTTTAGTCTAAACTACATATATGCTTTGTGTGCAGTCTAATTTTTTTAAAATTTGTCTACCATAGATGTTTAATACTTTATGCTGAAGACATGGTCGTAGTGACAAGACCAGATTCATCATAAAGCTGCTCTAATCACGAATTAGAACCTTCTACTTTGTATTTTTTTTGAGATCTAACACGACTACATTAATTAAAGACATACTTAGATGCCAGATTGTTTACAATGTACCCTGGCGGAGAACCCACCCAGGTATTCCACACACTATTACTGTAGCCATCATGCGCTAATAAGTGCGCAACACCATTAGCAGAACGCTTTGTATGCCGAACAGAAGATTCAGCAAAACCCCGCATCAGCTGCTTTATTTCTTCCACCAATGGACCATGGCACGAACGATCCACCTCGCTGCATCTCAGCTTAGCCACCAATGTTATCATTAGAAGCAATGCAGTTCTAGAAAAATGACACCAATTTTTTACCGAAGGAACTAAGGAAGTATTAGTTGATAGGATGATGTATGTTTGATCCCTTGCTCGAGGATTTACAGCATGAATTTGATTAAATTAGATTTTTTTAATATTAGCTAGCTCTTATATTTTATACAGATATGGCCTTTGAGCTAGAAACCAGATGTTTCTGTTTTCTACTCCATGAACCTCTTGCATGTCCATGATAATAAAGGATACTTCGAATGATTTTGTAAGCTAGGTGTGGTTCAGCATTTGCCTCTATGGGAGGTATTTGAACCACTTGTATCTTGGCCTCTACTGAGACCACATGGCAAAATACTCGAGAATATTATAACAGTAGAAGTTGTAAGTGTGCCACTACACTAGAAATTACCGACCACAATTGCTCTGTTTCTATGCTGGTTTTTCCCAATAATGCTGAGCTGACTCAACATTGCAGTTTTTGGTGCAGTTTCCACAATGGTGAAGCTATTGTTTACTGTTTGATTAAAAAAATCTGTTAGATTGTATAACTTCAATGGGTTTTCCATGAGTCAAATTGGTTTGACTAATGACATCATTGCTCCATAGATGTCTAGAATTTTGTTCTGGTTGCTAAGGTGTACGAATGGACTTGGTTGCGTGGGTTCTTCCATTTTGAATAACTTCATGTGGAGGTCGGCAATCAGAATAGCATACACTGGTCAACTGGGAAGTAGACTGGGTCGGTTGATTAGTAGGACTTACCTTGTGGTTCATTTTCATATGCTTTTCCAACCAAGCACGTTGAAGCAAGCTTGCCTGCCTGACATTCTTGTGTGTGGGTGTGCATCTTGTCACTGTATCTGTTTTAATTATATTCCATCTTGTATTAGGTCGTGATATTTTGACGTCGAAATTATGCCTTTCTCTCATTTTGGTGTCGAAATGGGACGCGCAAGGCATAAAGTTTCAAAGCTCGAAATGGTTACACAAGAAGAGTTTATGTAACTCTGTCCAGTTAATAGTTATATGCTTAAAACAACATAGATTGCAATTAACTTGGTGGGAACTAGAAAGCTATATACTGCCGTCAAAGATTCAGATGCCTAGAAGTCACGTGCCAAATCCTTAGTTTAGCATTTCACTCTAGCAAAATGTCCTGCCCATCCACGAAATATCCTCCTGTAAAAGGAACTCTTCCTTTTCGAAAAAGAAAATCAATCTAAGGAGCTACCCCAGATATCCCCTCCCATCCCTCGCGTCGCCCCTCACGGGCGGCTCGAGGGAAAGCCTAGCCGCCGCCGCCACTAGAGCCCCACCGAGCAGCCGTCCCGCCACCGCTGCCACCGGCTTCCCCGCGGTGGCGGCGGCCCCCTGCCTCCAAAAATGTGCCGCGGGGAGAGCAGCGGTGGACGCGTGCGCCGAAAGGCGCAGAGTTGCGGCGCGGTGGCTCTCCTTCGAGCAGGTGCCGGCCGGTGTGGTGAGGTGGTCCGTGGTGGCGATGGTGAGGATGCGGCGGAGCAGGCGCGGCGGCGGCGCCCTCTGGCTCTGGCGGCGACCATGCGGGCCCTTTGGGTCCGATCTGGGCTCGGCGGGCCACGGCCTCGGCGCGCGGCTGCAGGCTCGGTGGTGCGTGACGGGCTTGGCGCGACGACGTCCTGCGGGTGAGGCAGAGGAAGTGGAGGTGGTCGGGTGTTGTGGCTGTGTTGTGGCGGAGCGGCGATCTGGACCTTAGGCGCGGTATTGATGGCGTGGAGCTTCTTCGGCCTTCTACCCGGAGGAGAGGAGGATTCCGTCGACTTCTATACGGCCGGCGACACCCAGGTATGGAAGCTCCCGGTGGCCAGACCGGTCAGGTGGCGGTGTCGGGTTGGGTGCTGCGAGCGAAAGCTCTGTGCTAACTCTGCTGGCACCGACGACGACGACGACGCTCATGAGCGTCGTTTCCTCGTTGGAGGCGTCGTCGTGCAGTCACACCCGACTACCCTAAGTGTTCTCCGGGCAAAAGCCAAAGATCTTTGTTTAGATCGGACGACGGCGGTATCTCCGACGCCGCTTCCTCCTTGGAGGCGTCATCTTGGAACCACCTTTACCTCATTGGTCGTGAGGTGTCTCCGTCTAAGTGTTGCCGGTCGGCGTGAGCTTTGCGGTTTGGTCTGCGGCGATGATGGAGGTGGTCGGCCGTTTCGTGGCGTGCTCTTTGGTCTTGCCGGTACACCATGTTTGCAGTTGGATTCGGAGCTCTCATCGGAAGCCGGGTTAGCGAGTTTCACCTCCTTTCCGTTTGTCACCCCTCCCTCCTTTGGGGGTGTCGGCGTATGGCAACCAGACGGCCAAGTTCATAGCGCCTAGCTTGCTTGGTCAGATGAAGATGGAAGTCAAGATCCTCATGCGTGCTAGTTGCATCGTGCAGACCCTTGTAGTATCGTAGTAGTTGTTGTTGTTGTTGTTGTTGTTGTTGTTGTTGTTGTTTGTGTAGTGCTATTGATGTGTTTGTCGTTGCTGCTGTATGCCATGCTTCGGCGTGTGCCGCTGTCCTAGCGCTACTAGGAGTTGTACGGTTTTCCGGCATGGTTTCCCTCATAAACCGAGCCATTTGGCTATCAGCCTTTCTTCTACTCATAAATGAAAAGCAGCTCCGACTGGTTTTTCAGTCAAAAAAAATTCCTAGCAGTGCTAAGCTACTAAAAATGAACTTCGAAATTGATCAAAAAACGCCACAAGAAATCAAATGAGGATATTCTCTTCATAAATGACACTTAGCTGAAGAAATCTAGACACATAAAGGCGTGTTCGGTCAACAATGACACTTGCAGAATGTTAGCTAAAAAACCTTGCTGTAACGGACAGATGCGCTACTCCATAGAGCATGCATGCATGCTTTGGATTTGTTCTGAATAACATAAGCCTTGATCCGTGTATTAGTGGTAGCCGTGCATATGCGCATAAGGGCCAGGTCTCGGGTTCGAGTCCTTACTTCTACCTTAATGACAAAGCCGGGGTCGAGTCCCCCTCCGGTCTTGTTATTTTTAGATTAGCCTCGGACCGAGTCCCTGTTCCTCTGCCACATGATCTAGACTAGACTTTGTCTACGTGGAGATCGATGAGTTGATGATAACCAAGTGTTAACTGTTAAGGTATCTTGAAGTCAACTGATAAGGTAAACCCTCGATCGAGATTCTAGCTAGTACATCTAGCTTTGGGTGCACATGTACACCGATTTCTGCATGTGGCCCTACTATAGTTATAGTTATCATGACACCGGCCCGACAGGCCTATGCACAAGCCTTCCTCAAGCAGAGGCAAGGTGATTTTGTCAATCTCAAGACCTGATCTACCCGCTAAGTCTTTTGGAGCTTCTCATAGGAGTAGGGTGTGCGTATGTGCATTCATAGGAATTATTGTGTGCACGTGTATATGTTAGCGTTTGCGTCTGTACCGTGCTTCGCAAAAAAAAGATGATCTATTTGAGCACTTGTGTACAATTTGTCATGATTGAGCTTTCTAAATTTAGAGAAACTTTCCAAATATTAATTTTAATTTGAATTTATTGCATCAACTATAATATTTCAATGTTTGAAATTTGGTTTCGTGAATTGATGTGTAAGAAAACTATAGCTTTGTTTCATCTAGTGTAAATTTTGAAGAAATAGACATAGTAGCCAAACACATTGGGGGTGTCATTGGGGGAACCCGCCCGATCTATCGCCCTAAACAGACAACATATGCGGACGTCCGGACCAAAGCAAGGGGGCACCGCTAGAGATGCTCTCACATGCCTTAGACTACCCATAGTGGGAGTAAACATAAGTGCCACATAGGCAATAATGATGATGTGTCATGCAATTAAAGAAAAGAAAGACAAATAAAATAACTAGCTATGTTACCGTAATATCACACAACCCAAGGTATTATGAGTCTAAAACCTAATTAATAAAGAGTTTCATGACACCACACACATGTTACTACCCACTATAGAGGTGGTAACATAGCTTAGTAACACGTGTATGTTACTAGTCTAAGTTACCCTCCACTATGACTAGCCTTATTAACATAGCAGATCAATCCGACACAATAACGGTTAATGCATTAATAACTAATTTATAGTGTAATTTATTTGTATACTACACAAAAATGCATTAATTACTAAGTAATCGTGTAATTTATCACTATATTGTACATTAATAAACAAATAATCGTGGTGGGAAGTTTTTTTCTGAGTGAATCGTGGTGGGAAGTTGCGCGTGAGCCCTACTCCGACCAGGAGGGGTCTATGAATTCGAGCGTCGAAGCGAAGCACGAAACGAACCCACGACCCTCGTCGAAAAAAGGAGTCGGATCCATCACGCCATATAATCCTCCCGCCCACCCGCCGGCTTCCGATCTCGCGACCGATCGACGAGACAAGGCTCTTCACCAACGCACGCGTTTGCCCCGCGCCACCCACCACTCCGACGGACGCCATGATCTGAGCTCGCCAGCTACCAACCGCCGAGTCGCCGAGCTCGTCTACACCGTGCTTGCGTGTGCGCGCGCCATGAAACCTGCAGCAGGAATGGCCGAGCACCACCACCAGCACCCCGCCTCGCCGCGCGCATCCCAGCTCCAGCGCCGCCGCCTGGCCGCCGTGCTGGCGCCGCTGCTGCTCTTCCTGGCCGCCGGGCTCTCCTTCCCCTCGACGCTCCGCCTCCCCCTCCTGCAGTTCCCGCCGCGCGTCCCCATGCAGCCATCTCCGGCTCGTTCAACTTCTCCTCCGCGAACCGGTCGTGTGGCGGTGTGCCTGGTGGGCGGGGCGCGGCGGTTCGAGCTCACGGGCCCCTCCATCGCGCTCCACCTCCTGGGCGGCCTCGGCGAAGGCGTGGACGTGTTCCTGCACAGCCCGCTCGACGCCGACGCGTACAAGTTCTCCCTCCTCGCGCGCGCCGTCGATAACCAGACGACCACGCTGGCCGCCGTGCGGGTGTTCCGGCCGGAGACCGTGGAGGAGACGGCCGAGCGCGCGCGCGTCCTCACCGCCGCCAACTCCCCCAACGGCATCCAGGTACTGCGCTCGTGCTCTTGTTCGGTTGTTCCTTGCTTGCATCAAGTTCGGATTGCTTGCTTCGGCTCTCGATTGATCCCTGCTCTTGCTTGCCCCGCATTGCATCCATGGAATCTTGTCCTTAAAAAACCCACCAATAGTTACAGCAACCAATTGTTTTGTCGCCTGATCCTGCGTGCCAGATTCGATCGGCCGATCGATCAACCCCCTTTCCGAAGCAAACAGATTAAAAAATTCAAAACTTTCTCCAACTGATAAAAGATTCAAAACTTTCTCTAACTTTGTCGCACGCCTTGCATATTCTGGGATCGATCGGAACCGTGATTGAGGCGGTTTCTCTCGCAAATCAATTCAGGGGCCGGGGTCGACGGTTTCAAAAACTCTTGATTGATTCTTTTCCTGCTTAGTCAAAGTGGCGGTTCCAGATCACTCCCGATCTCGTCGATATGTTTCGCAGGTACAGATAAGACGCCTACTTAAATGTTTGATTGCTTCAGATGGAAGAGAGGAAGATGAGTAACCCTCCTCCCTGTCCTCCTGCTTAAAGATATCGAAACCGACGTCCCCGCGCGCGCGCGTTACATCAAAACCTGAAGAAACCCGTGGCCTGGAGCTCTGAAAAGGAAGTGGGTCCCGCTTGGCAGCCAGGAAACTGACGGCATGGCCCCACCTCCCCTAGATAGTAACCTTTCCCGGAGGACATGATGCAAATGCAGTAGGGTCAACGTCTGAACCTTTGGCCGACCTGTTCTACGGACCAAAATTAATTTCAGAAAAACAGATTCAAGTTGAAAAGATAATTTCCGATTGAGAGAGATCTAGAGAGAGACCACGGCAAGGAAACAAACCAGTCAGCCTAGGCAGGCAGCGACGCATGGATGCCAACTTGTTCCAAGCTCCAAGTGGCAGCGCCGGTCTCACACACTGACCGATCACGTTATCAATTAGGCACGGTCAAATTTGAAATATATTCGATGGTAACGTAGGAAGACAGCGACTTTTCGATTTGATTTTGCGTTTCGTGGGAAGGAATGAAGATGGCCAAAGAGATTTGATCTCTAGCTGCATGTGGGAGTAGTGCCGGCCGCGCGCATCCATGCATGTGGCTGTTATATAAGGTCAACTGGGCTGTGTAAAATGATACATACACGTCACGCAACTGCCTGCCTCTGACACGTATGTGTCAATGTGTGTGTATGTAAATATACATATGCAAACGGCAACGACGACGACCTGTCTGACGACGAGATGATATAGGGTAGTAGATTTTCTTTTTCTTGAGATGACATGTAGGGTTTATAATTTTGAAGATACACGTCGAGCCGAGATAGAGATGCAAGTGGGTCGTCGTTAGGATACCCTATATCCTTCTTAGTTCAAAACAAAAGTGAACTAACTTTTTCAAAATTATGTCGTTATCGTAAAAGTTAGTTAGTTGTTTTTAACTAAAAAGGATATAGGGTACCCTAAACATGACCCACGTGCATCTCTAAGCCGAGATGACATGCCATGCATCGTAGCTAACACGTCTAAGTGTAACGAACATGTATCCATGCATAGACGTGATGCGAAGTGTGATCGACCGGCCGAGAACGTGCATGCATCATGCATGCATGGACTCCTAGCATTGTCATATCAGAGAGTGCAAGGATGATATTTTAAGAAAAATAAAAAGGTTTACCCATAAAAAGTCGATCATCGTCTGCCTTCACAAAAGTTACCATGTGCCCCTTTCCCATCTTCTTTATGTTGTTTCCGTCCTTTGCGTTTTGCATGCGTCCAACCACCAGAAAGCTTATCTTTGGTAGAAAATAGCTACCTTACATACAAGTGAGACCAAATCCGGCGTTTTGCCGTTTGTTTCTTGTTTCAGCCGGCTTCGTCCGGTCGCTTGTTTCACACTCTCTCTTGATTAATCAGTGAAGGAGACAAACAGGACATCTGACCCGTTTAATCAGTGTACTGAGAGTAGTGTCACTGATTTATTTAATTAGTTTGGTTGCACATCTGTCAAGCTTTACGACTGGTCCAACGACTGACGCGACCATATGCATGTTGGATCAGATCAACACATGTACTACTTCTTAGCACATGCATTCCTACCGTAAAATATACTTGAACCTTTGAACGACGTTGCTAATTAATTTACACTCAAGTAGTCTAGGTTGGTCTCAGGAAGCAAACTGGCATCTTACGGCTCCTAGCTAGCCAGCGTTGCGTGCAATACACATGGGTGTTAGTGTCTCAGTGTGTGATCAGTTGCTATTCCGATGTGCTGCCTGTGCTAATACTGCTTGTGTTTTGATTGCACATGCATTTGGAAGAGGCTCTCTTCATGCATGATACTATAGTTGTATTATCTCTCTATATATTACTAGCTTAATCTGTATATCAGCACTAATGAAGCTGGATTAGTAATTAACTGACTGTCCATTTGCAACCACCTACACAGGGCCTGCTTCAGTACTTTCACCTGGTGGAGGGATGCCTGGACCTGATCCGGGAGCGCGAATCTCGAGGCAACTTCACGTACTCATGGATCCTCCGAACCCGAGTTGACGGCTTCTGGACCGCGCCGCTCTCCGCCTCCGATGCCTTCCCACGTTCCGATGGCACCTATGTCGTCCCTGAGGGCTCAGCGTTCGGCGGCCTCAATGACCGGCTTGGGGTCGGGAGCCGTGCCGCCTCGGAGGTTGCGTTGTCCCGCCTCTCCATGCTGCCTCGGCTCGGCGAGGCCGGGTACACGGATCTCAACTCGGAGGCGGCGTTCATGGCGCAGCTTGAGGTGTCTAAGCTGGCGGCACGGGAGCGGAGGATGACCTTCTGCGTGCTTAGTGACCGGCAATATGCATACCCGCCGACCGGCTACGGCGTGCCCGTGGCGTCGCTCGGAAGCCCCGGCCCCTCAGCGGGGCCAAGTGTAGGCCTTGCCTCCACCCCGTGGCCTGCGGTGATGGTTGTGCGGTGGAGAATCTGGATCGTGATTGGAGCTGGACAGAGTGGCGAAACGGGACACTAGAGCTATGCGATGCGAGCAAGGCGTGGGAGCATGGGTGGGAGAAGGTGTTCGACAAGGCCGCCGGCAAGGAAGCGGCGGCGGAGAGGTTGAGAGTGGCGGCGATGGGGGTGGATGAGTGCAAGGCGCAGATGGAGGCGTTCCGAGAGCGGACGGACCGGTGGGATGCGCCAAGCTCCGACGAGATTTGCCGCCTTGGGCTTGGCGGCTCGACAACAACGTCCACGAGCCGCCGCTCTGGCCCTTTCTCTTCTTCTTCAACGGAGACCAGTAGTTAGTCGAGCGCTCCCGTTGGCGATTTATTTGTCACATGGCTAACTTTGTACAGAAACTTTACACATTCGTTAGTGATGATCAACCATAATACAGTATATGAGAATAGAATCAGAATAGTTGCGTGTCATGTATGTAACGAAAGGATTTTGGAGAAATTATCCCATATGTAGTATTTATAGGCGTTCCAAATTGGACCAAGTGAAACGAAAAAATATAGAGTGCTGCCATGGGTTGAGGTATTGATGTACTCCCAAAACTATTGCAGTACAACAAAAAAAAAATTAAAACATAATCCAAAGTTGATTTAACTACGTGACAAATTTCAGTCGAATACAACAGCTAAGGTAGCGACACCAGGTAGCTAGCGAGATTGTCCAAGTGGCTGCAGTAGGCGACACACATAGGTAGACCAGGCAAAGACAGATCTCCGGTTAAATGAGAGAGAGAAAAGTATATATCGGCGGCAACATTGAAAGACCGGTTTGATTTTGATTTTGATTTTTGAGTGGAGAAGGAGATATTTTTATTTTAATGTCGACGACATCGCCGGCAGCGTTTTGGTGCTGGCGGGTGTTCAGCCCGTGAGTTCTTCCACAGTTGCCAGTCAAAAGTCAAGTCAAGCCAGATGGACAATCTCAGATTCGCGAACGTGCATGCATGCATGCATGTGATGTGCTGAGATGCATGTACTCTGGCCTCAGTCGATCTGGCACACCAGTTAAAAAATATCCTACGAGGTCAACTCTATGGTACCACTCAAGAGGTTATTTTTTAGGAATGGTCGATGATTAAGTGATTAGTGTTACGTGCAAAATGAAATGGTTGAGGGAAACTTGTAAAAACAACATTGAAAAAACAAAGTTATCAACAACAAGTTCAAATTATCAACAACTCTCAAGTGAATCTGATGCTATGAGCGTTATCTCTGATCTTTTAGTGTGCCATCACCAACGATGACGAGTAGCGTGATAAAATGATAACGGAGTGTATCAGCATAAGCTACTTCAAATTTTCAACTCAACAACCCCTGGATCATTCGGAGGGTGTGTAGACAAGGTAATGACTGTTTTTGTACTGGTAGGTGTGTAAACTGTTAAAGGCTTGGTGAATTTTCGAGGAGCTCTCCAATAACTTTAAAAGGTATGTTGCTTCTTATTCTCCAAGAAAGCCATGTGAATGCTGAGTCATTTTGAATCCTTTCTACATCTATCTAAGGGGCTTTGTCCCTGGTTATGAAATCCCATTCTCCCATCCTTTTAGTTGCTTTTTGTCAAACCATTTTGGCTATATGCTTGTGACGAGAGATCCTTAGTACCTTCGCTGTTGTGAGTTTCATCGGATGAGCGAGAAGGATCATCGGGTATCTCCTAGCTAGTTTGTGCTTTATGTTTCCGTCTGTTTTATGTGGGTTAGTCCTGTTTGTGGCTATGCAATTTTTCGGCAACATGTTGGAGTTCTTGCCAGGTTAAAACTATTTATTCCGTCTGTTTGCAGCAAGTTATCACCCCCCCTTTTCGACCCTATGCCGTGAAGATCGCGCCACCCTTGACCACAAACTCCTCCATGGGTTTGCGCCTATGTGGTAGAGCTTTCGTTTACAAAATAGGATATGTTATCATTTTTTTTTTATCATCCCATTAGATTGGTAGGTTTTGATGTTATATTTTCTATCCTAGAACCCAAAAGGCCCACTAGAAATAAATCAAAGTCTTGCTAGTGCTGAGATGTTGTTGTTGCATCTCTTGCATGTCTTTCATCTCTTAGATTTGTGCTGAGCTTATCTTTGTAGTTGTCTTCCGTAACCTGTATGGTGACCGGCGATTTGACCATGTCTTAATGGAATATCAATGTTCCATGTAAAAAAGATTTGGTTGTGTTGTTTAGAAAGAAAGAAAGAAACAAAAGATAAAGAGAGGAGAAAAAAAGAAGTGAAAAACGAGTAAAAAAAGAAAGCGTATGAGAATTTCAGAAGTTGTGCGTGTGTGTTGTTTGCTTTTTCAATCTTGATGCAATCTCTAGTATTTGTAGGGGAAAAATTATTGGTCTCGACGACGGCCACCGCGGGAGAAAAGAGGGAAATGCGCTACCGGCCGCAGATATGTAAGAACGAGAGGTGGGAGGAGCTTTTGGAGGAGAAGCGGAGGTAGAAGAAGGGAATACCTACTTCTGAAAACAAAATGTTGCTCTATAGTAGTACATAGGAAGTTCATATTTTCAATTTCTTTCCCTTCACATGCTCCCCATATATGGAAGGAACGCGTGACATTATTTTCCATTAGTACAAATATATTTGGCACTAGTGCTTTCCAAATAAACGTGCTATGCCGCCTATAACCTTGATGGAACTGATCGTATCAAATTATCATCAATGCTGATCGTATCAAATTATCATCCACGTACGCTGATCGTATCTGCAGATTGCATGCCGGATTTCTTCCATTACAGAATTGCGGGGGCGCATTTATTTGCAGCCATATATAAACATATATATATGCCCGGCCAGGTGAAGCAAACCAACACGAAGTATATAATCGCCATGTCGTCATCGTGGATCAAGGCCGTGATCGCGTTGGTCTTCATAGTGGCACTCCTCCTGCCCTGCGGTAATTAAGCTGCCCATTAGCGACTGCTCTTAATGGATGTGCATGGACAAATAGGAGTAGAACTCTAGTTGCTTTGCTTATCTGCGAAGCTAATTTGGGATGAAAATTTCAGTCTATACATCGATCCGGAAAGAAATTCAGTATGTATTCATGTATGTGCCATCGATCTTGCACAGATGCGACGGGCGGCGACTATCTGATGAGATGTGATGAGGAGTGCGACACGGGGTGCAAAGCCACAGACTGCGAGGGCGGGAGCTGCGACGTGAATCTGGGTGGCCAGTGCGTCTGCTCTAGGTGCACGCACACGGACCCTCCGGTCCCTCCCGCCGCCTCCTTAGCAGAACCTTCATATTCAGTGGTGGTGCCGGGACTTTAAATCCGTGGTGTCATTTTGAATCTGTGATGCCATATGCATGTGTTTTAAGTTTTAACACACCGGTCTGCATCAGGTATTGTAATTGTTGGCGTCTTAGCCGTTTTGTATCGCCGTCGTTGCGAGATATATAAGAGCATCTCCACCGGCGGTAAGCGTGCCAGCGGACAAGTCCACGGCGCGTCTGTCGCCGTCTGCCTCGTCCGCAAACGATTAATCGTGGCATTACGCCGACCGCGGCCGCTAATTCTTGAGTTCGCTGCGTCCAGTGGACCGAGATTTCTGCTTATGCCCCATTCCGTGTGTGTATGTGTTTGTCGAAATCTTAACTGATTCTAGTGATATCCGTTACCCATATCTGTCAATCCAAGCAGGCCGCAGGCGACGATGCGACTCTCTCTTTTCGTTTCCCTTTTCTCTGAGATGTGGTGACCGACGGATTCGATGAGTTGTGCGGCGTCTGAAATGTTTTTGTGTGTTTATAGCTTTTCAACCATATAAAAGGTCTCGCTTATTCATGCTAGAGAAAAGATGAATAATTTTGTTGTTGTGATGAGGACAGGGAATAGTAGAAAGCCATGTTAGCGGCAAAACTGTATATGTTTTTTTATACTTTCAGGACGACACTAGAAGCTGTGGCTAGTGTTGGACCGATTTTCTCGAGCTATCGTGGGCTTCAATGTTTGTCAAACATGGGCCTTCTCTCTGGCAAGCGTGATATTCTCCCGTCTCCACTCTTTGGGCCACCTACAACTTCATTTCTCACATCGTGCCCGCACCAGCCAGCCAGAGAGCGAGATGAGCATCCACCGCCGCCGCCCCAGCTCGCCGGCGGCGGCGCCGCCGCTGGAGGACGAGAACCTGCTCTTCGAGATCCTCCTCCGCCTTCCCCCGGAGCCCTCCTCCCTCCCTCGCGCATCCGCGGTCTGCAAGCGATGGCGCCACCTCGTCTCCGACGCCCGCTTCATCCGCCGCTTCCGCCGCCACCACCACAGCAACCCTCCCCTCCTCGGCTTCTTCAAATTTTATAGAGGCATCTTCTTCGAACCAACTATGGAGGCCCCTAATCGCGTCGCGCCCGGGCGCTTCTCCTTGCAGGAGGACCCCGGCGACGTCCTCCTGCCCCTCGGATGCCGCGATGGCCTCATGCTAATGTTGGACCCGAAGCGCTTCCAGGTCCTGGTTTGGGACCCCGTCACCGGCGACCAGCACCGTATCGCGCTTCCCCCGCTGTTCGATGAGGAGGACGCCCTGCCCAGCGGGGACGTGCTTCGTGCTGCCGGAGACGTCCACTTCCGGGTCGTGTTGGCCATGTCAGCCAGCGACGACGAGCTGTATAGAGTGCGAGTGCTCGGCTATGTTTACTCGTCGGAGACCGGCTTATGGGGTAATCTAATCTCAACCCGGCTTCCCTCCACCAATGTGTACCCCGACGAATATGATGTGTCTACAATGCCTTCTGCTCGCGTTGGGGATTCCTTTTACTGGACTCTTTTCGGGGAGTTCACTGAAATACTCGAGTTTGATTTCGAGAGATAGAGCCTAGCTGTGATAAGATTGCCATTGAACCTCCAGCTCGAAGATGACCACGTAGTAACGGTTATGCGGGTACAAGGTGGTGGGCTTGGTTTCCTCTTCTTACTACCCGGAGGGGACCTCAGCGCCCAATTATGGAAGAGGAAGACAGATTCTGAAGGTGGTTCTTCATGGGAGCTACGAAGAATTATTGAACTGGACAAGCTACTTTCCCTAAATTCAGTAGAGAGAAAGACCCTAACGGTTGTAGGGTTTGCTGAGTGCAATAATGTGGTGTTCTTGTCGACACGTATCAGACTCTTCATGCTCTATCTTGAGTCGTTGCAGTTCAAGGAAGTTCTCCAAACCAACATATTGGAATGTCTACCATTTGAAACTGTCTACGCTGCAGGTAATAGCATGCCCTTACACTGTGGTTATTACAAAACCAACGACAACTGGTTAATGGAAATGTCATTCACACCATGGAGTAGAAAGCAGAAATGTGCCAACTAATGAAATTGAATTAAATCAAATTCATGGCGTAGAATCCTCAAGTGATTGATCATACACCATCTTATTAATTAGTACTTCCTTTGGTAATAAATAAATTTTACTTTACACTGCTCGGCATACAATACTTTGAAGTTTGACCACTACCTCTAAAAAAATATGCCAGAAATAACAAAAACTGCAATTCGTGATGGAAGCAGTTTTTATGATGAATCCAGTCTTGTCACTTTGATCATGTGTTCATCATAAAGTATTAAACTATGGTGTCCAAATTGAAGAAATTACACTACAGGAAATCATACCTACATGTAGCTTAGACCAACACAAAGCATGGCTACATTTATTATGCTAGTGGCTAATTAGACTGACAACGGATATGCCACAAAAATATCTAGCCAAACCATCTGACAGTAGAAAAATCGCCCACAGAACTACATAACTGAAGAAAGATCATAGGAATATTTTTTTTCAAGATTGTCCAACGACACTGATAACTACTGGGTCAGTAGTACAGAACAACTAATCTAGCATAAATAATAAAAATAATTGATACCACACTACTTGAAACTGTTAGCTTCACATGAAATGACCTCTTGACATGTCCATAATAATGAAGAATATTAGATTGATTTTTTAAGCTAGATGGTTCTACTGGTCCCTTTATCATTTGACTCTTAAGGGAGATATTTGAACCAGTGGTCTCCTAGCCTCTACTGAGACCGAATGGCCACATAATATGCTAACAATAGAAGTTGAAAGTGCACCATTACACTATTGATGTATTTTTGCCACAATGCTGAAATGATTCAACTTTGGTGTTTTCGGTACCATCTCCACAATGTGAAGCTTATGTTTACTGTTTGAATCATCAACATATGTGAGATGCTATAGCTTAAACGGGTTTTACATAAATACGAGTACACATTGGTTTGACTAATGACATCAATTGCTCCACAGGTACCTAGAATTGTTGTCCGGTTGATGTGATGGAGGAAATGGCTTGTTTGTTGTAGCTTTTTCTGTTTTTGGTAACTTTCACGTGGTGGTCAAGATCTGCATGCACTGGTCAACTGGGAAGTGTACTTGTAGGAGTTAACAGTTAAGTTTGCCAACTCTGATCCATCATCTCATTCTGGAGACAATTAGCCAGCAGGCATGATGACCTGGTTGTATTAAGTAGTACTTAGCTTGTGGTTCATTTGCTTTTAGCTTTCCAAGCAACTAAGCAAGCATGTCAAAGCAAGCTTCCTGCCAGATGATCTTTTAGTTACTTTTTGTATGTGTACGTATGTCTTTTATCTTCTCACTCTTTAACCATATTCCAAGTTGTACCATGTCGGGAGGTTTCGATCCCGAATGTCTGCTTCTGTCCCATTCTGTGGGTGCCTGTGTTGAATTTTCATATCCCTTAGTCCAGGCAGTGTGTGGCCGATTCTATTTGGGGATCATGCTGTATGTGCGGCATCTACAGTATGCTCGTGCTACTGGCAGCGGCGGCGTTATTGATTTTTTTTTCCCTTTTTCCTCCGAGATTTTGTGAAGGATCCCACAAGTTGGCTAACATTTGAATATTATATGAGTTCAACTTCTGAAGAATAGAGGGTATGTTCAGATGCAGGAATATGCTTTTCTGCTGAAGATTCTTCTGTTTTGATAACTTCCTGTGGACCATCTACATAGCCTGCACTGATCATCATCTGGGAAGTGGACTTGTAGGAGTTAACCGGTTAGTTTTGCCAACTTCCATCCATTATGTGGTCCGGGACACCATTAGCCAGCATGATCAAGATACAGTGAGTCAGTGACTGTCTTCGATTAAGTACTACTTACCTTCATACCTTGTGGTTCATTTGCTGTCCCCGTGCTTGCTGAATTATCTGATTCTGGTGATATTTGTTACCGTATACCCGTCGATCGAGGCTATTTTGCAACTGGTCAACTGGAAAGTGGACGCTTCCTTCCATTTCCTTCTCTTTGAGATGCAGCGACCGAAGCGTTTCATGAGTTGTGTGTCATTTGAAATATTGTGAGTTTAGCTTCTGAAATATATAACGTTTCACTTGTTCATCGCAAAATTTAACAAGACGGGCAACTTGGTAGCTGTTATCAAGACAGGCATAAGTAAAACAAAGCAATATTAGCGGCATGTGTATGTTCTTGACACTATGAAGACGAACTAGGAGCTGGTGGCCTGTGTGGGCTCAATTCGTACTGAGGGGATAATCATAGGGACGTAGGTCAGATAATCACGATTATTGCTCTCAATGCTAAACCCCAGACTCGCTCTATTCTTTGTGTATCTCGCCGACACACAAATTTACCGGGAAAACCCGTGTGCATGAATATAGAAGCCTTTCATAGTATAAGCCATACTGGTCCATTAATCAAACACAAGTTCATATAAATACTAGGGGGTATGCTAGCTTTCGCACCTCCCCCATTAATCGACAAAATCACTGCCACCGTCGACGGAGACGAAGACGACCGAGGGGCTCGGCCGGAGAGGAGCAAGACGACCGTGCGGCGGCACGCCTTTGATTTCCCCCCACCACGCACCCCCGTGATAAGTTACTCCTCATCGTCGCCTCCTCCGCTGTTGCGGCTTCGACTCGGTCGTGCGTGCGGAAGGAGACGGCGGTGCCCTTCGATTTCCCCGACCCTGCACCCTCGCATAAGTTTCTCCTCGCCGTCGCCGGCTCCGGCTCGACCGTGCGCGAGGAAGGAGACGGCGGCGCCCTTCGATTTCCCCCCACCCCGCAACCCCACGATAAGTTCCTCCTTGCCATCGCCGCCTCCGCAGCAGCTAGCCGCGGCTGCGGCGGCTCCGGCTCGGCCGTGCGCGTCGTGTGAGGATGGAGGATTTGAATCGGTCCACACGCGTTGTGCGAGCGCTCAGCACGAGCTTGTACATTAGCAATTTTGAAATACAAGCAAATCTCAGGAAGGGATAAAAGCTTAACGACTCTACCAACATGAAGGGTGGTAGATCGCTCAAGAACTTTGTGATGAAGGAGAAAGTATTGAGAGGACTGTTCAGGTTCATGGACGGCGTAATGTCCCGAAAATAACAAGAATCTTGACGAAATCAGCATCTCCGTTAGAATGACTATCTTTTTATTAGCAGCGTTAGAATGACTACCGAAAAAAATGACTATCGAGAACTGCAATTTATCTTGGGCTTCATTCCGGCATGGGCTTCAGTGATATGATACACTGCCGTCCTGGCATTTCTATCCCGCATCTGCAGAGAAGGGATGACCTAGAAAACAAAAATCATCAGCGAGCAGAGTGAGATGAGCATCCACTGCCGCCGCCCCAGCTCGCCGGCGGCGGCGCCGCCGCTGGAAGTCGAGGACCTGCTCTCCGAGATCCTCCTCCGCCTTCCCCCGGACCCCTCCTCCCTCCCGCGAGCATCCGCGGTCTGCAAGCGTTGGCGCCACCTCGTCTCCGACCCCCGCTTCACCCGCCGCTTCCGCCTCCACCACCGCCGCAACCCTCCCCTCCTCGGCTTCTTCCACATTTTCGGCGGCGCCTCCTTCAAACCAACTCTGGAGACCCCCAATCGTGTCGCGCCCGAGCGCTTCTCCTTGCAGCAGGTTCGCGGCGACGGCCTCCTGCCCCTCGGATGCCGTCATGGCCTCATGCTATTGTTGGATCCAAATCGGAAACAGGCCCTGGTTTGGGATCCCGTCACCGGCGACCAGGACCGTATTGCCCTGCCCCCGCGGTTCGATGGGGAGCTGGCCCAGGGGGCGGTGCTTCGCGCTGCCGGAGACGTCCACTTCCAGGTCATCTTGGTAGTGATAGCCACCGACGACGAAATACATACACGAGCGCTGGGTTGTGTTTACTCGTCGGAGACGGGCCTATGGGGTAATCTCATTTCACCACCGCTTCCCTGCACCATGGTTTTCCCCAACGATGATGCGGTGTATGAAATGCCTCCAGAGTTTACTAGCATGCCTGCTGTGCTCGTCGGGGATTCCCTTTACTGGATTCTTATTGGGGACTTTCCGGGGATTCTCGAGTTTGATTTGGAGAGACAGAGCCTAGCTGTGATACCATTGCCAATGGGCATTGTCTTCGATCACGAACACGAGTTAACGGTTATGCGGGCAGAGGGTGGTGGCCTTGGTTTGCTCCTCATGACAGACATAGACTTCAGCGCCCAATTATGGAAGAGGAAGACAGATTGTCACGGTGTTGCGTCATGGGAGCTAGGAAGAACTATTGAACTAGACAAGCTAATTCCCTTGAATTCAGTGGAGGAGAGAGATTGCATAATGATTCTAGGGCTTGCTGAGTGCAACAATGTGGTGTTCCTGCGGACAGTTGTAGGCTCCTTCATGGTCGAGCTTGAGTCGCTGCAGTCCAAGAAAATTTCTGAAGGCCGTTACTTGCTTCGCTGTAAACCATTTGAAAGTATCTACGCTGCAGGTAATAGCATGCTTCTACACTGCACGTATAACAAAACCAATTATTCGACGATTGGTTGATGGAATGTCCTTCACACCCTTCCGTGCCAAGCTAATAGGTTCAATTAGTGCTTTATCAATTATATTTATTGCTGCTAGAGATCTGTACTATTCTGTCACAATACTGTGAGGTATTATCATTGTTGGACGAGGAAGCAGTGGAGTTTTCTCTCTCGAGATGGGATCCATAACAGTCAGAAGTTTAAGACAACTACATGTAAAACTAGCTTGAACCAACTAAAATGTCAAATATAAAGCAGAATATGTGCATTAGGAAGCTTACATTAGTTGATCTCTTTTGGAAATTTACAACTAGTTATTACATTTTGGAAGCTTACTACTAATATTCTTATCTGTGCTAATAATCTTAAATCGACTTGGTTTAAAATATACAAAACAATTGTTCATTTTATCACTTGTAGGTAGTCCTGATGCAATTGCCAATGCCATTTGCTCCAGAAAAAAAAGTCGAGTTCATTTCATATTTTAAGACTATGTTTATTTGAATTTGAATAGTCATGATCACTTATGTTGCTAGTTTAATCAGCATAGGCATATTTTGTTTTGCTCGATATGGCGTGGAATGAGCTTGAGAATCACTCTGCATAACTTTTCTCTTGTGATTTAGCTAAATATATGCATTTGACAATAGGTGTGGTTTGTCTATTCATTTATAATATTGTGCCAAACCTAAACTTTTATCAATTTACACCTGTGAGTTTATCTAAATATCTTATTGATGCCTTCTTATGTTTATTTGGCTTTCCCTTGAAATGTCATTGGTTCTGCTTTCTACTCGTATGTCCATGATCATGAAGTATATTTCAGATGATTTGGTAAGCTAGATAGTTCAGCATTTGTCTCTGTGCTCGACCAGATGGCTAAAATACTCGAGTATGCTAAGAATATAATAGAAGTTGAAAGTATGCCATTACACTACAAATTACATATTACTATTCTCTATTTTTACTACTGGTTTTTGGTACCAATTTCCACAATGGTGAAGCTAATATTTTCTGTTTGAATGATAAAAAAAGCTGTGAGATTGTATTAACTTTAACGGGTCTTAACATGAATGAATAGTACAAATTGGTTTGACTAATGATGTCGATCGATTTACCGGTTATCTAGAATTGTATTCTGCTTGCTGAGATGGAGGAAAGAACTTTTTTGCTCTTTGCTACAGCTTTTCTCTATTTTTGGTAACTTCACGTGGAGATCGACCATCTACATACATAGCGTGCATGATGAAGGTCAACTAGGAAGTGGACCTGTAGGATCCAAGTTCTTTTTATTATCTAATTTCGTGACACAATCAGCCAACTGGCATGACGAAGGCACTGTGGATTGCTAAGATTAAGTCATACTTACCTTGTGGGATACATTTGCTACACTTTTTCCTAGTAAGCGCATTAAAGCAAGCTTGTCTGCCAGATCAATTTTAAGATAGACTAAGTTGGATTTACCTGACCGTTTGAAATCCTGGTTTTGTTTTCTTCGAGTATAAGAAGTCAGAAATGTTGTTTTCTTCAATTTATACTGAACAAATTATCAAATTAATAAGACTCGATTCATCATGAATTGCAACTATACTTTTACTGACATATAATTGTTAGAAGCACTGATTCTGGTCCAAGTGTTGTTAGCAGGTAATAAAGCATATTTCGAATGAGTAAGCCCTAGATAGTACATGATTTGCCTCTATGGGAGGTATTTTGAACCACTGGTCGCTTAGGCTCTAATGAGATCAGAGGACAAAAATACTCGAGATTGTGCTAGCAATAGAAGTTGAAAATGCAGCCACAACACTACATATTTACCTATTCCTTTTCTATGTT
Organism: Poa pratensis; assembly: GCA_947311845.1. Taxonomy (NCBI): domain Eukaryota; kingdom Viridiplantae; phylum Streptophyta; class Magnoliopsida; order Poales; family Poaceae; genus Poa; species Poa pratensis. The sequence goes on from CAMZMU010000099.1 coordinate 31,026,745, forward strand.
TAATTGGTTGTTTATCCAGTAATGGTGAGATATTCAACCTTTGGGTGTTTTTGGTAGAATATTCCAGTTTATCATAAAAACATAGAATTTAATGGCTTTACCATGAATGAATAGTTCAAACTGGATTGACTAATGACCTTCATTGTTCTGCAGGTATGTAGAATTGTATTCCGGTTGCTGAGATGCAGGAATGGGCTTGTTTGTGAAGGTCCTGTTTTGATAACTTCAGGTGGAACATCTACACAGCTGATCAACTGGGAAGTGGACTTCTAGGAGTTAACCGTTTAATGTTGCCAAGTTCAATCTATTATTAAATTCTGGACACAATTAGCCAAACTGGCATGATGATGATACACTGACTTGCTTTGATTAAGTAGTACGTGCCTTGTGGTTCATTTGCCGTATCATCTTTTCACTGTTTGATGTGTTCTTAGTTGTATCAGGTTGGGAGATTCTGATGTGAAATTTCTGCTTATGCCCCATTCTGTTGTCCGTGTCTGCGTTTGATGAACCATTACCTGATTCTACTCGATGTCAAATTTCTGCTTATGTTTCATTCTGTGTGTGTCCGTGTTTGTTGAATTTTTCCGCATACAAACTGGGACTATATTAGTTTCCCTTTTCTTTGAGATGTTGTGACCGACGGGTACTGTACCCTGACACTTCGAAGCAATATTATGGCTTGTGTCAATCTTCTGATTCAGTGTGAGTAGCACATGAACTGGCGGCTTGATTGACGCTGCTAAGGGGTCTCCCTTATTGCTTTGTTTTAAATAACAGTAAGCAATATAGCCACGTTTTCCATGTACAAGGGTGTAGCCAAAGACTACTCAAGCTGTAACACGGCCAGTTGCACTTAGCACACAAATGGTTAGGTTAGTGGCAGGGCAGGGACTGATTGTAGCTCACATAACTCGATTGTTGCTCTCTGTGTTAATCTGATGTTCTATCCTTTATTGCTCTCCATGTTGAATCCGTGGTTTTATTCTGCAAATTCATAGTATATATTGAGAAGTCAAGTTGCAAGAGGGGAGTATCATCATCTATCTATCGAGACATGCAAGCTATCCTGGGCTTTGCCTCGGCCTCGTGGGCTCCAATGTTTGTCACGCTTTGGGCCACCTACAACTGCAACTGACATCGATCCCGCCTCTGCAGCGAGGGGAGTGAGATGGCCGCTGAAAGACGAGGACCTGCTAAGAACAAAAAAAAGTAAAATGGAGCTACCCTGCACTTTTACTGAGTTCAGTGACCAAATTGTTCATGTCGGACAAGTTTAGTCACCCCTGCAATTTTACGCATCTCTCCCCCTCGCCTCACCTGCTCTCCTCTCCCTCCCCATTCTCTAGCTCCCGAACACCGCCGCCACGGTCGCCGGCTAGCGTCCGTCATCGGCCACCCCGAGCTCCCCCGAGCAGTCCAGACACTCCACCTCGTCGCCCGCTTCGTCCCCTCCAAGTCAATCTTGCCGGGACGCACGAAACGAACAGATCAAGCCGTTCTTCCTCGCCTCCAGCCGCCGCATTCCCTGCACGGTTTTGTCGCCGTCGCTCCTTCTCCGACCGCACCCTCGTCTTCAGGTGAGCTTCTGCACCACCTGGACCAACCCCCTCTCGATTCTGTGCTCTGTAGCCTAGGACCGACTAGAACTGCCGCGGCCGCCGCCGCCTTGGATGGTAGCCGTCATCTGGAAAAGGGCGACCTCGAGCATGGCCATGGCGGCTTGGTATTGCAGTGGATAACCTCGGTGGGAAACAAGGCAGTTCAGTTGTGGCTGCGTTTCCCCTCGATTTGGAATCTTCGCTCGTCGCCGGAGTCCCGTTACTATGCCAGTGCCCAACTTTACTGTTTCACTGTTAGTTAACTCATAGGTCACCCTCTTATTCACACGATAATAAGGCAAATCATCTCCATTGAATCGGGTATCAAAACAAGAAAAACAGCAGACGCGAAATTGCAGTACTCCACCTCTCTGCAACCCGCTAGCCATTACGTGAGTACTTCAATCAAACATGCTGCTGGCTGGAATGCCACCTAGTACCAGTCCTTGTTTGCAAACATCCGTTTGCTCTCTATTAATGCAAATATATTGGTTCTTGGAAAAAAAAGATGAACTCTTGTAGCTAAAATCATGAACTTTTCTGATTACTGTTTAAATTAAATACCTCGATCTTAAGATGCTGAAATTTGGAATAATATAAGTGTGTGATATTTGACAGGAAGTGCAAAGGACAATGGATAAGCTGGCCACTTAAAAAGGAGTATTAAAAAGGACAGGAAGTGCAAAGGACAAAGGAAATTTGGAATAATATGAGTGAGATGAGCATCCACCGCCGCTGCCCCAGGTCGCCGGCGGCGGCACCGCCGATGGAAGACGAGAACCTGCTCTCCGAGATCCTGCTCCGCCTTCCCCCAGACCCCTCCTCCCTCCCGCGCGCATCCGCGGTCTGCAACCGCTGGCGCCACCTCATCTCTGACGCCCGCTTCATCCGCCGCTTCCGCCTCCATCACTGCCGCAACCCTCCACTCCTCGGCTTCTTCAAACCTTATGGAGGCTCATTCCAACCAACTCTGGAGAACCCTAATCGTGTCGCGCCTGACCGCTTCTCCTTGCAGGAGGACCACGGTGATGGCCTCCTGCCCCTCGGATGCCGTCATGGCCTCGTGCTATTGTTGGATCCAAAGCGGAAACAGGCCCTGGTTTGGGATCCCATCACCGGCGACCAGCACCGTATTGCCCTTCCCCCGCGGTTCGATGGGGAGCTGACCCACACCCAGGGGGCGGTGCTTCGCGCTGCCGGAGACGTCCACTTCCAGGTCGTCTTGGTAGTGATAGCCACCGACGACGAACTACATACACGAGCGCTGGGTTGTGTTTACTCGTCGGAGACCGGCCTATGGGGTAATCTCATTTCACCACCGCTTCCCTGCACCATTGTTTTCGCCAACGATGATGCGCTGTATGAAATTCCTCCAGAGTTTAGTAGCATGTCTGCTGTGCTCGTCATGGATTCCCTTTACTGGATTCTTATTGGGGACTTTCCTAGGATTCTCGAGTTTGATTTGGAGAGACAGAGTCTAGCTGTGATACCATTGCCAATGGGCTTCGTCTTCGATCACGAGTGCGAGTTAACGGTTATGCGGGCAGAGGGTGGTGGCCTTGGTTTGCTTCTCATGACAGACATAGACTTCAGTGCCCAATTATGGAAGAGGAAGACAGATTGTGACGGTGTTGCGTCATGGGAGCTAGGAAGAACTATTGAACTAGACAAGCTAATTCCCTTGAATTCAGTGGAGGAGAAAGATTGCATAATGATTCTAGGGCTTGCTGAGTGCAACAATGTGGTGTTCCTGTGGACAGTTGTAGGCTTCTTCATGGTCGATCTTGAGTCACTGCAGTGCAAGCAAGTATGCGAAGGCTATGACTGCATGAGGTTCTGTAAACCACTCGAAAGTGTCTATGCTGCAGGTAAGCATGCTTCTACACTGTGAGTGTAACAAAACTAATTATTCGACAATTGGTTGATGGGAATGCCGTTACACCCTTTCGTGTCAAGTTAATAGTTTCAAGTACTGCCGTATCAATTATTTATATGGCTGTTAGAGATGTTGTTCTGTACTATTCTGTCCCAATACTTTAACATTGGTTGGACGAGGAAGCACACTGTCTCTACCAGTGTATGGAAGTAGCGTAGTTTATTCTCTCGAGATGGGTTACATAACTGTCTGTACCAACTAAAATGTCAAATTTATAGCTCAATTTACAACTAGTTATTACATTTTGGAAGCTTACTACTAATATCCTTTTATTTAATATTCTTATATGTGCTAATAATCTTAAATTTACTTGGTTTAAAATATTAAAAACAATTGATTATTTTATCACCTGTAGGGTAGTCCTGCTGCGAGTGGCAACGCCATTTGTTCCAGCAAAAAAAATCGAGTTCATTTCATATTTTCAGGCTATGTTTACTTGATTAGAATAGTCACGATCATTTCTGTTGTTACTTTTATCAGTATAGCGATATTTTGTTTTGTTCGATATGGCGTGGAATCAGCTTGAGAGTCACTCTACATAACTTCTCTCTTGTGATTTCGCTAAATATCTGCATTTGACAATAGGTGTGGTTTGTCTATTCAGTTATAATATTGTGCCAAACCTAAGCTTTTATTAAAGTACACATGTGAGTTTATCTAAATATCTTATTGATGCCTTCCCATGTTTTATTTAGCTTTCCTTGAAATGTCATTGGTTATGCTTTCTACTCGTATGTCCATGAGGACCATGATCATGAAGAATATTTTATGATTTGGTAAGCTGATGGTTCAGCATTTGTCTCTGTGCAATGGATTTGAACCACTGGTTTCCTAGCCTCTCTGAGACCAGATGGCAAAAATACTCGAGTATGCTTACAATAGAATGGAAGTTGAAAGTGTGCCATTACACCACAAATTACATATTGCTATTTTCTATTTTCTGTTTTTACTACTGGTTTTTGGTACCAATTTCCACAATGGTGAAGCTAATATTTACGGTTTCAATGTTAAAAAAAACTGTGAGATTGTATTAAATTTAACGGGTCTTAACTCTTAACATGAATGAATAGTAGAAATTGGTTTCACTAATGATGTCGATTGCTTTACGGGGTATCTAGAATTTTATCCTGGTTGCTGAGATGGAGGAAATGACTTGCTGCTGTAGTTTTCGTCTGTTTTTGGCAACTTCACATAATTATTGACCATCTACATATCATGCATGATGAAGGTTAACTAGGAAGTGGATCTGTAGGAGCCAAGTTCTTTTTATCATCTAATTTCTGGACACAATCAGCCAAGTGGCATGAGGAAGGCGCAGTGGATTGCTAAGATTAAGTCGTACTTACCTTGTGTGATATATTGGCTATATTTTTTCCTAGTAAGCGCATTGTAGCAAGCTTGCCTGCCTGATGATCTTTGCTTGATTATTTACTCTTCTCACTGCAATGAATAATGAATGCCAGAATGTGGTTGCCTACCTCAAAGGAAGCGTAATGTTTTTTCATGTTGGCAATCGTAAGTGTCAATGGTCAGATCAATTTTAAGATAGACTAAGTTGGATTGATCTGACCCTTTGCAATCCTAGTTTTGTTTTCTTCGAGTATAAGCAGTCAGAAATGTTGTTTTCTTCAATTTATACTGAACAAAGTATCGAAGTAATAAGACTCGATTCATCATGAATTGCAACTATACTTTCAGTGACATATAACTGTTAGAAGCATTGATTCTGGTCCAAGTGTTGTTAGCAGTGTAAAAAATGACTTCTGTTTTGTAATGAAGGAGGTAGTTATTAATAAGATGATGCATGAACCCTTCCCTGGTAGTGAAAAAAACTCCTAGATTTCTTAAAAAATATGCCTATGAGCTAAAACCAGATTTTTGCTTTTCCTTCTATAAGCCCCTCATATGTCCGTGGTAATAAAGAATATTTCCAATGAGTAAGCCCTAGATTGTAAAGGGTTTGCCTCTATGGGAGGTACTTGAACCACTGGTCTCTTATGCTCTACTGAGATCAGATGACAAAAATACTCAAGATTGTGCTAGCAACGGAAGTTGAAAATGTGGCCACTACACTACATATTACTGATTGCTTTTCTCTATTTCTATTGGTGGGTTTTCTAGTATAGGTTGGATGATCCAGCCTTGGGAGTTTTTGGTTTATTTTCCAGTTTAACCATAAAAACATGAGATTATATAACTTTAATGTCCTTTCCATGTATGACGAGTGCAAATGGGTTTCACTAATGACTTTCTTGGCTCGACAGGTATCTAGAATCGTATTCAGGTTGTTGGGATGCAGGAATATGCTTTTCTGTTGAGGATTCTCCTGCTTTGATAACTATCCGTGGACCATCTACATAGCCTGCACTGATCATCTGAGAAGTGGACTTGTAGGAGTTAACCGTTTAGTTTTACCAACTTTCATCCATTATCTGTTTCTGGACACAATTAGCAAGCAGACATGATCAAGATACAGTGATTTTTGTTGATTAAGTCCTACTTACCTTGTGGTTCATCCACTTAAGCTTTCCATACAAGCATGTGTCGTCTTCATCTTCTCACTGCTTGATATGTTTTAAGCTGTACCAGGTTGGGGGATTTCGATGCCGAACTCCTGCCTCTGTCCCATTCTATGTTTGCCTGTGTTTGTTGAATTTATCTGACTATGGTGATATTCGTTACCGCATACCCGTCGATCCAATGCTATTTTGCAGCTGGAGGGCTTTCTTCCCTTTCCTTCTCTTTCAGATGCGGTGACCTGAGGTTTGATGACCATCTACATAGCATGCATGATGAAGGTTAACTAGGAAGTGGATCTGTAGGAGCCAAGTTCTTTTTATCATCTAATTTCTGGACACAATCAGCCAAGTGGCATGATGAAGGCGCAGTGGATTGCTAAGATTAAGTCGTACTTACCTTGTGTGATATATTGGCTATATTTTCTCCTAGTAAGCGCATTGTAGCAAGCTTGCCTGCCTGATGATCTTTGCTTGATTATTTACTCTTCTCACTGCAATGAATAATGAATGCCAGAATGTGGTTGCCTACCTCAAAGGAAGCGTAATGTTTTTTCATGTTGGCAATCGTAAGTGTCAATGGTCAGATCAATTTTAAGATAGACTAAGTTGGATTGACCTGACCCTTTGCAATCCTAGTTTTGTTGGTGTGATCAGGATAGTGATAATTGCAAGTAAACAAAGCAGTATTAGCAGCAAAAGTGTATGTTACTGACACTTTCAAGACAATCTGGTGGCTTGTGTGAGGTCAATTCATACTGCTGTGGGGCTGGTGTTCATACTGCTGGACTGCTGGTCATCAGTCTCCTGAAATTTCTGATTCAGTGCGAGCACCACCGGTCATGCTATTGGCAGGGACTGATCATAGTAACGTAGCTAAGATAATCACGGTTGTTTTTCCTTGTTAAATCCAAGGCTCATAATTCTTTGCGTGTCTAGCCATCACGCAAATTCACAGGTGAAAACTCCTGCGCTGGGGAATACAGAAGGATCATATAAATTTATTTTGAGGAGTCCTTTGTTTAACATCATATAAATCTCAGGAAGAGATGGTAGATCACTCGAGAATTGTGAGATGAAGGAGAAGGTATCGAGAGGACTATTCAGATTCATGACCCCGTAAATAACAATAATCTTAACGAAATCACCATGTGGTGTATTGTCTTGTCTCCATTAGAAGGTGAGTATCGTTTATTGACTGTCGAGAACTTTAAGTTATCTTGTGCTTCATTTCGGCCCTGTGAGCTTAGGTGTTTGTTTAACCATCTACTCCCGTCTTGGCATCTTCAGTGTCACTTTGGGCCACCTCCAACTGACATTTCAGGCATCTATCTATCCCGCATCAGCAGCGAGATGAACATCCACTGTCGCCGCACCAGCTCGCCGGCGGCCGCGCTGCCACTGGAAGGCCGCTGGAAAACGAGAACCATCTCTCCGAGATCCTCCTCCGCCTTCCCCAGATCCTTCCTCCCTCCCGTGTGCATCTGCCGTCCACAAAGGCTGGCACCAACTCGTCCACAAGAGCCATATGGCCGACCAATGTACCGAATTTTGTTTCTGGTTTAGATGCTAGCAACATTGCTGTGCTCACAAGTTAACGGCGGGGGCATGTGAAAGATCGATATGTCGACTAGAGGAGGGGGGGGGGGGGGGGGGGGTGATTAGGCGACTACCAAATTTTAATTCCTTTTTCTTTTAATTAGGGCTTACACAAAAGTATAAAAAGGTTAACTAGATGTGCACTAGATGATAGCAACCTATGTGATACAATGATAGCAACCTATGTGATACAAGTAAGATAAATAACGTAGCGGAAGCAATAAGTAAGTAAGGATAGAAGTAACCGCAAAGTGAATACACGGAAATGATTCCCGTAGTTCCTTCTCAAGGGAAGTACGTCTACGTTGGAGGAGTGTGGAGCCACCTAGGCGCTCCAATAGCACGGATGTGCTCACTCTATTCTCCGTGAGCTTTTCCCGCGAGGGATTGGCTCATCCACTATGAGGTCACCTTGAGGGCGTTGACCAAGCCGGTACACAAAGGAAGGGGAACTTCACAATGAGTTGAAGCCTCCCAACAATGTCCCGGAGCACCTCGCAACAAGTTGAGACTTCCGAAACGCACAAAGGTCTCCTAGGGTTACAAGCAACCCCAAGAGAACAAGTAGCACAAAGGGCAATGAATGGATTTCAAATTCCTTCGGTGGAAACGTAGATCTAGACCTCCTCTTTCACTCTTCAAAGTATTAAGGCGCTTGGGTGGCTAGAGTGGGAGATCTAGGAAGTTGTAGCTCAGCAGTAATGGAGGAGAGAAAATGTAAATCGCCACCTTTCATTGGGGAAGAAAGGGTCTTTATATAGGGGCACCAAGAATCTAACCGTTATGCACAGAATTGTGCAGAGCGGTACTACTGCTGGGAACCAGCGGTACTACCGCTACTGGGATCCCCGCGGTACTACGGCAGTTCCAACTGCCAGCTGCAGCGGTATCTCTCAGAGTTACCGTTGCTGCCAGGCAGCGGTACTACCGCCAGGTAGCAGCGGTACTACCGTTGGCCCTATATGAATTAACTCAAAGGTCCAGCGGTAATACTGAGGCGATACCGTGTAAGTACCGTTGGGAGTCCAGTGGCTAAAACCATCCGAGCGGTACCTCCAGTGGTAGTACCGTTGCTGGAAGCAACGGTACTCCTGCGGTACTACCGTTGGTGGCTAGGTACCTGCTTGCAACAGCAGTACTGCTCCAGGAGGAGCGGTACTACCGCTGCAAACCAGCGGTACTACCGCCAGCCTGGGTCAGTTTCTCGAGCCCTCTCTCTTCCATCTTCGAACTTCTCGTGTTGTCATCTTAAAACCTGTCAACACTAAGGAACACGATTATTTCAGTGAGTGTGTTGTCATTAACTCCAAAATGGAGTAAGAGCAAATAATGTTGTTTCAATCTCCCCATTTTGGAGATTGATGACAACACACACCCAAAGGATTTGCAAAATATAGACGGGCTCCCCCTAAAAATATGCATCAAGTAATTTTGCGTTTGAATGCAAAATGCATATTCATTAGGATCAACACTCACTGAACGGATTGAAAGGAAGTTATTACAACACATAGTTTTGAACGGAATGAAAGGAAGTTCCACATGTCTTACACCATGCAACGAGATAGTTCACCTAAACCAAGTTCGAATAAGATAAAAGTGAAGCACAAGCATAAAGATCAAAGAGAGACACGAGCTTGTGCTTCCACCCATGCAAATCCCCGGGAAATCCTAGTAGAACACTCTCCCCCTTTGGCATCAAGACACCAAAAAGGGAAAAGCGATGATAACGCCCCACGTGGAGATCACTCGTCATCCTCTTCCTCATCAGCTTCGTCATCCTCATCGACAACTTGATCATCATCACTTTCAGCATCATCGGCGGATTCAATGTTGTCGTCTTCGACACGAGACCATGGCTCGGCGGGGTGAGAAGTGGAGGCATCATCTTGAAGGTCGGGGTCAACCCAAGTGTTGTAGCTGTGCTTCCCAATCCACTTGGAGTAGGTAGTGATGTTCTCTTCGGAGCCCGCCGGAATTGGAGCACCCAAAGTGGCAAACCGTTGACGGGTGCGCTGGCGTTCTTCCTTGGCCCTTTTGTGTTCCTTCCAATCTCTCACATTTGCGTTATCTTGAACAAAAGATAGAATGCATGGCATTGGCAACCCACTTCTTGAAAGCATGCTCTTTCTTATTGGGCAACTCAAAGGCTGGATCGTTGTCTTCATCCTCGGTGTTGTAGGCTTCATCATTGGGGATGAGAGGCTTGAGATGCTTGCAGCGATTGAGCTCTTTGACAGGGTGAACGGTGAGAGGAGCATCATTGTCCAATAGATCCAACGGAAAATTCTTGACGACAACCCAAACATGAATGATGAGCTTCATAATGAGAGCACCAAAGATGGGAACAGTCCTCTTCAAGACAACTGCATAGATCTCATTCCATATAATGTCCATAACATCAAGTCTCTTGCCTTGGCCAACCATTTGAGAGGAGAGAACCATAAGATCAATGAGGCGGCCATGAATTTGATCAAAGTTACCCACACAAGGAGTGACGGTGTTGCAGAAGATGCGATGCATGATGTGCCAAGTTTTCTACAGATGCTTGGACTGCCCACAAACACCACGACCCCGGATAAGAAGATGAGATAGGGCTTCGGGCTTCAAAGGCTTGTTCATGTAGGATAGACGAAACACTTGAGCATCATCCTCCACAGTCATAAGATCACCATAGTCTTGCATGTTGAGGAGAGTAGCAAAATCCTTCCAAGTAGAGGTGAGAACTTTGTCCTTGGTCATCCATGTGATGGCTTTCTCCGTGGTGTGAAAGTGAACGGTGGCCAAGAATTGATGGACAAGGTGCTCAACAAAGTTCTCATGAAGGTTGATATATTCCATAAGCCCAAACTCTTCACAAATCTCAATGGCTTCACCAAAGTAGTCGGGATGTGCCCTCATGAACTTGGTGTTGATGCAAAACTGCTGCACCACTTTTGTCTTATGACGAGGAAGCACCTCATTGAAGATCCTTTCTTGGAAATGAGTGTGGAAGAGCTTGTTCTTGTACCGTGGGTCCTTGACAATCACATAGGGGTTTTGCCTCCTCTCCTTGAGGAATGTCTGAGGGGGCATCTTCATGATAGGAGCGGACTTCTTGGCAGCTGCTTTGGCATTGGAGGATATCTGACGGCGAGTGAGCTTCTCGGGAATGATCTCGGGTTCCTCATCGGTATCCTTGTCCTTGCGAGATCTCTTGTTCGCATGAGACGAGCCACCTCCACGAACCTTGCTAGGGCCTAAGACAGCAGAGGAAGATAGCACAAGGGATAAGTATTGCAAAAATAATTCGTGATCAAGACGAGAAGAATCAAAGTTGCACAGTTTCTGGAAAATCCCAGATCAACGGTAGTACCGCTGGAAAAACCGGTAGTACCGGTGCAACGGTAGTACCGCTTCGAGGAAGCGGTAGTACCGCCGGCACCAGATCTGGCGGTTTGACCAACGGTAATGCCTGATCTATAAAATCGTCCAACGAAACTTTGCAAAGATGATTCTAAACGGAGTACTAACTCTTCCCTACAACTTCTACCACTAGAGTTACGAAGAAACTATCCCAATCGCATCTCAACAATTCAACTAGGTTGAGAGAGAGAGAGGAGTTTACCGGAGCTCATGGTGAAGGAGAGGAGGGAGGAGAAGGTCCACGAGCAAATCCACGGTCGGAGAGGGGCTGTCGTGGCCGGGGAGGAGCTCTCCCGGCGGCAGGTGATGGCGGCGGCGGCGGCGGTGAGGGATAATACGAATGTGGGGGTCGGGTGTGGGGAGGTAGACTGGGGAAAAACTACCCCCACGCCCCACTTAACCCCACGGTTAAATCCCTCAGCGGTAGTACCGCTGGCCCAGCGGTAGTACCCCGCTGGTACTATCGATAGTTACCCCGGGATACCGCGCCTGGCAACCATGTTGTCCTAGCGGTAGTACCGGGAACGCTAGCGGTAGTACCGCTACTGGTGCTACCGGTAGTTCTTGAGGTCGTACCGCACCTGGAGTGGTGCTGAAACAGCTACGTCGAGAGCGGTAGTACCGCCCAAATCTACCGGTAGTACCGGTACCTGATGCTACAGTATCTGAAATGGTAGTACCGCGTCTGGGAGCAGAGAGCTGCCAGGAGCTGTAGTACCGGTTCCGGACACCGGTAGTAGTGAGCGCCTGATCCGAAAACTGCCAACGGGAAGATCACACAATTTTTGCAATTTTGAGAGAGAGAGGTCTTATGGGATAAGAGTTTGGTTTGGGATGGAGTTTGTAGCTGGGGGAGAAGAGACAATCCGTGATTGCAAGAAGCAAGAGTGAAAGGCCAAACTCGGATGCTCTTCACAAAAGACAAAAGAGGTCTAAAAACCCAAATAAAACCAAATAGATCTAACTCCTCAAAAAAAAAAAAAGAGGAGGGCGGTGGCTGAGGCCACCATATATGAGCAATTATCAACCCAGAACCGCGAAGATATATCTTGGGTTCAAGGCCAATACTCATCATTTAAGCACAAATTGTCACCGTAGTGACCAAATGAAGCACGAATTATCTATGTGCGCATAATAGAAGTTGTGTTGACTCATGAACTGAGCTACACTCCCCCTATGTCCATGCATGCATCCAAACTAGTTACGATGTCTACTATGGATAGTTGTGCAAGGCGGTCAAGCAAAGTTACTCGCATCAATGACATTTATCTCATTCCTCAACTCTCGAAATCTTGTTTCATCAAGGGCCTTGGTGAAGATGTCAGCGAGTTGATCCTTGGTCCGGACATAAGAGAGATGGATATCACCCTTCTCCACATGCTCTCTAATGAAATGATGACGAATCTCGATGTGCTTCGTCTTGGAGTGGAGCACGGGGTTGTGGGCGATCTTGATAGCACTCTCATTGTCACAAAGAAGAGGCACCTTGTCCAAGTTGAGTCCATAGTCCTTCATTGTTTGCCTCATCCAAAGCAATTGAGCACAACAACTTGCCGCGGAGATATACTCGGCTTCGGTGGTGGAGAGGGCAACACAATTTTGCTTCTTGGAAGACCAACATACCAAAGAGCGACCAAGAAATTGGCAACCTCCGGAAGTGGACTTCCTATCCTTCTTCTCTCCCGCATAGTCCGCATCCGAGTAACCCATGAGATTGAAGCTTGAACCCTTGGGATACCAAAGACCAAAGTTTGGGGTATGAAGCAAATATCGAAGAATGTGCTTAACCACCATGAGATGGCTCTCCTTAGGAGCAGCTTGATACCTTGCACACTTACCCACACTAAACATAATATCCTGTCGAGATGCGCAAAGATAAAGCAAAGAACCAATCATAGAACGATAAAGCTTTTGGTCCACATCGTTACCCTCGGTGTCGGTGAAGAGATCACCCTTTGGTGACATAGGAGTTTTCTTGGGCTTGGCATCGGTCATTTTGAACTTCTTGAGCATGTCTTGAGTGTACTTGGCTTGGTTGATGAAGGTTCCTTCTCTATATTGCTTGATCTCAAAACCGAGGAAGTACTCCAACTCTCCCATCATGGACATCTCAAACTTTCTAGTCATAAGCTTTGCAAACTCATCATTAAAAGCATTGTTAGTAGAACCAAAAATGATGTCATCCACATAAAGTTGACATAGGAATAGGTTTCCACCAACTCTCTTGGTGAAGAGAGTAGGGTCGATTTTCCCCACTTGGAATCCATGGTCTACAAGGAACTCTCGTAAGTACTCATACCACGCGCGTGGGGCTTGTTTAAGGCCATAGAGTGCTTTGTCGAGTTTGTAGACATGGTTCGGACAGTTAGGGTCCTCAAACCCCGGTGGTTGCTTAACATATACCAACTCATTAATGGGGCCGTTAAGAAAGACACTCTTGGCATCCATTTGTTGCAACTTAAAGTTATGATGAGATGCATATGCAAGCAAGAGACGAATAGATTCAGGGCGAGCAACAGGGGCAAAGGTTTCACCGAAATCAACACCTTTGACTTGAGAGTACCCATGTGCCACCAATCACTACCAAAAATCCGGCGATCCTGGACGATTCCATAACGTGGTGATCGTGCTTCAAAACGTCGCGAGGTGATATCCTCGACGTTTCACGTGACGTTCTGAAAAAGTCAGGGATCGAGTGTCACAAGCGATTCTACGACGGTCTGGTGCACCTCCAATCGTCGCGAGAAATCCTCGACGTTTCGACATTCGTCTGCGCAACTAGACCGGCCCGTTATCAGGCCCACGAAGTCGCGACGTTATTTTCTGTCGCGAGGTATGCCGCGTGACGTCATAGTGCCGCGACGTTTCAGTTACGTCGCCATCCATCCCGTTGCGTCATCCGTTCATGACATCACCTTTCCCGTTGTATGACGTCACACACCTTACGACGTTTACGTTTCGTCGCGGCTCTACGCAATCAGAAATCCACACGTGCACGGTTCACAAGGTTCCACCTGAGCCATATCCGTGACGGATCCGTTTCGTCGTCGTTCATGTTGCTGACGTCACCCGATTCCACAACGTTTTACTTTCGTCGTCACGGCGCAAATCAGAAGGTGCCGCGTGTCTCATCCATAAGGTTCCACGTGGCACGTGTCGCGACGATTTTTTTTCGACTCGGATTGTAATAAGCAATCAAATGTCGCCACGTGTACCAGCATATGTGCCCACGTGGTCTTCCGTCCGTGACATAATGTATCCATCGCAATACTACCCCGGGCTGTCCAGGCGGATATAAAAAGCTAGCAATACTAGTTTTCACAGCAAAGCTAGCGATACTTTAATACATACATTTATAATAAGTGGTCACAGGCTTGATCACCATCACTGGCATCAAACTCCATCTGGTATACTTCACAGCCTTACAAAGGCCACCAGGAACATATAGTTTCAGCCTCCCGAAGGGGCACCAAAAAGCCTCACCAAGGGCACTTACCAAAAAGCCTCACCAAGGGCACTTACCAAAAAGCCACCAAACAACCACAGATGAAGGAAACCAGTTCCAGATCAGCTACCCAGTTCCATCTTTCGATGCTACTGTTGTCACTAGCTTCTGAATAAGGAGAGCGACAGCTTCTTGAGACTTCTTTAACGCTGCTTGGTCCTCCCGCATCGCCTGGATCTGTTCTTGAATGATGTTCCTGTCTGCATCGCTTTGTTCCTTCGCCTGCTGAAAATCGTGAACTAATGCCTGCAGTTCATGCTTCCCTGCTCTCTGAGCATCAAGCTGAAGCTGCAGCTGAGATTTTGTTGCTTTTGTACGGCTTGATATCAAACCTACATTCTTCAGGAATGTAGGTTTCCTTTTGTCTTTACAGAGCACTTCAGCGACAGCTTCGGTAGCAGAAAGAGGTTGGATCACAGTGCCATCTTCTAAGGTTGATATCACCATCTTCGATTCCATTTCAGCCTAAAAAAACATGTAAAAGCATAAGATGTAACAGCATCTGAACTAGCTTGTATGGCACATTGATATGAAATAACACACGACAACATGTAACGAACATGGATGAAAAATAGCAGATGACAAGCGTCTACAAAACTGAGTTCGAAACCATGCTGAAATAACACCACGCCCAAGTGCAGATTTTAACAGTTTTATTTGGTGGTGCTGAAATGACAAGGGATCTGAATGTACAAGGATAGATGCAACAACTGCTGAACTAGCTTGTAAGGAAAATAGATGAAAAACAGCAGATGACAGGCATGTAAGGAACATAGATGAAAAAGGCAAAAGGCAAGGATGTACTGATCAAGTAAGCATGCTGTGTACACAAACTAGTAGATGATAAGCATATGTGAAATAGCTGACGACAGGAGTTTGCAGCAGAATTCACAAAGAGAGATTCAAGAGATGAAAAGAATTCAAGGGGACTTACAATTGCTCTTTTCACAGGCGAAGTGTATCCCCCCTTCTTGCCTTTTTGCAGATTTTTGAACAATTCGAGGGCATTTAGCGAACCATTGGAGGAAAGCTCGTAGCTCCGAGAACCGGTGAGACCAGGGTACAAGATATTTTTTCTGCTATCTTTAGCTTTCATACAAGCCATCTACACAAACAATGTACGAACACATTAGCATCAGTCGAGATTATAGAATTGAAACAATAGCAAGCTTGAGTGAACAAAGACAAGGACCTGTTTGGCGGATGTGGACCAGGAATCGAGTAACGCACACCATTGAACGGTGTGCATGTTTTTCAAGCCTTTAGGAGGTGTCCGTGAAATACTAGACTTGTCCTTAATAGGTTCCCAATACTCGGCCTTCAGATCATAGCGTCTTTGTTTTGTACGGTCCCTTAGATTTCTCAAAAGAGAATGTTTAATCACAGGGTCGTCGACGTTCATAATAAACTTTGACTGATACAAAAGAAAGAGCATTATTCAGTTTTATGACCAACAATGGAAAGAACTAGAAGCAAGAGTTAAGAACTGGAAGCAAGAGATACAAAACTTACACTAACGTGGCCGAGAAGGCTTGATATATGTCATCCCTGTCCTTGTACAATTTGAAATGGGTAAAGAGAGGGACAACCTCCTTGACAGCTATTGAACATGCAGTAGCATACATGCTAGCAATCTTTCCGTCAGTTGGCCTTGTATTCCCCGGAGGAATAACAATTCTGAACCTGTCCTTTGGACTTCCTGTCCATCTCCTTTCCCATGTTTATTCCCCTTTCCGCCCCGACAGCTAGAGCCAGCCCTCGCCCATCTACAAAATCGTGGCCCTGCTAGAGTTAGTGTTCTGCATTTTGGATTTGATTCCGTAAATAAATAGTGTAGAGTTAGAGCACTCAATCTATGTAACATGTTACCTCCATCTCCATGCAGGCTAAAGTCAGCATGACTATCTCTCCATTGGGGAACATTCTCGTCGTCAGCACCTTGCGACTGGACTTGGGGACCTAGCCCTTGGCCTTGGAGTGTTATCAGCTGGACCTGGGTAGGTGACGGCTCGCGTTGGGTGGGTGTATTCTTGTTGCAGCCAGTTGCCTCGTTGTGTGGGGTGGGCGCTCCTCATTGTGATCAGCTGCCTGCTTGTTTGGGGTGGGTGTCTCCTCGCAGTGGGGAGCTGCCTCCTTTTGTGGGGCAACTGCCTGCTCGCCTTGGGCAGCTTCATGCTCGCCTTGGGGAGCATCCTGCTGGCATTGGGGAGCTTCCTGCTGGCCTTGGGGAGCTTCTGCTGGCCTTGGGGAGCTGTCAGCCCGCGTATGGAGGCTGCCTTCTTTTGCTTCTTGTGCTGGATAGGTGTCTCGATGCTATCAGGCTGGCCAGCACTATGTCTTGTACGCCGTAGTGGTGCGGGTGTAGTTGATACTTCCAAATTCAGTTTGGCCTTTTTACTGGATCCCCTAGTCTCAGATTTTTTGTGCTGTCAACTGCATCTGCGATGACGCGCTTACCAGGAGGCATTTGTCCCCTACCGGATGTCACCTTGACTTTCCAGCTCCTAAACTGCACAGTTCATATGCACCAATTATTTGGGATAGTAGCAGAAAGCCACAATGTATATGGGACAACAGTAATTAAGCTAGCAGTTCTACAAAAGATAAGTAA
Source organism: Poa pratensis (assembly GCA_947311845.1). Taxonomy (NCBI): domain Eukaryota; kingdom Viridiplantae; phylum Streptophyta; class Magnoliopsida; order Poales; family Poaceae; genus Poa; species Poa pratensis. Next base: position 31,043,915 of record CAMZMU010000099.1, read on the forward strand.
TCAGCACCTTCATTGTTGAGCTATCATGCAAGGGTGTTGAGCTAGCAGGTAAGGGTTCAGCCTGCAGCTCACTGTCAAGTGATTCCATTGGCATGTCTCCTTCATTGTAAAGTTCCTTCTTGATCTTTTTAGGGGAGAGTATGGTTGGCAATGAAACAAGAGATGCTACAGACCTACCCAGTCGTGGATGGTTTCTCATGATATTTTTGAGCCGTGTATCGTCCATGGGTTTTGTTTGTGGTTCTAACATGAATAAAGAGCTCAACGTAAGCTACAATCATAGCACTTGATAAGAACCTATTAAAGTTAGCTACTAACTTCCGGGTTTCTTCCATGTGGTGATGTTCTAACATATAGTGCTGGTATTGATTGTTCTGTACGACTAACGATGTAACAACACGATATGAGTAATTTCATTTGTTGACTTAAGACTGATAGGATCGCAAGAAAAGTGATCTTAAGCCTAATACAAGTTGGAAAACAAGCAACTTTGACCATAGGAACTTATCAAACATAAAGAAGGCCGAACAGGCAATTAAAAAAACATGTGCAGGAAACAAGCATCGAACATAAAAAAAACTTAAACGTTGAATTGGGGATTTAGTGACTTTTTTCTTACTCCTCGTTGCAGCGGAAACCATCTCTCGGGGAATGGAGGTGGCAGACCTTGATGACATAGTTATCGCGAGGTTAGTGACGAGGTGGCAGACCTTCACGACGAAGTTGCCGCGAGGTTAGTGGGGCGGTGTGGCAGAACTAGACGTCGAGGTAGGACGGCGATGTGGCAGATCTTGACGGCGAGGTGGCAGATCTTGACGGCGAGGTGGCAGAACTGGACGGCGATGTGGCAGATCTTGACGGCGAGGTGGCAGATCTGGACGGCGAAGTGACAGATCTGGACGGCGAGGTGGCAGATCTGGACGGTGACCTCGATGGCGAGGTGGAAGACCTGGACGGCGACCTCGATGGCGAGGTGGAAGACCGGGCGGCGAGCTACACGTCGGGTGTTAGACCGGGACGGCGAGCTACTAGAACGGGGCGGAGCTACAAGGCGAGGTGGGAGACCGGGAGGGCGAGATAGGGTTAGGAAAAGGGAGGGGAAATTTGGGACGAGATGAGAGGAAATGTCCATTTGGGTAGGTGTAGAGAAAGGTCCGAAATTTTGTGCGGGAGGCGCCAGAGTTTGAACGGTAAATTTGGGGGCGGCACCAAATTGTCTGCGCGCGCGAGTTTTTGGTAGGTGGGCAGGAAACGTTGCTGGCCGTCGGATGCATGATGGATGGCTTAAACAAACTGACCATTTATGAAATTAGTTATTAAAGGACAATGTGAAGTGGGTCACAGATAGAAAGTTTATGCTGGCTCTTCATATGTACCAGGACACTATATACTGTAAATGTATTAAGGCCCTATATAATTTTGGCTTGGTGGGAGTTCGACGCTCTGGTGCTCCATTTTCATCGAAACCCTATAAGTTGATCATCCACGTGGTGAACCATGTCGTCTACCCATTTGACCGGCGTCGAAATAGGGTGGCGCAGTGGAATTTTATCCTTTGTTTGTGTCTGGGTATCTCATAGCAACATTGAGCCCATGTTATCACATGATTCCATCTGATGCAGCATAAGCGGTGAGTTGAGAGATGTGTATAGTGTGGGATAATTAGTGTCATGTATGAACCGCGGGCCGCACCTAGGAGTTTTATATATGATGGCTCTTCTAATGCACCAGGACACTCTTAGGCATATACTCCATCCGTTCCACGATTAAAGATGTTTTAGCCATTTACTATATGCACATGTATACACATGTATTTAGACACATTTCAATGTATCTATATAGGTGCACCTTTTTTAGTCTGAATATAGACAACATGTGTACCACCTAAAACATCATGTATTGTGGAACGGAGGGAGTATATATATATTCCTACCTACGATTTGGTGAGATTCCGACGCTCCGACGCTCCGTTTTCATCAAAAATTAAGCAGTTGTCCTCGTGGTTAATCAGCATGTCGTCTACACCTTTGACCGGCGTCGAAAGGGGGTAGATCGAGCCCAGTGGACTTTGCTCCTTTTGTTGTGTTAGGGATATGAACATTTAAAACCAACTTTGATCACATGTATTATCACATGATTCCATCTGGTGCACCAGAAGTGGGAGTTGAGGTGTGTAAAGACTGCGAGATAACTGTTGTATCTGAAGCACGGGTCGAACCTACGAGTTTGATGTTGGCCTTTAATGTACCACGACCCTATATTATACATGTATTAAGGCCCTACACAGAGTTTGGTAGGATTACGACACTCCATCGCTCCATTCAAGAATCAAAACCTTAATCACATGACTGCGTCCCCTTTGACCGACCGGTGTAGAAAAGGGGGTAGCCCACTGGACCTTTCTCCTTTGCAGTGTTTTATGGGTATAGAATTTGACCCCATGTGTTATCACATGATTCCATAAGGTGCACCAAAGTGAGAGTTCAACAATGTATATATATAGTCTCAAAAAAAATGTATATATATACTTGTTTGCAGAACCTTGTGTGCAGAATAAGTGTCGATCACCGTATGTGAAGTGGTCAGAAATAGGAGTTTTACGTTGGCTCTTCGGATGTACCATGACACTATATATTGTAAATATATTAAGTCCCTAACTAGCTAGGGTTTGGTGGGACTCCGACGCTTCATTTCCATCCGTTCCACGATATAAGATGTTTTAGCCATTTACTATATGCACATTTCAATGTATACTTTTTTAGTCTGAATCTAGTCAACATGTGTACCACCTAAAACATCATGTATTGTGGAACGGAGGGAGTAGATATATTAGGGCCCTACCTACGATTTGGTGAGATTCCGACGCTCCGACGCTCCGTTTTTCATTGAAACCCTAATTAAGCAGTTGTCCTCGTGGTTAATCAGCATGTCGTCTACACCTTTGACCGGCGTCGAAAGGGGGTAGAGCCCAGTGGACTTTGCTCCTTTTGTTGTGTTAGGGTGTTCATAGGAACATTTAAAACCAACTTTGATCACATGTATTATCACATGATTCCATCTGGTGCACCAGAAGTGGGATTTAGGCAGATGATTACGTGGTCCCCTTTGACCGGTGTCGAAAGGGGTAGCTAATTATTGGGGCTAGGTTACCCGGTATATACTTTTTCTTTCTGTTCATCAACACTATGCGTGCACTGTCTCGAACTATATGCCATTGAAGAAATTCTTAAGTTTTTGTCGGCTGATATATAGTTCTGTCAATAATCTGTTTCTGCATTGTAAAAATACACTGAACAATCAGTGCATGTATGAACCAAATATGAACCAAATTGTTCGAGGCCGCCACCAGTCTTCATGCATAGACGAGCTTGCCCTTCTCTTGGGAGTATGTAGCCATCTATGCACTTCAAAGGGACATCCTAAGCAAATAAAGTTAGGAATGCTATTTATCATAAATGCATCCATTTACTCAGATGATAAACTCTCTAATTAAGAATGAAAAGAATGCTCATGTAACTAACTAACCAACTCATTAAGTTCTTCACTGTCCTGCACCCGGTGAACGAAGAACTGAGGAATGTCAGTGTGCTCCTCATTTTGCAGGTCCATCATATACTGCTTGTAAAAAACCTAGCATATCGCATTCATTTCAGAACCACTAACATCACATGGCAACTCAAATAGGCTCTTTTCCAGTGTCATCTTGCAAGATGGTATGATCGGACGACACTCTGATCATCAAAGAGACGAAGGGAAAGTTTGAAAAATATATAGTAACTAGCTATAGTAAATGTGCAAGAAAAACAAGTTGAGAGTAGAGTCCCAATTTTTTTTAAAAATCAACTCGCCGGCTATACGGGCTATAGGCGCTGACATGTGGGCCCCAGGAGCACCCCCTCCCCACACCAATATTTGGTATAGAGATATAGAGGCGCGGGCTCCGGCCAAAATCGCCCGCCATTGCGCTCCAAGTTCAGAAAATATCATTTCAAGACTAGATCTAGGCCTCTCTCCGCCCACGACGGCGGCGGCGGGTGCTGTGGCGTCCTCTTTCTCCCCGAGACCCCTCCACGGAGCTCTCCCCTTCCGTCCTCTGCCTCCCCGCAAGCCCTCCACGACTCCCCTAGCCGAGTCGGTGCTAGCCGTCAGCGGCTCATCCCGCTGGTGCCCCACCTCCGGCCGCCGTCGCAGCGTCCGTCCTCCACGGCTGACCTCGCCGAGCCTCCCCTTTCGGCCGCATTCCTCGCGCACGTCTCTGCAAGCCAAGGGTATGAATCTTTCCATCCTTCTGCTAATTGCTAAGAACAACAAAAACTGTTCTACATAAGGCCACTATCCCTTCCCAAGATGTATTAATGTGAATGTTGCATGCATCCATAGAGAAAGAAGCACCACATGCAACATGATTAATTAGCTCAGAACACGAGAGACTTTTCACATTATTAATTATGATATTTATTAGTTGGCTTCCTTTTTCTTGGTATCTGAAATTTGGGATAGTGGCCTTGTATACAAAAACGTAGGGAGTAGCTTGTTCTGAAAAAATAGTTATCTCCTTCAGAAATTTCATTACCTTGCTTGTTTGTTTCACAGATGGATAGGCGTTGGATTCAAACATCTGCACCGTTTACCGAGTCATATCTGGATGGAATCAATGGGTTCTTACACTTTGTCACGGAGAGAAACACGGTTGATTCGTTAGTTCTCTGCCCATGCACACGTTGCCTGAATCAGAATCTGCTACATATTTCACAATTGAAGCGGCACTTACTGTTGAACAAATTTTCCAGTACTTACCTTTTGTGGACACGTCATGGAGAGCCAGCGGATGCCATGATTATTGTAAATGACCAAAATGGTGATGATGATGATGGCAATGGTGGTCATGAGGATCATAATGATGGCAATGGTGGTCATATGGATATAGATGATGAAGGTGGGGCAGTTGGAGAGGCTGACGAACTTGAAGCACTGTTGACAGACCTCGCGGGAGGCCATAGAGGAACAGAGGCTGATCAGGGCGAAGATGGGGGTCGTAAAGCATTTGAACGTTTGTTGGAAGAGTCAAAGCGCCCGCTTTACCCGGGAGATAAACATGTCGGAAGGTTTCATTTAGTGTTGAAGCTACTTCATCACAAATCATATTACCGGATCAGCAACAGAGCTTTCGATGCTTGGTTGCGGTTATTTGCGAAAGCACTTCCGGACGGCAATACACTTCCCAGATCATATAGAGAAGCAAAAGCTTTTCTGAAGGAGCTAGGTCTTTCATATGACTCCATACATGTGTGCCCAAATAACTGCATACTTTTCAGAAAGGAGCATGCCGAGAAAGACAACTGCCCCAATTGTAATGCCTCGAGGTGGAAGTATCCGGACAGAAAGGCATGTGCTGTGAAAGTGTTGCGGCATTTTCCTTTGATACCGAGGCTGCAGAGATTGTTCTCTTCGATGAAAACAGCGGAGAACATGAGGTGGCACCAGTTAAAGAGAGTGCCCAAAGAGGGCGTATTGAGTCATCCGGCTGATGGTGAGGCGTGGAAGGATTTCGACAGAACTTGGCCAGATTTTGCAGCTGACCCTAGAAACTTAAGGCTCGGCCTTGCCTCTGATGGCTTCAATCCCTATGGAGCCATGAGCCAAAGCTACAGTATGTGGCCTGTGTTTGCCGTGCCGTACAACCATTCACCACAGGAGTGCATTGATCCATCATACTACATGCTTTGCTTGATAATCCCTGGCAAATCAAGTCCTGGAAAAGACTTTAATCTTTTCATTCAGCCATTGATTGATGATTTGCAAGAGCTTTGGAAGGGCGTTTCGACTTTTGATTCATTTCAAAATAGATCGTTTAATCTTTATGCTGCTGTACTTTGGTGCATACATGATTACCCAGCTTGTAGCACTATGTCTGGTCGCGTCACTTCAGGCTATGCTGCATGCCTGCATTGTGACAAAGATCCTCTATCCCATTCCATGAAGGGAAAATTTTGCTTCATTGGGCATCATCGTTTCCTTGAAGAAGACGACCCCCAGCGTCTAGACACAGACCTCGGCGGAGTTCATAAAAGTACGAGCAAGCCAGAATCATTTACTGCAGATGAGTTAGAAGCTGAGCTGGAGAAGGTTAGGTGTGTAAAACCAGGAATTGGATTGGCTTCGCTTCCACCAAAGAGGAAGCGAGAAGACCGGGTGATCTGGAAGCTTCGCATTGGTTTCTGGGACTTACGTACTGGCCATCGTTGAAAGTTCAGCATAATCTCGACGTGATGCACATCGAAAAGAACATCTTTGACAACATCTGCGGCACACTCCTTGAACTCGAAGGGAAGAATAAAGATACCGTCAATGGCAGGCTTGCTTTGCAAACCCTAGGTATCAGAAGCACTTTACACCTGAAGCCTGTCAAGGAGGGCCAAGGCAAACCTGTGTGGAAACATGCACGGTATTGTTTGCCAAAATCGGCCAAGACAAAGTTATGTCAATATCTAGCTGACTGTAAATATCCGGATGGTTTTTGTTCCAGCATGTCCAAATGTGTCAACGTAGAGGCACGGAAGGTCTCGGGACTAAAAACCCATGACTGCCACATCCTGTTGCAGAGAACATTTCCTGCTGGCCTGCGAGGACTTGTGGCTAGAGATATCTATCAGGTTGTTGCTGACCTAGGAAATTTTTTCAAGGAATTGTGCAGTAAAACTTTGGAGGTCGCTGTTCTGCATCGGTTGAGAGCGGAAATCCCAGTAATTATGATGAGGCTTGAAAACATCTTCCCGCCGTCGTTCTTTGATGTTATGCTCCACCTGGCTGTGCATTTACTTGACGAGGCGTTGCTCCGAGGCCCTGTGAACTATGGGTGGATGTATCCAATTGAGAGGCTGTTGTGTACTTTGAAGAGATTTGTGAGGAACATGGCACAACCAGAAGGTTCAGTTGCAGAGGCCTACATTGCCTCCGAGTGCCTGACATTTTGCTCTAGATACCTTCATGATATTGAGACAAGGCAAAACCGGCCACGGAGATATGAAGTTGAAGAGCATGAGTCAGCTTGTGATGTGTTTGGCCATAATGTGCGTTTAATGGGAGCATTTAAAACGATCCGTCATGAAGACAATGAGGCCCTGATAATAGACCTTCAGAGAATGGCTTGGTACGTCCTAAACAATTGTGATGAGGTCAAGCCATACATCGAGTATGTTCTCACTTCCCTAGTACTGATTTCTATGTTACAGATAACATTGTAGCTGTGTGTCACGATTAAACTCTCTGGTTTGCAGGTCGTTCAAAGCAGAGCTGAAAGAAGATGGGATGCCCGATGTCGATGTTAGGGTTCAGCAGGAATTTCCAGGATGGTTCAAGGAGCATGCAAGTTTCCTTTTGCATTTATCTCTGTCCTACATATGTAGCATTTTTATTGCATGATTTTAACCATGTTGTTTTTCTTTTTTGCTGTGGTACACAGATGATGAGCAAGGCACGGGAGGGAGGAGAAGATTTTGAAACAGAGCTCTTTGCGTTGGCATGTGGCCCACACAGCGAAGTTAAAATATATTCAATGTGTGCTGTGAACTTGGTTCGGTTTGTCACCATTGACCGTGAAAGTGGCAAGAAAACGCAAAACAGCGGAGTCTCAACTGGTGGAGATCACGAACGGGTTGAGACACAATTTTATGGTGTCCTCAAGGGAATCAAAGAGCTCACTTATAACTCTGACGAAAAACATAAACGGACAGTTGTTCTGTTTTCCTGTGACTGGTATCGTCTTGAACATGAAGATGACCTCAGGATTAAGCTGCAAAAGTATGATGGACGCTTCAGAAGCATCAACGTTTCCAGTTTATGGTACGAGGATGATCAGTATATCTTGTCAACCCAGGCAAAAAAGTGTTTTATGTGGCAGACCAATTAAGTGGATCAGGCTGGCGGATAGTTCAAAAATTTGAGCATAGGCGGAACTTCAACGTGTCCGAACATGGTAAGATGGACGTCAATAAGGAACAGGACCTTAATATTGAGGACGAGCCTAGTGATGCAGCACATCAAGATGCCACAGTGTCTGACAATGAGGATGAATCTGATGACCTGATAGATTTTCTTCCGCCTCCGCTTACTCTGGACCGACATGACACCAGTCCCCGTCACATGACTGCAGCCGACATTAAGGAACTTTGGGATCATATCAAGAATCGAAAGAAAGGGTTGCTGGACAGGAGAATGGAGATGAAGAAGAAGAAACTGAGGTTGAACCACTGGACGAGACAATAGGGGAGTACTATGACAGTGACATGGATTTACCAGCAGATGATTCCGATGCAGACTAGTGTTGCATGTCTGTGTCGAACTGATGTGCATGCTCTGTGTGCATGCTTTTGTAGAACTCAAGTGCATGCCTGTTTGCATGCTTGTGTTGAACTGATGCGCATGCTCTGTGTGCATGCTTTTGTAGAACTGATGTGCATGCCTGTTTGCATGCTTGTGTTGAACTGATCTGCATGCTCTGTGTGCATGCTTTTGTAGAACTGATGAGCATGCATGTTTACATACATTCTTTATCCCTGGTGATTTCATAACGGTGCACATGGCACCAAGGTGGGGCGCACGCGGTCCTTGCAGGTCAAACGAGTCAAACTGCACAGGATGTGGCAGCGCGACGATAATCTGCGTTTCGTCGAAGGAATATGTGTTCAAGCTGGGCTAATCGGCCGGGGACGATAATCCACGACGTAAAATATGCGAAACGTCGCGCGCAGCCGGCCCATTACTGGGAAAACCAAAACGTCGAGAGCAATATAGACTTTTCGGTCGTCCTCGACGGAAACACGCGACGGTATTGGAACGTCGTGGATCGCTGGATTTTTGGTAGTGAATCTTGCCTTGTTTCGAATGACGATGCCGTTCGAATCTTGCTTGTTCTTGAAGACCCACTTGGTGCCGATGACGTTCTTGCAATCTTTTGGCCTTGGCACCAACTTCCACACCTTGTTGCGCTTGAAATTGTTCAACTCTTCATGCATGGCATCTATCCAATCATGGTCTTCAAGATTTTCAAACACTTTCTTTGGCTCGATGAAGGACACAAAAGCATGATGAGAGCTAAATTTTGCTAGTTGCTTTCTCGTGACAATCTTGCCTTGAACATCACCAAGAATCTTGTCCGTTGTATCCTCCCTGATAACAAGCTTTCTTTCTCTTGTCTTTGCTCTTCTCGCTAAGAGCTCTTGTTGGGTTTCTTGAGATATGGCTTGATCATCTCCTTCATCATTTGAGTCATGTGCACCACCTTGATCAATCACTTGTTCTTGATCTTGTGCAGGACTGGGACTATCATCATGGATCACCACTTGAGCAACCGGTGGTTGAACTGCAGCTGGTGGAGGAAAGACAGGACCAGCGGTAGTACCGCCGGATCTGGGCGGTAGTACCGGGCTGGCAGTAGTACCGACAGATTGGGGCGGTAGTACCGGACTTGACGTTGTAGCCTGTTGTCCTTCAGCAGCTACACTTGGAAGTTCTTGTTCTTGAGGTTGCTCATTTGCTTGAGGGATCGGAGTGTGTTCAGGGTTACGTGGAGGATCTTGAGTTGATGATGGCATAACTTGAGGAGGATCCTCTTCAATAGGACGAACGTCTCCAATTGCCATCCTTCTTATTGCGAGCCCCATGGGTACATCACCTACAACATTAGGATCGACTTGCCCCACTTGGGAGCCATTATCCTCATCAAACTTCACGTCACTAGATTCTTCAACTTGACTGGAGGTCTTGTTGTAGACTCTATAGCCGTGAGAGTTTGTGGAGTAACCAACAAAGATACCCTCTATAGATCTAGTCTCAAACTTAGATAGCCGGTTACCTTTCTTGCGAATGAAGCACTTGCATCCAAAAATGCGAAAGTAAGAGAGGTTCGGTTTCTTCCCAAGAAGAATCTCATATGGGGTCTTGTTCAAGATTTGCGGAGATATAACCGATTGGTTGCATGACAAGCGGTGGAGATGGCTTCGGCCCAAAAGTTATACGGAGAAGCATACTCCGCAATCATGGTCCTAGCCGCATCCATAAGAGTCCGGTTCTTCCTCTCCGCAACACCATTTTGTTGAGGGGTGTATGGAGTGGAATATTGATGAGCAATGCCCTCTTCACTAAGAAACCCCTCCACGGTGTAGTTCTTGAATTCGGACCCATTGTCACTTCGAATTGTCATGATCTTCTCTTGATATTGGCGTTGAGCCATGTTGATGAAGTCAATGACTCTTTGTTGAGTCTCACTCTTCTTCTTGAAGAAATAGACCCATGTGTATCTTGAGTAGTCATCAACAATCACCAAGCAATACTTCTTCCCACCAAGACTATCATAGGATAATGGACCAAAGAGGTCCAAGTGAATGAGCTCAAGAATCTTGCTAGTGGTAATCTTCGTCTTTGATGGATGGGCTTCTCCATGTTGCTTCCCTAGAACGCATGATCTACACACACGATCTTTGGAAAACTTAATATCGGTTAGTCCAAGAATGTGATCACCACTTTGAAGATCATGGAGTGTTCTCATATTGGTGTGGGCTAGTCGGCGATGCCAAAGCCAACCCACATCAACTTTAGCCATTAGACAAGTCGCGGACGTGCTTTCATTCGAGAAATCAAGCACATACATACCGAACTCGACATGTCCAACAAAGACTACTTTAAGAGATCCCTTCACGGTGATGATCACACTCTCGTCATCAAAGTAGCACCCATAACCACATTTAGTAAGTTGATAGACGGAGAGTAAGTTGTAACCAAGGGACTCAACAATAAGTACATTCTTCTCTAGCAACAACGACCTTGCCTCGTCCCAATACCTTAAGCTCGCGGTTGTCACCAATTTTGACTCGTGAATATTGAGGTAGAGGAGGTTCAATATCATCCACCAAGTCAATGCGTCCGGTCATGTGTTGGGATGCGCCACTATCCACCGTCCATCGACCCGCACCGGACGCCACACCCTACAAGGAATCAAGTCTTTGATTTAGGTACCCATTTTTGGATGGGTCCTTTCTTGTTAGTCACAAGGGTCTTTGGAACCCAAATAGCCCAATGATAATCATCACCATAAGAAGTGCCAACATATTTAGCATAAACATGACCATCTCTAGATTTCATAAGAACATAAGATGGGTTATATTTGCCGGCAAAGTCATTATGGGTAGGAAGGCCCCTTGTGGCCTCACCACCCACAACGGTGTTGGTTTCCTTCTCTTTAGCCAACTCCCCCTCCTTCACAAAGATAATAGCTTTTGAAGAGGGAGAAGACTTCTTCTTCTTGTTGTTCTTCTTCTTTGACTTGGTAGAGAAACCAAGTCCTTCTTTCCAATTTGATCCTTTTGATTGCTCAAAAGGTCATTGAGATTCTTTTCTCCTTGGGCACAAGTCATAATGCCCTTCTCAAGTTGAGATTTCAACCTAGCATTCTCTTCAACAAGATTAGCATGCTCACAACAAATAATAGATTTAGCAACAATTTCATTTGATGTGGATGCAATAACTTCTTTTACTTGTTGACCTAGGAATTGATCATGAGACTTCTCAAGTTTGGCAAAAGACTCTTTGAGGGTTTTGAGTTCCTCTTCAAGTCTCTTGTTTTCCTTCTCAAGTCTAGCATGATCAATGCCTAGCTCAAGCTTCTCATTCTTATAGACTTTAGAAGTAGCAAGAGCATGCTCACAATCCTTTTCTAACTCTAGACATGTCAATAGCATAAGATTCCTCTAGGTTAGATAGGGCCTCCTCAAGGACCCTCTTCGAGTTTGCTCCTTTTCAAGAGCGATAGAGAATTCCGCTATCTCATTAGCGTACTCAACTTCACGAGCCGCCATGGCCGTGATGATCTCCTCCTTTCCATCTGCAAGAGAGTTAGTTTCTTCAAGTTGCTCCATGAAGCATCAACATGCATCTTGTCTTCTCCTTGAGCTTAGCTAACCATAAGTCCACCTCATTTGGACTTTGGGCTCCTTCTCAACATTCTCTACACAATCCAATAAGGAAGGAGGTGTAGAAGCAATGGGTTTAGTGGAAGGAGTTACCGAGGTGGCTTTTGCCATGAGACATGTGTAGGGAATGGCCTCATTCTCATTGGGGGATTCGAATAGGGATGACGGTGTAGAGGAAGTAGTAGCTATGGCAACGCGAGCGGTAGCTACGACTTCATCTTCATCTTCATCACCGACGTACTCTTCCAAACTTTTCTATCTTGAACACATAAGGCATTGGGACCCTCTTCTTCACAAAGTTCTTGTTGACGTGAATCTTGGACTTGTCTTTCTCACAAGCTTGCCATTGTTATCCTCTCGATTCTCCAAGGGCACTCGGCGATGAAGTGTTGAGATTGCTACAATTGTAGCAAGTTTTTGGCTCTCCTCTTGGTTTGTTCTTTCTAGCAAAAGGTCTTGAGGAGCACGCTTGGAGCGGTTGCCCCAAAAAGCCTTGAGGCAAGAGCCATGTGATCATGATAATCATGCTTGACTCATCCGGGTCCTCTTCTCCAACTTCATGTTCACACTCATCTTCACAAGTGATGGCCTTGGACTTCAATGCAAGATTTGGAGATTGTCCCGCAAGTCCCCTTTGCCGAGCTTGAGCATGAATGGAGCTCTTGACAACCATTCCAATGGATACAAACTCGTTGAGCACGGTGTTGGAGTCAAGTGTTGAGAAGTCCGGTCTTGATCGAATGGTTTGAGCCAAGCCTTGATTTGAAGGAGTGATGGCCTTGAGAAACTTGCGCTTGATCCAACTATCTAATCTTCTCGAAACCAAATCATTCAAGGTGATGGCAAGAGCGTGAGTCTTCGATAGAGATCTTCGGGGTCTCATCTTCATTCATCACAAACTCATCGGCTTCGTCTTGAACCGCTTCATACTTGGAAAGTTGAATGCTTTTGTTCCCCAAGAACAAGTTATGGAGATTCTCCCAACATTGCTTTGCCGTCGTGCACATACGGATATGAGTGGTATAAGTTGGGCTGGCGGCCGTTTGTATCATGTGCATGGCGGTGGCGTTGAGTTGATGATTGGCCTTCTCCGTTGGAGTCATGTTGTGTGGATCTTGAGGATAAAGCCTTGCTCTAAAATGTCAATCAAGAAAACACAACAACTAGACATGTGTGATCGCATAGAATATTGCCAATTAGGAAAGTCTTTTGGATCAAGCTTAGGAGGTGCGCCCATATTGGCGATGTGTGGCGGAGAGACGTGTTGGTGGATTGTGTTATACACTTGTTCCGGTGGAACACTTGCATACACCCCCGGCTGCTTCCTTGGGGTTGAGTTACCACCCTCGGAGTTCTTTGTTTCGGGAATGGCTTTCGCCTTTCCGTCGCATTGACGAGACCCGTAGAAGGAAGAGCATTAATTTCTCCGGTCATTCTCCAAGGGGGTAAATCAATCTTAGGAGGATCCGGTTTCCCTAGAAACTCCTTGAACATTTCTCGCATCGATTCCTTCATGCTTATGTTGAGGTTGGTAGTGATCTCGGTATTGAGATTCGATATCTCATTCTTGAGTTCACTAACAACCACACCAAAGCGTTCATTAGTAACCGATGCGAGTGGGTCCAAGTTGTCCGACATATTCTCTTAGGCGGTGAAGCCTTAGATAAGAGACGCTCTGATACCAATTGAAAGATCGATATGTCGACTAGGAGGGGGGGGGGATTAGGCGACTACCAAATTTTAATTCTTTTTCTTTTAATTAGGGCTTAGACAAAGTATAACAAGGTTGACTAGATGTGCACTAGATGATAGCAACCTATGTGATACAAGCAAGATAAGTAACGTAGCGAAAGCAATAAGTAAAGGATAGAAATAACCGCAAAGTGAAGACACGGAGATGATTCCCGTAGTTCCTTCCCAAGGGAAGTACGTCTATGTTGGAGGAGTGTGGAGCCACCTAGGCGCTCCAATAGCACGGATGTGCTCACTCTATTCTCCGTGAGCTTTTCCCGCGAGGGATTGGCTCATCCACTATGAGGTCACCTTGAGGCGTTGACCAAGCCGGTACACAAAGGAAGGGGAACTCCACAATGAGTTGGAGCCTCCCAACAATGTCCCGAAGCACCTCGCAACAAGTTGAGACTTCCGAAACGCACAAAGGTCTCCTAGGGTTACAAGCAACAACAAGAGAACAAGTAGCACAAAGGGCAATGAATGGATTTCAAATTCCTTCGGTGGAAACGTAGATCTAGACCTCCTCTTTCACTCTTCAAAGTATCAAGGCGATTGGGTGGCTAGAGTGGAAGATCTAGGAAGTTGTAGCTCAGCAGTAATGGAGGAGAGATAATGTAAATCTCCACCTTTCATTGGGGAAGAAAGGGTCTTTATATAGTGGCCCCAAGAATCTAACCGTTATGCACAGAATTGTGCACAGCAGCGGTATCTCTCAGAGTTACCGTTGCTGCCAGGCAGTGGTACTACCGCCAGGTAGCAGCGGTACTACCGTTGGCCCTATATGAATTAAATCAAAGGTCCAGCGGTAGTACTGGGACGATACCATGTAAGTACCGTTGGGAGTCCAGTGGCTAAAACCATCTGAGCGGTACCTCCAGCGGTAGCTCTAGCGGGAGTACCGTCTACTGTTGGTGGCGAGGTACCTGATTGCAACAGCAGTACTGCTCCAGGAGGAGCGGTACTACCGCTGCAAACCAGCGGTACTACCGCCAGGCTGATTTCATCCTGGGTCAGTTTCTCGCCCCTCTCTCTTCCATCTTCGAACTTCTCGTGTTGTCATCTTAAAACCTGTCAACACTAAGGAACACGATTAGTTCAGTGAGTGTGTTGTCATTAACTCCAAAACGGAGTAATAGCAAATAATGCTCTTTCGGTATGGTTTCCATTAAAAAACACTTTAAACGATGGTCTGTGGATCACCAAGGGAAGACGGCATGGATGCAAACCAGGCTAATCCCGTGTTGTTTGTCACTGATTTACCTATCCCTGACTTAGGCACAACAATCAAATATATCAAGTGAGACCTATTTTGAATGCTAGACAACTGATCATATCCATCACCAATTCATCACCTCTAAGAAGTAAAAACGAAGTGTACCTGCAGCACAACAGCATTTCGCCCACCCTGCTAGGGCTACAATACGAGGTTCAACAATCATTAGCCAGAATAAGAAAACAAAAAACAACAAAAAAAAAGACAGAGAGACAATGGAACATAAGCAGAATTCTTGGTCAAAATTACACCAACCTGACCGAACACGTAACATAAATAAACAGTGAGAAGATGGACACACAAGATCACCTAGCAGGCAAGCTTGCTTGGAAAGCATATAACAAAGCGAAAGGAAATGAACCACGAGGCAAGTACACTACTCAAGTGAAGCAAGCTATTGTGCCTCCATCATGCCAGCTACATAATTGTCTCTGGAAATTAGATAATAGAGAGAAAGTTGGCAAATTAGATGATTAACTCCTACGGCTCAATTTTAACCATTGCGTGCTATGTCAAGATCGATCTCCAAGTGAAGTATACACAATGGAAGAAGCTGCAGCAAAGAAGCCCATTCATGCAACTCAGCAACCAGAATACAGATCTAGATACCTGTGGAGAAATTAATGTCATCAGCGAAACCATTTTATACTATTCTTCCAAGGAAAAGCTGTTAAAATTACTCTAGCTCATAATTTTTTATGATTCAAGAAATAAATATTAGCTTCATCATTGTGGAAAAAGTGCCAAAAACAGCAAAGTTGATCATTTTAGCGTTGTTATGGGGAAAACAACAATATAAAAAGAGATACCAGTCGGTAGTTTGTGGTCTAGTGAGTGGCACACTTCCAAGTTGTAGTGTTTGCACATTCTCAAGTATTTTTGCATTTTCTCCAAGAGGAAATTGTTGAACCATCTAACTTACCAGATCATTCACAATATTATTTATTACCATGGACATGAGGGATGCTTGGAGTAGAAAAGCAAAAGCATCTGGTTTCTAGTTATAGGCATATTCTTTTAAAATGCACAAGCTAGCTATTCACTAACTAACTGGATTTTAATCTAATTCAAGCCTAGAAACCTCAAGCAATGGATCGTAGACCCCATCTTATTAATTCATACTTTCATGGGTACCAAAATACATGTCATTTTTTAGCAACGGACAACAATATAACCATACTTATGATGATAAGCTAAAAATTGCAACACATGATGGAAGCAGTTGTTAGGATGAATCTCGACTGATGACTTTGTCCATGTGTTCAGTACAAAGTAAAAATCGCCTAATTTTGCCAAACTGAAGAAACTAGATTGCACACAAACCATAGCTACAGCCTAGAGCTAAGTTTCATCGTTCAGTTTCCAAGTTCCAATTGTTATACTGTATATCTTTATCTTGAGAAAAACAAATTGTGCTACAGCTATGTATCAATTGGCAGGATTTAGTTCAATTATTTTACAATGAACATGCCAGTCCTGGCTACTGAAGCAGAACTTATGACATGAACCAAATGAGAAACCGGGAGCACTTTTTTTCCCCAGATAATGACAATTACATAAACACCACAAGCATGGGGAGAGAACACTACAGAACAATCAATGCTATGTGTTGAACAGATCACCAAGCAGCAAAATAATAATTGATACACCACTACTTAAAATGGTTAGCTTAACACGAAAGGATGTGAAAGGCATTCCATCAAACAATTACCAAAAAGTGACATGGTTTTGCCGTTTTGGTAAACCAGCATGCAAAGGGATGCTATTACCTGCAGCATAGACACTTTCAAATGGATGATAGTGATGCAGTATTTCGGGTTTGGGAAGTTCCTTGAACTGCAATGGCTCAACCTGGACAGTGAAGAGTCTGAATTGGGTTGACAGGAAGACCAGATTACTTTCCTCAGCGAAGCCATGGATCGTTGGGTGCTCATCCGTATCCAGGGAAAGTAACTTGTCCAATTCAATAGTTGTTCCCATCACCCAAGATGCAACACCATCAGAATCGGTTTTCCTCTTCCATAATTGGGCAGTGAAGCCCGATACATTGAGAAAAGCGAGCCCACCACCCTCTGCCCGCATGACTGTGAAGCTGCTGACATAACCAGACATTCGAATCTGTATCACGGCTATCCTCTGCCTCTCCAAATCAAACTCAAGGACTTTTAACGAATCCCCAATAAGCAACCAGTTACGGGAATGCCCAACCAGCTTAGCGGGCTGCATACAAACCTGGAAACCATATGAAATCGGTGTAGAGATGAGATTACCCCACACTCCAGTCTCTGACGAGTAAACACATACGAGAATCTGACTATTCTCTAGTTCATCATTGTGGTCCACCACTGCCAAGACCACCTTGAAGTGTTGGACATCTCCGGTAGCAGAGCCGAGCACCGCCCCGTTGGTCGCCAGTGAAGGGGCTCCACACCAGGACCTGCTTCCGGATCCGTTCCAACAATAGTACGAAGCCATGGCGGCATCCGAGGGGAAAGATATAGCGATCGTCGTCATCGTCGTCGAGCTGCAATGAGAAGCGGCTGGGCGGCACACGATTGGGGGACTCAGAGTAGGTTCGAACCGTAGTTCGTCGAACTCTCCGTGGAAGAAACCGAGGAGGGGTGGGTTGCGGCGGTGGTGGCGGCGGAAGCGGCGGGAGAAAGCTGGATCAGAGACGAGGCGGCGCCAGCGCTTGGAGACGGCGGAGGCGCGCGGGAGGGAGGATGGCTGCGGAGGGAGGCGGACGAGGATCTCGGAGAGCAGGTCGTCGTCGTCCAGCGGCGCCGCCGCCGGCGACATCTCTACTGGCTCAGAGCTCATGAGTGGTTTGGGAGCAGCCGCCACGATGTGTAGTGAGTGAAGTGAAGTGCAGGTGACCTAAAGCGACACTGGATGAGGCTGGGTGCTCGTGAGTAGTGACAGTGAAATGAAGCCCACGAAGACACCACAGTTTGGATGTCTCTTTGGCCTGTTAACGCAATCAAAAAACACGTTTTTTTCTCCTAGTTTTCGCAAATTTCTTTAAACAAATAGGTTAATGGTTTATATTATCCCGGAACCAATGAACAAATTTCTTAGAAGAAATCATAAGCTCTGCCAAATAATTTATAGAGTGATAGAAGAGTTCGCTCGGTTAATAAGGAAAACCACCCTTAAAAAACACCAGGCCATGACGAGTCGTCGACGCATGAAAATCCAAACTCGAACACCCGCTACCAAAGCCACACATATGGAAACCTCCACGACATCATCTTCAGCACCCCTCAACGAGGCGGAGACTCCGACCTCATTCCAGCTGGCCAACAATCTCTACTACAAAAATATGCAGTGTCCTGTCTTCTGCCAGCGACGGACGAAATTGTGCGGTCGTGCGTCGCGGTCGTTGTACAGTTTAGTCCCTCTAAAAATTGGAAATCAACCCGCAGTCCTCACTTACCGGTTCGTTCCCTGAATAAAAGAAAAAAACTCGATTGACTCTTCCCCATCGAGAGACAACCTGCAGATCTCCGGCGACTACGACTGCCTCAGAGTGCCGCCGTCTCCCCGAAACCCCACCCAACCTCCCGCGACCCTCCCGTCCTCTCCCGCGTCAGAGCGCCGCCGTCTAGGTTTGGGGCTCTGCATCCTCCGACGCAGCCGGCCGTCCGCACGGGTGGATCTCTCCGCCTCTATCCGCGGAACTCGGAGCTCTCCACCTCCGCCTGCCTGAATGCCCTGAGTTATTCGCCGCCGAACGCATCCAGCCGGAGGTAGTCTGCCTCCTGGCCTCGGCGTCCTCAGTGGCGCCTCAAACTTCCTCGCGCACTGGCCCGCCTTTACACCAGGTCATCTTATCTTCTCCTCTCCATAGCACAGCAATCTCCACCTCGTCGTTGTTCAGCTGTCACCCGTGAATCCTGCTCCTTTCTATTCGCACGGCTTCTGCTGCAGGGCCGGAATCTGTGGCACGCGGAGCGCCACCGGCCGGAGCTCGCGTAGAGAGGTAAGCGCCTCCTTCTTGCGTGCTTTCTTTCTACTAGGTGGTAGCTGGGTGGGATTTGCGCTTCATTAGCACTTGGAGATTGATGCTGAGCTACCGTCCTTTGTTTCAGTTCCTCGTATATGGCTGTGAGCGCTGATGTGCATGAATTGACTCACACAGGCATAACTCTAACTCACAGGTAAAAAAGAAGCTGCTTTTTTTCCTATGCTTTTTGCTTGTTCAGTGACCATGTCGATCCCTGCATATTTTGCAAGGCCTTAGCACTAGGCCACGGCCACACTACCTGTGAAGCCATGGAGAATTTTCTTACACCGCATCAAATGGTTCAGTAAACGCTTGCAAGTGGTATACTACGGTAGATTAGAATTCTGGGTCTTCAAGTTCTAAACTAATTCGGTCTCACCCAAGCTGCAGTATGATCACTAACTTTCTGTTTTAGGCAAATCAACACTTTTAAATACCCGAGGCATTAATTGCATCATAATAAGTTCAGGCAAATAGAACTGTACAAGTGCGTGTTGTTTGATTCAGAAGTTCTATTTGCACTTCAATTCGGTTGTTTTCTTGGAGGTCTGACAAAACATCTTTTTTCACATGAATTTTGTCATAGATCAAACATAGATGTGCAGTGCATAATTACTTGCCATTTAGCAGCCATTGAATAGTGTATTATGTATGTTGATCTTGGAACCTTTTTTAATAATGGAATGAATGATCCGTTTTATTATGTTTTGTTGGTGTGCCTCTGCTTACTTTGTGTCGTCTAATGTCTTTCTGTTTTCGGGATTCCTTTGTTCTTTGCTAGGCGCAGATTCAGGATTGTGGAGGCTGTACCTTACAAACAAAGAATTGTTCTTCATTAGTAACTTGTATATAGCAGGCCAGTAAAAATATAATGCATGTACTGGCTGTTTGTAAATATTTTGCTGTACAGTTATATTTTTTAACAAAGGGTTGCTGTGGGGCTTTTTTACCTCACGGTCAAGGTTTTAAAAAAACGCACAAAATTGTACAGTTAGTTGGTATACTCTTTTCGAGGAGCTTCTGTTGAAACGTTAACTAATGAGATTCAAATGGTTATTCTTTTCTTCTCAAAATTTCCTTAATTAATGTAGCTTTTAGTGCCCATGTAGATTGCTGCTCTGTTCATAGCAGCCCTGTGTGTTTTACTTTCCTCTTTACCATAACTGCAATTCTTTTCAATTTTAATCAAGGAGTGAATAACTAAAGCACAAAATGATAATCTATGTTAGTTCAGACATGGAAGTTGGTAACTTTGTTTAAATGTGCACCGGTCACATCATGCAATGTTGAACTTTTTGTTTTATGATATTTTGATCATTTTCCATGTGTAAATTATAACTTATATCCCAACTAATCTTAGTGATTTAATTAGTCCCGTAGCAATGCCGCGGGGGCTCGCTATCTCCGCCGCATGCCCCATGGCACCTCCGCCCAGACGTGCGGGTGTCGCTATGTCCACCGCCGCCATCTTCCCATCCAGGACCGTGTCTCCCACCTCAAGTACTATTGCGAGCTTCCCCTTTGCATTATTTTTGCACTTTTCAGATTCTTGAGTGATGATTTTTCCTTCAAGTTCTTCCCAAAGACTAATTAATGATGATTGTTACTACCTGGCTACAATCACGGAATGGGGATTAATGCCTCCCGCTGCATCGTGGTCTCCAGCCTCAACCACTCTCAAGGTACTGCATTCACCTGCGGGAGCCTCCCCTTCGTGCTTGACACCCCCACTGCCTTGTGAATAATTTTTAACTTGCCTGTCACGTGTTTATTAGAATGCTTCACACAAAGATACATGATTTCCAATGAGCATCATTCTCCTTTTCTCAATTGTTGAAAATTAATACCAGTGCGCCATGCTTTATATGCAGATATTAAGATGGTTTAAGCAAGACTTGGACTAGAATAAAAGGATGGGGACCTATCAGTTTCAATCCGATGGTGACTCCAGTTGTTGGCAGGCCCTTTTGGCTTACAAGAATTTGACTAAATGACACACCTTTGTCAAATATTTCTTTGTTGTATTAGACACTTGGATCTTGGTTGCTTGTTATTTATCTCGCTGTTAATATGTTTTCATGAGTCCTGCGATGTTTATTTTTGTTACCTGATCCGAGCTTCATATAAGTTAACTCTATCGAATTTACTATCTTTCTTGTGTAATTCAGAAACGAGAAAGATAGTTGTAACCATTTTCCGACAAACTGTACGTGTCCTTGTATGTGTTGAAGAAACAAGAAAGTGTTGTTAATATTGTGGTTTTGATTATGACTGGAGTAGCCATTCTTGTTTCTGACAAACTTGGCAGAAGACGCATGCCATTTAATTGTAATTAGAACTTCGATGGTTAATTAGTTTATATATTGGTAATACAAAACCAGATCCTGCTATGCTTGGCTTTATATTTTGATTAGCTATACATAATCCACCATGGTTTTGCGGTACCTTTGCCTGTTTTTCGTTGTATATCTGAAACTTCAGACTTCCTACTCTAAATAAATTGCAAATGATCATTTTATTCTAAGATATTCTAAAGTTCTCTATGAAAAAACATGGACCACATGAATTCCAGTTAGTACATGTATGTGAACTTTGTCATTTTTTCCCAGCTCGGGTTATGTACTTCTATCATTATGTGTAGCACATAACATCATACTAATGAGTCTGATGTGTTTTATTGTAGGCTATAGCGGTATAAAATACCTACAAACCCATACCCGTAGTAATCCCTCCTCTAATGACGGACGAAATGACCAGGAAATTGCCTAATTATTACAGGATCAAATTAATTGCACCTCCTCTAATGACGTAATCCCTCCACGAATTAATTACCATTCGCTCCACCTACTAGGAAAGTTTCAGCAGGTCAGCGTGGTTAATGGGAGGCGTATCGGTTGTTTTCATTGGAGAATATTAAATGCTAATTATGCCTAATGAACAGAATCTCCTAATATTCGCAAGGGGAATATGGCCGCTCGTACCGCCGTGGAGGAGCTTGCCACTCGCGGACTCGCCTCGCCCAACTATGCGAACCGTCGTTCGCCCAACCATTTACGCAGAAAAAGGAAGTCGCCTTGGTGAGCCACTCAGCCCGGTGAGCATGCTCGCATCCTAGGAAGAAACTGTGTCTCCTTGCGTTTGAGCTTTGAGCAAAGCCAGAGTAAGCGTTGAGTGCTGGCGAAGAAGAGATTTAAGCACTCCATCTGCAGTTACGGCGGCGCGAGCGGCGAGTAGCAAGGTTCCCGTTGCATCGCGGTGAGGCGATCTCCCTTGCCGACACGGAGTTGAGGCGCCGCGGCCTCTTTCCAGACGCGACGTCCGGCGCGGCGGGCTCTTCCTCGCCGGAATCGACGGCCAGATACCGGCCAGACTCGAAGCCGCCGTTCTCTCTCTACTTTCCTTAGATAAATATTGGGTCAAATTCTTTCCGCCCCTTTTATTTATTTTCTACTGGCCAAAGGAGATACCGCGAGAATAATTAGTGACTTACCAATGCCTTCAAGCAAAGGAAGATTTGGCAAAATTTCATATTGGATCAATGTAAAAAATTATACATTGTAATGTTAATGGTTTTTAGAGCTATCTTTCATACACGTGGATATTTATGCATGCATTATATTTACAAGTGCATTGAAGAGAAAAATCAGAAAACCCGTAGCGACGCACGGGCATTCAACTAGTGCAAAGAAACGTACACGCCACATTAGTGGCACCAAGCATGCGTTGTCCAAACTGCCACAGACATGAAACACAAGGACATAAGGCAACCCCGACTTCTGTGAAAGAGAACGATTCACCACTCAATGCCTTCATTGTTGACATACAAGCACCTCGGAATGCAACACATCATCTAAAGGTGCACGCAAACTTCCCAAACTCATCAACGTCGTCCAGCAAACCTACGCAATGAACTACGAGGGTCCTCACCGCAGCACATCCAGCAAGCCTGCGCCATGCACTGCCAGCGACCTCGCCGCATCATGGGCATCGACAACACAACATGGCTGTATTACACATGTAATTACTTGGCAGAAGAAAAAACGTTGGAACCCAATTGTAACTTATTTATTTCCTCCCCGCAAAAAGAACTTAATTATTTCCATTCTAAAGAAGTTTCAGTAAAAACTCTAACCTGAACAAATATAAGGTTCTATCGAGTAGAACATTTGCCAATTACAGCCGGGCTTTAGCTGATCCTTTTGAAACCGATGGGAGAGTGCTCAGTTGCTGAAATACTGAATCTTGTGATAGAGATCATTTTATAATACGGAGTAGAAGATTTCACCCTTATATCACCATAAGATTTGAAACATGCCACAGTTCTTCATCCATCAATCAGATTTCAAGTGTCAGTCTACACCAAGTTGATACTTCTTTCCCCATTTCAGTCTCCCATTAAGTAGTAATTATGATTCTACGCTTATTATTTAGCAAATGTAGCGAGGCTTTATGTGCCTAGATTTTATTCAGCAAGTGTCATTTCTGAAGAGAATGCCCTCATTTGTTTTGTAGTGTCGTGAAAACATGTGGGCGAGCACCTTATGGTATTTATTGTTTATTGCAGTGAGAATATGCGCGTAAACACAGACACAAAAAATGCAAGCAAAGATCATCAGGTAGCCAAGCTTGCATCAACGTGCTTGGAAAGCATATAGCAAATGAACCACAAGGTAACCACTCGAAGCCAGTCAATGTTGGCAAATTAAATGACGAAGTACTACAAGTCCACTTCCCAGTTCACTGGCGCCCGCTATGAAGTTTGTCAATCTCCACATGAAGTAACCAAATGGAAGAACCTTCAGCAAACAAGCCCATTGCTGCATTTCGGCAGCAAAAATACAATTCTAGATACCTGTGGAGAAATTAATGTCAGTAGTCAAACCAAACTGTACTATTCATTCAGCCTGTTCAAGTTACACAAATTTCACAATTTTTGTACGGTTCGAACAGTAAACATTAGATTCACCATTGTGGATATTGTGGAAAAAAAAATCTCCAGCAATGTTGAAAAAAAAACAGCAACAGAAACAGAGAAGAGCAATTAAGTAATTTATAGTGTAGAGGTACACTTTCAACTCTATTGTTAGCATATTCTCGAGTGTTTTTGCCATCTCATCTGGGTGGAGGCTAAGAGAGCAGTGGTTCACATATCTCATATGGAGGAAAATGTTGAACCATCTAAACTACCACATCATTTCGATTATCAAAAGAACATTTCAGATACAACAACTAACATGCAGAAGATAAGCTTACCAGCTCAGCCAACACCTCATAATAGCATATCTAACCCGACAAGCATCTTATGTATTGTGCATAAGTTCTGCTCCACCATGTCCACCACCAGTGCCTGTTCCTACAAACACTAGAAGCCAAACAATGAAACAACCAATGATATTTCCAATGGAAGCCAAATAAATATGAGAAGGCATCAATGAGATATTTAGTTAAACTCACATGTGAATTTTGAGAAAGAAAAAATAGCTCAGCTTAGAATCTTTGATACATACTTAAGAATAGATAAACAAATCACACTTATTGTTAAATTCAAGAATATCCCTAATTAAACAGTATATACTCATTATATCGTGAAAATGAAAACCATGCACACTATGACTATCTGCTGATCAAAATAGAGAAGTTTACTAGAATTATCTTAGGCTCGTTCCACCCTTATGTGTTATGTCGACCAAAACAAAACATGCTCATACTAATAATTATAGCAACATAAGACCATTACTATTCTGATCTAGATTATCTGTAAGCAAATTCAGCCTGAACATATGAAATGAACTCAACTGTATTTCTCTGAAACAAATCGACTTGCCACTCAAAGCAGGACTCCCGCTCATGTGAATGAGCTATGTTTTGTAAACTGAAAACCAAATCGTTGTATAGATTTATGATTATTAGCCAGACAGGTGTTATCTTTGAAATGTACGCATTGAGTTATCTGTTTGGTATTTTAGTTCGTTCCGGCTAGTTTCAGCAAATCCCTCCCTCCCTCCCTTAAACTAGGTACCGGTAACAAAAAAAATATCTACATTATAACCATTACATAGAACACAACCACACAAGTATTTGGACTGAATAACATCACTACATGTCGAAATTAAAGATTAACATAAATAATTGATATGCGACACTACTTAAAATTGTTAGCTTAAGGCCAAAGAATGTGAACAGCATTCCATCGACCAAATAATGGAAAATAATCTGGTTTTGCTTTACTCGCAGTACAAAGGCTTTCCATTACCTGCAGTATAGACACTTTCAAATGGAATATAATAAGTCCAGCTGCCGATTTTGGGAAGTTTCTTGAACTGCAACGAATCAAGCTGAACCATGAGATGCCGAAGACTGACCACAGGAGCAACACATTATTTTCCTCAGCATACCCTAGTATATGTAGGGGTCGACGTTCGAACCTTAAATCCCAGGAAAGTAGCTTCTCCAGTTCGATAGCTCTTCTCAATCCCCATGAAACAATACCATTAGAATCGATCTTCCTCTTCCATAATTGAGCTTGGGCAGTGAGATATGACAAGAAGAGGAAACCCAGCCCACCACCCTCTGCCCGCGTAACTGTGAAGTTGTCCTCGTTAAATTCAGACATATCCATTGGCAGTTGCACCACAGCTAGGCTATGCCTCTCCAAGTTAAACTCCAGAATTTCACCAACATTCTTCGTGCCAAGCAACCAGTAAAGGGAATTCTCTACCAGCACAGCACGCACGACTGTATTAACTTGGGATGGAACTGGTGTTGAAATGAGATTACCCCATACGCCGGTCTCCGACACGTAAACGCAGCTGATGGCTAGCCAACTATGCAGCTCCTCGTCGTAGTCTGCCACTACCAAGACCACCTGGAAATGGACGTCTCCGGCACCAGCAGCGCGAAGCACCGCACCGCGTGGGGCTTTGTGCTCGAACACCGAGGGAACGGCAATGCTGTGCTCCTCTGCTGTGACAGGATCCCACACGACGATCCGATTTCCCAAGGCGCGGACGAAGAGCAGGAGGCCATGGCGGCATCCGACGAGCTGGAAGGCGCCGCCACGGCCGAACCGCAAGATCCTGAGCGGAACGCGATCCGGGGCCTCGAGAGTGGGTACGAAGGAGAGGTTGTCGAAATCTCTCACGTAGTAGCCGAGGAGGAGAGGGTTGTGGCGGTGGTGGAGGCGGAAGCGGCGGATGAATCGGGCGTCGGTGACGAGGCTGCGCCAGCTCCTGCAGACGGTGGAGACGCGCGGGAGGGAGGAGGGCTGCGGGGAAGGCGGAGGAGGATCTCGGAGAGCAGGTCCTCGTCTTCCAGCGGCGGGCGCGGAGCCGGCGAGCGGAGGCTGGGGCGGCGGAGGCTGCTCATCTCGCCCTAGTTGTTTTGTGTTGAAGGCAGGAAGGAAGAGCTGGAACCTGGAACGTGTGACCATGCAAAAAAAAAAAAAACCTGGAACGTGTGATACTGGGCCGAGGCTGGAGATAAAATGAGGTCCATGAAAAGCGTAAAGAGGTTTTGGTATGCATATATTGACGGCAACTTTGATCTCTGAAAAAAAAGTGGCCACAACTTCTCTAAGCAGAATTATAAAAAGTAACTCTTTAGGGTTTAGAAATTTAGATTTAGGTTTTTTCAAAAAAAAACATTGATTGTGAACCATGATCGCCAAAATTTATGACCACATATCTTTCGCACAGTTCGAGTATGATAATTTGGTCTTTCTGTGCAGGACATTTTTTGTGAGTTTTTTCTGAAACAAGGCAAAAGCTTTGCCTATTTAATTAATTAAGAGAGGCGTGTAATAATTACAAAAGAGCCTGGGAGAGCAAAGGGGTGTGCCAAAAGTTGGGCTTTTTCCCATCCCCAGGGCGGTATCTATTGAAGCCAAGGGGTGTGCAAATTTCTCAAGATGTAGGATGCCAATCCCTTCCATTTCTTTCAGACGGCCTACCTTGTCCCATTTTACTTTGTAGTTACCATCGGAGACCTTGTCCGAAGCCAACCAAAGGAATGTATCGCTATGACCTCAGTTCGAGGGCTGCAGGGGAAGGCGGAGGAGGATCTTAGAGAGCAGGTTGTCATCTTCCAGCAGGGGCGGTGGCGGCGCAAAAGAGCAAGGTCAGGGATGGCGGTTGCTCATCTCGCCCTCTTAACGGTTCTGGATGCGCGTGGCAGCAAGGGAAAAAATCACGTATGGTCACTGAACTATTCTGGCGCGTGCAAAAATGGCAACAAACTCAGGAAATGGCATTTTCGGGTGCTGGAACTTGTTCCGTCTGTGCACATACGATCACTGCAGCCGTTTACGTACGTATTTCGTCCACGTGGTGAGCCACGTCAGCCGTATGAGGGACGACGGGAGGAATAGAGCGCGTGTGCGGGGGTTTATGCAAAATGTCGTCGCCAGCTCAAACTCGTCATTCTTTTTTTTGCCAAATATCTCTTTGCAATTCCCCATTCGCCCCCTAACCCTAGATCGAGAGAGGAAGATGGCCGGCGGCGGGGATTGTGGCGGTAGCGTGAGCTCGGACAGCGTTTGTTCCGTTGTCGGTGTCGGTGGCGGTGGCGAGCCCGTGCAGCCTTGGTCTCGCGTCCGCGACGGCGACTACTTCTTCGAGACAATGCGGCGTGGCGAGGCCGACCTGCAACCGCCGGCTGGCCGCATTGTGCTCGCACGCACGACTGGGATGGTGGAGTTGGAGAAGAAGCTCTGTGATTGCTCGGTTTTCATGACCGTGGAAGGTGGGCGGCGCGCCCCGCCAGCTGCTCTGCTGCAGATTGCCAAGAGGCCACCCATCGTCAACCTGGCGAACACATGCTTCTCCGTCAAGCACTTCATCGGATGCAAGATGGCCGAGGTCGACGACGAGTCCAAGATGGCTGAGAACGGAAATGTCGAGCCGGACTGCCCTGCCAATGGCAAGCAGTATGCCACAGCAGAGATACCCGCGCAGGTAATTTTGCCTTACACTGACTTAGCTGTTGGTTCTTTCCCCGAATTTCTCTGTACATATATGATATATACCGTACTCAAGTTTGTCCTTGTGCAACCGGAATAATGACTACAAAATTAACTTCTAATTTAATATGCGAATAGATATACCATGTAATCTCATATGGCAGACAGATTGGATTTGAAGGAAGTGCCTGTAATTGGATGTGCCCGTGTTTAAATTACACATGCAATAAGAATTCATGTTAGACTGTCTGATGTGCTGGTAAGTTCGGATCTTACTGTGATTTAACAGGGCAGTGTGCTCCATACTGAGATTTCATATTCATTTTTCTTGACGTGGTAAAGGTCATTCCTTTGTTTAGAACGAGACGAGGCAGTTGGTTAACTTATATTATGTGCTTGAAGAGGTTATACTAGCCATTCCTGTAGCTCCCCCCCCCCCCCCCCCCCCCCCCCCCCCCCCCAAAGGTATGTTAGTGTGAAATCTGATATTCCCTTATAGTGTGGTTACGATATGAACTTATTTGTGTGTATTATTCAGCTCGATTTGTATGTACTGTCCGACTATCGACTTTGTGCAGAAATAGGGCAACAAGATTCAGGTATCTGATTTGAGGTTAGCAATGGACAATGTGAGAACATGCAGTTGCATTTTTGATTGGTATGGACTGATCTCAACTTTTCTCTTTCCTCCAAGTTCTTATGTTACACGATAAATATTCTGTTGATACTGGCATGAGGAGCCTCATATTTTAGAAGGTCATCTAAGTGCCCATTTGTTCTGTGCCTTACGGAAGTATTAGTGCGATATATTGATTTTGTTCCCAACTATGGTTCACTATTCGAATTCAGATACTTAACTGTTTTTCCTCACCTATATCCACAGCTCCTGCATACATGGTTGTGTTTTTCGGGGGTGAACTGAGTTCATATCTTCGAGTTCGAGCAAATGCTTTTGATTCTGTATAGTTGCGCTGCACTTCCGAATTGCAGATGTACTTAACTGGAAGATACTTGGGAAGGAGAATATAGGAGTAAGGAGATATCATGGGAGCACCAAGATAAAGAGTGAGCTTCTCATTACCTTAATAGTTCAGTGTTCTGTTGAAGTAATTTTGTTAACTGCATCATGATTCTGCTGTTGGCATTTTTGGTTTAGTTTGCAGGGAATAATGGAAATTATGAAGAAAAAAACTACTGTTTCCTAATACGTACATTAGTTAAGACTTAGGAAAGTGCAACTTCCTCAAGTTTCTTAAACATCTGTTACCTTTGGAACATGGAGTAGAACACAACATATAGCTTCTTATTTAACCTTGAAATAGTTGTCTTTAATCTTGACATGTAAATAGCTGCAGTTTATGGAAATATCATTCACATGTTAATTTTATCTGCATCTAGCAATCAATTTTATAAAGCGTTTCTACTATCAGTTTGACCGTCAGGTCTATAAAAAAAATTCACCGTCAGGTCTTTTGCGCAATCAGTTTGACCTGTGTGAATTTTGCGGCTGTACTGTGTCGGCATTTAAATTGTCCCCTGATAGTCTGATATTAAATCTATCACTATGCTCTGTTATCATTTTTACAATACTGGCTAGAGGCTTTTTATGTTCAGTGGTACTGATAGTCTGCACATGATAATGGTTTAGAAAGACACACAACATATACTCTACTGATCCTCCCTTCAAAACCAACATATTGGTATGAAATGTGAACATGGGTTTCTATTTTTCTACCGTTATTCTTCTATTTCAAAAAGTGAGTGTGGGTTTCTGGCTTGTATGCTTTCATTGCAGGTTTTCTGAAATTTCAGTTTGTAAAACATGTGATCAAACCCATGTTGTCTTTATACTACTGGCCTTGTCCGGATAGATGATGCAAGAAATATTGTGATAGCTGCTACGGATGCTTGCATATTCTCGGGCGTTGCAAACTTGCAATGCATAGAGCCGGATACCCTCCGACTACGGTCCTGTTCTTGGCAGACCAATAAGGAGCATAATGAAGCTACTCAGACAGGTGCTAGAATGGCTGATAGAATTTGTTAGAAAAATAGGCTAAATTTCAGAGAAATTGCAGCCAGATCTATTATCAAGCAGCAGCAGTGCTGTAACAGTTTATCAGGACCGAGACGATGATGTTCTTCCTACAGTGCATGCATTCAATGTGCTTGGAGCTGACAGTCCCAAAAACATGCTTAGAGCTGTGTTTAATCGTGTGAATTTAGCAGGTAACAACTTGAATGTGTGTGATATATGTTGTTGTCTACTGGGATATGACAGGTACTTGATAGAAGAGATGTACGATTAAATGACATGCAAAGGGCATGCAAAGGTTTTAAAAATAGCATTCATGTTTGACTAAATAAATATTAGTCGTGCAATATCTTACTAGTATTTCTAGGGGGAAGAGGAATACTGTTATGTGGTGGGCTTTATTTTTGTTCTGGGCTTCACTCACGCCTTACTCCACGTCCCTTCCACTGAAAAACAAAACTCCACATCCCCACGAGAAAGAAAAACCACTCCACATTGCACCTGCTCCCTGTTCGAGAGTCGAGACGATGGCCACCCTCCGCCGCCGCCCCAGCTCGCCGCCGGCGGGGCCGCTGGAGAACAACGACCTGCTCGCCGAGATCCTCCTACGCCTCCTCCCGCTGCCCTCCTCTCTCCCCCGCGCCTCCGCCGTCTCCACACGTTGGCGCAGCCTCGCCTCCGACCCCCGCTTCTGCCACCGATTCCGCGCACACCACCACCGCAATACTCCTCTCCTCGGCTGCTTCGTCAGATCAATATGCAAAAATCACTTCCTACCTGCTCTGGAGGCCCCCAATCGCATCCCGGAAGGCCGATTCACCTTCCCAATCCCCGACGATGCCCACTCCATGACCCTCGGATGCCGCCATGGCCTAGTGCTCACCTACTACCCTCGGAAGCACCTCCTGGTCTTTGATCCAGTCACCGGCGCCCAGCACCGCCTGCACATTCCCCCGGGGTTCCTCTTGGAGGGTGAATACCAGATCAGCGGGACGGTGCTGCGTGCTGCTCGAGACGTCCACCACTTCCAGGTGGTCTTGGTAGGTCACTGTGAGGGACAACATACACAATTGGTCGCCTCCAATTATTCGTCGGAGACCGGTGCATGGGGCAATCTCATCTCAACACCGCTTCCGTCCGACGATTCTAGCGGTTTTGTTAATCCCGACATCCCCGCTGTGATGGTTGGGGTTTCCCTTTACTGGTTTTTTGATGGGGATTCCTTTTACTGGTTGGTTGAATTTGATTTGGGTACGGGTAGCCTAGGTTTGATACCTGTGCCAGAGGCAGATAACCGTGTCATAACATTTGGCAGAATTTGGGTTATACCGGCAGAGGGTGGTGGCCTTGGTTTCCTCTACCTGTCAGGATTCAGCGCCATTTATGGAAGAGGAAGAAGGATTGTGATGGTGTTGCTTCATGGGTTATGGGAAGAACTATTGCACTGGACAAACTACTTTCCATTAATTCAGAGGAGGGGGGCGCCTATACATCATCGGGTTCGCTGAGGAAAATAATGTGGTCTTACTGTGGAGTTCTATCGGCATCTTCACGGTCCAGCTTGAATCATTGGAGTTCAATAAACTTCCTGGACCTGACGACTTCTTTCTTCACTTTACTCCATTTGAATGTGTCTATTCTGCAGGTAGATCGAAACCAAGTTATCTAATATTCTCATATTATTATTTTGCTCAATTATATAGTTCAAGTCTGAGGTAGCAAAAGCTTTGGCTGTTTAACCTATGGGCGTGCGCAAACTCAAAATCAATGATTGATAGAAATTACTTTTGAGGGTCATTTGCAAATTCTTTGTATATGAGTGGCACTAAATTTTATTTTCGCGTGGGTTTTGACATATTCAAGAATTGTGTAATGTGGCTCAGATGTTCCTCGCGACTCAAAACTCAATGGTTGCAAACTGAAGGCAATTAGATTAAAGACTTGATTGAACGAATTCAGATGTCAATACGATGGTTTTATATTTACATTCTAGCTTTTGACCTTTTGTGAAGAGATGTATGTCACAAGTCCAGTTGAGAATTCGGGCTAAAATTTATTTAAAGATAGGTTAAAAATGAATAGTCATTGTCACTTTAATCGCTATAATTTATTAGTTTGATTTATATTTTATCCAATATGGCATGGACCAAGCTTAAGAGTAACTTTAGATAACTTCTCTCTTTCCTATCTGCTAATAGTTGTGCATCTTCTTCATTTTATAGTATGACGTGTATATGTTTATACTGAAAAGAGTATATAATATTATTGGACTATTCTTTGTATTTGATAGTAGATATGGTTTTCTTTATCTATTCCCAATGTTGCAGCAAAACTGAATTATTTTTCTGAAATTGCAGCTGTGTGTTTATAAAAGTATCTTATTAATACCTTGTTGTATCTATTTGACTGTTCAGTGGAATCTCGTTGGTTCATTGACTTGTTATTCTTGTAGACAAGGGTATTGATGGTGGACACGGTGGAGCTGAACTTCCGCAAAATACATAATATGATTTTTCCACATGGACATGGTGTCGTGATGTATCGATTGAGCAGGTAGCAATCTGTTAGCGGTAGCATATTAAATGTTTTCCCTTTCCTTTCCTTTCCTTGTTGGGTATTTTTTATTTTTGTTTGCTCGTTGAACATTGCATTCGTTTTTGTCCTGTGGTTATGGATCTTTCATGTCCCAGGATGATTTGTTGTTCCCTCAAAGCAAATAATTGTTAACTAATAACACCTGAGCATTTGACTTCAAACTTTCTTTATATGTACGGGTTTGCATCAATGCCATTTCATATTATAGCTCATTTGGGATCCTTATAATATTAATACCAATTATGCTCTTTGGCGGTCGACTTAAATCTTGTGTCAGCTTATCTATGTTTTCATGCCGGTCTAACTCATTTACTCACATATGTAATCGTCCTTAGCCTCAACATAGTTTGTCTGGTCTAAACTACATGGTAGCTATTACTATAGCAATCTAATTTCTTCGATTTTGGTCATTGTAGATGTTGGCTGTCCATGATAAGAAAGACAATTTCAAAAGATTTGATAAGTTAGGGGTTATTTGGAATACTACTCTTTAGCTTCTACTTAGTCCATATTTAGCCAAAACTTGATAATGTGCTAGCAGTTGGAATTTAAGTGTGCCACTACAGATGAACTTTTTTCCTATTTATGTTCTTTGTTTCTAAAGTTGGTTTTGTCCAATAACTATGATGATTGGAGTTTTCAGCTTTTGGCACAATGTTGAATCTAATGTACAATCGTTCAAATCATACAGAAATTGAGAGATAAATTTAATGGCTATTTCATGTACGAATATTACAAATCAGTTTTGCTGATCACGTTTGCTTGCTCTGTAGGTATCTAGAGCTGCATTCTGGTTGCTGGATTAGGTGTAGGTTCTTCCATTTTGTGTGCTGTTCATGGGGCCTGTGATCTGCTCCACAAGGAAATTGACCGTCTATGTGTCATGTCCTGGTTAAGTGTGATGTGAACTTCTAGGAATTAATATTTCCTGGGCAGCTGTGAAGTGGGAATTAATATTTAACCTGTAGTAAACGTCCATCTGTTATCTTGTTTCTGTCGACGTTATTCAGAAATCAACTTGCTTCCATTTATGCTATAGTATTGGCCTTGTCTGTGCACATATCTTTTCTGTATCTTTTGCTCATGTACTACTAAGTCTCTGCTTTTGCTCCATGATATATCTTGTTTGCGTGTGTCAAATTGTATCCCAAAAAGATAGAGCATTGCTGACTTAGTGGACGATACCCTTTTTTGTGGTTTGAATTCGCGTCTATTCAGTAGCAGTGCTACTTGGACCGGGACTGCTTTTTTTTTGTTCTTTCCATGTGGACAGTTAGCTGACGCAAGGATTTGTAGGAATGTGATTTGAACTCGTAGGAATTAACATGCTCTGGTCAACTTAATGGGGAACTAATATTCTAAGCTTTGTATATTGTCTGATATCTGTAGGCAATATTTGAACTGGAATGAAGAAAAATCAAGTTGCATCGGTGAATGGCATAGCGTTGTGCCTGTCACTGAATCTTCCGTTCAAGTTGATTTGCAGGTCTGGGATGTTTTTATGAGTTGTATTAATTGACCTACTGAGTAGCAATGCTTCGGGGACAGTTTTTCTTCATTCTTTGGGATATCTGAATCTGAATTGTTTTATGAGCTAACATCTTGGAACATAGAGTGTGCTAGGGACATGGTGTGTTGCTCCTCTCGACTAGGGTCTCATGGATTTCCCATTCCCGTGCTTTGACGACCCCAATTCTCGGCACCAGAAGCAAAAACATTCGTATATTTATCATTAACTGTTACAGAACTACGCCCAAGTGTTAGATTATATGTGTACGAACTCTTATACGTCTTGTACCCCAAGTTAGGGTTAGGCATAGTCGGTTCTAAAGGGGATCGTAGGCAGAAAACAAAAAATTCCTAACAACGATAATCTTATACTAGCCAGGATCTATACTATGCAGATATACTATAACGGAGGAGACGGTATACATACCCTTTAGATCGTAAGCGTCGACGATAAAAAGATCTGTTTCGATGACGACGCGTGATGAAGACGATGGCGGCAATGACGATGGCTACGCCGACCTCATGGTGGTGGAGACGAACTCCTCCAAGCGCCCCAAATGTGGCGCCTCGCATGGAGTCGCACACGTACGGTGGAGATGACGACCTCTGGGCTCCGATCTAGGGACGAGCAGCGGAAGTAGAAGGACTGGAAGACCAGCAGCACGGCGGTGTGCGTATGGTGGAGAAACACTCAACCGTGCGCAACTTCAATTGCGGAGTCACGTCTAAACGGGAAAGAGAGAGGAAATGGTGCATTTTCAAAGGCATGGGGTGCACCATATATATAGGTGGAGGGAGGCTGCCAGGCTTGCCAGCCAGGCGGTGTGGGACTAAATCCCACACCCGCCGGCCAGCCATGGTGCGCCGGCCCTAGGTGGGCCCCATGTTGCCCACCTAGGCTGGCTGGTCCTCCCCCCTTTTTTTCTTTTTCTTTTTGGGGTTTTTCCCCTAATGGGCCTATGTAGGAAAACAACCTTTAAAAATTCGAAATTAATTAAATAAAAATATATTTAACTATTAATTACACTAATTAATATTAAATACATATTATCTAATTTGTTCTGGCTCCGAAAACTATTTCGTTGCTCTCCGGTCTCCATCGGAACTCTCTCGGAACAATTCCGGTGCTCTCTTCTATTTTCTCTTCTATGTCCAACCTATTATACAAGTCATCTCCCCTTAAGTGTGTTACCCTAGCGGTTCGAGATCTCGCCAGACATGATCGAGACACGCTCTTCGATCAATGACTATCAGTGGACCTTGGATACCCATGATCAGTCCCTGTGAGATAACGAATAACTTTTGTCGTTTGAACCTTAGACGTCGAGTCTTATACCTTTTGCCTGGCGATACTTAGTATGTCCGAGACTCAATCTTAGATATCGTGATACCTAGCTTGATCTCGTTATCGACAACACTATTCTTTACTCGTCGGTGATGTTACGTCCCCATGACCTAGTCACATGCTTGCAAGCTCATTGACGTAATCTCACCGAGTGGCCCCAGAGAATCTATCCTGCTATGCGGATTGGCAAATCTCGCTCTTGATCCCTCGTCTCAACATACTCCGTTCCGATACCCGAGAGAAACACCTTTATAGTCACACTTTTAAGATATGACGTTTGATACAATCAAAGTATCTTTTAGAAATAGCAATTAGAGTTGATCTCACGGTCGAAGGCGTAACGACTACGTACTACAAATATTAGATATGTCCATCACATCTTTCTTCCAATGATATGACTCCATTGTCAACTGACATCAATGTCACATGATCGGGAAACCAAGATCATCGATTGCACAATGAACTAGTTAAATAGAGGCTACTAGAGACCTGGTTGTTTACGTACCACACGTGTATTAATGTTTCCACTTAATACAGTTATAGCATGATACAAAACATATTATGAACATATGAGATATGATAAATAAAAACACTTTATTAATTGCCTCTAGGGCATATCTCCTTCAGTCTCCCACTTGCACTAGAGTACAATTTAATCTAGTTTACAACTTGGTAAAAGCTTAACACCTATAGCAACTTGGTGCATGCTCGTCTCGTGGGAGAGGAAGTTAGTCAACGGATCTCCCACATTGAGATCTGTATGTACTTTGCAACACTTCTATGTCACCTAGTTTGACATCATCCCGTAACTTACGATAACGGTGAAACATATGTTTGTCGATGAAGTGAGACTCGAAACTTCGCGTAGCATGGGCCTTAAAAGTCTAAAAGATCTATTAAGGGGAACCACGCATGCTCGGGAAAACCGCTCAGTCCAATCATACTTGCTACTTCTGAAGTAGCCATATATTCCTATACCCTACGAAGCACCGATATGGCAAGACGGACACGGCGATACCGGTACGGCGATACGGGACACGGCAATTTCAGAAAACAGCAATACGGCGATACGGAGAGTATATATATATATAAATAATAAAATGTAAAAATGCCCATAGAGGATACTTCCGATTGACAACCCCAATCGGTGCATCTTCAGCATCAAGCACTAGCAGTGTTGCTTGAACTCCCACCAACCGAAGACTGGCTGCCTGCCATGCCACCGCCAGCAGATGACATGCGGGTTTCTCACTCCCTAGAAAGAAAGCAGAGCAGCACATCAACCACAAGTCCACAACCACAACAGCAAGCAGATTCAGCAGTAGGCAGTAGCACAGCAAGCAGAGTAGAGCATAGAAGGAGCAGCAATCGTGAGGCAGAGCAAACTAGCAAAGGGCGGGAGGAGTTTACCTTGTTGCTGGCCAAGGGCGGGGACGGAGGCGACTCCAGGCGGCGGAGATGGACGAATCCCGGCGGGGCGATTCGAATCTGGGCGAGGGCGGCGCGATTCCAGCGACGGCAGCGCGATTTCAGGCGACGGCGGCGGGTGATATCGACTCCAAGCAGTAGTGGCGGTGCTCGATCCACTCCTGCCAAGCGAAGGAATAGATAGAGAGAGAGGGCGGGGGGCGTGGGGTTAGGGTTTAGTCATGGGCTTCTACCGGACTAGGCTCCTCCCGTGTCCCCGACGAGTCGCCGCCGTCCCTGCCGCGAATCGGAATCATTTTCTTTTCTTTTAATTCGGGAAAAAGGGACACGCTGGCGACGCGCGTATCAGCTAGTATCGGAGGGATACGTGTGTCGGGTACGTACGGTGCGGGGACGCGTTTGATTCTGCCGTATCGGTGCTTCGTAGCCTATACCTATGTAGATTATGCGACAGTGCATTCATATGCAACTTCGCAAGCTAACCATGTCTTTCTTCAAAACAAAGGACTTCTCCTGTATGAGATTTCTAGTCGTATGAGTCAGTGTCATAACTTGCACCATCGTAACTCTTTTACGGCAAGTTGTCTTTTCACTCTTACCCTATACCCGAAACATATCTTCAGTTCTCTTTAGACACCGAAACATATACTTAACGTTTTGTTCATTGATCCATCCAGGAATCACTCTAGAACCCGTTTTCAACCAAGAACTTGGGTCACACCAAGTTGAGCTTTCAGTCTGATAGAATCTATGGCTGAAGCATAGAGGATGTCGAACATCCTTTTGTTTCATTAGCTATCGCTGAAACGCCAAGATAAACTTAATATTTTACCTAGTCATACAAGAAAGGACCTTTTTCTTCGCTTGGTCTATTCTGAAAAACTTCAGAATCTTATGCTAGGAAAATATTCCGACTTAATGTTATTAAGCCCCTTTTGATCTATTCAAATTATAGACCTGATGCCTAATACTCCTAACTTCATTCATAGAAAATTTAATCTCTTAAATAATCATTTATACTTTGCTAGAGGATCTGTATCATTCTCAATATATCATTACATATAGAATCAGGAATGACACTTAGCTTCCACTTAAATACGTCATTCGTATATAAGACCAGGGAATTTCTTTTAGCTCCCACTCAAATATGCCATTCACATATAAGATCAAGAAAAGCTACTTAGCTCCCGCCCATGTTTCATATTAGAGGATCAAATATGTCATTCACATATAATATCAAATATGCCATTCACATATTAGAGGATCTGTATAATTTCTTTTTGTCTTCTACTTTCTCTCTAGGAGAGGCTTCTTGTCCTCCAAGTCTTGTACCCAATATATACTCGCCCATGATGCTCAATAATACATCCATCATATTCCGCCAATCTCATAATTCTATAGTTGTTTCCTGATCAAGGAATTGGTGGTTGTGGAGTTGCTGAATGCCAGTGCCCTACGTCTGGTCTCTGGTGGCACAGTCGTGCTTCTCCATCAACTCCAGACGTGTGCTTAGTATATGCAGTCGCGCGTGCCGAGTGGGCGCCTGTTCTCGGTCTTGTAGAGAGCACCAAGTATTCTGGAGCCAAAGCAAAGCTGCACACATAAACTTCTTGGTTCTTCTCAAGATTCCAGCTTTGGTTGCCAGGTGGGAGGCGCAAGGAAGAGGAAAGAAGAGGTAGTGAAATCCTTCCTCATCTCTGTTTAATTTAGTCCCACTTGTTCAAGCGGAAAAATATGATGGGATTTCGTGCTGATTGATGCTACACATGATCCTAATCCCCTGCCATGGTTGAAGGTTCAGTGCTGCTTCGAGGTTGCTCCCGGTTCTTGCATGGTGAATTCCCTTCCAGGCATCGAAAGGTAAAGCTGTGATTCTTCCAGATTTCCCCCCTCTTCCCCTCGTTCCATCACTACGATGGAATTGAAGCGATTTTTGTGCACTGACAAGACCTAATCATTGCTCGTCATCGTGAGATATTGCAGGCTAGGTGTTTGGGGAATTCCCTCCTTTGCAACAGCAGCAGAGCATAGGCTAAGGGGAGTAACAGGCCTTGCTTAGGTCTGAATTTCCTAAAATTAAATGGCATTACCATAATCATCAGTGGTAAACTTCCTGAATAAACACTTCCTTTGCTATATCAGATCTTCAAACTCTAAGTGGCAGTTTTGTTATTTTAGAACCAGATAAAACAATTTATTTGCATAGATCATTGCATATGTGCTTGATCGGTTTTTGACCTTCAATCACAATTCCTTTCTGTTGTCAAGTGTGAAACATGGTTTCTGGTCATTTTCTGATGCATGATATGACATTGTCAATTAATTTCGTTCTGCTTGCCTGGTTAATACCGTTTATATGTAAGTAGGGTACGCTTGCTCTAGTAATCATATTTGTGACTGTTGCATATTATGCCTTTGATTACTTGGTCTGATGAGTTCATTTGTTATTGCAGATTGTTTTTTTGCAAATGATGCCCACTGATACATTGGGCATAAGACTGTACAGAGTCCATAACTGGGTTTGTGTTGAACTGAACGGCGGCCATCAGAAAAAGTGACAGGCTCTAGATGATGATTTTGTTCTGTTCTGTATAATCCTGTAAATATTTGTGCCATTGCATAAGAACAATCATGTTATGTTCTTTTCCTTTTATTCGTGGGTGTTGAACTAGTGGGTGGCATCCAAACACTCTTCTACATGGATAGCAACTCTGAAGGATTGTGGGAGAACTCTCTGGGTACCAGGTTGCTTGGAGGACTACTGATGTTTGCAACATATATAACTACCTGTTTTTAGGACATATACAATGCAGTCTGTCATACATCGTTATTGCCATGAAAGGACAGGGCACGGAACGCTAAAACAAAATCACAAGTATGGCTGAATTTTGTATTTATAGTATGGGCGTACAACAAAATCAACTGGAGTTAAAATCTGCATTATCTGTTGAAATAGAAACTTCAAGGATAGAAAAAAAACTCAAATGGCAGAGCCTGAATCACAAATATTGGTCAGAAATCAGAAATAAGCAGACATGATTGCGCAAAATGGACAGTACCAAGTGAAGAAGATCTCTGAACGATAGGTCCAAAGGATCCCAATCGATACTCCAGTGAGATCTAAATCTGTACGATTTTAGGCACTTCAGCAAAGCTCAAATGTCTCCTCTGGGACAGTGCCTGAACAGTTCTAAAAAACGAACCACATAGACAAATCCATTATTCATGAGTAGCTTACTCCAAATGTGAAAATTGATCATGTCAAAGGAACAAAGTTGAACATTTTTTTGGGTATCCATCAAGTTATAGGCCAAGAAAGAACACTCGAGCAACATATAATATCATCATTGTTTGAACACTGCGACACTAACCATATCGCTTTGTGCGCTGGCTGAGTTTTACAACACAGATTTCAAGTGAACAAGTAATGGCAGGAATTAGCAGCATCTTTGACAACACAACATTTTCTTGTCTACATATTTTTGTTCAGCGATAGGGCACATCACTCCCTTCTTCGGCTTTTGTGATGGTGATGGTGGCGATGCTTGGATTTCTTCTTATCTTTCCTCTCCTTTCTCTCTTTTTTCTCCGACTTCTCCTTTCTTTTTTTCTTTTCCCTGTCAGGTTCAGAGCTGGATGGCTCCCTGTCCAAATTTTCTCTATGCCAACAATCATCAGGAGACTTCGATCTCAAAAAAAGCGGCCTCTCTGGACCTTGTACTCGGCGTTCCCATTTTTCTTCCAAACGTGTATCACCGCTACGTTCATTGTCTTGACAATGCAACGAAGCCTTAAGGTATGGTCCCGGCTCATCCATCCTAGAGCCAATGGCCCCTCTTCCTCGCTTTACCCTAACATAGCATCAAATTACACCTTTTGTCAACAACACTGCAGATATGTAATAGATTGAAATGTGCGCAAGTTAAACATATCACCTCCCCTTAAAAACATTACCTAATAGGATATGGCAACCTCAACAGAATAATGTAAATACTAGTATACTACGACTATAAACACACAGATAATTTGCAATGTTGCATCACGTTTGACATAAAAGCAGGAGAGCAGAGTCTGTCAGATGCCAACCAACATATTGTCCGCTTGTTCAATCGAGAAGCTAATGGACATTTAAACTAACCTTGAATGAAGAAACTTTTCAACTTCATCATCCCCTAGGCTGTCCTTCTGATCGGAGTAGGAACTATTATAAGCTATGCCTTCTTCAATCTTTGAGCTGGAGCTCTGATTGCTCGAGTCACCTTTACGTTTCTCGCCTCTGGGTCACTGTGATCTTTATATCTTCTTTTCATCTTAGACTCAAGTTCGAGTTCCTTCTCCCTAGCACGCCACATTTCATCAACTTCCACAACACGGTTTGCTGCGGTCGAACATCAAGTGTCAATTTAATAACTAATACATGAGAGCTAAATGATTTATTTTTATAATATGATAAAGTTATAAGTAGTCTGATGCTTATTTAGTGAACCACCCCAAGAGGAAGCAATTTTACATGATGCCTACACAACTGTAAACATGCAACAGCCTTCAATTGTGAGTAGTTTTGGCTGGATTCTCCTAGCGAGAAGATTTCACAAGGACACAGTAATAAGACATTTTTTCAGTAAACAAAAAAAGGTTAACTAATCGACTAAAAACACAGGTAAGTAGAAGTGCTTTGATCAGGTAATCAACACCAGAAGGCCAGTACAATGAAAAGAAACATGATGCTAACCTTGTTGAACTCCGCGCACTGTGGCTGTGAGAAACCGGAGTTTGGACGATGCCTAACATTAGGCTTACGCAGATATGCATGAACACCCTCCTTGTCAGCCTCCAACTGTAATCTCCGTGCTTCTTCAAGGAGTAATGAAGCAAGACGGTTCTCTGTGTCCAGATCCATTGCCTAATTTGCACTTCAGCAACTACGGAGACAGCAATGAAATATTCAGTACAGTAAAACAACATTCAAGTTTGATCAAGGGCAATATCCCCAGAAGAATTTATTAGCACTTAGCCACAAGTATCTCAAAACTCGATAAAAAAAGGCTTTCAGACCATTTCGATGTTTGATCTATGAATACTACAGGTTATATACAACCCCAAAGTTTTCGAACTGACTTCATATGTTAGATTAGAATTTTAAGTTTTACTATTGCATTAACCTGGACTACTGAAGAACCTATACTTAGAAGTAATTTTTAATACTTGTAGCACCATGCAGAATTCGGCGCCCAATTTCAGATTACTATTTCTAATCAGTAATCAGAACAAAGCTGCACGATTCAGGAATCAGGATAGCACACCTAGTTAGGTAAGCAAGAGGCAATAGGGCGAGAAGGTGCAGGTTAATGCTTGGATGCAGGCTCTTTTAACATATAAATGCAGCAAAGTATGTCTCCATGCTTTACTATTGCGCAAAACGAGACTAGAAACTCGCGTTACTACCACAGTCAATCCTACATGCTAATGAATCTCACCAAAAGGTTGCTGTAACAAGAGCATCCATAAAAGTTTCACGGCTGTTCAACCTCAGCAATACATGCCTCCTACGAGTAGGGGCGGGGAAAGGGGGCGTTCAATTCAAGCCCCAATTTTCTTCTTTGGAAATTAAACTTGCTGCGACGAATTAAACGAGGTTAACCGCGATTGTTCATGGAGAAGAAGAGCAGCACAAAGGAAGGGATCTGGTTGGATACGATTGCGCACGCTACATATAAAGATAGGAGTAGAACAAAGAACAATCTGGGACGGCTAGGGTTTCCTTACCAACGGAATCAACGGAGCCCGGCTGGATCTTGAATCCCCAAAGTTCAAAGGTAGAGAGGTGGGGCGGTGTGCTCCGGCGGAAGGAGGAGGACCGGGAGATGAGGGGCGAGTTCCCTTTTGTTTTCGACTTCGAGGACGGCGGCCAGCGCCTAGGCCCTAGAGGGTGACTCGTTGCGTGGATTTGGAATGGGCACAAAATAGAAAGCCGCCCCACCTCTCTACCTTTGAACTTTGGGGATTCAAGATCCAGCCGAGCTCCGTTGATTCCGTTGGTAAGGAAACCCTAGCCGTCCCGGATTGTTCTTTGTTCTACTCCTATCTTTATATGTAGCGTGCGCAATCATATCCAACCAGATCCCTTCCTTCGTGCTGCTCTTCTTCTCCATGAACGATCGCGGTTA
The DNA here is from genome assembly GCA_947311845.1 of Poa pratensis. NCBI lineage: Eukaryota > Viridiplantae > Streptophyta > Magnoliopsida > Poales > Poaceae > Poa > Poa pratensis. The sequence continues at coordinate 31,086,929 of CAMZMU010000099.1, forward strand.
ACCCCGTTTAATTCGTCGCAGCAAATTTAATTTCCAAAGAAGAAGAAAATTGGGGCTTGAATTGACCGCCCCTCTCCCCGCCCTACTCGTAGGAGGCATGTATTGCTGAGGTTGAACAGTCGTGAAACTTTTATGGATTCTCTTGTTACAACAACCTCTTTGTGAGATTTATTAGCATGTATGATTGATTGTGGTAGTAACGCGAGTTTCTAGTCTCGTTTTGCGCAATAGTAAAGCATGGAGACATACTTTGCTGCATTTATATGTTATAAGAGCCTGCATCCAAGCATTAACATGCACCTTCTCGCCCTATTGCCTCTTTGATGAGGGACAGTAGAAAAATAAAATAAAAAAATAAACTAGGAGTCAAATCCTTTATTGCTTCTACACACTTCTACTATACTCTACATAATTTGGCACTATAGCCATATGTTGTGTAGTGGTTTCTAGAGTGTTCCAGCCATGAGTAGTAACTAGGTTGTTTGTATTTGCTTTCCTAGCTTTAAGTAGTGTACTCTAGAACCTTCTAGCTTTAAGTAGAGCTAAGTAGTGAAAGCTCATGGAGCCTATAAATAGAGGTCCTCACCTCTACATATGTAACCAGCCTATGTACACTCTACCTATCAATAATAAGAACTTGTGTTCTGTCCTAAAGATCTTGGATTAGATCTTGTGTGTTAAAGAGTTTGGATTGAACTCTTGGCAGCCCACGCCTCTAGAGCGATATCTAGCGCAGCACGTTGAAGTGGTTCCTTCAACATTTGTGCTGTCCACGTTGTAGCAGCAAGGTGGAGCTGTTCCTCCACAGCCTTGTGCTGCTTCAGGTGGTATCAGAGCCTTGCTGATCCGTTCCAGCTCTTGGTGTACTCTTTGAAAGTAAGCTGCAGCAAGCAATGGAGGAATTGGGAAAGAGAATAGATGCTGCAGAACAACAAATCCAAGCGCTACGTGAAGATCTTAACCGGAGATTCGATCAGCTGGTTGAGATGATAAGAAAGGGTGTTCCTCCTACTGCCAATGAAGGTGATTCATCAAAGGAGGAAGAAGATATTCGGCAGCGAAGGAAGGGAGGTCATCTTGAAGTAAAAACACCTCAACGACATGTTGTTCATGGTACCTCAAGAAGGCCAACTTATGCTGAAGCTTCTGGAGATGAGGAATATGATGAGACCCTTGAAGAACCTGATCTCTATGCATATCCAAGAGTACCCAACCCTACATATGCAAGGGATACATACAAGGTGAAAGCTGAGATCCCAACTTTTAATGGAAATGTTGATATTGAAGGGTGCCTTGATTGGTTATATGAAGTGGAGACTTTCTTTGAGGTCATGAATATTCCAGAAGACCGTAGAGTTTCTTTGGTCGCATACAAGTTGAAAGGAGGAGCTGGTGCATGGTGGCATCGCCTTCAAGAAGACCGCAGACTAAGAGGAGAACCTCGTGTGAGATCTTGGCGGCAGATGAAGAGTCTTTTAAAAGGGAGATTCTTGCCTGCAGATTATGATCAGATCCTATTTATTCAGTTTCAAAACTGTGCTCAAGGAAAGAGGACTGTTTCAGAGTATACAGAAGAGTTTCTAAGGCTACAAGTGAGGTGCAACCTTGCTGAAACTGAAGATCAACAAGTTGCAAGGTACATCAATGGTCTCAATGATACTATTCAGGATCGTTTGATGATGCAACAAATTTGGTCCATTGACCAAGCACAAGCTCTTGCATTAAAGGCTGAAAGGTTGGCAAGGACAAGAAAGGCAAGTAAGGCTCCATTTCCTCATACTGAAGGTTCATCTAGGAGTCACTCCCATACAGTGGAAGAGAAGTCCGCTCAACCCAAGGCAAAACAACCTGCCCCAAGGCAAGCTGGCAAGAGTAGGACAAAGCCGGTGGTAAAATGCTATAAATGTGGTGAAGAGGGACATGTGTCTAGCAATTGCCCATTGAGGAAATTCGCCAACACAACTATCCATGATGATGGAGATGACGAAGAGTATGAATCTGAGGATGTAGAAGGACAAGATGTTTGTGAAGAAGAAGGTGAAGAGGTGGTGTGTGTGATTCAACGTCTCTTGTGCTCGACACCACAGCCCGACAACACACAACGGAAGAAAATATTTGAGAGCAAATGTACCGTGAATGGCAAGGTATGCAAATTAGTGATTGACAGTTGCAGCTGTGAGAATCTTATCTCTCAGAATTTGGTGAACCATTTAAAGCTTGAGACTCATGATCACCCAAATCCCTACAATATTGGATGGATCAAGAAAGGGGTGAATATGAGGATCACCAAACAATGCAACCTGCCACTCTCGTTGGGTAAGTACTATCGCTCCAATGTTTGTGTGATGTTGTTGATATGGATGCCAGCCATGTTCTTCTTGGAAGACCTTGGCAGTTTGATGTGGATTCTACACACAAAGGGAAGGAAAATTCTTACTCTTTCACTTGGAATAAGCGAAAGATCATTATAGTACCAAACCAATCAGATGCCAAAACCTCTAAGGAGGAGGAGAAGAACATGTTAACTATTTCTCACACCTCTAGCGAGTTTATGGAAGACTTAAAGGAGGCAAATGTGTGTGCTGCACTTATTGTGAAAGGTGAAGAGCAACCGGTGGTTGAAATTCCAGCAAAGGTACATGGCCTACTAGCTGAATTCCAGAGCATACTTGGAGAGCCACAAGGCCTACCGCCGATGAGAGGAATTCAACATCGAATTGACCTAATTCCGGGAGCAAGTCTTCCTAATCTTCCACACTACCGGATGAGCCCAAAAGAGCATGCTATACTGAAGGAAAAGGTGGAGGAATTGCTGCAAAAGGGGCACATTCGAGAAAGTATCAGTCCATGCGCCGTACCAGCTTTGATCACGCCAAAGAAGGATGGGTCTTGGCGCATGTGTACGGATAGTAGAGCCATCAACAAGATCACCGTAAGGTATAGATTCCCTATTCCCCGTTTGGATGACATGTTAGATCAGCTTAGTGGCGCAAGAGTGTTCACAAAGCTCGATTTGAAGAGCGGATATCATCAAATTCGCATTAGACCCGGGGATGAATGGAAAACAGCGTTCAAGACAAAGGAAGGGTTGTTTGAATGGATGGTCATGCCATTTGGACTCTCAAATGCACCAAGTACCTTTATGCACTTGATGAACCAGGTACTTCGACCCTTCTTATCCCACTTTGTTGTGGTTTATTTTGATGATATCTTGATATATAGTAAAGATGAAGATGAACACTTGGATCACATCCGTAAGGTGCTATGGGTACTAAAGGAAAACGAACTTTATGTGAACTTGAAGAAATGTGTTTTCCTTCAAACACGACTTATTTTCTTGGGGTTTGTCATAACAAGTGAGGCATTCATGTTGATGACTCTAAAGTTGAAGCAATCAGAGAATGGCCAACTCCAAAGACTATCTCAGAGGTGAGAAGCTTCCATGGTCTTGCAACGTTCTATAGGCGGTTTGTGAAGAATTTCAGTACGATCATGGCACCAATCACTGAATGTCTAAAGAAAGGGAAATTTCAATGGAACGAATTAGCTGAAGCTAGTTTCAAGGAAATAAAGGAAAAATTGTCACAAGCACCAGTCTTGGCGCTACCTGATTTCAGTAAGACTTTTGAGCTGGAGTGCGACGCTAGTGGAGTAGGCATTGGGGCTGTTCTATCTCAAGAACGAAAACCCATTGCTTTCTTCAGTGAGAAGCTAAGCGAAGCAAGACAAAAGTGGAGCACCTATCAGCAAGAATTATATGCTGTTTTTAGGGCTTTAAAGACTTGGGAAGTCTATCTGTTGCCTAAGGAGTTTATTGTCTACACTGACCATCAATCCTTGAAGCATTTTAGGAATCAAAAGCATGTGGATCGCATGTTAGCAAGATGGGCAGCCTATTTGGAGAGGTTTAATTATCTCATTGTGCACAAATCTGGAGCCACCAACAGAGTAGCCGATGCTTTGAGTCGCGTGCATGCCTCTTGACTTCTTTTGAGGCTGAACTTCCCGGCATGGATCAACTAAAGGAGTTGTATGAGGAGGACGAAGACTTTGGCCATGTTTGGGTAAAGCACATGAGAGGCCAGCCATTAGGTGACGACTATTTGGTGCAAGATGGCTATCTCTTCAAGAATGATCGCTTGTGCATCCCAAGAAGTTCTCTACGTGACAAGTTAATTAGAGAGCTCCATTCTAGTGATCTTAGTGGCCATGTTGGACGCGACAAGACTATCGCTAACCTGGAGGATCGTTACTTTTGGCCACAACTAAAGAGAGATGCTGGAAAGTTTGTTCAGCGATGCCCCGTATGTCAAACCTGCAAAGGCCAAGTCACGAACACAGGGTTGTACATGCCTTTGCCTGTTCCTGAAGCTCCATGGGAGGATCTCTCTATGGACTTTGTCTTGGGTTTGCCAAGAACAAGGCGCGGGAATGATGCAGTGTTTGTCGTGGTGGACAGATTTCTAAAATGGCTCATTTCATTCCATGCCGCAAGACAACAGATGCGCATCATGTGGCAAATTTGTTCTTTCGAGAAGTGGTCAGACTTCATGGGGTCCCAAGGTCCATCGTCTCGGACCGTGATAGCAAGTTTCTAGCTGCATTTTGGCTCACTTTGTGGAAGCAGTTCAACACTGAATTAAAATTTTCTAGTACTGCGCACCCACAAACAGATGGGCAAACGGAAGTTGTGAACAAGTTTTTGGGTAATCTGATCCGTTGCATTTGTGGAGATAGAAAGGGACAATGGGATTTAGCTTTATCCCTTGCTGAATTCTCCTACAACAACTCCAAGCATAGATCAACAGGCAGGAGTCCTTTCTCTATTGTCTACACTAAAGTTCCAACACATGTGGTGGATCTAGTGAAGCTACCATCAAAGGGAAACTCAAAAGCAGCATTGTCCTTTGCTGATAACTACACCGAACTATTTGAAGAAATTCGCCATGTGTTGGAGGCGCAAAATCAGAAGTACAAACAGCTAGCTGATTGCAAACGGAGGTTAAGACATTCCAAGTTGGTGACAAGGTAATGGTATACCTTCGTAAAGAAAGACTGCCTTTAGGCATCAAAGGGAAGCTTAGGCAGCGGAAATATGGACCCTTCTCAATTCTGAGGAAGATAAATGACAATGCCTATGTGATAGATCTTCCAACTGACATGGGAATCTCCAACACATTCAATGTGGCTGACCTGGCTCTTTACCATCCAGAACAAGCACTTTATGAGATAACTCGAGGTCGAGTTCTAAACAACCAGGGGAGGATGATGAGGGACAGTAGAAAAATAAAATAAAAATAAACTAGGAGTCAAATCCTTTATTGCTTCTACACACTTCTACTATACTCTACATAATTTGGCACTATAGCCATATGTTGTGTAGTGGTTTCTAGAGTGTTCCAGCCATGAGTAGTAACTAGGTTGTTTGTATTTGCTTTCCTAGCTTTAAGTAGTGTACTCTAGAACCTTCTAGCTTTAAGTAGAGCTAAGTAGTGAAAGCTCATGGAGCCTATAAATAGAGGTCCTCACCTCTACCTATGTAACCAGCCTATGTACACTCTACCTATCAATAATAAGAACTTGTGTTCTGTCCTAAAGATCTTGGATTAGATCTTGTGTGTTAAAGAGTTTGGATTGAACTCTTGGCAGCCCACGCCTCTAGAGCGATATCTAGCGCAGCACGTTGAAGTGGTTCCTTCAACATTTGTGCTGTCCACGTTGTAGCAGCAAGGTGGAGTTGTTCCTCCACAGCCTTGTGCTGCTTCACTCTTGCTTACCTAACTAGGTGTGCTATCCTGACTCCTGATTTCTGAATCGTGCAGCTTTGTTGTGATTACTGATTAGAAATAGTAATCTGAAATTGGGGGCCGAATTCTACATGGTGCTACATAGTCCAGGTTAATGCAATAGTAAAACTTAAAATTCTAATCTAACATATGAAGTCAGTTCGAAAATGGCCTTCGACATTGCAAACTAATACCAAGCTATAACAAAAAAAAACTACATAATTACTATAACAATACCACAACCATAATTTGTACAGCATGTAGCATCAGCAACATTGTCACACAAAAACAATTTCACAACAGCATGAGCAGGCAACATCATCACAGCAGTGTTTCCATCAATACTAGAGCAAGCAAATGACAAATTTGTGCTCAGAATTACACCACTAGCCTACCAAGAAGCTTTAACAATTTGACTACAATTTACAGCAGTACCAAAGAGCAGTAGCATAGAAAGAACATCACAAATTTGAGCTCATCAAATTAAAAAAAAAGGGACGGTCGCATACCTTGACTCGGACGACGATTCCGGCAGGGAGTAGGTCGGGTGGCGAGCTAGGACGGCGGGAGTAGGCGACCTGAGGAGCCTGGGTGGTACGAGGACGTCGGGGAGGAGCTTCGTGGCGGGGACGGCGACGACAGCAGGGAAAAGGTCGGGCGACGGCGAGCTCAAGCGATGGCGTCGGGCGGAGGATGGGTTCGGGCGAGGAGACGGCAGGAACAGGGTAGGTCGAGCACAGAGGGAGGGGATCCGGCGACGGGGAGGAGGTCCGGCGCCTGGGGCTCGTACCTCGCCGCCGGGATGGGAGATGGGAGTTGGCAGCGCTGCTCCAAGAAACCTAGCTCGCACTGGATGACGGGAACGATTGGGGAAAATGGGAGACGAGAGAAAAAAAAAAAAAGGACTGCGAGGGGAAAAAGACTGGCGGTGGCATTTGCTCGTAATATGGTCAAACGAAATGTCCTGTTTCGAAAACGCTTCGGTGCTTTCCCGTCCGCGTCTATTTCGGTCGGTGGTTTTGCCGAAGCCCACAGCCAAAGCATCCCCGTTTGGTTCGGTTTGCCTGCTTTTTCCATTGGAGAGCAAACAAAACCCTAACAAACACCCATCGAGTTTTCTACTTCTAGGAAGACCAGACATTGGTAGATTCGACGATTTTTGCCTAGCTGCTAGTTCAGATAGGAAAATAAATTATTTGAGTTTAAACTTGAAGCATTTCTTTAGCCAAAACTTGCAAACAAGATTCACCTTTATAAGAGCATCAATTTAAAAACGAAAAACTCAACCACTTACTTATTTTTTTCATATCAATGGCGGGTAGGGGCTTTCAGTAATCTTGCAAGTCTCTATAGGTGATCCTTATATTTGCACGAGCTTCCCTTCCTCCCATGACATACAATAATATTGTGAAGAATCAGACCGACGAGGGATCAAATATTGTGACTATGAAAGGAATAATTGCCTACATTCTTCGTGTGTACTGTTTTTTCCCCATGCAGATAAAAGGCGTGCAAAAGCTATAAATGTATATACCAAAAATTTATATCCAAATCGAAATTGTGGGTTAAACGCAAGAAATAGAAGAGACACACGAGTTACAACTTAGTTTGCTTCAATTTGATCCTCGCAGGAAGAAGTTCGTAGGATTAGCTGGGGTGCATATTTAGGTGGAAGATAAGGAAAAAAGTCCCAAGAAATTTGAATCATATGATTGTGTCAAAGGAATTTCACATAATATAAATAATTAGATAGAAGGGGATCTTTTTCTCCTTTCCATTCTCTTTTAAGAATATCGGGTTTTATACAAAACATAGCACGCACAAAAAAGATATCGAGATCTATTCGGAAATTTTTTGTTCAGAATTTGTCAACATATTGAATTGCTTTTGTCTGGGGTTAGGAGCATCTACATTCTACTCCCATGCATTAAAGTGAATTTCACTATGAAACTCCATAAATTGAAACCGGAGTCAATACTATAATTTTCTCATCTCAAATATTATATATTTATTCTGTCATGACTTTTGCTATAGAGAAAGAGAGAGATAAGGAGAAAAAAGCGGTAAACAGTTAAATGACACTTCCTCCGATCAAACTTAAGTGTCACCGTTTTAAACTGAGATTAGTTCATAATTGCGACACTTAATATAAATCGGTGGGAGTATTTCATATGCAATATTTTTATCAGCCCGTTGTAACGTACCGAGGATTGAGCTAATTGTTGTGGTTAAGTAAAAAAGTACGATATGCCTATGCCATTGTAGTTTTCAATAGTTGGTATCCTTATTTTTTTTCCCATGCGAGGAGTTAAGTTCGAGATGTGTCAAGTCCCGAACAATAAGGTTGTGCCATAATTTGAAGGAGATATGTCCTAGAGGCAATTAATAAAGATGTTTTATTTGTCATATCTCATTTGTTCATAATACGTTTTATACCATGCTATAACTGTATTAAGCGGAAACATTAATGCACGTGTGGTATGTAAACAACCAGGTCCCTAGTAGCCTCTTTACTAGTCCGTTGTGCGATTGATGATCGAGGTTTCCCGATCATGTGACATTCATGTCAGTTGACAATGGAGTCAATCATTAGGTGAATGATGTGATGGACGCACCCAATATTTGTAGGACGTAGTCATTACACATTTGACCGTGAGATCAACTTGAATTGTTGTTTCTAAAATATACTTTGATTGCATCAAACGTCATATCTTACATAGTGTGACAATAAAGGTGTCCCTATCGGGTATCGGAAGGAAGTAGTTGAGGCGAGGGATCAAGAGCGGGATTTGCCAATCCGCATATCAGGATAGATACTTTGGGCCCACTCGGTGAGATTACATCAATGAGCTTGCAAGCATGTGACTAGGTCACGGGGATGTAATATCACAGACGAGTAAATAAAGTATTGTCAAGTAACGAGATCAAGCTCGGTATCGTGATGCCGGAGATCGAGTCTCGGACAAACTAAGTATCGTCAGACAAAAGGTTTAAGACTTAACGTCTAAGGTTCGAACGATAAAGTTAATCGTGAACGCACAGGGGCTATTATGGGTATCCACGACCCCGATGCTAGTCATTGATCGGAGAACGGATCTCGATCATGTCTATGTGTTTCCGAACCGCTAGGGTGACACACTTAAGGGTAGGTGACGTTTATTTAGATTGGACGCAGAAAAGAAAATAGAGAAAAGAACACCGGAAGTGTTCCGGGTCATATTCGATGAAGTTCGGAGGGCGACGAAATAGTTTTCGGAGCCGGAATAAATTAGATAATATGTATTTAATATTAATTAGTGTAATTAATAGTTAAATATATTATTATTTAATTAATTTTTAATTTTAAAAGGCAGCCCACCTTAAATGGGCCAACTCCCGGAGGAGAAGGCCCATGAGGGGGAGGCGCACCATAGAGGGGAGGGAGAGGGGCAGCCGGCCTGACTGGGCCGAATGGGACCCACCAGGGCCGGCGCACCCGTTTGGCCAAATTGGCCATGTGTGAATAGTCCCACATGGCTAAGTCAAGGGGTGTTGCAGCCCTCCTCCTCCTATAAATATAGGTGCCCCCATGACTTGGAAATTAACTCAATTCTCTCTCTCTCTCTCATCCGTTTAGACGTGGCTCCGCAATTGGGGCTACGCACGGGTTGAGGTTTTCTTCACCATACGCACTCCGTCGTGCTGCTGGTTTCTCTGGTCCAAGTCTTCTGCTTCCGCCGCTTCGCTGGATCGGAGTCCGGAGGTCGTCATCTTCTCCGTACGTGTGTAAGCTCTGCGAGGCGCCACACTTGGGGAGCTTGGAGGAGTTCGTCTTCACGACCTCGAGGTCGGCTACGTCAGCTTCATCGACAACGCTTGTGCGGGAGCGTAATCCCCGCTTTTTGGTCTACAAGGGTATGTACATCGACAACGCTTGTGCGGGAGCGTAATAGATTCTAGCTAGTATTAAGGTTATCGTTGTTAGGAAATTTTTTGTTTTATGTCTGCGATCCCCTTCAGTGGTATCAGAGCCGATCTATGCGTAGATATAGTTGTACGGTTATTAGAACTCATGTTGAATATGAGGGCATCGTTCTTTTAGTTGCTACCCTCTAGTGTGCACTTGTATTAGCCGGCGACATTGTGTTGATGAAGCAGCCCGGACTGACTTTACGCGTACGCTTACGCGAGACTGGTTCCACAACTGACATACGGCTTGCTCCGTATATGTGGCTGGCGGGTCTCTCTCTCAATAGTTGGCTTTGCATTTTCAATGGAGGGCCCGAAAGGGATACAAAATAGTCGACTATTTGATCGTTGTTGTGGTTGTAGGTTCGTAGGTAAGAAACGGTTCTATTTACGAAAGCCCCTAAGCCACGTAAAATATGCAAATGATAAATTAGAAAGCGTCTAACTTTATTTTGCAGGGGCAATGTGATATGGTCAAGTTAAGTTTAGTAAATTGTTTATAAACTGTGGGCGCGAAGTAGACCATCGGCGCAAGGACCATATCACGTCGCATTACATTTTGATGTTATGTTATTGTGTGCATCTTATATTGTTTGTGTATATATATATGGTTATATATTAGTTACACGGCGGTAGTAATATAAGATGATCTCTCAAAATACCAATATTAGTGTTCTCCCTTTGGCGTGCACCACCAAAAAAGTTCTACGTTATGAGACAGGAAGTGACGATCGGGTGTCAGACATATCGTCGTTCGCATACGGTGGGTGTAAGACATGTTTGCACATGCGTATACGCTGAAGGTTATTATGGCGAGTCTACCATGTACAAACATGGCCTCGGAACACAGTGACCGAAAGGTTAAGCACGAGTCACATAGTTGTTGTGATTGACATAGCGATGTCTACTTTTGAAGTTATGCTATCGGCCGTGACGATCAGGGGTAGTATGATGGATGAGGGTCGTGTAATCACTAAAACGATTTGAGGGATGCTCGTTTTGAGTGGGAGTTCTGATAGTTTTATTTTATTAAAACTTGAACTCATATTTATTATGAACATAGTCTAAAATGACTTTGAAAAACCCTTGTAGATAATAACCTATTTGATAGCCTCTTTAAACTTAGGCGCATCCTGCGATTGAGAAACTTAAAAGGTTGGGTCCAAATTTCATAGTTTTATACCGTAGCTTGAGGATACTCCTTGTTTTTACCCGCTAGGAGATAAACCCGGAGATTCCACTTGCGAAGAAGATAATTTGAATTATTGAATTCGCGTGGATAATTTCATCATAGTCCAGTGTAATGTGATCTGTACATAGAGAATGAACTGCGGGTGCATGTTGATAGATCGCGAACATATGAGATGGTCGTTAAACTGGAAATACACCGCAAGTTGGGTTGATGAAGTTCATCAGTACTTTGACTATTTTCTTCTCGATCAAGATGGAAAAGAAACACTCGCATTAAAGGAGCATGTGGCAGTCATACTTGATGACATTGAGATGTCTCGCTCAACTCGATTACTGGATGACAAACAATTTTGCTTATGATGGGGTGAGGCGCTAGTTGCCCACTGCAGATGCAAAAAGTTTGTCATAGACTATGTCATGGAAGAGGAATCGTTCACATTCATGAATTCTTGATTGTGTTGAAGAATCAAGAAGATGAAACAGATCGCCGGGAAGTCATCAATGATGATAGTGTATATATATGATATATGTGTTATGAATGTTTTACCTAAACAAGTAATGGCAGCAATGAAACAGATCGTCGGGAAGAATCAAGAAGATGAAACAGATCGCCGGGAAGTCATCAAGAAGATTTTTAATAGCATTAACATCTTTAGAGGTATCACAATTCATGCATTCATCAATAAAGTCATCATCAAGTTCAACATAAGTTTCCTCAAGATCATCACTAGTAGTTTCTCTTATTTCAGGTGAATAAGCAGGTGTAACAGGAGTTTCATTAGGTGTTTCAGTATTTTCAAGTTGTTTAGATTTAGCAATTGTAGCATCTAGAAAAGGACCTAATGAACCTCTTTCATCAAGCACAGTAGAAGCATCATCAAATTCATCAGAAACATTCTCAGATTCAGCAGAAGTAGCAGCACGTGAAGCATGTGCATGTGGTGGTGTGACAAGTTGACTTATAACAAACGGTGAATCAAGAGCAGCAGAAGTGTTCAGAGTTGTACCTCTCCTTGAAGTGGATGGCAATATACGAACCTTATCATCACGAGGTTTACCCATGATGAATGAATTGCAGCGAGCAGTATGACTCCCTGGTGAGCTTATAAATAGAGCTATGTTCCCCGGCAACGGCGCCAGAAAATAGTCTTGATGACCCACAAGTATAGGGGATCGCAACAGTCTTCGAGGGAAGTAAAACCCAAATTTATTGATTCGACACAAGGGGAGCCAAAGAATATTTATAAGCCTTGACAGATGATTTGTCAGTTCAGCTGCACCTGGAAGTAGACTTGCTCGACACAGTTTATCAGTAGAAACGGTTTTATGACAGTAGCAGTAGTGAAATAATAGCAGCAGTAAAATAAAGGCAGTAGTAATAATTGCAGTAGACAGCAGGATTAAAATACTGTAGCCATAGGGATGGATGAACGGGCGCTGCATGGATGAGATAATTCATGAAATAGTCATACATAGGGCAATTGCAGATAAATAATAATAAAGTATCCAAATAATAATCAATCATAAGCATGTGTTCCGTATTTAGTCGTACGTGCTCGCAATGAGAAACTTGCACAACATCTTTTGTCCTACCAGCCCGTTTGCAGCGGGGCCTCAAGGGAAACTACTGGTAATTAAGGTGGTCCTTTTAATAAAGCACCGGAGCAAAGCATTAACACTCCGTGAACACATGTGATCCTCACGTCGCAACCATCCCCTCCGGTTATCCCAATTTCTGTCACTTTGGGGCCTCGAGTTCCGGACAGTGACGTGTGTATACAACTTATAGATATGATCCAAAACAATAATTATTTTCATGATTCAATAACATGTTCAGATCTGAGATCATGGCACTCGGGCCCTAAGTGACAAGCATTAAGCATAATAAGTTGCAACAATGACATAAGGTACTACCGATGGATACTAGGCACCAAGCCCTAACAAATCTCACAACTATTACATGAATGATCTCATCCAATCCCTACCATCCCCTCAGCCTACAGCGGGGAATTACTCACACATGGATGGGGGAGTCATGGATGGTCGATGGAGAGGTGGCGGTGATGATGATGGCGATGATCTCCTCCAATTCCCCGTCCCGGCAGGGTGCCAGAACGGAGTTTCTGATCCCCGAAATAGGGTTTTCGATGGCGGTGGAGCTCTGGAAGGTTTCTGGAAAAAGCGTCGATTCCCCCGAAATTTTTAGGTCAGAGGCTTTTAGTAGTCCGAAGGGGAGCGCTGGGGGCCACACAGGGGGCCACACCACCCCTGGGCGCGGCAAGGGCCCACCCGCGCCCTGGGTGCGTGTGGTGCCCCTGTGCACCCTCCTCGCTTCGTCTTCTGGCTCCGTGGGTCTTCTGGAAAAATAGAATTTCTGGAATTTTTCTGGAATTTTCCTAAAACTTTGACTTTCTGCACAAAAACGAGACACCAAGGCAATTCTGCTGAAAACAGCGTTAGTCCGTGTTAGTTGCATTCAAATCACACAAATTAGAGGAAGAACAATAGCAAAAGTGTTCGGAAAAGTGGATACGTTTTGGACGTATCAACACACTCTCTCTCGACATCTACCATTTGGATTAATTTGGATTTGAACAAATTCCTTTTGATCGCTTGTTAGCATGATCATTATAAGTGTGTCTTGCCTCTAGCGAGACAATTATTCATATTTGTTAGTGACAAATCGTTGTCCTACATTTATGAGTGATATCTTTAATGATCATACACTGATTATGAATGGAATGTTCTTATATGAATCTAGATGGTAGTAGCTCTCACATTTATAACATTAATGTCAAAGGATACAAACTTAATAATGACACCACATCCTTGTGGCACTAATTAACGTTTTAAGTCATGACAATGTTATATGCATGAAGAAGCTCCATAGAGATGGATCTCCAAGTCCTTAGATTCGAGCTTATGACACTTGCAAAAATAACTAAGACACCGTTTTCTGGAAATGGGCATGTAACTTGTTGAAATCATACATACAAATGTACGTGGATCAATGAAGTACTTCAAACGTGTAGTGGAAATCATTATTTCGTAAACTTCACCAATGATTTGAGTAGATATGGGTATGTCAACTTAATGAATGTTGGTCCGAAAAGTTTGATTCGATCAAACAAGTTCGGAGTGAAGTAGAAAAGTAAACTTAACGAGAAAATCAAATTCCTACGATACAGATCGAGGAAACAAGGATTTGAGTTATAAGTTTGGCATATCATTGGTCCACAAATTACGCCGCATGGAACACCACAATGTTATGGTGTGTTAGGACGTCGTAATCACACCCTATTGGATAGTGTGTGGTCAATAAAATCTCTTATCGAATCATTGTGATCATTGGAATCATATGGTAGAAACAAAACATTCACTTTAGATAATAGGGAAACCATCTAAATCCGTGGAGGCAATACCATATGAGTGATGACATGACTTTTAGCCTAGATTGTTGTTTCAGTAATTTAGTGTTTCGATGTGATCAAACCTAAAATGGATAAATCTTTGTAGTGTACCTAAAGAATTAGTTGGGTACATGTCTCACGACAGAGGCAAAATCGTTGCCGGAATATACCTTGATGAAGAAATAGTTTCTTGTCCAAGGGTATAAGTGGGAAAGAAAGAAGAGCAAGACGAAATGGATGAATTTTCTCTCTAGACATCAGAGAGGCGCAATGGAAAAAGTTCCGGTACCGTCCTCCACAATTGGAAGGAAGCTGATGATAATGATCATGATGCTCCGAGCTCATACTAAGACCGCAGGCGTACGAGAATGTGTTCCGCATTGTGTGGTACGACAATCTTGTTATGAACGTCATTTACAACATGACAAACCTACGAAGTACGAAAAAGCGATGGTGAACCTAAGTCCAAGAAATGGATATGAGCCATATATGTGATCCGAGATAAAATCCATGTACGATTACCAAGTAATGACTTGGGAAGATCTTCTTGATGGCATCCAGGCCGTAAAAAGAATATAGAATTTTATGAGAAAATAGACACTGTAATGACTTGGGAAGGTTGACCACAACGAGATTCTGTCTCAAGTGGCGAAGCCTAAGTATATTTAGGGTTGTTTAGAAATTACTATAATTTCAAATTGAGAAATTGATAGATGGATAAGGAAACCATATGTTCTTAATGATAACATTAAGAAAGAGTTGTAATTAGTACAATAAGATGGTTTGTTGATCCTAAGAAGGCTAAACATGTATGCAAACTTCAGCTGCCCATTAATGGGCTGAACTATGATTGAAAGAGTGGTTTAAGTGTTGTTTTTATGCCATGCAGTGTAAAAAAATTACATCTAGTTTGTACCCAAGGATGTATTTATTAATGGAATCATGTATGTTCCCTTGCTTGATGATTCTACACGATGAATTTAATAAAAAAAACATCATATGTCCATGATAATAAATAATATTCCAAATGTTGTGGTAGTTTAGATGGTTCAGCATTTTCCTCCATAGGATGTATGTGAACCACTGCTTCCTTAGCCTCCACCCAGACGAGGTGGCAAGAATACTCAAGAATATGCGAACAATAGAGGTGAAAGTGTACCTCTGCACTATATATCACTTAATCGCTATCCTCTGTTTCTATTGCTGTTTTTTTCCAACATTGCTGGAGCTTTTTTTTTTGCACAATATCCATATTGGTGAAGCTAATGTTTACTATCATACAAAAATTGTGAAATTTGTCTAACTTTAACAGGCTTCCCATGAATGAATAGTACATTTTGGTTTGACTAATGGCATTCAGTTCTCCACAGGTATCTACAATTGTATTTTTGCTGCCGAAATGCAGCAATGGGCTTGTTTGCTGAAGGTTCTTCCATTTGGTAACTTCATGTGGAGATTGACCAGCTAGATAGCTTGCGCCAGTCAACTAGGAAGTGGACTTGTAGTACTTAATCGTTTAATTTGCCAACTTTTCTCTCTTATCTGGTTTCTGGATATAATTAGCCAACCAGGATGATGAAGATACGTTCACTGGCTTCGAGTAGTTACCTTGTGGTTCATTTGCTATATGCTTTCCAAGCAAAAACGTTGATGCAAGCTTGGCTGCCTAATGATCTTTGCTTTCATTTTTGTATTAGTGTATACACGCATATTCTTACTGCAATGAACAGTAAATACCATAAGGTGCTTGCCGACTGCAATGTAAAACATGTTTTCATGTTACTACAAAGCAAATGATTCTCTTGATCCCTTCAGAAATGACACTTGGATGAAGAAAATCTAGGCACATAAAGCCTTGCTGCATTCTAAATAATAAGTGTAGAATAATAATTACTACTCAAATGGTAACCTGACACTTGAAGTCTGATTGATGGATGAAGAATCTGTAGCTTCTATTTTAAAATGATCTCTACTTGGTAACAAGATTCAGTATTCCAACAACCGAGCACTCCCATCCGTTTTGAAATGATCAGCTAAAGCCTTACTGTAATCGTCAGATGTTCTACTCAATAGAGCCTTATATCTGTTCAGGTTAGAGTTGTTATACTGAAACTTCTTTAGAATGGAAATAATTCTGTTCTTTTTGCGGGGAGGAAATAAGTTGCCACTGTGTTCCACTGGTTTTTCTTGTTCTTAATTACTTGCTGGTGCAATGTAGCCATGCTGTCGGTGCCCTTGCTGCGCCGAGTTCCCTGAAGGTGTGTGACGTAGGCTTGCTGGACGTCAATGAGTTTCAGCAGGTTTGGGAGCAGTTTTTTTTTTTGCAAGAGAAAGAGGATTACATCAAAGCAACCATCTTACAGAAAGGTCCAGCAACAAAGAGAAAATTACAGATAAGGCCAGCTGAACCCCGAGTCCGCCGGCGACGACCAAGACGAGTCGATGGCGCGCCGCACTGCAACTGCTCCTCTGAAGACCTTGATTCGGAAGCAGATCCCCAGCAGGCGGGAAGTCGTCGAACAACCGGCTCCGTAGAGCCGCACCTTGGACCGCCGACGTCGTCGAGCTGCTTCGATTCATCCTCTCCATCTTCAACACCGACAAGCTCCAGATCCATCGCACGCACCGATCTGGAAGGGGAATCGAGGTACTCACCGCATCCGGAGACCGCCGAGCACCAAGAAGGAACGCCCTGAGCAGCAGAGCTCCGAAGAACACCGCTACCGGAGGGGAAGAGCGCCGCCACCAAAAGCCGCTCCGCCAGCATCGCCACCTCCACGACGCCGCCGGCCAGCCACCTAGAAGACCTAGCTATGTACAGGCTACGATCCGGGCATCCCCCACCCTCCCGCTGCCGGAGCAGCCGCCGGAGAGGGAGGGATCCCACGGATCCGGAGCTCGCGAGCGGGTCAACCAGGGAACGCCCAAGAAATCTCCCCTCTGGTACTTGGTAGTGATGTGTTGCGTTCGAGGTGAAAACTTTGTTCTGACGCCTGGCCGCAACAGATGACCGCGACACCTACTGGTGCCACTTACCTTTGTGGAGGCTTCGGTTGTTGGAGTTGTGGGCAGTTCGTGGGAAATCATCTGGATTTGGCCGATGGTGGTTTGGTTACGGTTGCTGGCTTGTCCAAATATCTTGTCGAGCGCCTTCCATGAAGACGGGGTTGTCTTTTCATGTCGGTGGTGGCTAGGATAACACGTGCTTGGTGGGTTCTTTGCATTGGTTATATGTTGCGTCGAAGTCCGAGTCGTTGGCTCGTTGAGTGGTGATGATGATAATGTTGTGGCGGACTGGTGGTTTTGATGTGTTTAGCTTCGGTAGTAGTTGTTTGTGTATGGTTTTCATATGCCGTCGTGGCCCAGCGGTTTTTCTGGCCTGCTTTTTCTTATCGACGGGGCATTTCTTCGATTTTTCTATAAATGAATTGGTGGAGCTTCTACTTGCTAAAAGCATAGATGTGTGAATCTTACTGATTTACTGCGCTTCCAAATGTAACACCTGGAAACACTAGTGGAAACATGAGCTTTGGTGGAGAGGGGTGTTGGGCTCTAGTCCCGGCGTGGTTCGAACCCGGACTAGAGGAGGGAACTAGTACCGGGCCGGCTGCTCCGACGCTGCGCAGGTCGGGTCCCGGGTTGTAGGGCACCTCTAGTTCCGGGCCGTGATACCACCCGGACCGAGGCAGTCAGCGGCAGGGTGGAGACAGGAGGGTGGACCTTTCGTCCCGGGCCGTGGTACAACCCGGGACTAGAGGTCCCGCTATATCATCTCCCACCCCGGGCCAGCCACCATTTTTGAACTCTCAAGCTCATCTTCATTGTTTCTCTCTCAAGCTCAAGTGTAGCCCCATTTTTTTTTCAAGATTTGTCAAGATAGACGGCACCCATCTCTCCAAGGGTTAGCAACACTTGATCCTTTCACCCGGCGGCCGAATTTTAGCCATTTCCATACAAGTTTAGCTCATTTCATTTTTATAGTGCAACCTAGGTGTTTGATGAAATGACTAAGCTAGGTAGTTCATTTTTTTATGTATTTTGAGCTCAAATTAATTTATTATTTGTGGATTTTAGTGTCGTCTTGGTCCTCACCGCCGTCGATAGCCCCCGCCATCCCGTGACCGGCACCACCTCGGTGAGCCTCTTCTTTTATCTGTTATTTTACAAAATTACTTGTATGATTTGAATGCATAATTATTTTTCTTGTATAATTTTCTTATGTTTTTTATGTATAGTGTCATGGTTTTGATATCCGTCCCCGTCGTCCCTCGTCCGGTCTATGATTCGGATGTGGTATATTTTTATCACTATTTATTTTGTTTCGTGTTTATAACAATCATGCCGACCAAATTGACATAGATATATTTTTATTTAGGAGGTAGTTGAACCGAAATTCCAGCCGACCCTATTGTAGAGTTTTTAAAAAACGAAAACAACGATTTGAAAGCAAAATTGAAGATAAGTGAAGATCTTCGTCTCCAATGCCTAGAAGAGAAGATGGTATTGGACTTGAAGATTGCCGACATCGTTGATGCTCACGGGGTCGAGCTTACCGACGTCGTCACTGTTCACGAGATAAAGATGGATGCAATGCGCTTGAAGCTTAGAAAGATTAGAAAATATGTCATTAGTCAAGAGGCTTGGTATCATTATGCTGTTGGTTCAATAGTTACCTTAGTTGCGATTCTGATCGCATTTGTTGTTGGATTTAAATTCTTTAGATAGTTGTAATCTAGTTTCAGTTAATTTATGTTTTATGAGAACTATGTATTACATTTGGTCACTACTATACTTTGGTTTTAATGTGATGAACTTGTATTAATGAATATGATATGTTTCCTATTATGTTGGTTTATCATAATGGGTTTTAGCGGTGATTTGCAGATGAGTTATCCGTGGATGTACGCTGACTGACGCTCTAAAGAAGACATGGATGGCGTGCAATCTTTTCTCAATGTGGCTAAGGATAACAAGAGGCCCAATGGTTTTATGTGTTGTCCATGCAAGAAATGTCGGAATGAGAAGGATTACCCTAACACAGACAGAATTCACCTCCACCTGATAACTTCTGGTTTTATGCCCGGCTATAATTGATGGACCAAGCACGGAGAAAAAGGGGTTATGATGGAAGATAACGAAGAAGAAGAGAACGATGACAACTACATGTACCATGAATATGTTGGTAACCCAACAGGGAAGCTGATGATGAACCAGATGATCCCATCATACATGATGATTTACGTGGGGTCATCGTTGATGCACATACCCTATCAGAAACTACACTTGAAAAGTTGAAGTTGGAACGCATGTTAGAGGATCACAAAACAAAGTTGTACCCAACTTGCGAAGATGGCAACACAAAGCTCGGTACCACACTGGAATTATTGCAATGGAAGGCAGCGAATGGTTTATCTGACAAGGGATTTGGGAGTTTACTGAAAATAGTGAAGGACAAGCTGCCGGCTGGTAACGAATTGCCCGAGAGTGCGTATGAAGCAAAGAAGATTATCTGCCCTCTAACATTAGATGTGCAGAATATACATGCATGCATTAATGACTGCATCCTCTACCGCGGTGAGAAGTATGAGAATTTGAATGAATGCCCGGTATGCGGTGCATTGCGGTATAAGATCAGAGCAGATGACCCTGGCGATGTTGAGGGCCTGCCCGCCAGGAAGAAGGTTCATGCCAAGGTGATGTGGTACGCTCCTATAATACCACGGTTGAAACGTTTGTTCAGAAACAAAGAGCATGCCAAGTTGTTGCGATGGCACAAAGAAGACCGCAAGAGCGACGAGATGTTGAGACACCCAGCTGATGGGTCGCAGTGGAGAAAAATCGATACAGAGTACAAGGAATTTGCACGTGACCCAAGATACTTAAGGTTTGGTCTTAGCACGGATGGATTTAATCCTTTTGGGGAGCAGAGCAGCAGTCATAGCACCTGGCCTGTGACTCTATGTATCTATAACCTTCCTCCTTGGTTGTGCATGAAGCGGAAGTTCATTATGATGCTAGTGCTCATCCAAGTCCCGAAGCAACCCGGTAACAACATTGATGTCTACCTGAGGCCATTAGTTGATGAACTTTTACAGTTGTGGCGTGATGAAGGGGTACCTGTGTGGGATGAGTGCAGACCCTTGTCCATGGTTACGGAGCGATCAGAAGAAAGGGTCTCACAAAAAGAAAAAGCGAATACTAAATAGGGATGTTGTTCATGATGTGTAATAATTTATTAAACTTTTGTATAATTTATAGTATGGAGGACAAGACAGACATGTCAATGAAATCAAGCGTATGGCGGTGGCGGAATGTAGTACTTAATTTATAAATTTTTGATGTAGCATCAAACTTTGTGATGTGAAATGATCCACTGCACATGTAGTACTTGATTTATAATTTTTTGAATTGATTTTAAATTAAGCGTATGTAGTACTTAATTTAAAACCAAGCGCATGTGATACTTCATTTTAAACCAAAACAGAAAACAGGAAAATGAAAGCGCACCAGCCAAAGCATCGTGTTAAATGATGAAGAATGTCCATGGCTACGGCGCAATCAGAAGAAAGGGACACACAAGAAGAAAAAGTGAACACTAGATAGGGATGTTGTTGCTGATGTGTAATAATGTATTAAACCTTTTATGTAACTATGTCCTGAAAACTCAGAAGAGAGATCTAAACACTATGTCAATCAGCTGCAGTTTTACCAACACAATCGCGTGGTCGTGAGACGGCAAATCGGCCTTCGATCCAGAGAGCGGCAAGACGTCTCTGATGATTTGCAACAAGTGTTGGGGATGTTGCTAATCATCAGAGCGTCTTGCCGCTGCTTGGATCCGACCAAACGGTTGCAGGACGTAGCTAGGGAACCCGAATGTTTTGTGTTTGAGCGCCACTTCGATCCAAGCAGCGGTAAGACGTCTTTGATGATCTACAACCGTCCGGCAAGACATCTCTGATGATCTGCAACCGTTTGGAACGGTCGCAGGTCATCAGAGACGTCTTGCCGCTGGTTGCCCAAAGATGCCTCTCCGAGTGACGCTGGAATGTTTTGTGTGAGTGAGTGAGTGACGCTGGAATTCCGGGAGGTGGGCTATATATAGGGTACGTGTGCTTCTTTAGTCCCGGTTGGTAACACCAACCGTGTCATGTGGCTCACGAAGTGGTCATGATACTGCTGATCCAACAGCTCACAATCCCTCAAAAGAAACACACCCCTGATCCAACGTCTCACAAGCGCTTGAAAGAAACACACGATCCGTGTGCTTCTTTAGTCCCGGTTGGTAACACCAACCGGACTAAAGTCGGGCTCACCCCTGATCCAACGTCTCACAAGCGCTTGAAAGAAACACACGATCCGTGTGCTTCTTTTGTCCCGGTTATATGCAGACCCTTGTCCATGGTTACGGAGCGATCAGAAGAAAGGGTCTCACAAAATGAAAAAGCGAAGACTAAATAGGGATGTTGTTCATGATGTGTAATAATTTATTAAACTTTTATATAATTTATAATATGGAGGACAAGACAGACATATCAATGAAATCAAGCGTATGGCGGTGGCGGAATGTAGTACTTAATTTATAAATTTTTGATGTAGCATCAAACTTTGTGATGTGAAATGATCCACTGCGCATGTAGTACTTGATTTATAAATTTTTGAATTAATTTTAAATTAAGCGTATGTAGTACTTAGTTTAAAACCAAGCGCATGTGATACTTCATTTTAAAGCAAAACAGAAAACAGGAAAATGAAAGCAATTTTTACTTAATTTAGACAAGTAAATCAAAACATATAAAAAAAGTAAGAAACCAGAAAATTTTAAAAAATTAACCTCTAGTACCGGGCCGTGCGACCACCCGGTACTAGAGGTCCACTGGGCTTGGCGCGCAAATTTTCGCGGCCCTGAGGGACCTATAGTACCGGGTGGTAACACGGCCCGGTACTAGAGGGTCTCTAGTACCGGGTGGAGCCACGGCCCGTACTAGAGGCCTTTTTGGCGCTACTTCTAGCGGCTCGGGCCGAAAATTTGCCCAAGTCCAGCAAATCGACGCTCCGCCTTCGGGCTCCAGACGACGCCGCCTCCTGCGCCGCCAGGCTGCCGGATTTCGTCCCCGCGCCGGTGCCGCCCTCACCGTGGGTCGCCGTCCTGCTCCTGCTCCGGGCGCGGCCGTCCCCGCTCTTCCCCCGAGCAAGATCGTCGTCCCCGCCGAGCAAGCAAAGCTCGCCCCCCGACCCACGGTGAGCTCATCCCCCCGACCAACTACTCTCTCCCTCTCTCAGATCTAGCGCGCGGCGGCGGCGGCAGACCCTAACCACGGGGCCGGCGCCGGAGTTAGCAAACAAGAATGTATTTTTAAGGGCCTAAGGGCCGATTTCATTATGGGGGAGGCCACAGACGGCCGATTACATTAAGGGCCTAGTCGTCGAGGATGTAGAAGGGCGGCGGGGTCCAGAGATGCTCCGGTGGCGCCTGCTGCTGCGGTGGCGCCTCCTGCTGCTGCGGTGGCGCCTCCTGCTCCTGCTCCGGTGGCGCCTCCCAGCTCCCGCCGGTAAAGACCCAGGACTGGCCAACGAGGCCGGGAGGCAGAGGAGGCGGCGGCGGAAGGTCCTGCTCCTGCTCGCGTTCCATGGCGTAGTGCCACGGCTCGACCTCGTCCGGGTCGTACTCCTGCTGCTGCGGCGGCGGCATCAGGGCCGCGGCCGCGGTCCTCACCTTCTCCCACCTCTTGATCTCGTCCTCGACGAGGCTGAGGTTGGAGGCCTCGTACGCGGCCACCATCTCCGGGTCGTCCTCATCCTCGGGGACCTCCTCCTCGAACCACAGCGCGTCGGGCAGCGCTGGGTAGGCGGATTGGACGGCGCGGGGCGCCGGGGCGAAGTAGGAGTGGCGGCGGTCCTCGTGCTCGTCCTTGAGCCACTGCTCCCAGTGAGGGGAGTCCGCCGCGTAGGCGGGGTCGTTGCGGAGCGCCGGAGGGAGGAGGCGGCGCCGGCGCGCGATCTCCCTGTCCAGTTGCCTCCCAGGGAGCGGGACCGCCGGCACCGGAATCCTCTGCGGGTTCAGGTGCCAGCCCTCGGGGAGGTGGACGTCGCTCCACTCCAGCGTGGCGGCGTTGTCCCAGTGCCACTGGCACTCCGGCTCCGGCACGTAGCGCCGGCGCCGGATCCTCCTCCCTCCGCGGTGGTGGTGGTGGTTCGTGACGGCGCGTCGGGTGCGTGGGCGACCCGCACCGGTGGCGCGGTCCTCCGCACGCCCTGCGGAACGACGCCCAAGGCCGCCGGCGGTGGAGGCGGTGGAGAAGCGCGGCGACGGTTGGAGGACTCGCCGGTCTCGTTCTTCGGGGACTTCCCGAACCAGCGCGACATGGCGGCGAGGGCACTGGACGGGCGGAGGGGAACCGTCGGGCGGAGGGGAACCGTGGGAGCGGAGCGGAGTGGAGTGTCCACATCCGCACGGGCGCGTCCCTTTTTAAAGACCAGGACCGTCGGGAGGGGAACCGTCGGTGGGCCAGCGCCCGAGTCGCTGGCAAGTGGGCCAGGAGCATTGACTCCGGGTGGGCGGGGGCTGTTGGTGCTCCGCATTGACCACGGGGGGTGAAGGCGAGGCGGCCGGGTGGGAACACGAGGCGGGGAGGTGAAGACGAGGCGGGGCGGGAACACGAGGCAGGGCGGCGGGGTCAGAACTGGGTCCAGCATTGACCACGCGTGGCCAGTGGGCGGTCACACGTGGCGGTGGGGCGGGTAGGCGCTGGCAGGTGGGCCAGCGATGACCACGGTGGCCACCTTTGACCAGGTTCTGGCCCAAATTTGGGCTGGGCTGGGATTGGGACAGCCTATGTTTTTTTTGAAAGATTTTTTTCTTTAGATGCAATATTAAATTGTTTTTGTTGCATATTTGTATAGTTCCCTCCTTTGAATTATTGTACTAATGCTATTATTGTTTTATCTTTTTTTTGTATTAGTTAAACAATGGATGTCGATGCTCCCTTCGTAACGAGAGAAGGGGAAGAAGAGATACTTTCCTACATTTTGGAACCCGGTGAATTTCGGCATCCCGCGGAAGGAGCTGAAGATGAGGACTCGGAAATTGGTGGACCCACGCCGTCTGGCGAGGTATATTAAGCCTATGTTGAGCAGATGCAATAACTGATTTGTGCATATATATGTATTCACACATGTTTCATATTTTTAGACCTCCGCATCGAACCAATCCACTAAACGAGGCCATGCCCAAGGGATGGGCAAAGATGAGCATCTCACAATTGACGAGGTGAATGCAACTACTGGCCAACCACTGGCACCCGTGCCGAACGCAGTTAAGTTTGTGCATCAATGCGGAGTCACTGTCAGGGACAACGTTTATATCAGCACTCAGGAATGGATTAAGCCAAAGTTAGAGGGAGTTAGTTACGTCGACAAGAGAACCAAAGATGTGCTTTGGAACAAGCTCATTGCACATTTCACCCTACCGGTCTTGGAAGATGAGGTGAAGACAAAAAAAATGACGGACAAAGTCAAGCATTTCGCTCTTAAGAAGATGGCTCAACAATTCAATAACTACAAGAACAAATTATTCCGTGAGTGGGAAGAAGATGGGAAACTTCCGGATTTCACCGGCACACGAGAGAGGCAGCGGCCTCACTGGCCTGCATTTCTGGAGTACAAGAAATCAGAACGAGCTAAGAAAAGGTCGCAAACGAATAAGAATAATGCAGCGAAAAAGAAGTATCACCATAAGATGGGGCCAGGTGGCTACCGAGTTGCCGAGCCTAAGTGGGAAAAAATTGAGTCCGAGTTGCGTGCAAAAGGGCTCACCCCGGTCACAGAGGAATGGGACAGAAGGATAAGGAATTGGCTACTTGCGCATGGAGGGGAGTATGACATGGAAACAGGGGAGTTAATAATTGATGAAAGCAAAGTAGTCAACGGAGCCCAAAAAAAATTATTGACTTAATTGCCAAGTCTAAAGAGGGAAAGTTTATTTCCGACAGAGAGAAGGACGAGCTGTCAGAGGCCCTCGGGACCAAAGAAAAAGGAGGATCAACACGAGGCTTAGGAGAAGTGCCGTGGATTGAAGGGTTTCCCGAGGACCGTGCCTCTTATAGAAGCCGATTGAGAGCAAAGAGGAGGAAGGAGCAGCAGGAATCAGACCGGTTGATGATCTTAGAAAGAAATCATGACCAGATGGTTGCTCTCTATAAGGAGCAGCAGAAGCAAATAGATCAAATGCGCGAGCAAGGGGCGCCAACTCTTCAGCTGGAACAAGCGAGTCAAGGCGGCCCATCGCATCGCAGAAGCAGCGTGGCTTCCTCGGTTATGGTCGGTGATGATGAGACAAGTTACCCCGTGGATTATATCACGGAGAAAACAACTTGTGAGCTGCATGTCCCAGTATTTAACTTATCCATGAAGGCGGCGGACGGCTATGCATTCTCCATTGACTCTACAGCATCGTGGCTTGGCAATGCCATTCCAGATGGATTTGCTCGTGTCGGCGTGGATCAAGTTGTACAAGGATATGAATCACTGAACCTTGAGTTCCCAAGAGCTGATGATGAGTCGGT
Organism: Poa pratensis; assembly: GCA_947311845.1. Lineage (NCBI taxonomy): Eukaryota > Viridiplantae > Streptophyta > Magnoliopsida > Poales > Poaceae > Poa > Poa pratensis. The sequence continues at coordinate 31,112,828 of CAMZMU010000099.1, forward strand.
GCTAGGGGACGTCGTGGGTGGTCTAATTCTATGGCGGAAGAAATACATCAAGTTTGAAGGCTGGGCGCCAAGGCCACCATCGTCTCCGCCAATTCACGATTCACCACCTGATGACGATGAAGGGGACGACAACCATCAGTCGCCTCTGCATCAGTCGTCTCCGCCGCCGCGTGCGCCGACTCCACCGCCGCGTGAGCCGACTCCACCGCCGCGTCAGCCCACTCCGCCGCCGCATGAGCCGACTCCACCGCCGCATGAGCCGACTCCGCCGCCGCATGAGCCGACTCCTGAGCCCCGACATAGGAAGGGCGCCACTTCGTCGTCCATGGGATTCGGGCGAGACCCCCGACGTTCGCCCCTCCCAAAAGTACCCAAAAGCCTTGACGACCTCAGAGCTTGCGACATGACTAAAGAGCAATTGGATGCGTGGGTGGATGCAGACACAAAAAGACAGCTTGCACGGAAAAAGCCCGAGGAAAAGCAAACATTTACTGCAAAGGAAAACAAGTGGGCTATTGGATTCATCACGGAACCATCGCAATATGAGAAAAATAAGCCAGATAACTATTTACGAGCTCTGAGTAAAAGTAGTAGCTCTCCCAAGACGAGAAGTAGTAGTGCCAGAGGGAAAAGAGACGTTGCCCAGCTCGGACAACAGGCAAACCAGTCGATAGCCCCGCTCGTAGTTATACCCAGTGGTCATGGCTCCGTGACGGACCTAATTCCTACTTTATCCTTGAAGAAGGACTTTGCTGCAGATGCTGGTATTACTCTTGCTCAACTGGACAACGAAAATCTCTTTCCGTCTGATGTAGATGATTCATGGAAATGGAAATGGGGGAGGTCCCTGCTGCGAGGTGATCAGATAAAGTGTCTACCGACATGTATGCGACAACTCCATAGTTGGTACATGAAAACCACAAAGGAATTTGATGACTTTTTGATCTGTGTGAAAGTTACAAAAAATCATTTCGCGGGTGAAGACATGTTCACAATTCAGCTCGAAGAACTCTGGTACTTATACAACCTTGACTCCCTCGACTTGGCTCTCGTCGGTGCCTACTGTCTGTAAGTGATTCAATTCATTTATTTCCAAAAAAGATAAAGTCTTTAGCTCTCAGCTCGTTCATTGCCATCGCTAATTATGCTCACTACGGTATTATGCAGAATGAAGAGTGATGAATGTGGTAGAAAGGGCATCTATGGCTTTGGGTTCGTTAACCCAGTACGAGTTAATGCAAGGACACTAAAAAACCACGTGAAGGACACGGAGAAGAACTTGCTAAATGCCCTAATGAAGCAACATTTCAACACGGAGATAATGTTTCCTTACTTCTTCAGGTAAGAGAGTGTTACTCGCTTGTACAAATTAAGTGTAACTGATGAGTTACTGACGTGTATATAATCATGCGCAGCGATCATTACATTCTGCTAGTCATTGAAGTTGATAGATCAAGAGTTCAAGTCTACGACTCATTGGACTGGCCTGAGGAGAGGTACCAAAGCATTCTAGATACGCTCCAAAGGTAATTTCAAACATTATCGCACTATATCAGTCTCTCTTATTGATTTCAGAGATATCAAGCAACTAATAACTCATTTATTCTTTTTTTTGCCGGCAGGGTTTGGAAACAATTCAAAGCGAGGACAAAGGGTTCAGGTTCATTTGAAGAACAGCTGACTTTTGTTCACCCACAGGTAGGTAGTACGGTCTAGCTAGGTTCGCGCATCTCTTTATTTATTGTTTTCAATACCACTATATGTTGACTATGATTTGATTGAATTCTATTCTCGTAAAGTGGATCGAGAGGCAACCACAGGGGACCAATTTCTGTGGATATTTCGTTTGCGAGTGGATTCGTCGTTCGGTCACTGAGCGGGACCCAAAGAAATTTTTAGACGTACGTGAACAATCATATTCATCAATTGATCTCCAGTGTCATTCATAATTTTTGATAGTCATGATTAATATTCGTATTGATCTCCTTCTTTTATAGGCAGAGCCATTGCGCGAGAGTATGCCACTAAAGAAGCGCTTTCAAGCACTAGCAGAGGAACTTGCGGGGTTTCTGCTCAGCGAAGTCATACCTACAAAAGGAAATACAATGGAGAATAGCGGTGAAGTCCCGGTTATGATCTCCCGTGTAACCGAATAGACGGGCTCTAGTCCCGGTTATGATCTCCACACACGTGTAATCGAATAGACGGGCTCTAGTCCCGGTTATGAGCACCTCCATGTAACCGGATAGACGTGAACATATTTTTATTTATGAACATTTTGATATGTTATATGTAGTTTCTGTTTTTAATTAATTAAACGCATATTTTTTTGCACCATTTCAATATTAAATTGGGAGGAAAAACAAAAAATTACAGGCTGCCACGTGTGAGGTCCTTGGTCCCGGGTCGTATGACCAATCGGGACTAGAGGTCCTCCACCACGCCCGCGCCTCGGCGGCCACGTGGGAGCCTGTTGTTCCGGGTCGTAACGGACCCGGTACTAGAGGGGGGGCCTCTAGTGTCGCCTTGCTAGTCCCGGGTGGACACCCGGTACTAGAGGCCCTTACGACCCGGGACCAGTGGCCCTGTTTCCACTAGTGAAAGCAAGCTTGCCTGCTAGGAGATCTTTAGTTACATTTTTGTGTGTTCATCTTCTCACTATTTATTTATGTTACGTGTTGGATCAGGTTGGCAAAATTTGGAACAAGAACTCTGCTTATGTTCCATTTTTTCTATGTATATTTTTTTGTTCATTTTTGTTTTCATATTCTGGCTAATGATTATCGAATCCCGTACTGTGGTGGGTGCAATGCTGTTTATTGTTTCACAACCCTAGCGGGGTGGGCGCAATGCTGTTTTGCTGCATGTACACTTCGTTTTTATTTCTGAGAGGTGGCGATGGATATGGTTAGTTGTCTAGCGTTCAAAATAGGTCTCACTTATTTCCTGGCAAAGCAAGATGAAATATTTGGTTGTTGTGCCAGGTCAGGGATATGTAAATCAGAGACAAACAATGATTTAAAATAGAAACCAAACTTTGGACATGGTGTTTTGACTCATGGGTCTAGATGCACCCGTTATAAAAATGTTTTTTAACTATATTTTAAAATGTCCAAAAAATTCAAAAGAAAATTTTCGGGCGGACATCAAGACACTCTATGGTTGCATAAAAAAATTCGTAAACAAAAGACATTTTTTGTGGGCTGTGCAAAAAAGACAAAAAATATCTCAGTCCAAAAAAAAAATCATTTTTCCGCGAAACTTTGTGCGTCGACATAAAATGTCTGGATGTACACCTGAGATTTTTGTTCAAATTTTTTTGACATTTTGAAATATGTTTTTTAGTTAGTGGGATCATCTGATCCTACGACCCAAAACTGATTTCCGCCAAAATTCCATCAACTTGTGAGAACATGTCGCTGGCCACTAAACCAGAAACAAAATCAGGTACATTATCCGGCCAGACCGATTGTCACAGGTGATCTAACTTTGCTCCATGCATCGCCAAAGCCTCGGCAACATTATTACAAGCCCGAGGGCAATAAGTTATCAGAAACTAGAAAAATTAAATCAGCAGAAAACTTAATCTCATGAAAGAAGTTCCCATTTGTGGAGATCATGAGCGGCCGGAGAAGATTGTGAGAATCAGTTTCGACCTGGACATGAGCGATACCCACGTACTAGCCCATCGAAGGCACGAGAAAGTCAGGAGAGGAGGCGATCGTGGCGGCAGCCTAGGGTTTCAACCCTAGCCGCCGTCGCCGGTGATATCTGCAGCTTCATCGTCGCCGCCGGCAAAGATTCGACGGGTCCTCGCCTCCTCTAGGTGCCGTTCTGGCACTAGAAGGGTTGGGGACGTCGGACCTGCGCACGGCACTTTTCGAAGGTCCTTAATGGTAGAGTTTGGTTTTGGTCGTCATCTTCTTCGTTAATGGAGATGGTATCGTCTGCAATAAGTGATCTTCCACGCTTCGTTCGACGGCAAGATATCCTTCCCGACGTCAATGGTGGCTTTGAAAGATTAAGTCTGTCTAGGTATGGTTCTTTAGATCTTGCTTCGCTAGATCAATCTTGGATTGTTTCTCATGGTTGCCGCGAGGAGGTTTGTCCTCGCAATATCTATCCCGGCTACTACGTCTTCGGCAATGGTGATTCGTTCTCTCGGCTCCCAACGACGTCGACAAAGTGGTTCGGTTATTTATCCCTGGAATATCAGTGGTGGTGCTCTTGCCGATGTTGCTTGATTAATTTAATGGTTGCGTGCGTGCACAAAGACTTGGCATTGCGGATCAAAATTAAAAAGGGAGAACCTTCGGTGGTATTCACAGGTCTGTGGTTTGGTGGTGTTGGCGTTATTCTACGGCAGTCTTCAGAAAAGTACAAGATTGTGTCATGGATGAAGAAAGAGCTTGAAGATCTCATGGATTTGTTAGTCTCTTTTAGTTTTGTTTTTGTAATCGATGCAATCGTGTACTCTTTGCTGGTTTAATATACGTGGAAATTTTTTTAAAAAAAAAACCATCGAAGGCCGGCTAAATAAGCCAAAGCTTCAGTTCGCGAAGCATCCACTGCATTTTCAATCACGCTCCAGCAGGCTCACCAATAGCATTCGTAACACAAAACCCCATCCACCAGTGCGGTCACTTTCAAGGAAGCTGCCATCAACATTCAGTTTCAACGTGCCCCTCACAGTCTCTGAACATTTGATTGCCTCGGGTTTGGATCCTTACAGCAGCTAGAACTGTTCAAATTCGCCGACTGAAACGCTGGATCAGGTTCAGTAAAGGAACCTCTATGGCTGCAAAAAGAAGGTTCCTAAACATTCTACAGATTAGTGACGAAGCTTACAATGAAAGATATTTGGGCCTCCCAATTTATTTGGGGAGATCAAAAAGCAAGGCATTCGGGTATCTCAAGGAGAAGGTGTGGAAGGAAAAATTCCTGTCCCGAGCCGGCAAGGAGATCCTTGTCAAGGCAGTGGCTCAGGCCATTCCAATTTTTGCCATGTCATGCTTCGACCTCACGAAAACTTTCTGCGATGAGATAAGTTCTATGGTTTGCCGGTACTGGTGGAATAATCAGGATGAGGATAGGCATCATTGGTTGAGTTGGGAGCTGCTGACCCAACCAAAATGTGAGGGAGGATTGGGCTTTCGTGATCTCCACATCTTCAACACCGCAATGCTGGCAAGGCAAGGGTGGAGACTGCTCCTCGACCCGTCATCCTTGTGTGGCCGGCTTCTGAAGGCCAAGTATTTCCCGGAGGGTAACATTCTTGATGCTGTCCCTAAACCGGGCATCTCTTACACGTGGCGCAGCATTCTGAGAGGTGTTGCTCTTCTAAAAGAAGGAATGATTTGGAGAGTTGGGGATGGCAGTGGTATCAAGGTCTGGGAGGATCCTTGGCTTCCGTTGGGTGATACAAGAAAGCCCAGAACGAATCCAAAGCCTGACCAGGTGCAGAATGTCTCTGAGCTTATGAATCCGCTGATTGGAGGCTGGGATGTTCCCTTCATCAATTCCATTTTCGATTCTGAAGATGTCAAGGATATCTTGTTTATCAGTGTGTGTGAGGATATGGAAGATAGGCCGGCCTGGCATTTCGACAACCGTGGTGTGTTCTCGGTGAAAGCTGCTTACAAAGTGGGAGTTATGTGCCGGGACCGAAAGAATGGGAGGGATGCGGCCTGTTCCAGGGCAGCAACTGAAAACAGTGTCATCAAATTCGAGTGGAGCAAGATTTGGGATCTCAATGCACCAAACAAGCTGAAAATGTTCGTGTGGAGGCTCGCTCATAATAGCCTTGCAAATAGAATGAAGATCCAGAGGGTTGGGATTGAGCTGGACACTAGATGCCCGGTCTGCTCTAGACTGGATGAGGATGGCGGCCATGTTTTTCTAAAGTACAAAAAGGTAAAAGAATGTTGGTCTATTCTGGGATTAAATGAGTTGAGACTGAAGCTCCTTGACTGTCCCTCGGCTCGGATGATGCTGGAACAACTTTGGAAATGCAAAGAAGAAACCAAACTGAAGGCCTTAGTCCTGATGTGGGAGTGGTGGGGTACTCGGAACAAAGCTAATGCCGGGGAAACTGTTCGTACGGCTGCTGAGGTCTGCCACAGCGTGGAAAGGCACCTGTTGGATTTTCGGTCACTGAAGAAACAAGACAAGCCACCAAAACCTCCAGATCAAACGCGGTGGTGTAAACCCCAGGCCAATTCTCTGAAGGTGAACTTCGATGGGGCTTACAATAGCATCACGGGCAATGGTGGCTGGGGTTATAGCATCCGCGATCATCGGGGCGAGGTTGTGGCAGCAGGGGCGGGGAAGTCTTGTAATCTCCGTGATGCCCTGCACGCTGAAACTGTGGCCTGTCTTGCGGCTGTTGAAGGTGCTAGCAGGGTGGAAGCTAGCCGAGTGGTCTTCGAATCGGATGCTTCAAACCTCGTCAAGGCTCTCAACAGCGACGAGTATGATCGGGCAACCATTGGGGTCCTGGCGCTGGAGGCGAAAAGAACTTGCAGGCTGAGTTTCAACTCTTTTTCTTTTTCTTTTCGCCGTCGCGCGTGTAACTCTGCGGCTCATGAGCTTGCAAAGGAGGGAGTATTGTCAGCTCTGTCTGACCACTATTGGGAGGGTTCTGCCCCCTTTTGTGTAACAAACATTGTAGCCAGCGATTCTGCTGTGTTGGTTGAGTAATAGAAGAGAAGGGAAAATTCAAAAAAAAAAGGAAGACAAGGTTTATTTTGCGCCTGCCAGTGGTTAGACTACCTCTGTAAAAATAGAGGACCACCGTCCTCATTCAGTCGGTGTCACACTGCGCATATAGTGTCCATTGTCCAACTCGATTCCGGGGCGCTGCAAATTCAATCTGTGAGGCAGGCTGTTGTGGGCGATTCTTCAAATGAACTGATGGAATTTCACTGGACACTCAAGGTGCCAGATTGACTTACAGCTGACAGTGGCTCACGGGTGCAGATGAAACCTGTTGGGCAAAATGGATTTTTAACACATTTTAAAATATTAAAAAAATTCAAACAAAAATTTCGGATGTTCATATGAAAAATGTCTATCAATAAAAAAAAGTTTCTCATCGAAAAGATATTTTGTGTGACGATATAAAAAAAAGAAAAAAATGTTACGTGCAGAGTCATTTTTGAACACTGGGCATTTGTCTTTTTTACACCGGCCGCATAAAATGTCTTTTCATCCTGATTTGTTTTTGTATAAACATAGAATATTCATATGTGCATCCGAATTTTTTGTTTGATTTTTTTTGATATTTTAAAATTCGTTTTTTGGGTAGTGGGTGTAGATGCACCTATGACTCGAAGTGGATTTCCCATAATAACATCCCAATCCTACAGTTTTGAGAAAGCTCCCCTACCGTATTTTTTGTTGTTGGGAGAAACAGATCTTCGAAATAGACAAGTTGCTCAGTGTTGAGCAATTGGACAGGTCTGAATGGCCACCTGTTTTTGATTCAGTGTGAGCTGTGTTACTGTTCTTGGGTCTGTAATCGTATAGGGCATGTACTGACACGGACAACGAGTAGCAAAGTTTTTCTAAAAGGAGAGGAGTAGAAACAGACAAACAGTACACAAGCTGAGACACCAGTTGCCTATGCAATGGCGGGCAACCACCGATATTCCCCGCTGGTTGTCTCTCTGGCCTTACAAATCCGAAAAGAGGGAGTTAACTCATTATATCTCTAGCTTGCATCTATCTGGGTGATGCCAACATCTGAAAGTATAGCCGGTTGATGTTAAATACTTTCGTAATCTTAGCAAGCCCCACAAAAGAAAGGTCACGATCAGACATGACTTTTAACACTTCTACGAGCGTTAGGGTCAACAATACCTCTCAGATTACAAATCATTTCGGCCATATCATAAATTCAGTTTTTTACTATGGAGGCGGCGATTTGGCTCTAGGGTCTAGATGCACCGATTATGTAAAAAAAAATTAGTTTTTTTCAAAATGTCGAAAAATTCCAGAAAAAAAATCCAGATGTACATTAGAACATTATGTGTTAGCATAAAAAATGGCATGGTGAATTTTTTTTTGTATGAGCTGTACAAAAAAGACAAAAATCTGCCACGTATAAAGACATTTTCGTGCGTCCGAATTTGTCTTTTTTGCACAGGTTGCAAAAAATATTTTTTCTTCCCGTAACTTTTCGTGCTAACATAATACGTCTTGAATTACATGCAAAAAATTTATTTTGAATTTTTTGACATTTTGAAAAATATTTCCGTTGTGAATATCCCTTTTACTACGGCCTATATTATTTAAACCAGGATCTAGCTCCAACTTGACCAACCGAATTTTCAATACATATTTAATCTACCTAAGAGAATCAAATTCACCCTTATACATGCATGCATCTAACTCCACATCAGTATCAGAAGTATCACTACCCTCCTTGTCATCTAGAAGATCATGAATGGACTCAGATCAAAGCTATCCAACTTTGAACCCCATTCATATACATCTCTTGACTTTTCTATTCAGCAGCAATCAACAAATTAAGATCTGACTTCCTCTAACTCTATCGGCATCAATAGCATGACTAGTCTCCTCAACAGGTTTGACCTGGAGCGCTAACCAAAGACCCAGGGCTAACCGTTTAGGACTCACTTTCGAAGTGGCCATGCTTCCTGCAGAATGTGGAAAAAGGAAAAGTTTAGGGAAGCTCTATGGAATTTTCAATAACACATATTGGCATACACAGAGTCACATAGGCGGATGAAAATAAATAACTAAACATAATAGGCGATAGTTGGTGGCCAGTTTATCATTGGATAAGACCCGCCTGTAGCATTGCTCATACATGGAACTTTGTTTGGTTTGAGAGTTCAGACTTGGCAGCCAGCTGGCTCAGTTTGACCGGATGAAGGGATAAGCTAGGCAGAACTCAATCAAAGAGGGAAAGGTAGAGTACAAGTCTTTCCAGAGAGGGGACCCGCAGCTGACTTGCCAAACAGACTGTATTGCTCTGTAAATCCTTCAACAATAAGGTGCACTACCGCTCCTTGCAAAGAGCAACTAGCTAGCAACCATGGATGCACGCCTATTCTCTCTGTTCCTCCTCACTTCCATCCATTTCCTGCGGTGCACCTCAGGTCTTGATTTCCTCCCACCAGGCTCCTCCCTCTCCGTAGAGCACAGCTCCGACGTGCTATATTCTCCAGATGGCACTTTCACCTGCGGCTTCTACCAGGTTTCACCCAACTCCTCGGTATTCTCCATTTGGTTTTCCAACTCCTCTGAGAGAACTGCCGTCTGGAGAGCAAATCCTTTCCACCCTGTGTACACCTGGGGATCCAAATTTACGTTGAATCATGATGGGAGCATGGTTTTAACAGATCACGGTGGCCAGCTCGTGTGGACCAACAATGTGAGCTCTTATAGCGCTCAACAGGCCCATCTTTTGAACTCCGGGAACCTCATTGTAAAGGGTAAAGGTGAAACCATTCTGTGGGGGAGCTTTGCTTCTCCCACGGATACCTTGTTACCCGGTCAGAGCATCAACGCAACTGTGAAGTTGCGTTCTGCTAATAGGTTGCTTATCCCTGGCCATTACAGCTTCCATTTCGATGATCAATACCTTCTTTCTCTCTTTGATGACGAGAAGGATCTCTCGTTTATCTATTGGCCGGATCCAAGCTGGACCATCTGGGAGAAGCTTAGAGTGCCCTTTAACAGCAGCACCAGTGGGGTTCTTGATAGCTTGGGACATTTCCTTGGAAGCGATAATGCAACCTTCATAGCTTCTGATTGGGGCCCTGGGATCCTGAGGAGAATGACACTAGATTTTGATGGCAATCTCCAGCTGTATAGTTTCGATACGGTAGAAAGAACATGGTCAGTCACATGGATGGCATTCCCTCAGCGCTGCAAAGTACATGGTCTGTGCGGTATGAATGGAATATGCGTGTACACACCAGTGCCTGCTTGTGTATGTGCCCCTGGATACGAGGTTGTGGATCCAAGTGATCGGAGCAGAGGCTGCAGCCCTAAGATCAACATCACTTGTGATGAGCAGAATGTGAGATTTGTTAAGCTACCAAACACTGATTTCTTGGGTATGATCTAAGTACTCATCCTTTTGTTTCTCTTCACACTTGTAAGAACATATGCTTAAGTGACTGCAACTGCATGTGATTTGCTTACTGGCAAGGGACTGGTGATTGCTATCCAAAGTCTGCTCTTCTCGGTGGTGTAACCCTGGCTAACCTTGGTAGTACAGGTACCATGTACATCAAGATTCCGAAGGGTGTACAAGTGTCAATGTCCTCAATTCCCCATTCGCAACCTCTTGGTCCTAAATATAGCCCCAACTGTAGTGCAGCAAACCAGTATTTCATAGCAGATTTCATGGATGAGCTTAAAACTGGCCAGAATGAATCTAAGCATTTGTACTTCTATGGATTCTGCTCGGCGATCTTTCTAGCAGAGCTAATATTCATCATATTAGGTTGGTTTTTTCTGAGGAGGGAGGGTAGGCAATTAAGAGGAGTATGGCCAGCTGAGGTTGGGTATGAAATGATAACCAACCATTTTCGCAGATACACCTACACGGAGTTGGTGACAGCAACAAGAAGGTTTCAGGATGAACTTGGAAGGGGAGCATCAGGCATTGTGTACAAAGGTGTCTTGAAGGATAAAAGAGCGGTAGCCGTGAAAAAGTTGGCAGATGTAAACCAAGGCGAAGAAGAGTTCCAGCATGAACTGAATGTGATCGGTGTTAGGAAACGCAACTTGTATTTCCAGGGCCAAAGGCCACAATATATAGTACAAGTACAGGTGACAAATATGCAAGAAACCCTCATACAACGGGGAAACTATACAAGTATACATGGACACATAATATAACTCTAACACCCTCCTCAAACTCATGGTGGATTCACAACACTGAGTTTGGAGAGATAAAATCCATGATGCGCTCTAGTCTGGGCCTTCGTAAAGAAATCCGCTAACTGCAACTCGGAAGGCACATACTGAAGAGCAATAACCTGATCCTGCACACTAGCGCGTACAAAAGAAGCATCAACACCAATATGCTTGGTAAGCTCGTGTTTCACCGGATCACACGCAATACTGATAGCACCTGTACTGTCTGACAAGAGGGTAGTAGGTGTTGTAACAGGAACACCAAAATCCTCTAATAACCATCGTAACCAAGTCACCTCAGCCGTCAAAAGAGCCATAGCCCGCAACTCTGCCTCCGCACTCGAACGTGACACTGCAGTCTGTTTCTTCGTCTTCCAGGCAATGAGAGAACCACCAAGAAAAACACAGTAAGCAGAAAGTGAACGGCGATCCGAAGGATCACTAGCCCACGTAGCATCCGAATAGGCCTGGACCTGAAACGAGCTGGAACGGGGAAAGAAGAGACGGTGTGACATCGTGCCACGAAGATATCGTAGAACACGAAGAAGGTGACTATAGTGAACAGAAGTGGGAGCAGAAACAAACTGACTCAGAATATGGACAGGATAGGAGATATCTGGACGAGTGACAGCAAGATAGACAAGACTCCCAACAAGATGACGATAACGCGTCGGATCAGATAAGGGATCACCATCAGAAGCGCGAAGGTGAACATTGAGCTCCATAGGAGTCTCAACAATATGCTCATCACTAAGAGCAGCACGAGCAAGTAGATCCTGGATATACTTTTCTTGAGAGATAAAGAAACCATCAGAGGTAGAAGAAACCTCAATCCCAAGAAAATAACGAAGTGGACCAAGATCAGACATAAGAAACTGCTCACTAAGACGTGCCTTGACAAAGGCAATATACTCGGGATCATCACCAGTGATGATCATATCATCAACATATAGAAGAAGAAGAGTCCAACCACGAGCAGACAGGTGAACAAACAACGCTGGATCATGAGCACTAGGAGAAAAACCAGCTGCAGTCATCACAGAGGCGAAGCGCTCAAACCAGGCGCGTGGGGCTTGCTTAAGGCCATAGAGAGAACGACGAAGACGACAAACCATGCCATCAGGAACAGAATACCCAGGTGGGGCTGCATATAAACCTCGTCACGCAGCTCACCATTAAGAAAGGCATTCTTAACATCAAGCTGAGACACATACCAGTGTCGAACAGAGGCCACAACGAGAAGTGTGCGAACAGTGGTCATATGGGCCACAGGAGCAAATGTCTCATCATAATCGCGACCATGCTCCTGCTGAAAACCCCGAGCCACAAGACGAGCTTTATAACGCTCAAGAGATCCATCAGAACGAGTCTTAATCTTATAGACCCACTTGCATGTGATGGGACGAACACGGGGAGGAAGAGAAACCAGATCCCATGTGCCAGTGTGCTCAAGGGCAGCAATCTCCTCTGTCATCGCAAGTTGCCATTCAGGATGAACAACAGCATCACGATAAGAGGTCGGCTCAACAACAGCCGAAAAACCATAGCGGTCAGGGGGAGGACAAGGCCGAGCCCGAAGACCATAGGTCGGCTGAGAAGAGGAAGAAGACACACCAGAAGTAGACGGTGCATCAGTGGACTCATCCACAACACGTGGACGACGGGTGTAATGGAACTGAAAAGAGGGACGAGAAGGAATCACCGGAGGTGGAGACGTGGAAGGCGGCGGTGATGGAGGAGGAGAGTCATGCGCCAAGGGAGAAGAAGACGCCGGTGATGTAGGAGAGGATGGAGTCGAATCAACAGTGGGTCGAAGAGGAGTAGGAATACGAGGCACTAAGGGAGGTGTATCGGGAAAGGTGAGAAACGAGATGTCCTCTACCGAAAATGTCGAGGAGGATGGACGCGGGTAGAAAGGACGAGACTCATCAAAGGTCACATCCCGAGAAATCCGCATCCGACGAGCAACAGGATCCCAACACCGATAACCCTTATGCTCATCACTGTATCCAAGAAAAACACACTCAATAGACTGAGCGGTTAATTTTGTGCGTTCACGGGGAGCTAGAAGAACATAAGAAACGCAACCAAACAATCTAAGCGCCGAATAATCAGGAGAACGATCCGAAAGACGCTCGAGAGGAATACCACCCTGCAGAGCAGCAGAAGGCTGAATATTGATGAGATAGGTGGAAGTGGAAACAGCCTCAGCCCAAAAGTGAGGTGGAAGAGAGGCGGCAATCATCATCGCACGAGCCGTCTCAAGAAGGTGGCGATGCTTGCGCTCAGCAACGCCGTTCTGGGCATGAGCACCAGGACAAGAGAACTGAGCAAGAGTGCCCTGCTCTACAAGAAAACCTCGCAACATCTTAGAAATGTACTCGCCAGCAGAGTCAGCACGAAACACACGAATAGGCGTAGAGAACTGAGTGTGAACCATGGCAGCGAAACACATATATAGAGAGAACCTCACTGCGAGAAGACATAAAATAAAGCCAAGTGTAGCGAGAGAAATCATCGATAAATATAATATAGTAGCGATGGCCCCCTTGCGAAGCAAAGGGAGCCGGACCCCACACATCGGAATGAACTAAATCAAAAGGACGCTTAGACACTGACTCACTAGTAGGATAAGGCAACTGAATCTGTTTGCCAAGACGACAACCCTGACACTGTAAAGAGACATCTCCTGAGACAGACCCCAGAAGACCTCGACGAACTAACGACGATAGACGTGAGCCACAAAGATGACCAAGGCGATGATGCCACTGCTGGAAGGAGCCGGTAGCAGAAGCGACGAAAGTAGAAGAACTGGCTGTAGTGGTGGCAGCGGAAGGAACACGAAGCCAGTCGACCTCCCAGAGCCCCGGAGAATCACGGAGCCGAGGGCCAGCCCCAACCAGAGCACGCGTGCGGCGATCCTGAACAGAACAAGAATCAACATCAAGAATGACGCGACAACCAGAATCAGTAAGCTGGGCAGCAGAAAAAAGATTCATGGTAAGACGAGGAACATGAGAAACGTCAGGGACAGAGAAAGTAGGAGTGGTAAGATTTCCTCGACCAGCATCCGAAAGAGGAGTACCATCGGCAATGAGAACATTAATAGGAGAATCTAGTGAGCGAAGAGAGGATAAAGCGAAAGAATCAGAAGACATATGAAAGGAAGCTCCAGAATTCAGAACCCAACGAGATGTACCTGACTGTGTAGATGGTGGTCGCGCAGAGCGGGAAGCATCAGTCACAGAGCCTGCAGTGCCTGTCGGAGAACCTGAAGCATCAAGCAGACGCCTAAGCCTCATAATATCCTGCTCAGTGAAGGAGGAATCGGGGCGTGTCGAAGAAGGAGCACGCGGCCGAGTAGAAGAAGTACGCTCCTTGCGCTCCTTGCGCTGCTTCTTCCAGCAATCAGACTCAGCATGACCATCCTTGTCACAATAGCCGCAATGAGGAAGAACACGAGAACGACCATCGCCACCAGAAGGAGTGGGTAGAAGCGGCGGAGCACTGGGACGAGGAAGCACTGGTGCTGTAGACGGCGTAGCAGGAGGTCGAGCAACAAACACTGAGGGAACCGCAAGCAGACCAGCACCACGGAGGCGAGTCTCCTCAGCACGAAGCTCAGAAAGAACAGCCGAAATAGGGACACGGCCACGAGCAAGCAACTGAGCACGGCGGGGCTCAAACTCCTGGCGGAGCCGAGATAAGAACTCATAGACGCGCTGAAACTCCAAGTCAGACCGCACAATCTGGCAACACGGGCAGGTACCACAAACCGCAGTACGGAGAGAGTCAAGCTGACACCAGATAGCAGAACTCTGCGTGTAGAACTCATCAATAGTGGAGTCGCCCTGCTGAAGTGCATGCTCCTGGCGGACCACTGACAGGTAGAGAGCATCGCCAGATGGCTGGTAGCGCTCGTGAAGGTGGGTCCACATCTCAGAGACAGTACCGAGCCCCATAAACTCAGAGGCAAACTGAGGAAGAACACTGGAAGAAAGAACAGCCGCAGCACGAGCATCCTCATCAATCCACTGAGTGTAGGCAACCAAATCATCACGGTAAGCAGTAAGGGAAGCATCGTACTCCTCGACCTTCTGCTCATAAGCGCGAACTGCAGCAGCATCAGTAACCTTGGCTGCATCCTGATCAGCCTAAGAAGCAGTAGCAGCAAGAACCAGGGGCGTCGGCTGAGTAGGAACCACAGGCAGAACCGGACGCGGCGGACAGGAGACCTCACCAGTAAGGACACCCCATAGACGAAGACCACACATGTGAATGCGCATAAAGCCAGCAAACTCGGTGTAGTTAGCACCATCAAAAATCACCGGGCAACGAGGGATAGAGACATAGCCGGATGGCGAAGACATTGTACCCGATTTTTTTTTCAGTTTTTTTTTTTTACACACTGGTCAACGCAATCTCAATCAGGAAGCGATCGAAGACAGAGATCAGATCGATCGAAAAGCGCACAGATGCGCTCGGGAACGGCAGCCTTCAGAGGACAGGGAGCCGGCAGCGGACGGACGGCAGCACGGCCGAGGACGGACGGCAGCACGGCCTTGAGGACGGACGGCAGCACGGCCGGGCGACGGCGACAGGCGGCCGGGCGACGGCGGCCGCAGGAGACGACAGCGGCGGCCGCAGAGACGGTCGTGGCAAGGGGAGGCAGCCAGGGACAGCGGCGACCTTGACCAGGGACGGTGACGGCGGCCAGAAAAAAGTGACGAGTTGCAGCGTCGCAAAAAAGAAAAACCTAAACCTAAACCATGTGCTCTGATACCATGTTAGGAAACGCAACTTGTATTTCCAGGGGCCAAAGGCCACAATATATAGTGACAAATATGCAGGAAACCCCTCATACAACGGGGAAACTATACAAGAATACATGGACACATAATATAACTCTAACAATCGGCAGGATCTACCATATGCATCTTGTTAGGGTTTGGGGATTCTGTTCTGATGGTCCACACAGGATACTGGTTTCAGAATTTGTGAAGAATGGGTCATTGGACAAAATTTTGTTTGGCGATGGGAGTTCGCACATCTTACTTGAATGGAAGCAGAGGTTTAACATTGCTCTAGGAGTGGCAAAAGGATTGGCTTATCTTCATCACGAGTGCTCAGAGTGGGTCATCCACTGCGACATGAAGCCCGAAAATATATTGCTGGATGACAACTTAGAGCCAAAGATTGCTGACTTTGGCCTCGCAAAGCTCCTTAACAGAGGTGGGTCCAACATGAGTGTATCACGGATCCGGGAACAAGAGGTTATTTAGCGCCTGAATGGGTCTCCAGTCTCCCAATAACAGCAAAGGTTGATGTCTATAGCTTTGGAGTGGTGCTTCTAGAATTACTAAAGGGAGTTCGCGTTTCAGACTTGGATAAGAATGATGATGAAGAAGTGGAAACGGTCCTCAAAGGGATGGTCAGTATGCTCATCGAGAAGCTGGAGTTGGATGTCAGCGAACAATCTTGGATCGCTGACTTCATTGACACTAGATTGAATGGCCATTTCAACAGCTTGCAAGCAAGAACGATGATTGGGCTGGTTGTTTCATGCTTGTAGGAAGATAGAGGCAGGAGACCTACCATGGAAAATGTGGTGCAGATGCTAGCTTCAGTTGATGAATAGCTCTACAGTAATAGAAGGGGCTACACAAGTCATAAGCTGTGTGAAGAGTTGGTCAAAATATATTAGCAATAACATTTATAAAATAGCCTTGTATATTTGTTGTAAGAACATAAACTACTGGTAGTAAGGGCCATGCATTTGGAATTTCGGATTACATGAATTTTCCCCTATTTTTTATAGATGAAAGATGAATCCACTGATGTAAACAGGCAAAACTCGCCCCTATTTCTGCTGAAATTGAACCAGTTCTGGTGAAATTTACACCATATCCATGGTGCAATTTGGTGATAATGCCAAGTAGAGTGCTGCACCGTGCTCATGGGTGTGCTTGCCTTTGTAATAGTTACTTGTATTGATATTGCACATACAACCTTGCAATCTGTGCGCGCAAATGTTGCAAAGTTTTGTCGAATTTGTGTCCTACATAGCTAGCAATATATGACGAATCGACGAGCACAGCAAGGAAAACCTCACACAATAATCCAACCTAGTTTATAAATCGAAGAAGAAAGAGAAGGACAAATTAATTCAACAAGTGAATGGCCACTGTTGCTCCTGCCTGCCTACCTACGTTCTTGGAGTGGAAGCGGAGCCATGGCTTGGAGGATGCATGGTGCAGCAGAGCATCAACTCTCGTCCCGGCGGCGCCATCAGAGGCAAAAGGCCGTACAATTTATATAGGAAAACCTCGCAGCATTTTCTTAGTAACCACCTTGCACTTTATTTTGAACTTTCATTGTTTGAAGAAATAGTCAATATATAGAAAAGAGTAGTAACAAAAAACATATCATCAATACGAACAGCAGAAGCAACAAGGAGAATTTCAAGATAAAATAATTTACAGGGATCTACTCTCAACAACATTCAATTTGATGGTCTCCATGTGTTAGTATTTTGGTGCAGATGTAAGTAATGACCTGAGTGAAGGTGCTGAGAAACTCATATGATTCCCGATGCCAAGAGCAGGAAAGCACAATATCGTCGTTGAAGCGGATGAAGGAAGGAGTTGGATGATAAAGATGAGGCCTCAACTCACTACACAATCATGTTAATGGGTTGGTTAGATGCTATTGGAGTAATCAGATTCTTGGAGTAATCAAATTAAAACATCTAGTCTAGTTCCTAAATCACAAGTTCAAGACTCCATATTGACAGGCACCCACAAATTTAAATACTGTCAATCCCCATCAACGCAACGAAATAGAATCGTGAATTAATACTACATACATTTTAATGTTTAATAGCATGGAAAATCTTGGACACTGCAAATTTAACAATGTACGAATCATATGTAGTTACCCCCTTACCTAATAATATAGATATACACCACCAACAGACATGTTGCAATCCCAAACTAAGATTGCATGATAAGGGCAAGCAGGTCTGCTCCTTGTGTATTACTTGAAGCCAATTATTGCAACCATCATATCATATCATGGGATTAATGCTATGCAACCTTTGGAAATTATATCCATCAATGAGCATCTTTCATGAGTTTTAGCAGGGAATATTTTGATTCATCCATCTGGTCTCGCCACAGTGACAAGAAAAACTAGTGAATAATTGGAATAGAACGCAATCGTCAACCAAAATCGGGTAGGATGTATTATAAAAATCAGAAAGAATGATATATGTTCTGCTATGTAACAGTAGAGTGGCCCTTGAATCTTTAAACACAATCGCAACACAACATTGTATCACTAAACATATCAATTTGCTACTTATGTTAGATTGCCAAATAGATGCCAGTGTCCAGCAAAGACTTTTAGTACTGTTCAAAGCCAAAATTTCGGCTGAAGAAAGAACAGCAGAAAAATATACATGTAGTTTATGATGAAATATCACATAAAAAAATATACATGTAGTTTATGATGAAATATCACATCTGCAAGCACTGAATAACTAACTCATTGTTGATCATGATTTAGTCCCAAATAATTTACCTTTGTGTCTAAAAAACATATTGCTTGCCTTTTGGAGTTCGAAATTTTCACACTGGAAGTAAAATCAGCTGCAAGATTTAGGAACAAAGATAATCAATCTTAGAAGGATGAGAGGAGAGAAATCAAAAGGCACCAACAAAAGCATAAGAATCTGAGCTGCACATTTGGTAGTAACTGACATGAACATAACAGAACTCACAAGTAAGATTATCTGGTTTATCTGGTAGTGGCAACACCAAATCACACCTAAAAGACATACTATGGCAGACAACAAACGTCTAGTTAGGCAATGAACACTGAAACAGGAGTTACCAGCTCACTAGACAGAGTGAATATTTTGTTGTAGCATACATGTTCTTGGTTCATGCAAATCTGAATCTAGTCGGCAATGGACCTTTGCAAGCGGCCTCATAGTCTTCAGCGAGGTGCGGTGCGGATTCTTTGTGAGGGCAAATGTACTTCTCCATGAATACCTTCCCGGTGTAGGCGACTGTACTATAGTAGTCCCGGTCATGATCTAGCAATCCATTTGCCTTAAGAAACTTCACTACATAGTACCTTGGCCTGAGCCGGCCCTCCAAGCTGTAGGAGAGCATTGCTGGCCGATGAGCAATGTAGGACGGTTCCAACCCCACCTCAGAGATAAGGAATTCTGACCTACTCTGCAGCATGTCCTTAGATTTCCTCAGCATGGTTGGAGCCTTACAAACAGCAATGCGCACCTCGGCATCCGACCACCTGAATGTGTTCTTCAAGTACTCCACTTGGGCGGCAATTTTCTCCTGGCAGGCGAATGCAACAGCCCGCAGCATTTGCGCGAACATCGCAGATTCGCGAGGTACACCGAGTCCTTCGGCACACACGACCATCGCCTAAAGACGCTCTAGGTTGGCGGAGAGCAACCACGGCTGACGTCTGCACAGTTTGGCAGTATCGCAAGCACTTAGCTTGCCCTCCCGTAGGAAGGCGATTTTGGGCTTCACCACCTTCTCAAGGTCTTTACAGAGAAGGTTTAAGCAGGGCTTGAGTACCCGGAGGAAGTTCTCGTAGGAGCCAAAGAGGTGCAGGTAGTAGGGTAGATTGGAGAAGATGGACCTAGAGCGAAAGCTGAAGGGGGAGAGCGAGGCAAGGCGCGCGATCTCAGAAGGAGATAGGCCGAGGCCGGTGAGCCCGACGACATTAGGTACCAGAGTTTTGTCCACCTTAGCGCAGAGGAACCTCGGGTCCTTGGCGACGACGGCTGCGGCGTCGGCGCTGGAGAGGCCGAGGCCGGCGAGGAAGGCGAGGACGGCGTCGGGGTTGGTGGGGGACTTGACGTGGGAGAGCTTGGTGGAGGCCTTGAGCGCCTGCACTCGGGTGAGGCCGCAGGTGTCGACGAGGTACTCCTCGACGGCGAAGCTAGGGTTTGGAGAAACAGCGGGCGCGGAGAGGAAGCGGTGGAGTGGGGAAATGGT
Organism: Poa pratensis; assembly: GCA_947311845.1. Lineage (NCBI taxonomy): Eukaryota > Viridiplantae > Streptophyta > Magnoliopsida > Poales > Poaceae > Poa > Poa pratensis. Next base: position 31,132,759 of record CAMZMU010000099.1, read on the forward strand.
AGGGGCGGAGGTAGAATAGAGGATACGGGCAGCGATGCAGCTACCGCGGCGGAGCATGGCGCCGGCGCCGGCGCCGGCGGCGAGTGAAAGCTGGAACGAGCGCCGCCGGTCGGTCGGTGCGAGCGAGCCCCGTGAGACTGGTCGAACGAGATAACGCAAGAAGCCCATGAATGGAATTCCACGAGCCCAACCTGGAGTGCCGTGGGCCTTCTAGCTTTGGGCCACTAATACTTGCTTTTCCTTCCTATCAGCTCAAAAAAAAAACATGGAACTGATGAATGTACGAATCCACTGAAGCTGGTTTACTCGACTTGTTAACTGTGTAGATGGTTGGTAAATACGGTACATTTAGAGCTCCCATATTCCAACGCAATTGCTGAGACCATACAAGAAATTAGTTCAAAAGAGAAAGATACATATACCCTTCATGGTTTTTTTTTATGGCTGATAAATACGGTACATTGTAGAGCACTGTGTTAAGCAGGGCGTATAAGTTGCAGGTGCAGCTAGAACAAATTGAGGAGAGGAGCCTCAAGCAATAGCACACCCTTTGGAGGGGGCCAAACAAAATGACATGATATGCCCCAAGTCTAACAAGCTTTTACTTTCCTTAAAAACATATGCAAATTCAAGCGTCCCGGCAGCACTGCCATATTTTTGGGATACAATTCAGCACAACGCAAAGCATACAAAATGAAATATTTTAGGAGCATCATCATAGATGGGACATGAGCAGACGATGCTGAAAAGAATATGTGCCCCAGCAAAGTACTTGCAATCCAAGATCAGCATGCTTGCTTGGAAGGCATAAAACGGAATGAACCACAAGGTCAACTGACAGGGCATTAATAGAAACACGTTAATTTCAATTCATAACAGTTCGAATAGTGTCTACAGAAACCAGACAGACTGAAGTTAACTGCTTAAGAGATTAGTTCACACTTCACGGTTGGTCAGGGCATGGCAATTCCTACGAGTTCACTTCATCTTTGACCAGGGTGTAGAGGGTCAATTTGCTTGCGAAGCAGGTCTTCACATGCCCGAATGCAACATAGATAATGGAATGGAAGAACCTACAGCCAATAATCCATTTATGAATATCAGCCACTGGAAGTTAACTAGATACCTGCAGAGCAACCAATGCCATCAGTCAAACCGATTCATAATATGTATTAAAGGAAAGTCCGATCATTTTTGTATGATTCAGCCAATAAACATTAGCTTCAAATTATAGAAATTGTGCCAAAAGATCAAAGGTTTTTGTCATCTCACAATTATTTGACAAAACCAACATTAGAAACAGTGAGCCGCAATAGAAATAACTCCATTGGAGCATCCTAGATTATCGAATATTTTGAAATTTTCTTACCATGGGAGTATGAGGGGCTCGTGAAGCAACAAAGCATAAGCATCTGAAATCATGCTCATAGGAATATTTTTTAGAAATGCACGAGCTAGGTACTCACTAACAAATCAAATTCATGCTGTATAAGCTAGCCTAAAGTAAGGGCCGTGCATCATTGTTTTTTACTCTCCACACTATAGAAATAGAACACTGGCAACTATTCGTGAACAAACGGTGTTTCACATGAATATAGTAATGTCATTTTTATTATGTGTTTGTTATATATTATTATATTATAAATTATTAACTATCTAAAGTGACCAAAATCGAAGAAATTAGACGTGCAGACAAACCATAGAACAACCAACATGTAGTTGGATCAGACAAACTATATTGGAGGTTACGTGAGTTAGACTGATAAGTTAAGATAACCTGAGAAAATATTTAACCAAACCTCCTCACACTATCATAATTTTACAAAAACAAATGCAATGAGCACAAGTTATTGCAAAAGGTCATGAATGACCAATAATGTGAAATGTTTTCCCTAACTAAAAAATAAAATTAAATGTCAAGCTCATATTAACAATTTGCACTGAAGGAACAAAACAAATCCTCCTCAAACTTCACCCATAACCATAAGGGAAAAAATGAAATGCGATGAACCAACCAGCAAAAGTAAAACAAAAATTCCCTCGAAGGAAACGAGAACATTCAATCTGCTAACACTAACAGATACTTACCTGCTTACTCGATACATCACGATAGCATGTCCATCTGGACAAATCATATTATGTATTTTGCAGAAGTTCAGCTCCATCATGTCCATTATCAATGACCTTGTCTACAAGAATAACAAGTCAAGGAACCAATGAGATTCCAACGAACAGCAAAATAAATACGAGGGGGTGTAAAAGACATATTTAGATAAATACATAGCTGCAATTTCAGAAAAGCAACTCAGTCTTGTGCCACAATGGGAATAGATAAACAAAACCATATCTACTGTCAAATATAAAGAACATGCCATAACTGTATATACTATTTTCAATTTAAATAGTATATACTCGGGTATCCCGGAAAATGAAGTACATGCACGAGTATTAGCATATCGGAAGGGACAAGTTGAGAAAATCACTCTTAAGAATGGTCCATGCCATATCAGATACAAACCAAGTCGTTATTATGGATTCAGCTTTACTAGCAAGATCCAAGATAACCGTAGTGGATAAAATAAATATAACTAGCTTTAAGCTTTGGTGCCAGTTGAGATACCTATTTTACATCTGAATAGTTCGACCAAGTTTTTCATGTAATTGTCAACAGTTTCAAAGCATTATGCACGATATCCAGAGAAACATCTTTATTGCAGCTATGCACTAATACTACCATTATGAAATTCTTGAATATGTCAATAAGACAGTAAAATTGTGTTCAATAAATATGCAAAGAATTTGCAAATCTTACTCAAAAAATATTTTACTGCCAATCACTATGTTCAGTTTTATACTACATACACGGATACACCCATAGAATAAACAGATACAATGTTTTCAAACTCTGACTCGAACCACACGACTCAACAATAGTAATTAGAGAATATCAAATAACTTAGTTTTGCTTTACCTGCTGTATAGACACCTTCAAATGGATAATAGCACTCAAAGATGTTAGATTCAGAAAGTTTCTTGAACTTCAGTGATTCAAGTTGGACAAAGGTGATGCCGACAGATGTCCACAGTAACACCATATTAGTTTCCTCAGCGAACCCGATTATAAGTGGGCTACCCTCAGTCTGTGGATTCAAGGAAATTAGCTTATCCAGTTCAATACTTCTTTGCAACACCCATGAACCAACACCATTGCAATCTGTCATTCTCTTCCACAATTGGGCGCAGAAACCAGTCAGGCAGAGGATACCAAGGCCACCACCCTCTGCCAACACAACCCAAATTTTTCCTTTGCCGGTGTCACCATTATCTGGAACTGGTATTAGAGCAAGTCTGCGCTTAGCCAAATCAAATTCAAGAATGCCTTTTGAATTCCCAAAAAGCAACCAGTAAAGGGAATTCCCAATCATCACAGCAGGCGTGCTCACATAAACCATGGTGGGAAAGTCGCAAGAATCGTCGTACGGAAGCTGCGTCGAGATGAGATTGCCCCACACACCGGTCTCCGACGAATAAACAGACGCGACCGCTCGTGTATCTTGTCTCTCACAGTTGCCTACCAAGACCACCTGGAAGTGGTGGATGTCTCCGGCAGCCCGAAACACTGCCGCGCTGATGGGTTTTGTCTCGGCGTCGAACCCTGGGGGAATGTCCAGGCGGTGGTGCTCGCCGGTGACGGGATCCCACACCACAAGCTGAATCCCCAATGAGAGGATGAGCGCGAGGCCATGGCGGCACCCGAGGGGCAGGAAGCGTTCTCGGGGGGCAATTGGGTAGGAGAAGCAGTCTTGTGTGAGTCGATTCGGGGCCTCCAGGGCAGGTTGGAAGTGGATGTAGCTAAAATCCTTGACGAAGCAGCCGAGGAGAGGAGGGTTGCGGCGGTGGTGTGCGCGGAAGCGGCGGGCGAAGCGGGGGTCGGAGGCGAGGCTGCGCCAACGCTTGGAGACGGCGGAGGCGAGGGGGAGAGTGGAGGGCTGCGGAGGGAGGCGGAGGAGGATCTCGGAGAGCAGGTCGTCGTCCTCCAGCGGTGGCGCCGCCGCCGGCGAGCGGGAGCGGCGGCGGATGCTGCTCATCTTCTCGCCCTCGTCGCTGCTCATGCGGGATGTGTTGGACTGGAGTGCAAATGGTGTGGTGGAGCGAAGTGAAGCGGAGGCCCAATGTGAGAGTGAATTCCGTTTCTGAGCCCACACCACAACTCACGCAAACCGGACTTGGTACACCCGTAATTATCTGCAGCTCTTCACGAAACCTCAAAAAAAAAAAAACTCCACCTCTTCACGGTTTTCAGTTTTAATAACATGTAAAAACATTACCAAAAATCCATGGCTACACGCCTACACCTAGAAAATCAGAGTCCTGCAATTTTTTGTTTTCTATGCAGGATGCAAATTCCATCTTTAATGGACTTTTTTGCTGGCTTTTTTTTATATAATGATACACACCACGCACCCCTTCCGGTTCGGTTATGTAGTAAAATTTTGTGTGTGTCTGAAGACAAGGGCCCAACGATGCAGGAGGCATCATATATGAGGAGAAATATCGCACGGATGATGGTTGTCGACCCGACTAATTGTATTATGCTGTGTTTGGTTGCACGGAATTGGGGCTCGGAATTGGAATTGGAGCCCCAATTCCGAATTCTGTCGTTTGGACTGCGCTCAGAATTTGGGCCTGGAATTGGAGACCAATTCCGAGCCCGTTCCGCAGCTATCGTTTTGTGAAGGGAGCAATTCCGAGCCTCCCAGCTCGAAAACGCTCGGAATTCGGACGCCGGCCACCGCCCCGCCCCGCCGGCCGCCCGCACCTCCCCGCCGGCCGCCCTTCGCGCCACCGCTCCTCCCGCGCGCCTCCCCTTCCCCGTCGCCGGAGCTGCCCGCGCCCTCTCCTTCTTCCCGACGCCCGGCCTGCTCCCGCACGAGCTCGAGCCCGAGCTCGGCCGCCCTCCTCCGCCCGGTCTCCCTCCACCGCTGCTAGCGCCGGCTCCTCTCCTCTCCGCCTCGGCCGCCGCGCCCCATCCTCGACCAGCCTTCTGCCGCCTCCCAGCACCGGCCCGTCGGCCGCCCACACCTCCCCGCCGGCCGCCGCCCCGCTGGCCGCCGCCCACCCCTCCTCAGTTCCGGCCGGCATCCAAACAAGAATTCCACGATTCCACGATTCCACGATGTTGTGCATCCAAACAAGAATTCAACTGATTTGGAATTGAGGCCAATTCATTTCCAACTCAGATTTGGAATTCAACCCCAATTCAATTCCGAGCCCCAATTCTATGCAACCAAACACAGTGTTACAATGTTTTCCCTGATACATTGGTGGTGATCGTGATGTCACTGTAAGTTATGTTGGGCCAATATTTTTTGTCTTCGTGGGTTTTAGTCATTCTACGTGGTCCGTCGGATGAGGGTTTTGTATTTAGCCTTCTAAGTGGTGTGCCGACTTCTACATTTGTCTATTAGTTATTGGAAGCGCATTTAGATCCATGATGGGTTTCAACTATAAATGACAAGAAAATTGAGGGACTATTTGGTTTTATTTCGTCCGTCGTGAGATGTTGTATATATATTACTAGTGAGCCGGTAAGTTCGCCCGCTAGTCATGTCTAGCCATCACCATCAGTTCAAAATGATCCTGATAATTATACTAGTGCCGGTAGAGGAAAATAAAATCTCCCCGCTAATGAGATGTTGATCGTGGTAGCTATGAGTAACCCGTTCTTTCCGCTAGCTAGTGTGTCCCGTCGGCCGTCGCGGCAGCTATTATCTCTCGTTTTCCTGTTATTGCATGTCATGTAAATAGTGTTTGTTTTGATGGATGAAGGAAACAATTCCTAAAATCAATTATGTTGGTGACCAAATCAGCCGCAAACTTGAAAACTAAATTTAGTTGATTAATTACTAGGTCTGGATCCATGATACATCAAGGTGTCTACTACAAGAAGCTCTCCTACGACAAGCTTTGCCCGACTCCAGAGAGGGAGGGGCGAGGACAGTGGCGCGTCTTCGGCTCACTTCAGTGTTCGCAGTCGTCGCTAGGTGGTCGAATGACCTTTTGTAATATTTATTACTTTTTGGGTATTTTGTACTGCTGTGGATGATTAATAGATCGGTGATCTTTAAAAAAAAGGTGGACAAGATCGTGTGCATGAATTCTCAAAAAATCGCGTGCATGTTTTTTTTGTGTGACAAGAGTGTGCATGATTATTGGACCTTCGAGTTGGACTACTGGACTCTGGAGTCCACCATCCACATCCAGGATCTACAGTATTTAGGACCGATCGAGCCCACGTACAACAACCTCAATATTTGATCCGTCCGGATGCATCGATCGATTACGGCGCCGCCGCCCACAGTCCACCCAACATGGCCATGTTGACGACAGCCGTCCGCCGCATACTGCCTGCGTGCAGCCTCCTCGCCGCAGCCCAGCCGCGCCGGAGGACGTACAGCAAGGTGCACGGCATCTTCATCAACTACGTCGACCACCACCGGCCGCACCTCTTCGCCCGCCCCTGCCCTAGGCCGGTCGTCGATGCCATGTTCGACTTCCTGCCCATGGACAACCGCAGGTGGTCTTGGTGGTCGGTGCTGGACCACAGCAATGGCCTGCTCCTCTGCGAGATAGGGAGCGACAAGCTCTATGTCTGCAACCCGGCGACGCGGCGGTGGACTCTCATCCCTCGCCCGCGGCTTGAGGGCGCGTGTGGTATGTACCTCGCGTTCGATCCGGCCGTGTCGCCGCACTACGAGGTGCTAGTGGTCCCCGCCGCGCCGCCTGAGGCGAGGAAACCGCCATTTGTCGATGATGACGCGAGCCGCCGCTTCCTGGAATCGGAATGGCCACCGACTCCATGGAGGCTGAACGTTTTCTCGTCGAGCACTGGTCAGTGGGAGGAGAGGGCCTTTGTCCGGCAAGGTGAGCCGGCGGGAACAGTTCGAGATTTGCTCATGGATGGATCCGAGTCGTCGTTAAGCCAGCGCTACGCCGTCTACTGCCGAAGAGCACTCTACGTGCACTGCCGTGGTTCTTTTGTTTCGAGGTATGTACATGCAGTTATCGACTCTCCAACAGAGTGAAGATTTTTGACTCCCGGGCTCCGGTGCTCTCTGCTATATAAAAAATTCGAAAATCATATTTATAAGTTTCAAAAATTCTGAAAATTAATGTGGAGAGAGTCAATGATATATCCCATGAACATGCAAAACATCACCTTCAAATAAGTTGTATTTGAGCTACACAACCCAAAATATAAGGTATCTCAAATTGCGAATTTACACGTTCGTGGGATATATCATTGGCTACATTCTTATTTATTTCAGAATTTTTTGAACTCATAAAAATTGTTTTTGAATTTTTTTAAGTGGCAGGAGCACTGGTGCCCGGGAGCAAAAGACAGTTTCCGCTCTCCAACAGCTTTATTTTCCTTTTCTGTACACGAAAAGAGTGGGCTTTATTGATTTAATAGGATCATATTAGAACATCTTTGTGAAGTAAGTCGAACATACACGTCTTAGCCATGCAACACTAAATCAGCTAACTTATGGTCTTATTTTTGTTTTTTCTGTTTCAAATCGTTAGTGGTAATTGTTTCACCTCTACTGCATTAGCTAGTTAGTCCGCGCAGATCACACAATTGAGTACTAATATTTTCTTGTTTTATTACTATAATTGTAAATATAAATAAGAATTTATATATCACATGAGTATTGTTTCAGGCTTTCGCTGTCAAACGGTGCATACCAAGTGACCAGAGCACCAACATACAATAAGAACAAGAGATGTGTAAAACCATATCTAGGGAGTTCACAAAATATGGTGTACTTTGGAATAGTTGAAGAGCCTCAACGATTACGGGTTTGGATCCTCGCTGAGTCGAGTGGACACATGGAGTGGATCTTGAAGTATCAAGATGACCTTTTACCCTTAGCCCAACACCTAAGAAAATATGGTAGCCCGATGGATGCACCTTGGATGGTACATGATGTGTCTGATGCCGAGAAAGATGTTCCTACTGAGACTCTAACGAAAAACAGATTTGAGTGGGACTCTGATGATGATGAATTTTTTACAATTAAACATGGAGCTAAGAAATACTACGAATATTTTGACATTCTTGGATTTCATCCCTACAAGGAAGTTGTCTATTTGACTGATGTCTTCGGAGTGGTGGCATATCATTTGAACAACTCAAAGGTTCAATATTTGGGAAACTCACGCCCCAAAAGCTACCACCATGCCTACACAAATGACATAGATGAGACATTTGTGTATACTCCATGTATGGTAGGTGAGCTTAATGAGGAAAACACTGAGCGCTCATCTTAATGATTAGCATTAATTAAATACAATGTAGGCGGCTGAATAATATATAAAATTACAAGGGAGAGTCCATGTTTGAGCCATGTTTTGTTCCCTGTTTTCTTCATTATGTGCATTATTCTTTGACATAGAAGACGAAATAGGCCGTAGCCCCGCTATATAAATATAGCAACCACCCGATACAACCGACAGTTTCAACATGCTGGGGCGGCAGCAAACATATACCCAAAGCAAGGGGAAGGGAAAAACAAGAAAACAAAAAGGAGACATAGGTGGATTGACTAAACGACGGAGACCCGTAACCGCTGCGCCCTCTCCACGAAGTACCACCACACTCCTAGCAGTGAACCATCGAGTCCCAAGCAGCACCTTCAAGAAGGAGAGTATCCCTGCTGCCCGGACCAGCGCGCTGGTCCTAGGGTTTCCCCCGGCACTCGAGGGGAGTGGATAGGTAGCCACGACGCCCTCCAGGAAGGTATGATGTCGCCCGAGGGCGGCACCGCGTCGGTGTCGAACGAGCCGACAAGGATTTCTCCCGGACATATCCTATCCACAGCCCCAGACGATCTGAAGCACAGGAGCCCCACAAGGAAAACCTCGCCAACCAAGCCTCACCGACCACCACCTTGCGCCACGCCGGTTACGAAGCCGCCATCGCCGTCTCACCGAAGTAACTGCCACGAGGTCTGCAACCGGAGGTGGAGAGTAGCTCGACTAGGGGTCAGCAAAACCGCAGCCACGCGGGAGGGAACTACCTCCACCGCCGAAGGCGGTAGTCGACCGGACGCGACAGCAAGGCACACTAGTCCCGGTTAGGTCCGGCTAGGCTCAGCGAGCCTGTAAAGCCCCCGCGGGGGCACACCAGTCCTAATAGGGTCCGGCCGGGCCTAGACTGGGCCCGTAAAGCCCGCCGTCACGCTGCAACCGGAGCGGCCGCCGTCGTCGCTGCTCCCCTGTACGAGCACAACCACCTACAACTGCAGATCGGGGCACACAAATGGCAGGCCAGCCCGTCCATACCCAGATCGGGCCCGGATGGGCCAGATCTTGGCGGAGCCCGGGCGGCGCCGCCCCTGTGCACCCCGCCGTCCAGCCATGGGAGCCGCGCCTCCACACCACCGGCCGCAGCCGACCAGCCGCCGCCCGGGAAGCACCGCCGCCAGAGAAGACCGCCCCGCGAGGCCTCCAACGGCGCGGGGAGAAGACATCCGCCGCCGCCGGCCCCAGCCCGAGCCGCGCTCGGCGGGCGCGCCGACGGCGGCGACGGGGGAAAGGCGAAGAGTGGGGACGAGCGGCGAAAAACTGGAGCCGCGCCGGCCGCCGCGGGGGCGGCGCGGACGCGGCGGGTGTGTGGGAGGGGAGGAGAGGGAGGGGAACCGCGGGGGCGGCAGGGAAGGAGCCGGAGGTGGGGCTGACGGCGGCGGGCCGGCGGAGCCCTAGGAGTCGCGGGAGCTCGCTCGCCTTATCTCTTCGTGCCAATTAAGGGTCCATTCTTTGACATATGTAAGTCAACTCTTTTTTATGATGACGATTTGACATATAAATAAATGAAAAGATAGAAATGTTGTATGTACATGACTTAACTATCCATGCACAAGCTCCAAGCTGCAAAGAGAGAAAAATATGTATCTTTTCTCACGTTGTTATATTGGATAGCTTAGACGCGTCCTATTAGATCATCATGGACCAACTTTATCAGTCCGTGACTTTCTTTTTGTTTTCTCTTTTGTTTTAGAGCTTATACCCATTTTTGTACAGAAAACAATCAATGCTAATAAGGTAGAGAAATCCTCTATCTTTTCATTCTAAAAATAATCATCATGGACGGCCGCTCGGACCTGAAGTTGCCTATCACTTTTTATTTTGAGTATGTTCTGGTCAGAAGCCACCCAAATGGTTAGTTATTACGACCCAAACCTCATTTCCCAGACCAGGACGAAGGGAGGAATGGAGGATGCCCAAGGTGTGGATGATCGCACTTCCCAAGATGTGTCTCGGCCGTTTTATCATGCCAGCCACGCAACAAACGCTCGGTAGTCTTGAGATCCTGACTGCTGAGGTATGCGTTTTCACTATCCATAACAAATGGAAAGAAAGGGAATCGGGGGGCTCTCACTTTCCCCTCTTTATTCTCTCTTGTGCTTCTGTATCCTTCCTTGAGAGTCCTCCGTGACTGCCCCGAGCCCCTCCCTTCTCCTCTGGCAGCTCCACCCCTGTGAGCGAGGATGGAAGAGGACACGCTTGGGCTGCTATGTACATAGTAGTGGTTCAGGTTTAGGTGGTGTCTAGATCTAGGGTTTGCTTGGAAGTTTGGTGTTTGCCGGAATGGAGTGCCTCCAGTGTGTAGTCGTGCGCTACTGGAAGACAATCGAGGCTCTCCCAATTGCAGCACCTATGTCGGGTGGTGGCGAAGCGAGGTTGCGGGCCATTGAGCTGGCGGAGCAATTGGGATGGGTCGTGTGATCTTCTCAACAGACTGTCTGAGTCTTAAACAAGCCATCACCTCTTGTTCGCTTGATCGAGCCCTCCGGGTACGCTGTTCCGCGAAGCCAAGTTCCTGCTAGGCTTAGGGTTCATTGAGTACCAAGTTGTGTTTAAACCTCGTTCATGTAATAATCCAGCGCATGTGCTGGCCAAGATCGGTGCTAGTGAGGTTTTCGGAAACCATGTTGTGTGGTTTTCTGATCCTCCGAGTGATGTAACCCGTGCAGTGGCCGACGATCTTGTCGAGTCCACAAGTTAATGGTATACCAGGTGTTTTAATTTCAAAAATTTCTAGGTCACTGTTGTAATTTCCTTTATTTCACTGGACCTTGATGTAAACTATAATCCGACCAACGTTAATGAGCAATTTTATGTTCTTCAAAGCCGAAGGACCGTCCTTGTCAAAAAAAAAGAAATGTATGCAAGGCCACGCATGTCGACCGTGCTGGCCACCTCGAGGGCTCGAGGCCGTGCTCGTCGTGAGGAGGGCACCCGACATGCTCTGTCGTGCTTGTGCCTCTCGACCAGGAAATGAAATAAACAATTTCTTCATTCACAAAAAAAAAAAATATAATTTTTGTGAAAAAAAAATTAGAGTGAACCTTGCACTGTAGAATCCTCTGTTTTGTTTCGATAGAATTTTACCTATACAGTTTTTAGCAAATGAAACACACATATATTTCGAGGAGGGAAGAGGAATACTGATATGTGGTGGGCTTTATTTTTGTTCTCTGGGCCTTCAATCACGCCTTACTACACATCCCCCGAGTGAAAAAAAAACATACTCCACATCGTGCCTGCTCCCTGTTCGAGACGATGGCCACCCTCCGCCGCCGCCCCAGCTCGCCGCCGGCGGGGCCGCTTGAGGACAACGACATGCTCGCCGAGATCCTCCTACGCCTCCCCCCGCTGCCCTCCTCCCTCCCCCGCGCCTCGGCCGTCTCCACGCGTTGGCGCAGCCTCGCCTCCGACCCCCGCTTCTGCCACCGATTCCGCGCACACCACCGCCGCAATACTCCTCTCCTCGGCTGCTTTGTCAGATCAATATGCAAAAATCACTTCCTACCCGCTCTGGAGGCCCCCAATCGCATCCCGGAAGGCCGATTCACCTTCCCGATCCCCGACAATGTCCACTCCATGACCCTCGGATGCCGCCATGGCCTAGTGCTCACCTACTACCCTCGGAAGCACCTCCTGGTCTTTGATCCACTCACCGGCGCCCAGCACCGCCTGGACATTCCCCCGGGGTTCCTCTTGGAGGGTGGATACATGATCAGCGGGACGGTGCTGCGTGCTGCTCGAGACGTCCACCACTTCCAGGTGGTCTTGGTAGGTCACTCTGAGGGACAACATACACAATTGGTCGCCTCCATTTATTCATCGGAGACCAATGCATGGGGCAATCTCATCTCAACACCGCTTCCGTCCGATGATTCTAGCGGTTTTGTTAATCCCCTCATCCCCGCTGTGATGGTTGGGGATTCGCTTTACTGGTTTTTTGATGGGGATAACTGGTTGATTGAATTTAATTTGGGTACGGGTAGCCTAGGTTTGATACCTGTGCCAGAGGTAGATAACCGTCACATAGCAATTGGCAATATTTGGGTTATACCGGCAGAGGGTGGTGGCCTTGGTTTCCTCTACCTGTCAGGATTCAGCGCCCAATTATGGAAGAGGAAGAAGGATTGTGATGGTGTTGCTTCATGGGTTATGGGAAGAACTATTGCACTGGACAAACTACTTTCCATTAATTCAGAGGAGGGGGGGCGCCTATACATCATCGGGTTTGCTGAGGAAAATAATGTGGTCTTACTGTGGAGTTCTATCGGCATCTTCACGGTCCAGCTTGAATCATTGGAGTTCAATAAACTTCCTGGATCTGACGACTACTTTCTTCACTTTACTCCATTTGAATGTGTCTATACGGCAGGTAGATCAAAACCAAGTAATCTAATATTTATCATATTATTATTTTGCTCAATTATATAGTTCAACTCAGAGGTACCAAAAGCTTTGGCTGTTTAACCTATGGGTGGGCGCTAAATCAAAATGAATGATTGAAAGAAATTACTTTTGAGGGTCATTTGCCAATTCTTTGTATATGAGTGGAACTAAATTTTATTTATGCGTGGATTTTGACATGTTCAAGAATTGTGTAGTGTGGCTAGTGTTACTGCATACTGCAGCTCAGATGCTCCTCACGAGTCGATAGTCAATGGTCGGAAACTAAAGACAATTACATTAAAGACTTGACTGAACCAATTCGGATGTCAATAGGATGGCTTCATATTTACATTGTAGCTTTTGACCTTTTGAAGAGAAGTATGTCACAAGTCCAGTTGTGCCAGAGAATTCAGGCTAAAATTTATTAAAAATAGCTTAAAATGAATAGTCATTATCAGTTTAATCGCTAGAATTTATTAGTCCAACATGGCATGGACCAAGCTTAAGAGTAACTTTAGCTAAATTCTCTCTTCCTATCTGCTAATAGTTGTGCATGTTCTTCATTTTATAATATGACAAGTGTATATGTTTATACTGAAAAGATTATATAATATTATTGGAATATTCTTTGTATTTGATAGTAGATATGGTCTTCTTTATCTATTCCCAATGTTGCAGCAAAACTGAATTATTTTTCTGAAATTGCAGCTGCGTGTTTATAAAAATATCTTATTAATACCTTGTTGTATCTATTTGACTGTTCGGTGGAATCCCCGTTGGTTCATTGACTTGTTATTCTTGTAGACAAGGGTATTGATGGTGGAGCTGAACTTCCGCAAAATATATAATATGATTTTTCCACATGGAGATGGTGTCGTGATGTATTGATTGAGCAGGTAACAATCTGTTAGCGGTAGCAGAATTAAATGTTTTCCCTTTCCTTTCCTTTCCTTTCCTTCCCTTGTTGGATATTTTTTGTTTTTGTTTGCTGGTTGGACATTGCATTTCGTTTTTGTCCTGTGGTTATGGATCTTTCATGTCCCAGGATGATTTGTTGTTTCCTCAGAGCAAATAATTGTTAGCTAATCACACCTGAGCATTTGACTTCAAACTTTCTTTATTTATACGGGTTTGCATCAAGCCGTTTCACATTATAGCTCATTTGCGATCCTCATAATAGTAATACCTTCTGCTCGCTTCTAGTTGTTGTACAATTATGCTCTTCAGCGGTCGACTTAACTCTTGTGTCAGCATGTCAAGATTTTCATGCCAGTCTAACTCACTTACTCACATATGTAATTGTCCTTAGCCTCTAACATAGTTTGTTTGGTCCAAACTACATGGTAGCTATTGCTATATTAATTTCTTCGATTTTGGTCGTTGTAGATGTTGGCTGTCCATGACAAGAAAGACAATTTCAAAAGATTTGATAAGTTAGGGGTTAGTTGGAATACTACTCTTTAGTGTTCTACTTAGTCCATATGTAGCCAAAAAACTTGATAATGTGCTAACAGATGGAATTGAAGTGTACCACTACAGATTAACTCTCTTCCTATTTATGTTCTCGGTTTCTTAAGTTGTTTTTGTCCAGTAACTATGATGATTTGAGTTTTCAGCTTTTGTAACAATATTGAGTCTAGTGTTCACTGTTCAAATCATACAAAAATTGTGAGATAAATTTAATGGCTATTGCATGTACGATTATTACAAATCGGTTTTGCTGATCACGTTTGCTTGCTCTGTAGGTATCTAGAGCAGCATTCTGGTTGCTGGATTAGGTGTAGGTTCTTCCATTTTGTGTTCTGTGCATGGGGCCTGTGATGTGCTCCACAAGGAAATTGACCGTCTATGTGTCATGTCCTGGTTAAGCGTGATGAATTAACATTTCCTGGGAAGCTGTGGAGTGGGAATTAATATTTAACCTGTAGCAAACGTCCATCTGTTATCTTGTTTCTGTCGACGTTATTCAGAAATCAACTTGCTTTTATTTATGCGATAGTATTGGCCATGTCTGTGCGCATATCTTTTCCTGTAACTTTTGCTCATGTACCACTAACTCTCTGCTTTTGCTCCATGATATATCTTGTTTGTGTGTGTCAAATTTGTATCCCAGAAAGATATAGCATTGCTGACGAGACCCTTTCTTGTGGCTTGAATTTGCATCTATTCAGTAGCGGTGCTACTTGGACCGGGACTGTTTTTTTTTTGTTATTTCCATGTGGATAGTTAGCTGACGCAAGGATTTGTAGGAGTGCGATTTGAACTCGTCGGAATTAACATGCTCTGGTCAACTTAGCGGGGACAAATATTCTAAGCTTCTGTATACTGTCCGGCATCTAGGCAATATTTGAACTGGAATGAAGAAAAATTAACTTGCATCGGTCAATGGCTTGTAACTGAATCTTTCCGTTCAAGTTGATTTGCAGGGCTGGGATGTTTCTATGAGTTGGATTAATTGACCTACTGAGTAGCAATGCTTCTGGGACAGTTTTTCTTCATTCTTTGGGATATCTGAATCTAAATTGTTTTATGAGCTAACATCTTGGAACATCAGTGTGGTAGGGACATGGTGCGATTGCTCCTCTTCAACTAGGTTCTCATGGACCAGAAGCAAAAACATTCGTATATTTATCATTAACTGTTACAGAATTTCAGCGAAGCTATAACCATGAGCTGTTGCAAAGTCCTCCATGATCATTCTAGCTCGAGTAAATCCTCATCAGCCTTTTGCTAGACCCTCACGTAGCCAGACCTTAAACCTACAAACTACAACCTTTCTTGGGCCACATCGAACCGGGAGAATTGCAAAACATCAATTTCGTTCAAAATTGTAAACTTCAAAGTGAAACCTGATGATATGTTTAGGGGAAGTGAAACCTGATGATATCCAGTGGGCTTTGCTCTCCCTTTACTTATCGTGGGCTTCTCTGTTTCTCTGGGCTTCAGTCTCAGCCCACTGGGTTTCTCGCTTTAGGTCACCAGCACCTCACTCCACACTCCACGTCGTACTCCACTCGAGATCCACAGCACCCACCATGAGTGACGAGATGACGGCCAGCCTCCGCCGCCGCCTCAGCTCGCCGGCGGCTCCGCCGCTGGAAGACAGCAACCTGCTTGCCGAGATCCTCCTCCGCCTTCCCCGCTGCCGTCCTCCCTCCCGCGCGCCTCCGCCGTCTCCAGGCGCTGGCGCAGCCTCGCCTCCGACCCCCGCTTCTGCAGCCGCTTCCGCGCACACCACCGCCGCAATCCCCCCTCCTAGGCTACTTCATCGAAAAAAATGGCAACATCCACTTCCAACCTGCCCTGGAGGCCCCCAATCGCGTCCCGCAAGGCCGCTTCTCCTTCCCGATCGATGCCGGCCACCACTTCATGATCGTCGGATGCCGCCACGGTCTCGTGCTATGCTTGGACTATGCACGGATGCTGCTCCTGGTGTGGGACCCCATCACCGGCGACCAGCACCGCCTAGACATTCCCCGGGGTTCGAAAGGAATACCCCTATCAGCGCGGCAGTGCTTCGTACTGCCGAAGATGGCCGCTACTTTCAGGTGGTCTTGGTAGGCACCAGCGACATGCAACAAAAACAGCTGGTCGCCTCCGTTTACTCGTCAAAGACCAACATATGGGGCAATCTTACCGCACCGCCGGTTCCACCCATGCATGTTTATCCAGACATGCCGGCTGTGATGATTGGGGATTCCCTTTACTGGTTGCTTGGTGGGAATTCCTTCCGAATCCTAAAATGTGATCCCGGTAGGTGGAGCTTTGGTGTGATACCTATGCTGCCAGGGGAAGAGATTGTCCAGGATTACACGGGCCTTGGCGATATGTTGGTTATAATGGCAGTGGCTGATGGCCTGGGTTTACTGTTACTGTCAGGATTCAACGCCCAATTGTGGAAGAGAACGACAAATTGTGATGGTGTTGCTTCATTGGCGCTGCAAAGAACTATTGCACTGGACAAGCTACTTTCCATTAATCCAAAGGAGGATACAGAGCTCCCAGTCATCCTCGGGTTTGCTGAAAACAATAATGTGGTCATACTGTGGACATCTATTGGTGTCTTCACGGTCCAGCTTGAATCATTACAGTTCAAGAAACTTCTCGAATCTCCTGATTTGCAAAATATGGATTCTTCTCAATTCCGAGAACATGTGAGCTATCATCCATTCGAAGGTGTCTACACTGCAGGTATAACAAAACCAAGTTATCTGATGTTCTTGTATTATTATTGTTGAATTATATAGTTCAAGTCAGAGGTAGCAAACACTTTAGCCGTTTAATCTATGGGCATGCGTAAAATAAAACTATGGAAACAATTTTGAGGGAGATTTGAAAATTCTTTGTATGGTAGTGCAACTAAATTTTATTGTTCCTCTCATGACATATTGAAGAACTATATAATTTAGCTAGTATTGGTGCATAACTACAGCTCAGATGTTTCTCAGGACGAGATACTCAATGGGTGGAGACTGAAGAAAACTAAATTAAAAACTTGAGTGAACAAAGTCAAATGTCAATACACATGGTTTGATATTTACACTGTAGCTTTTGACCTATAGAAGCCCTGCTGTATGTGTCAAGACCATCTGTGCCAGAGAATTCAGGGCAAGTTTATTTAAAATAAGCTTAATATGAATTGACCAAGCTTAGCTTAAAAGTAATTTTAGATAACTTCTCTCTACCTATCTGCTAATACTCAGGCGTGTTCTTCATTTCTATGAGATAAGTGAGTACATACATAAACTGAAACGAGTATATATTGTTATTGGAATATTCTTTGTATTTGATAGTAGATATTGGCTTGTTTATCTTATTCAATATGTTGCACCAAAACTGTATTGTGTTTTCTAAAGTTGCAGCTATGTGTTTATCTAAATATCTCATTAAAGCCCCTCTCAACCCTCGTATATATTTGATTGTTTGTTGGAATCTCGTTGGTTCCTTGGCTTCTTATTCTTGTAGAAAAGGGCATTGATGGTGGACATGATGGAGCTAAACTTCTGCAAAATAAATAATATAATGTGTCCACGTGGTCATGCTACCGTGATGTATTGATTGAGCAGGTAACAATCTGGTAGTTTTTCCTTTTTCCTTTCTTTGGTGGGTATTGTTGTTTTAGTTTGCTGGTTGGACATTGCAAATAACATTTTTGTCCTGTGGTTATGGATCTATCATGTCTACGGATGACTCGTTGTTCCCTCAAAGCACCCTCAAAGCAAATAATTGAAGTAATAACACCTTAGCATTTGACTTCAAACTTTATATATATGGGCTAGTAGCAGTGTCATTTCACATTATAGCTCATTTGGGATGCTTATAATACTTAGTTACCTACTGCTTGGTTGTATTTGTTATACTATTGTGCTAGTATTAGGTGGTTTGCTTAAAAAAAATGTCAGCATAATCTATGTTTGGCCGGTTTAATAAGCATATTTAGTTGTCCATTAGCCTCTAACATAGTTTGTCATGTCCAAACTGTATGTGAGCCATTGCTGTATTCTCTATGCAGTCTAATTTCTTTGATTTTGGTCATTTTAGATGTTTAATTATCATGTTGGCTGTTTATGATAAGAGAGACAATTTCAGAAGATTTAAGAAGTCAGGGATTAGTTGAACTACTACTCTTCAGCTTTTGCTTAGTCCATAACTCTACATGTAGCCAAAAACTTGATAACGTGCGAATAGTTGAAACTGAAGTGTCCCACAACAGATGAACTGTCTTTCTATTGATCTTCTCTCTTTCTAATTTTGGTTTTGTCCAATAATGCCGAGTTGCTTTAACTTTGATATTTTGGCACAATGTCCGCGCTATTGAACCTATTGTGTGTACTGTTTGAATCATTAAAGTGGCGAGATAAATTTAATGGCTATTGCATGCAAGAATGTTACAAATCGGTTTGGCTGATCGTGTTTGCTTGCAGTACAGGTATCTAGAGCTGCATTCTGGAGGCTGAGATTAGCTGAAGGTTCTTACATTTTGTGTGTTGTGCATGGGGCCTGTGATGTGTTCCACGAGGACATTGACCAGCTATTTGTCGTGCCCTGGTCAAAGGTGATGTGGACTTGTAGATATTAACATGCACTGGTCAATGCTGTAGTGGGAATCAATCTTTAAGTTCTGAAATTCCGCCTGTTATCTGGTTTCTCTGGACATTATTCAGAAATCAACTTGCCTGTGTTATTGCCATAGTGTTGGCCCTGTTAGTTCATGGTGTCGTGCATTTCCGTTTGTGCCTTCCAAGCAAGCTGATGTTGCATTTCCTGTACTCTGTGTGTGCATGTTCTTATCAGTACTAGTTGAATTTCGGCGCATCGGCACGCCGCGCCCTTGGTGGATATTTCTGTGAATATAACCTTTTTTTGTTTTGCTTTCATAATATATTTTGTGAATAGAAATGGTGGCGTTGTGTGTATAATGCATTTATCTTTGCATAAATATTACAACTTATTGAGTTAATGCGAAGACAAACCAATCGTTTTATTGGTTGAACATGAATTTTAGTGTTTTTTTACAAATCTATTAATCTATTACAGCGAACTGAAATTGAAAAAGGGAATTCATAATTGTTTTGTGAACAAAATTGTCTTGCATTTATTTTTCTTCTTTTTGATCATTTCGAATGTTGTTTTAATGCAAAGCAAAAGAAAAGCAAAAAAGAAAGAAAACAAATACAAAGATTTAATTTCAATGTTTGTTGCAACTCTATATCAACAAATTGAAATTCAAAAAGGGGAATTATAGTTGTTTTGTAAGCTAAAATGTCGTGCAATTCTTTTTCTTCATGGTGATCATTATTCCAATGTTGTTTTGCCGCAAAGCAAAAGAAAAGCAAAAAAAGAAGAAAACAAATACAAAGATAGGGTTAAATGGAGGTGAGATGTCATTTCCACAATTTTTATATTTGATTAAACAGGAATTCTATTGTTTAATGATGCATGGAAATGGAAATGTGTTAGCTGTGAAGATCTTGTTTTTGTGCAAATTTTGGTTTTTTTTAGTTATGAAGGAAGATATGAATTTTACAATTTTCTGCATTTTTTGTAAATTTTTTAGAAGCTGACAGCGGGACCCACTTGGCTGGTTTTTTTTTTTTTGGAAATTGACGAAAAATCTGCTGAGCGGGGCCCGTACGTCAGCGCGTGTGACACGCGCGACGACGGCCACCGTGAGCTCTGCCGAGCTCCGGCGAGCTCACTTTGGTCGCTGCAGGGCGTGTGCGAGGCTGGGGCCGTGCGTATTCGCGGGAGGAGGACGCGAGGAAGGTGGTGGCGGCGGAGCTGGACCATTTGGTCACTGGAGTTGCCGGCGACGACCAAAACGGCGGCGGCGGGCGGCGAGCAACACGGGCACGGCGAAGGAGGGCACGGGGAAGGTCGGGAAGAGGTTTAGCCGGAGCAGCGCATCACCAGGAGGACGATGGAGTGCTCGGGGAGGCGAGGCGAGGCCGGGATGGAGTGAATCGTGGTCGATGGCGCGGCGGCCGGAGTTGGAGAAGGAGAGCACGGCGGCGGCGATTTCGTGAGTCCCAGCACGCGATACTCGCGGAAGATGGAGAGGAGGAGACGACAGAGCTCTCCGTATGCTTGGATTCGTCGGGGGAGGAGCGGAGCGGCAGCGCAGCGCGTCGGCGGTGGCGGCGATTTCCGGCTATCGCGGGAGAAGGAGACAGGGGGATTTGTGCGTGTTTTTCAGCGAGGTCCCTCTGATTTTTAAATTTTAAATAACAGTCCATATTGGCGGAAAGCTGTAAGTGCGTGGTAATTTCTGGATTTGCGAGGATCCTTTTTATAAAAAGCCACGGTGACCAGCGCTGCAGATCGTCCGATCGACGATCGATGGCGCGGAGTCGCACACGTACTGTAGATAGGCGCGTTACTGTAGGTGAACAGTGCTGGTGGTGACGTGGGCAGCCGGAGAGGAGGCTGAAAGGCACAGCTTTTATATATAGATAGTATTGTCTGCTCATGCCCCTTCAATGTTTCATTTGTATTCCAGAGCATCTATTGAGTAGTAGTTCGTTTGCCAAAAAATGAAAAGTAAAGAAAGAGTAGCAGTGCTATTGGGGAGGGATAGTTCTTCT
Source organism: Poa pratensis (assembly GCA_947311845.1). Lineage (NCBI taxonomy): Eukaryota > Viridiplantae > Streptophyta > Magnoliopsida > Poales > Poaceae > Poa > Poa pratensis. Next base: position 31,153,599 of record CAMZMU010000099.1, read on the forward strand.
TCTTCGAGTTATGTATGGTGAAGGCTCCTTTGGCTCACATCTGGACAGTTTTATGAGGAAGTGAGTTAAGAAGAACATCTCTGAAGAAACATATAGTGTGTTAGGGAGTAGGGACATGGTGTGTTGCCCTCTCTCTCTCTACTGTATGCAGTCCAGCATTCAGAATGCAGAACCACATTCAGCAAACAAAAATTCAGTCGAACAATAATCTTCGCATGAACTTCTCAGCCCTCTGCTTCGACGACCCCATTTCCTGGCACCAGAAACAAAAACCATTGAGCTGTTGCAAACGCCTCCCTTGATCTTTCCATCTTGTCCTCGCGACGTCATCGGTGAAACGAAACCTTGCCGGTACTCCTTTTGACAGATCCTCACGTAGCAAATAACAAACACCATCAATCATCATGTTCCAGTACCTGTGCTACTGTGCATCAAGAAGAGGATACAAGTTTTCATATACCAAAAAAAAGAGCTTGCTTTAAAAAAAAAAGAGGATACAAGTTTTTTTTTTCCTTTGAGGCTTGAGCGAGTAGAAGTGGACGCAAGTGAAACCTGGGCCTTCTCTCGTTTCCCTGGGCTTGAGTCTCTCGTGCTGTGTCGCTTTTTCCAGCACTGTTTGCTCATGTCCCACAAGATCTCTCTGCTTGTGCCCATGACAAATCTTCTTTTTGCGTGTGTTGAATTTTTTTTTTTGCAAGTGAAGGGTCGCATTACAATTATCCAAGACTCTTACAGAAAAGCCCAGAAATAAAGAGAAATACAAACGAAGTCCTTCTAGGCTTCCGCTTCGTCTCCGAGAAGCAACACGCTACGCCGGCATGGCCAACCGCCACTCCTCCATGAAACCTTGGACTGGGAGAAGACCCCAAGCGGTCGGGGGGTCGACGCTCCTCGGCACCAGAGTGCCTCCATCTTGCACCGCAGACGACGAGGCGATCTTGGACAAGAGCAAACGAACCTTCGAGATACACAAAAGCCGGCGCCGCCGTCCCACGGTCACCGGCGAGGGGAAAGGTCACCCGAGAGCTCCACCGATCCGCGAGCGAACTGAGGGCAGCAGATCCGCGGCGAAGCTCCTCAGGAGCCGCACCATCGGAGGGGAAGACCGCCGCCGACAAAACACGCCACTCCGGCACCGCCGCACCCTCCACAGCGCCGCCAGCTAGCCACCCACACACACCTAAGCTATAGGCACACCGGGATCCGTAGATTCCCCGTCCCGGAGGGCGAGGGATCCACCGGATCGCCGGCGGCGAACCTGGTCGCGCGGAGTCGCCCAAAAAAGCACCTTTTCACTGTAGACGGGGAAAAGGATGAGGTCCAAAGCTTTGCGTGTGTTGAATTTACATGCCAAAAAGATACCGTTGCACCTTGGATGCGTTTATGGGTTGGATTAATTGCACATATTGAGTAGCAATGCTTCTGGGACAGTTTTTTCTTCTCCTATCTTTGGATATGGTAAGCACTTCGGTGCATTGGTTAATATCTGAATCTGGGACATCGTCTCTACAGTATGCACTCCAACATTCAGGTTGCAGAACATCATTCAGCAAACAAACCTTCAGTCGAGCAATAACCTTCGGATGGACTTCCCAGTCCTCTGCTTCGACGACCCCATTTCTTGCCACCAGAAGCAAAAACCACTGAGCTGTTGCAAACACCCACCTTGATATGTCTATCTTGTCCTAGACCTCATCGGCGAAAGGAACCTTCGCCGGTACTCACCCGAAGGAGCACCAAAACCACCGGATCCGCGCTCCGGTGTGACGAAACCGGCTCCCACCCGCCGTCTCCGGCGAAGAAGAGGAAGAGAACCGGGATTATTCCTCCGTATCAGCGCCGATGTCCTCCCTACATCGCCACCGAGGAGAGAACTAGCTACCCTATCTACATGCCGGGAGACCAGGAGCAAGATCCCCACCCCCTCCCGCCGCCGCAGCGACGAGAAGTGGCGCGGATCCGCTCCGGCTCCGGCGGTGAGAAGGGAAAGATTGACTTTCGCCCTGTCGCCTCTCTCACGATACTGTAGAGGGAGGGGAGGGGAGGGGAAAGGACTGATCAAACCCACACTGAATCATACAATAATTGTGTAGATTTGAAGGCTTTTCCATGGATGAATACTACAAATCAGTTTGACTGACAGCGTTGGTTGCTCTGCAGGTATGCAGAAATGGATTGTTAGCTGTAGGTTCTTCTACTCTGTACTGTGCGTCTGTGCATGTGGCCTGTGAAGATGTGTTGCACAAGGAAATTTAACCCTCTATGTGCCACGCCCTAGTCAAATGTGATGTCAACTCGTAGGAATTAATATGTTCTGGTCAATCGTACTAATCTTCTATGCCTCTGTTTTATGCGGGCAATATTCCAACTGGAGTGAAGAGAAATTAACTTGCATCGGTTAATGCCATATGGCTGGGCCTGCCACTGAATCTCACTGTTCATTTGCTTTGCACTGCATGTAACATGTTTGTGCATTTTTTCCAGCACTGTTTGCTCATGTCCCACAAGATCTCTCTGCTTGTGCCCATGACAAATCTTCTTTTTGCGTGTGTTGAATTTACATGCCAAAAAGATACCGTTGCACCTTGGATGCATTTATGGGTTGGATTAATTGCACATATTGAGTAGCAATGCTTCTGGGATAGTTTTTTCTTCTCCTATCTTTGGATATGGTAAGCACTTCGGTGCATTGGTTAATATCTGAATCTGGGACGTGGTCTCTACTGTATGCACTCCAACATTCAGGTTGCAGAACCTCATTCAGCAAACAAACCTTCAGTCGAGCAATAACCTTCGGATGGACTTCCCAGTCCTCTGCTTCGACGACCCAATTTCTTGCCACCAGAAGCAAAAACCACTGAGCTGTTGCAAACACCCACCTTGATATGTCTATCTTGTCCTAGACCTCATCGGCGAAAGGAACCTTCGCCGGTACTCCTTTTGACAGATCCTCACGTAGCAAGACCTTGAAATAACAAACACCAATCATCTTCCTGTACCTGTAGGCTGTAGCATCAAAAGAGGATCCAAGTTTTCATACCAAAAAAAAGAAGAGGTACGAGTTTTTTTCCTTAGACTTGAGCGAATAGAAGTGGGCCGCAAGTTCCTTGAGTTATTGTGGGCCTTCTCTCGTTTCCCTGGGCTTGAGTCTCACTCTCGTGCTGTGTCGCTTTAGGTCAACCACCAGCACCTCACTCCAGATCGTGGCTGCTCTTCCACTCGAGATCCGCCATGAGCAACGAGATGACCTCCAGCCTCCGCCACCGCCTCAGCTCCCCGGCGGCGCCGCCCCTAGAGGACGACGACCTGCTCGCCGAGTTCCTCCTCCGACTGCCCCCGCTGCCATCCTCCCTCCCGCGCGCCTCCGCCGTCTCCACGCGCTGGCGCAGCCTCGCCTCCGACCCCCGCTTCTGCAGCCGCTTCCGCGCACACCACCGCCGCAACCGCAATCCCCCCCTGCTAGGCTACTTCATCGGAAAAAATGGCAACGTCCACTTCCAACCTGCCCTGGAGGCCCCCAATCGCGTCCCGCAAGGCCGCTTCTCCTTCCCGATCGATGCCGGCCACCACTTCATTCTCGTCGGATGCCGCCACGGCCTCATGCTATACTTGGACTATTCACGGATGCTCCTTTTGGTGTGGGACCCCATCACCGGCGACCAGCACCGCCTAGACATTCCCACGGGGTTCGAAAGGAATACCCCTATCAACGCGGCAGTGCTTCGTACTGCCGAAGATGGCCGCTACTTTCAGGTGGTCTTGGTAGGCACCACCCGCATGCAACAGAAACATGTGGTCGCCTCTGTTTACTCGTCGAAGACCAATACATGGAGCAATCTCACCACACTGCCGGTTCCGCCCATGTATGTTGATCCGACCATGCGTGCTGTGATGATTGGGGATTCCCTTTACTGGTTGCTTGGTGGGGATTCCTTTGGAATCCTAAAATTTGATCTGGTTAGTCGGAGCTTAGGTGTGATACCTATGCCAGGGGAAGAGATTATCCCGGATGACATGCACCGTGGCGATATTACGGTCAGAATGACAGAGGCTGGTGGCCTCGGTTTCCTGTTAATGTCAGGATTCGACGCCCAATTATGGAAGAGAATGATGAATTGTGATGGTGTTGCTTCATGGGCGCTGCAAAGAACTATTGCACTGGACAAGCTACTTTCCATTAATCCAGAGGAGGATACAGAGTACCCATACATCCTCGGGTTTGCTGAAAACCATAATGTGGTCGTACTGTGGACATCTATTGGTATCTTCACGGTCCAGCTTGAATCATTACAGTTCAAGAAACTTCTCGAATCTCCTGATTTGCAAAATACGGATGTTTATCGATACCGAGAACATGCGAGCTATGAGCCATTCGAAGCTGTCTACACTGCAGGTATAACAAAACCAAGTTATCTGATGTTCTTGTATTATAATTATTGTTGAATTATATAGTTCAAGTCAAAGGTAGCAAACACTTTAGCCGTTTAATCTTTGGGCGTGCTTAAAATAAAACTTGGGAAACATTTTTGAGGGAGATTTGAAAATTCTTTGTATGTTAGTGGAATTAAATTTAATTGTTCCCTGTCCCTGTCTTCTGTCTGCCGACATATTCAAGAATTGTATAATGTAGCTAGTATTGGTGCATAACTGCAGCCTAAATTTCCCTCACGAGAGGTACTCAATGGTTAGAAACTGTAGAGAATTACATTAGAAACTTGATTGAACCAATTCAAATGTCAATATACATGGTTTAATATTTACATTGTAGCTTTTGACCTTTAGGAGTCCTGCCGTATGTGTCAGGTCCATCTGTACCAGAGAATTCAGAGGCTTAAGTTATTGAAAATAGAGTGAAACGCGCCAGAGGTCACCAAGTTGCACAAAAAGTTAGGATTGGTCACCAAGTTGAAAAACCTCAAAACGTGGTCATGAAGTTGTAGATTAGCGAAAGATTGGTCATTCCGTCACGACGGGCGTTAAGTCGATGACGTGGCAATCTGTTTTTTGACAAAAGACCCCTTGAACTTTTATTTCTTCTGATTATTAGGTCCTTTACGATATAATTGCCTTCTTTGGTTCCCAAAGTGCAGCTGCACGCCGCTACCATGGCGGCCGCTTGACTGCACCTCCAACCTGTGGCTCCTCCTCTGCTCGCCTCGTTGCTCTTGATAGTCACGACAAACGGGGGTGCCCGAAATGGCAACCTCGATGGCAAGTGCAACCCCGCCTCCTCAAAACACCGGTGAGTTCGTCTCCACCAGGGAGAGACGAGCAGCACGGGGCAAGGCCGACGCCGAGGCAGTGGCGGCACGACACTGGATCTAGAGGGAGGCAGCGCTGGAAGCCAAACCAACAGCCCAAGCTTCCAAGCTCTGCTCTGCTCTGCGCCGCATACAACCTATTCGACAGAATGTCTGTCCTATAACCGCACCAAATCCCTTGTCGTCACCTCATTCTTTCCCGTCAAGAGCAGCGGCAGCAGGAGTCAGAGGCGCTGCCTCAACTGCCCAGGCTCGAGGCCCTCCACCTCACTCGCCGTGCCCTCCACCAAATCCTACGTTTTTATGCAGTTGGGACAAAACTAGCTAGCTGTATGCAGTTGGGGATACTGGACGTGTTAACGCGCTCGGCTGGGACCCGTGGGCGCTCTGCTTCGTGGCGCGCGCCAGCCGCCGCCTCCGCGCCGTCGCGGAGCGCGTGCTGTGGCGCGACTTGTGCGTCGCGCGGCCGCCGCTGATGGAGGCGAGGACGTGGGCGCGTACCGCGGCGTGTTCCGTGTGTTCGTGAGCATCTCCACCACGGCACGAGGCCAGCTTGCAGGCATCGATGCGCGCCTGACGAACAGCCGGGCCGGCAAGAGCAGCAGCACGGCCATCCACCGCAAGCGACGCTGCACGACACATGTTTCAGCGTCCTGCTCCTGGGCAAAAATAAATATCGTAAAGGACCTAATAATCAGAAGAAATAAAAGTTCAAGGGGTCTTTTGTCAAAAAACAGACTGCCACGTCATCGACTTAACGCCCGTCGTGACGGAATGACCAATCTTTCGCTAATCTACAACTTCATGACCACGTTTTGAGGTTTTTCAACTTGGTGACCAATCCTAACTTTTTGTGCAACTTGGTGACCTCGTGCAACTTGGTGACCTCTGGTGCGTTTCACTCTTGAAAATAAGCTTAATATGACTTCTTATGATCACTCTTGTCGCTATAATTTATTAGTATGACTATATTTTATTTTATCCAATATGGCATGGACCAAGCTTAAAAGTAATTTTAGATAACTTCTCTCTACCTATCTGCTACTAGTCATGCATGTTATTCATTTTTATGATATAAGCGAGTATATGCGTAAACTGAAAAGAGTATATACTGTGATTGGAATATTCCTTGTAGTAGATAGTAGATATGGGCTTGTTTATCTGTTGCAAATGTTGCACGAAAGCTGAATGTTTATTCCTAAAGTTGCAGCTATGTGTTTATCTAAATATCTCGTAGCTATTTGATTGCTCGTTGGAACCTTGTTGGTTTCTTGACTTCTTATTCTTGTAGACAAGGGCATTGATGGTGGACATGATGGAGCTGAACTTCTGCACAATAAATAATGTAAAATGTCCATGTATTTATCGAGCAGGTAACTATCTGGTAATAGTAGCAGAATTAGTTTTTTTCTCTTCCTTTCCTTGTTGGATAATTTTTGTTTTAGCTTGCTGGTTGCACATTACATTTCATTATTGTCCTGTGATTTTGGATCTATCATGTCTGAGGATGATTTGGTTTTCCCTCAAAGCAGATAATGTTAATTAATAACACCTGAGCATTTGGTTACAAACTTCCTTTATTTGTACGGGTTTGTAGCAGTGCCATTTCATATTATAGCTCATTTGGGATCCTTATAATACATTGTTACCTACTACCTGGTTATAGTTGTTATACAAATATGCTAGTCTTAGGCGGTTTATGTAAATCCTTTGTCAGCATAATCTACGTTTTCATGCCAGTCTGACTTGCCTATGTAATTGCCCATTAGCCTCTAACATAGTTTGTGTGGTCCAAACTACATGTTAGCTATTCTATATTTTGACTCAGTCTAATATCTTTGATTTTGGTAATTGTTGATGTTTAATTATCATGTTGGCTGTCAATGATAAGAAAGACATGTTCAGAAGATTTGATATGTTAGGGGTTAGTTGAACTACTGCCTACTCTTTAGCTTCTACTTAATCCATAATGTAGCCAAAAACTTGATAATGTGCTAAGAGTTGGAACTGAAGTGTGCCACTACAGATCAACTCTCTTTCTATTGACGTTCTTTGTTTCTATGTCCAGTAACTATGATGATTGAAGTTTTCAGCTTTTGGCACAATCTTTAAGCTAATGTTTACTGTTGTAATCATACAAAAATTGTGAGATAAATAATTTAATGGCTTATGCGTGCATATGTATGTTACAAATAGGTTTGGCTGATAATGTTTGCTTGCTCTCCAGGTATCTGGAGCTATCTACATTCTGGTCACTGAGATTAGCTCAAGGTTCTTCCATTGTGTTATGTGGTGCACATGGGGCCTGTGATGTGCTCCACAAGGAAATCGGCCCTATATGTGTCATGTCCTGGTCAAACGTGATGTGGACTTTTAGGAATTGACATTCCTTGGTCAGCTGTGAAGTGGGTATTAATCTTCTAAATTGTGAACCCCAGTCGTTTATCTGGTTTCATCATACATTGTTTACAAGTAAACTTGCCTCTGTGAATGCCATACTGTTGGCCGTGTTAGTTAACGTTGTGGTTGATTTCCTTTAATGTTTCATTTGTTTCCAGAAATCAACTTGCATTTCCTGTACTCTTTGTGTGCACATATTTGTCTCAGCATCGTCTGCTCATGCCGCTTCAGTGTTTTATTTGTATCCCAGAAATATGTCATTGAGTTAAAAAGAACATCTCTGAAGAAATAAATTTGCAGCTATTGAGTAGCAATTCTAGCTTCTGGTCTATGGTGAATGCTTCGATGCATTTGTTAATATCTGACTTTGTACTCTCGTACTTACAATTCAACTTCTTAAGAACTGAAACATACACTGTTCTAGGGGCGCGGTGCGTTGCTACTCTCGACTAGTGAAGCTCCGGTTGCCCTCTACCCCATGCAGAAAGTTAGAATGCTCGATTCCAGTTCTACCTTAAGCAAACAAAACTCCCGACAAGCAATAACCTTCGCATGGATGGCCCCAGATCATGAATGTGGTTTGTCGACTGTCGGATTGTTGTGTCGTATAAGATTCAGACAATGCACGTCGGATGCAAAGCTAGTTTGAAGCAAAACCCATCCGTAGTCAGTAACTGTTACAGAACTTCAGTCAAGCAATAACCACCAGCTGTTGCAAACTTCTCCAATAATCTTTCTAGCTGCTCCTCGACCTAAAACAAAAGTAATCCTTTTTGGCAGATCCTACCCATTGTTCATCGAGGACACAAGTGAAACCTGGTGATATATTTTTAGTGGGCTTTCTCTCTCTTTACTTATCGTGGGCCTTTTTTTCTTCTCTGGGCTTAGGTCAGAGAAGACACTCGAGATCCACCATGAGTGACGAGCTGACGGCCAGCCTCCAGTGCCTCACCTGCTCGCCGGCGCCGCCGCCGCTGGAGGACGACGACCTGCTCGCCGAGATCCTCCTCCGCCTGCCCCCGCTGCCGTCCTCCCTCCCGCGCGCATCCGCCGTCTCCAGGCGCTGGCGCAGCATCGCCTCCGACACCCGCTTCTGCAGCCGCTTCCGCGCTCACCACCGCCGCAATCCCCCCCTCCTAGGCTACTTCGTCGAAAACAAGGGCAGCCTCCGGTTCCAACCTGCCCTGGAGGCCCCTAATCGCATCCCACAAGGCCACTTCTCCTTCCCAATGGAAGCCAGCAAGCGCCCCCTACATCTCGGATGCCGCCATGGCCTCGTGCTCAGCCTCCACAAAAAGCAGCTCCTGGTCTGGGACCCCGTCATCGGCGACCAGCACCTCCTAGACAATCCTCCGGAGTTTGACATGAAGGAACTCTCGATCAACGCGGCGGTGTTTCGTGCTGCCGGAGATGTCCGCGACTTCCAGGTGGTCTTGGTAGGCACCAGCGACATGCACCTTAATCAGCTGGTCGCCTCCGTTTACTCGTCGAAGACCGACACATGGGGCAATCTCATCACAGTGCCAGCTCCGCCCGCGGATTCTGCCGGTTATGTGCCCATGGATGTTTCTCCGGAGATTCCTGCTGTGATGGTGGGGGATTCCCTTTACTGGTTGATTGGTCTGTATTCTCTTGCAATCCTGGAATTTGACGTGGGTAGGCGGAGCCTCAGTGTGATACCTATGCCAGGGGAAGTGATTATCACGGATGACATGGACCTCGGCAATATTTCGGTTATAAGTTTATAACGCCAGAGGATGGTGGCATTGGTTTCCTGTTACTCTCAGGATTCGACGCCCAACTATGGAAGAGAACGACGAACTGTGATGGTGTTGCTTCATGGGCTCTGCAAAGAACTATTGCACTCGACAAGCTACTTTCCGTTAATCCAGAGGAGGATACAGAGTACCCATACATCATCGGGTTTGCTGAAAACAATAATGTGGTCATACTGTGGACATCTATTGGTGTCTTCACGGTGCAGCTTCAATCATTGCAGTTCAAGAAACTCATCGAATCCAACAAATACTGGGAGATCCATTATCCATTCGAATGTGTCTACACTACAGGTATAACAAAACCAAGTTTGCTGATATTCTCGTATTATTATTGTTGAATTGTATAGTGCAAGTCAGAGGTAGCAAAATACTTCAGTTGTTATAATCTATGGGCGTGAGTAAAATAAAACTGAACATAATAATTGATATAATTTTTTTTGAGGGACATTTGCAAATTCTTTGTATATTAATGGAACTAAATTTTGTTGTTCTCCTGTCTTTTGACATATTCAAGAATTGTAAAATGTAGCTAGTATTTGTGAGTAACTACAGCTCAGATGTTTCTCACAATGAGATACTGAATGTTTGGAAATGAAGATAGTTAAGTTAAAATTTGATTCAACCAATTCAAATGTCAATATACATGGTTTGATATTTACACTGTAGCTTTTGATCTTTAGGAGAGTCCTGCTATATGTGTCAAGTCCATCTGTGCCAGAGAATTCGTGGCTAAATTTATTTATGGATAAGGTTGATATGAATAGTCATGATCATTTTTGTCGTTGAAAATTATTAGTATGACTATATTTTATTTTATCCATTATAGCATGGACCAAGCTTAATAGTGATTTTAGATAACTTGTCCATCTGTCAGTAGTCCTGTATGTTCTTTTTTATGATATAAGTGAGTATATATGTTTATACTGAAAACAGTATATAATACTATTGGAGTATTCTTTGTATTTGATAGTAAATATGGTTTTGTTTATCTATTATTCTATTCCCAGTTGCATAAGAGCTGAATTGTTTTTTCAAAGTTACAGCTATGTGTTTATCTAAATAACTTTATCGATTTGATTATTTGAATCTCACTGGTTTCTTTGCTTCTTATTCTTGTAGACAAGGGCATTGACTATGGACACGATGGAGCTGAAACTTCTGCAAAATAAATAATATGATTTGTCTAGATGGCATGCTGTTGTGACTTATTGATCGAGCAGGTAAATATATGTTATTGGTAGCAGATGGTTTTTTTCTTTACTTTGTGGATATTTTTGTCTTACTTTTTCTGTGGGCCTGGTTGCTACATGGCATTTATTTATTTTTATGTGGTTATGGTTAAAGTTTGAGGACGATTTGTTTGTTTTCCCTCAATGCAAATAATTGTTGACGCAATACATCAGCATTTTGCTTCAAACTTTCTGTATTTAAACGGGCTTGTAGCAATGTCATTTCACATCGTAGCTCATTTGTGATCCTTATAATTCCTACTGCTTGCTCTAGTTGTTGCACAATTATGCGGTCTGTTTAAACTTTTTCTTAGACGGTCTGTTTAAACCTTTTCTCAACAAGTATCTATGTTTGTATGTTATTGTCCATGGGCCTCTAATTTGTCTGGTCAAATATGCATGTTAGCTGCTGCTGTGTTATGGTTTGTATTCAGTCTAATTTCTTCATTTTTGGTGATTGTAGATTTGCAGTTAGAAGTTTAATCCTTGATTTTGATAAAAAAAACTTAGATATATGCATCGCTGAGACGTTGATTGCTAATGGCACCGTCGGTGTCTTTCTTTTCCTGTCTGAGCTGTGGGCATGTGGTCTAGTCTGCTGGACCATGTTTGTGTCAGTCGAAATGAGGAGCTTTGGGCTGTGGTTTGGCACTTTTGCTCGACCTGCGACAGGATTCAGCTTGACGAGACTTGGCCCCGTCGGCTTGTAGGTTTCTGGAGGAATTTCAGAGAAACGCTGTTCAGAGAGGTTTAATTTCCTCTGGAGCTTCTGAACGCCTTTTGCACGAACAATAATACAAGGAAAAAAATTGTGACATGGTGAGATGAGAGATAGAGGTAGGGCTGCCTTGTGTAGTGTCGCGTATTTTTTTTTGGAAATATTGATGAGAGATAGAGGTAGGCCAATTTCCAAATATTTGATAAGAGGTTTAGTTTAATTACTAATCTTGTAGCTTCTACTTGGTTCATAATGTACTAAAAAACTGATAATGTGCTTGCGGTTGGAATGGAACTGTGCCGCTTCAGATTAACTGTCTGCCTATTGACGTTCTCTATAATGTTGGTTTTGTTCAATAATGCCGAGTTGCTTCAACTTTGACGTTTTGGCACAATTACCAAAATGTTGAAGCTAATGTGTACTGTTGGAATCATACAAAAATTGTGAGATAAATAATTTAATCACTCTTGCATGCACGAAAGTTACAAATTGGTTTGGCTGATCATGTTTGCTTTCTCTGCAGGTATCTAGATTGCACTCTGGTTGCTGAGATTAAGGAGTAGTTTTCTTCCATTTTGTGTGCTGCGCATGGAGACTCTGAAGATGTGCTCCACAAGGAAATTGACCCTTTATGTGTCATCCCCTGGTCTAACGTGATGTGGACTTGTCAAAATCAACATGTCTTTGGGTGTGTGATGTGGGTATTAATCTCAAGTATCAAACTTCTGTCTGTTATTTCGTTTCTGTAGACATTATTCAGAAATCAACTTGCCTCTTTTAATGCCATGCTGTTGGTTGGGTCATTTAACCTTGTGGTCATTTCCATTTATGCATTCCAAACAATTGCTGCCTGGATGCTAGAATTTTCATCCGTTAAGTAGCAGTGTGTTTGCCAAAAAAGAAAGAAAGAAAACGTAGCATTGCTACTAGCACAATTTTTCTTCTTTGAGACGTATATATGGTGAAGGCTTCTTTGGCTAACATATGGGTTTGAAAATTTGAGTTCTTTTATGAGTTATAACCTCTAAGGAAGTGAATTAAAAGAACGTCTCTGAAGAAATAAATTTGCACCTATTGAGTAGCAATTTTTGCTTCTCGGATATGGTGAATGCTTTAGATGCATTGGTTAATATCCGAATTTGTAGCTCGTACGAGTCAACTTCTTTAAGAACTGAAACATAAATCTAGACTAGGAAGCTCCAATTGCCCTCTACTTCATGCATACCTGAAGTCAGAATGCATGATTCCAGTTCTACCTTAGGCAAGCGAAACTCCAGTTAGGCAATAACCTTCGCATGGGGATGGCCCCAGATCAGTTATGTGGTACTCCGTATGTCGACTGTCGGATTTTGTGTCGTATAAGATTCAGGCAATGCACGTCGGATGCAAAGCTATTTTGGAGCAAACAAACATCCATAGCTGGGCTGTATCAGTAACTGTTACAGAACTTCAGTCAAGCAATAACCACCAGCTGTTGCAAACTTCTCCAACAATCTTTCTAGCTGCTCCTCGACCTCAAACAAAAGTAATCCTTTTTGGCAGATCCTCCCCATTGTTCATCGAGGACACAAGTGAAACCTGATGATATATTTTCAGTGGCCTTTTTCGTCCTTTAGCTGTCTGTATCATTAACTGTTGCAGAAATTCATTCAAGCAATAGCCAGATAAGAAGAGTGCACAAGTGACATGATGAACAGTGATATGTACTGGGCTTTCTCTTTCTTTACTTGTCATGGGCCTTTTCTGTTTCTCTGGGCTTCAGTCTCGCTCGCTAACTTGTTTACTTAGCTTTAGGTCACCAGGCATCACCGCACCAGCACCACATCCAACCATGAGCCTCGAGATGACGGCCAGCCTTCGCCGCCGCCCCAGCTCGTCGGCGGCGCCTTTGGAAGACGACGACCTGCTCGCCGAGATCCTCCTCCGCCTGCCCCCGCTGCCTTCATCCCTCCCCCGCGCCTCCGCCGTCTCCAGGCGCTGGCGCAGCCTCGCCTCCGACCCCCGCTTCTGCCGCCGCTTCCGCGCACACCACCGCCGCAACCCTCCCCTCCTCGGCTGCTTCGTCAATAAAGACCGCAAAAAATTCTTCCATCCTGCCATGGAGGCCCCCAATCGCATCCCGGAAGACCGCTTCACCTTCCCGATCCCCGACGGTGACCGCTTCAGGACCCTCGGATGCCGCCATGGCCTAGTGCTCATCTTCCACACATCGAGGAACCAGCTCCTGGTCTTTGATCCGGTCACCGGTGACCAGCACCGCCTGGACATTCCCCCGGGGTTCCTCTTCAAGGTGGAACACCTGATCAACGGGGCGGTGTTGCATGCTGCTGGAGACGTCCACCACTTCCAGGTGGTCTTGGTAGGCCACTGTGAGAAACAAAATACACGACTGATCGCCTCCGTTTATTCGTCGGAGACCGGTGCATGGGGTAATCTCGTCTCAACATCGCTTCCATCCGATGGTTTTAGTGCCAATGTTTATTGGGACATGCCCGCTGTGATGGTTGGGGATTCATTTTACTGGATAGTTGCTGGGGACTCCCTTGTACTCCTTGAATTTGATTTGGGTAGGCAGAGCCTAGGTTTGATACCTGTGCCAGAGGAAGTTAACGGTGACATTGCATTTAGCATTTGGGTTATACCGGCAGAGGGTGGTGGCCTTGGTTTCCTCATCGTGTCAGGATTCAGCGCCCAGTTATGGAAGAGGAAGAAGGATTTTGATGGTGTTGCTTCATGGGTTATGGGAAGAACTATTGCACTAGACAAGCTACTTTCCATTAATCCAGAGGAGAGAGAGCACCTAGACATCATCGGGTTCGCCGAGGAAAATAATGTGGTCTTACTATCGAGTTCTATGGCCACCTTCACGATCCAGCTTGAATCATTGCAGTTCAAGAAACTTCCCGAGTGGATCTACTCTTTTAGCTTTCATCCATTTGAAGGTGTCTACACTACAGGTATATCGAAACCAAGTTATCTAATATTCTCGTATTATTAATGCTCAGTTAGTATGCAGTCGCTTTAGATGTTCGTAAAATCAAACTCAATGATTGATATAAAATTACTTTTGAGGGACATTTTCAAATTCTTTGTATATGAGTGGAACTAAATTTATTGTCACGTGTGTTTTGACATATTCAAGAATTGTGTAATGTAGCTTGTATTACTGCATGACTGCAGCTCGGATGTTACTCACGATGAGATACTCAATAGTTGCACAATTACGTTAAAGACTTTGATTGAATCAATTCAGATATCAATACACATGGTTTCATATTTACATTATAGCTTTTGATCAAGTCCTGCTGTATGTTGCAAGTCAGTTGTGCCAGAGAATTCAGGCTAAATTTATTTAAAGATAGCTTAATATGAATAGTCATCATAACATCTATCACTGGAACCTATTAGTATGACTATATTATTTGGTATAATATTATTAGCTCAGATGTTCCTCACCGTAACTTCTCTCTTCCTATCTGCTAATAGCCGTGCATGTTCTTCATTTTATGAGCATAATATTATTGGAACATTCTATGTATTTGATAGATATGGTTTTGATTATCTATTCCCAGTTTTGCACCAAAACTGAATTGTTTTTCTGAAATTACAGCTGTGTGTTTATATAAATATCTATTAAAGCCCCCCTCATATCTATTTGATTTTGTGGTGCAATCTCGTTGGTTGATTGACTTCTTATTATTGTAGACAAGGGTATTGATGTTGGGTACAATGGAGCTGAGCTTCTGCAAAATGTATAATATGGTTTTCTACATGAGCATGCTCGTGATGTATTGAGCAGGTAACTATCTGTTAGTGGCAGCAGCATTAAATGTTTTCCCTTTCCTTTCCACGATTGTTAACTAGTGATCTATCATGTCTGAGAATGATTTGTTGTTCCCTCAAAGCAAATGATTGTTAACTAATAACACCTGAGCATTTGATTAGCCCATTTGGGATCCTTATAAATTATAATACCTAGTTGCTTGCTTCTAGTTGTTGTACAATCAGGCTACTCTTAGGCAGTCTGCTTAAATCTTGTCCAGTAGCCTCTAACATAGTTTGTCTGGCACAAACTACATCTGGCTATTGCTTATATTTTTTATGCAGTCTAATTTCTTTGATTTTGGTGACTGTAGACTTATAATTATCATGTTGACTGTCCATGATAAGAAAGACAATTTCAAAATATTTCATAAGTTAAAGGGTTAGTTGAACTAGTAGTATTTTAGCTTCTGTTTAGTCCATGTGTAGCGAAAAACTTGATAATGCGCTGACAATTGACATTTAATATCATGTTATCTGTCCATGATCAGAAAGACAATTTTTTTTTTTTTGATAAGTTAAAGGGAAGTGTTTAGTCCATATGTAGCAAAAAACTTGATTATGTGCTAACAATTGGAACTGAATTGTGTCACTACAGGTCAACTGTCTTCCTATCAATGTTCTCTCTTTATAATGTTGGTTTTAGCCAAGGCTGTAAAAGCTCTCCTAAGCGGAGGCATAACACCTAGCGCTTTAATCCTTCAGAAAAGGGAAAAGCGGAGGCAAAACGCTCAATCAGCAATTCAGCACCTAGCACTTAATAAAACTTGGTTTTGTCCAATAATGTCGAGTTGCTTCAAGTTTGAGATTTTAGCACAGTTTCCAAAATTTTAAAGCTTATGTGTACTTTTGGAATCATACAAAAATTGTGAGATAACTAATTTAATGGCTTCTGCATGCATGAATGCTGCAAAATTGGTTTTGCTGATCATGTTTGCTTGCTCTGCAGGTATCTAGGGCTACATTCTGGTGGCTGAGATTAGGTGTAGGTTTCTCTGTGCTGTGCATGGGGCGTGTGTTGTGCTCCACAAGGAAATTGACCCTCTATGTGTCATGCCCTGGTCAAATGTGATGTGGGAATTAACATGTCCTGGCCAAGTTTGAAGTGTGTTCTATTCTTCTAAATTGTAAACTTCCGTCCGTGATCTGGTTTATACAGACATTATATTCAGAACCAACTTGCTTTTGTTAATGCCATAGTGTTGGCTGTTGGCTCAGTTATCCCTGTGCTTCATTTCCTTTTATGCCTTCCAAGCAAGCACACTGATGCTTGAAAGTTCGCATCTGTTTGGTACCACTGCTACTGGGACATTTTTTTTCCTTGTTTGAGCCAGCCAAAGTATCGATGCGAATTCTTTTGCTTGGTAACCTTTAAAGAACAGAGTTAAAGAGAAACATCTCTGAAGAAATGAAACATCTAACTATATGCGAAATACGAATAAATGTTGCTACTCTTGACCATGGAATGGAATGAATATTGTACATTAGAAAGTTAAAATAACTAGTTTTAGAAGATTTTTCCCCTTCTCTCCATCGGGGCGGCGGTGGCGGCATCCTTTTCCTCCCCTGCGTTTCAACAATTTTATAGTGCACTATATACATTTTTTCAGTTTAAAATATACCACATACATTTAAACTGAGGCACTACACTATACGTGCATTTTTTTAGTGGAGAAAAATAGTAGGCTTACTCTTTAACCATAAATGGGCTTCCTCTCTCTATCTGAAATAAAAAGATTGGGACAGATTTAATAGAGTGCAAATTTGTGGTACCACCTCGGATGATTTTTATTTGAATTTTTTTAATTTAAGCTTGAATTGTTTTGAAATATGCTTGTTTTCTACGCCAATTTTCGGTGAAAAAATCGTATTCCGAGTTACATAAAATAACAAAGTCGTGGGCTTTGTCTCTAACCATCATGGGCTTCCTCTCTCGCGCTAAAATAAACCTTTTTGGGCTATAATCTCACTGGCGGCGTGAATTTTCTCCTGTCCAGTGTAAATTTTGGGGGACGTGGGTCACTCTGCAGACTTCGAGAGCCTTGCATCTCCAAAAGAACAAAAAAGAGAAATCCAGCATTAGCAGCGAGGAGGGCGAGATGACGGGGAGCCCTCGCCGCCTCCGCTCGACGTCGGCGCCGCCGCTGGACGACGACGACCTGCTCACCGTGATCATCCTCCGCCTCCCCCCGAATCCGTCCTCCCTCCCGCGCGCCTCCGCCGTCTGCACGCGCTGGCGCGGCATCGTCTCCGACCCCGGCTTCCGCCTCCGCTTTCGCCTCCGCCACCGCCGCAACGCTCCCATCCTCGGCTGCTTCCGCACAGGCCTGCAACTGCCCCGCGTCTCCTTCGTGCCTACCCTGCAGGCCCCCGACCGCGTCCCTGCCGAGCGCTTCTCCCTGCAGCTCGGCGAGGACAACAACTACGGATTCGGGCCCCTCAACTGCCGCCACGGCCTCGTGCTCATGTACCTCAGGCACCGGAAGGAGTTCCTGGTGTGGGACCCCGTCACCGGCGACCAGCACCCCCTCCACGTCCCCCCGCGGTTCGTCAGGGAGGAGGAACGGATCGACGGGGCGGTGCTTCGCGCCGCCGAAGTCGTCCACCACTTCCAGGTGGTCTTGGTAGGCTTCGACGAGAAGGACCGTAAACGAGCCATCGCCTGCGTTTACTCCTCGGAGACTGGCTTATGGGGTAATCTCGTCTCCACTCTGCTTCCAGATGAGGTGCTGACTGACACCAATTTTATGGGCGCGCCTGCAGTGCTTGTTTTTGAAACCCGGCAAGAGGCTTGCCTTTTCGATTATATAGAAGAAGTGAATTGGCCAGTTTATAAGGAAAACTGGCCGAAAACCGGATACAAACAACACAACACACCACGCCGGCCCCAAGGCCACGCACCACACTCAGTCGACGGCCTAACCGCCCAAGCGGCCAAGGCCGACACCCCTCAACGCCACAACGGAGGCCCTCAACGCAACAGCGGAGGCGAAATCCGGAGCCGCCGGTCCGACATCCACGCTGGCCACGGGCCACGCTCCACACAGGTCGACGACGAAACCGCCCAAGCAGGCAAGGTCGACACCCACACACCTCAACGCGCCGCAGCGGAGGCGAGCTCGGAGCCGCCGCTCCGACATCCACGCCGGCCCCAGGGCCACGTGATAACCCCCAAGAGCAAGGGATCACTGTAGCACCTCTCAATGTGGAAGTAAGGTATCGATCCGCAGGAGCAAGAAGGAAAAGTTATCTATTCCCTACAACTAAAGTGTCACAAGTTTTAGTTGATTATGCACTAAACAAGTTTAAGGAGCAAGGTGGTTGGTTTGATGGATGTAAAAGTGTCCCAATCCTCTTCTTTGCAAGAGGACAAGACAAAGGTAGTAGCAAGTGAAAGCTCTCAAAGAGAGAAAGCCCAATCCTCTATGTAGCAAGAGGACAAGCTCAAGTGTGTGTTTCTAGGATGCTTGGAAATAAGGCCTAGGGATCATACTTTCACTAGTGGACACTCCCAACAATTGAATACATAGATATTTCCTTTTCACTTTGCTACTCTGAACTATTCTCCCGTTGGATAGAAATACCAATCTACTGCGTAGGGCTACAAGAGCACACCTTAAAGTCTGAGTGAACAAACACCACAATATCATAGAACACCAAGACCATCGTGTAGGGCTACAAAAGCACACCTTAAAGTCTGTCTTCCACATCTAGGGAACCCCAAGGTCACTATGAGTGCCCCAAAATAGTACTAAACAAACACCACAATTTTATAGTGACATCCAACACAAAGAATAACTCATGGTAAGTATTTCTGTAACCTTTAGCCTAAGAGTCACACACGGTGCGCACACTGTCAACTTCACACCATGGGACAAAGGTGACTCCGGAAATTACATTAATAAAACCACTTGAGTAGCACAAACAATGAAGGAGAAACATCCATGAATTCAATTAGATTACAAAGAGAGAGATGAACCACATAGCTACCGGTAGAGCCCTCAGCCCCGATGAAGAACTACTCCCTCCTCATCATGGTGATGATGGTGGAGAAGATCTTGCTGTAGATGTTGATGATGAACACGCCGGAGGGGGGTGGAGCCCTCCGGAGGCGATTCCGGCGGCGTTTCCCCCTCCGATCTTCTCCGGCGGCAGCCTTCTGACTCTCTGTTTCGTGGTTCTGTGTTTCTCCGCCGCCTCCTTTCGCGAAACGCCAGGGGACCTTTTTTATAGGCGTTTTTAGGTCAAGACGGAGTCGGTGGACGAAAAATCGACGGCACGGAGCTCCGAGGTGGAAACGAGCTGGGCCCACGCGGCCATGTACTTTAGGCCGCGTGGGACCCTCCCATTTCCAGCCTGTTGGGCTTCTGGTCTTCAATTTAAGCCCATTGCGTTCGTCTCGAAAATTCTGAACCGTGCTCTTTGACCTTGCCCTTTTTGGAGTCCCGAAGCTCCCGGAAAGTCTGAAACACTAAAAAAGACGTTTTCTGGAAAAACAGGGTTAATTCCAAATAAATGGGAAAACTATGAAGTATTCCCAAAATCATTATAAAACATTGATATAACCCTTATATGATGCAAATATGATTGGAATATAAGCAATTAAAGTGCAAAGTTCATGTATGCATTTTACATGCATCAACATCCCCAAGCTTAATCCATGCTCGTCCTCGAGTATGAAGATGATAAAACTAACATGGACTTTGCAATTTAATACTTAACAATGAATATCAAAGATGATTACTATTGCTACATATAGTCAAATGATTCATTCTTCAAAGGAGTAGCAATATGCAAATAGTTTATGAAGTGATATCAAGTATTCAAGACAAGGATGTTCATTGATAGTTCACAAAGTGTAACATGGTAGCAAGTAATATGGAACACATGTATGCATAATGATAAGTAGAACATCCTACAATGGTCATAGAGTGTAGATGAAAATCTGAATATGATGGTGTACACTTTGGAAAGATGTATATGTGAGTAGAGGTAAAGCATGCATAAGTTTCATCCAACTTCCAAACTCTTCTACTTAAGTTAATGATTGCAATAAGGTATTCATTGGTGTCAAGCTCTCATTGCCCCTATCATAGCATCTTGAATGATTAAGTTAAAGTGAAAGCAAATATGAGTAGTGTGCTTGATAAAGAATGGTTGAATGTCTCATGCCCCTTGAATACAAGTACTTACACCATGTGTTACTCAACTTGGGAAACAAAGCAAGTTCAATTAAATATCATTGTAAGCATAATAGTATCATCAAGAGCGTCAACTGGGGTACCTCTTGTCCCAAGATATGGAACAAGCCCATATCAAAATGACAAGACAAACAAACAAAATGAACAATCTCAACACCCTTTTTATTTACCATTTGGAATAGTTTTTTATTGCAAGGTGTATCACAGAAGGTTCACCATAGTATGTAAGTAAATTTCCACCATGAATGATGCATGGCTTAGATTAGCGGCCCAGGCGTCTCTCTAACCATTTACACAAACTCATTTAAACTCACTCTATTTCCACATTTATTTCAACATGATAAGCATCCATAGACAAAAGCACATGATATCAACTAAATGAGATGAAGAGCGTGTTGAAAGCTTGCCATGTGACAGCACATATGGGCTAACTTCCAACCCAAAACATTCATCAAGCCACAAACATCATAATCTTAATCACAATGGGTCAAGTTTTATTATGCAAATAAAAGAACATTGTGCATCAAGTTCGTGAGAGCTATATAACCAATTTTTTCCATTGCAATCAATAACATAAACATTTTCATTCAGAGGTAAGATAACACAAACAACATGTTAAACATACTCGGAATAGCATAAAGCCAATAGGTAGATATGGTGGACTCACTGGAATAACTTTGGTTGAAGGTGTTGGAAACAAGTTTTTGCTTGTTGGAGTTTTTGGGCTAGCAAAAGGGAGAAAGTTGACCATCTAGATGCATGCATGAGTGTCCATAGAACTAACTAATCCATGTTAAACCAAGTAAAATAACAATCAGCACCAAAACATGAATAAGTGATAGCTCTTCAAAAAGAATTTGCAAACTATTACTCATA
Source organism: Poa pratensis (assembly GCA_947311845.1). Classification (NCBI taxonomy): domain Eukaryota; kingdom Viridiplantae; phylum Streptophyta; class Magnoliopsida; order Poales; family Poaceae; genus Poa; species Poa pratensis. Next base: position 31,174,884 of record CAMZMU010000099.1, read on the forward strand.
AACAAGCTCATGAATCATGCAACTATATGTATCATTAAAAATCAATCAAACATCCCTTTTCCCAATCTTATAAAAGCATCCAACATATTTCAACCCATATTTCCAGTAGCTCTCTCATATAAATGATAGTGTGGTGGTCTCTCAAGACTCAAACAAAAACAAAAAACGACGCTCCAAGTTTATGCGATAAAGTGTTTCGATCGAAAAACAGAAGTTGGACGTGTGCAAACCGAGAGTGTGTAGGTCCAGCGGGGTTGTCTTCACATCCCCAAGCTTATGGTCTTCACCATCCTTGGATAGCTCTTGGTGCATCTCCTCCAATCCCTGTGAAAAAACTTCAAAACACCGTTTCTCCCATCTCTTTTCTGTGGGGTGCATTAATAGTGATAAACAAATAGGTTTCTTGCTGCATATAATCCTTGAACAAAAATTCATATGACATGTCCAGAAAGTGTATAATGTTGTATGCCTACTCATAAACTCAATTGGATCAAAAAGATTCAACTTAAAAGCTCAAAGCATGCATCAAACAAAATGGGACAGAATCTGTCCAGAAAAACAGCAGCAGCAAAACGTATTTTTCTACCCTACCAAACTTTCTCGAAAAATTCCGAAAAATTCATGCATACAGAGGATGAAAAGTTGCAACTACAGTTCAAATATGAGCTCATTCGGAGTTACAGAATAAGAATTAAAAATCATACCGTGCACTGACTCGTGCAGGAATAAAATCTCCGAACTCAATAAGCAACTTTTCAAGACCAAAATGGGTAAAACTTGGCACTTTATTAAAAACTCCAGAACTAACTAGACACAAAATCTCTTGTTACAGCAAGAGGACACAAAGAAAAATCACACACAAAAATAACCGGGTTGCCTCCCGCAAAGCGCTTTCTTTATAGCCATATAGCTAGGCTTGATAGTTTTAATGATGCTCCCATAGGAATAAGAGTTGAATATAAAAGAGCATCAAGAAGCAAATATCAAACACATTTAAGTCTAACCCACTTCCTATGCATTGGGATCTTGTAAAAAAATAAATCAATAAAGCACAAAGTGACTAGCATAGGAAGGCAAAGCAAGTGCAACTTCAAAATTTCAACAAAAAGAGAGGAGACTTAATATTATTGAGATATATGAAACCGTGTCTCCCTCTCTCATAAGGACCAGTAGGTTTTAAAGTACCCAACAAATAAAAGCAAATCAAGAGAAAGGCCAAAACCTTCATCATAAAGAGGATAAATTTAGTAACGTGAAGATTTCTATAACCATACTTTCCTCTCTCAAAATAATTTTCAGCGGCATCATGAATAAAATCAACAATATAGCTATCACATAAAGCATTATTATCATGATCCATAAGCATAACAGTACTATTACTCTCACACAAGCATAATCAATTTCATTAGTAATAGTGGGAGTAAAACTAGCACATCCATCATTGTAATCATCATAAATTGGAGGCATAGAATAATGATTTTTATCCTCAATAGTAGATGGACTGAAAATATCATATTCATCATTGTAAACATCATATATAGGAGGCATATCATAATCAACATAAACTATATCCTCAATAGTGGGTGGACTGAAAATATCATATTCATCATCATAAATGGGAGACATAGTATCATTAAACAAGTTAAAGAACCTCCCCAAGCTTAGATGATTGCAAGATATAAAAGGAACCTCCCCAAGCTTAGTCTAGTGCACACAAGAATGAAAACTTAAGCGCTACGCTCCCCGGCAACGGCGCCAGAAAAGTACTTGATAACCCCCAAGAGAAAGGGATCACTGTAGCACCTCTCAATGTGGAAGTAAGGTATCGATCCGCATGAGCAAGAAGGAAAAGTTATCTATTAACTACAACTAAAGTGTCACAAGTTTTAGTTGATTATGCACTAAACAAGTTTAATGAGCAAGGTGGTTGGTTTGATGGATGTAAAAGTGTCCCAATCCTCTTCTTTGCAAGAGGACAAGACAAAGGTAGTAGCAAGTGAAAGCTCTCAAAGAGAGAAAGCCCAATCCTCTATGTAGCAAGAGGACAAGCTCAAGTGTGTGTTTCTAGGATGCTTGGAAATAAGGCCTAGTGATCATACTTTCACTAGTGGACACTCCCAACAATTGAATACATAGATATTTCCTCTTCACTTTGCTACTCTGAACTATTCTCCCGTTGGATAGAAATACCAATCTACTGCGTAGGGCTACAAGAGCACACCTTAAAGTCTGAGTGAACAAACACCACAATATCATAGAACACCAAGACCATCGTGTAGGGCTACAAAAGCACACCTTAAAGTCTGTCTTCCACATCTAGGGAACCCCAAGGTCACTATGAGTGCCCCAAAATAGTACTAAACAAACACCACAATTTTATAGTGACATCCAACACAAAGAATAACTCATGGTAAGTATTTCTGTAACCTTTAGCCTAAGAGTCACACACGGTGCGCACACTGTCAACTTCACACCATGGGACAAAGGTGACTCCAGAAATTACATTAATAAAACCACTTAAGTAGCACAAACAATGAAGGAGAAACATCCATGAATTCAATTAGATTACAAAGAGAGAGATGAACCACATAGCTACCGGTAGAGCCCTCAGCCCCGATGAAGAACTACTCCCTCCTCATCATGGTGATGATGGTGGAGAAGATCTTGCTGTAGATGTTGATGATGAACACGCCGGAGGGGGGTGGAGCCCTCCGGAGGAGATTCCGGCGGCGTTTCCCCCTCCGATCTTCTCCGGCGGCAGCCTTCTGACTCTCTGTTTCGTGGTTCTGTGTTTCTCCGCCGCCTCCTTTCGCGAAACGCCAGGGACCTTTTTTATAGGCGTTTTTAGGTCAAGACAGAGTGGGTGGATGAAAAATCGACGGCAACGGAGCTCCGAGGTGGAAACGAGCTGGGCCCACGCGGCCATGTACTTTAGGCCGCGTGCGACCCTCCCATTTGCAGCCTGTTGGGCTTCTGGTCTTCAATTTAAGCCCATTGCGTTCGTCTCGAAAATTCTGAACCGTGCTGTTTGACCTTGCCCTTTTCGGAGTCCCGAAGCTCCCGAAAAGTCTGAAACACTAAAAAAGACGTTTTCTGGAAAAACAGGGTTAATTCCAAATAAATGGGAAACCTATGAAGTATTCCCAAAATCATTATAAAACATTGGTATAACCCTTATATGATGCAAATGTGATTGAAATATAAGCAATTAAAGTGCAAAGTTCATGTATGCATTTTACATGCATCACCACGCACCACCTAGCCGAAGACGAGAAGAACGTCGCCGCTGACCACCAAACATCCACGGGTCCCTCTGGCCGGTGAAACATCCAAGACGAGGCCCCAAGGGGAATACGACGCCGAAGCGCCACCCTCACCCGATCCACGGAGGATCTGGGGTTTCCCCCGGAAGTTTCCAGGCGGAGGAGTGGGAGCACCGCCAAGACGACGCCTTCAAGAAGGAAGTGGCACCCGAGGGCGTCACCGTCGCCCGTCCTGGTCAACGACTAGGGCAAGGTTTTCACCCAGCGGAGACACACAAACCACCCGCCCGCCCACACGGGGACCAACCAGCCCACCATGGCAGCCGGCCAGACCACCAACGTCTCCCCGCACGCAGACACCGTCAGCCCCTCGCGCCCGACGGTCCACGGCCACCAACAGAGCTAGGCGCCGGGGCCTAGGTCCGCCTCGCGCTAAGCCACCTCCTAGCTCAACTCGACGCCACCACCAAATCTGGGGCCGCCGCCCCGGCGTCCCATTGTTGCAGGACAGACACACGCCCAGCCACGCTCGCGCGCAGCTGCACCCAAAGCCGACGCGACGTGTCAGCAAAGGGAGGTCGCCGGGATGCCTCCACCTCCCGTCGACCGCATGCTGCCCCTTCACGCCCAGCCACACGACTGCCGGGACACACCGCACCTCAACGGACGGCGCGACGCGCGGGAGCCGCCGCGTACAGCCACAACCCGCCCGGCCCATCTGGGCCCAGATCGGGCCCTGGCCGCGCCGCAGCAGCTGGCAGCCAGGATGAGGGGCCGCCGTCGCCTGCCACACCGCGCCAACCACCGCCGCTGCAACCCGCCACCGAAGACCGGACGTCGCCGCCTGGCCGCCGCCGCGCGCGCCGGAGAGAACCGGGGCGACGACCGCCTACACGTCCACCGCGGAACTACCCCAGCCACCCTTTGGCAGCGGGAGCCGCCGCCACCGCGGCGAGGCCAGCGGCAGCGACGGGGGAGAGGCGGCGCCGGTGGCCCTGGCGGCGGCGCGGGATTGGATCCCCCGAGTCGCCCGCAGCGAGCGACGCGAGGGTCGTGGATTTTTTTTTTAATCCTGCGGTGCTTGTTGGGGACTCCATTTACTGGTTCATTGCCGGCGGTTCGTCGAGAGTCCTTGGGTTTGATTTGCATAGACAGATGCTGAGTGTGATGCCGGTGCCAGTGGAAACGAAAAAGGAGGATCGCTGCCAGTTAATATTTGTGCGGGTAGAGGGTGGTGCGCTTGGTTTTCTCACCAAGTCAGGCTGCAAGCTTCAGTTATGGAAGAGGGAGACTGATTGTGATGGTGTTGCTTCATGGGCGCTGGGAAGAACTATTGAACTGGACAGGCTACTTCCCCTGGATCCAGAGGAGAAAGAGTCATCATTCATACTAGGGTATGCTGAGTGCAGTAATGTGGTCTTCCTGTGGACAGTTATCGGCCACTTCACGGTCCAGCTTGAGTCGCTGAAATTCGAGAAGACATTTGATACGACCATTTGGAATCTCCATCAACCATTCGAATGTGTCTATACTGGAGGTAATAGCTTGCCTGATACCTGGTTGATGGAATGTCACACACATCCTTTCGTGTTAAGCTAACAATTTTAACTAGTGTCATTCCAGTTATTCTTCTGCTCCTTGATGATCACTTCAACTTATGGCAATTTTTATATGTAGTGTTCTGTCCCCGTGCTTGTGTAATGCCGTTTATCTAATTGGTATGATCTGGACAATATTTGCTTGCTGTATCTGGTTCTGCTAGTGTAGCCAAGATTGGAAAATTCTTCGCATAAAAATTGCACCTAATTTCGTTGTTACCTGCCTGTTGACATATGCAACAAATGTATAATTGTAGAGGGACTTGGTTTAAATTTTACAAAACAATTGGTTGTCTATCACTTGTAGGACAGTCCTGTGAGTGGCAAATCTAATTTAACTCCTTCCATAAATGAGATAATTTCATCTTATAAGGATAAATTCATTTAAATCTGAATATTCATGATTATTTCTGTTGCTAGGGTATTTTGGTATTAGCATATTTAATATTGTTAAATATGGTCTCAAATGAGCTTGAGAATAATCCTGTTTAACTTATATCTTCTGATTAGCTAATAGACTTAGTATTCTCGTCATTCATTTTTATGATATTAGGAAGTGTTAGAGAGATATTTGTATTTTGTAGTTTCCCTATTACATAGGGGGCTCTCTGCATATTTACACCTGTACATGTACTATATATTGCGGCCTTTGGCCCCCGTGGAATACAAGTCGCTATTCCTCCAACATGGTATCAGAGCATTAGGTTATTTTTTTTTTTCCGCCCGCGCGACTCGGGCACGACCAGATCGATCGATTTTGCTGCCTCAAATCCCGTCGCTCGTCCCTGCCGTCCAATCCCGAGCGCTCCGTTCCCTGCTTTCCGGCCGTCGCCGCGATTCCGTCCGCTCGTCCCTGCTCGGCCGTCGCTCGTCGCTCGTCCCTGGCGTCCAATCCCGAGCGCTCCGTTCCCTGCTTTCCGGCTGTCGCCCGTCGCTCGTCCCTGCCGGCCAATCCCGGGCGCTCCTTGGGCTGCTGCCTTGATCCGTCTCGGGCTGCTGCCTTGCTGCCTTGGATTCGTCTCGGGCTGCTGCCTTGATCCGTCCAGTCCTCGTCCAAACTGAGCGTCTCCTTTGACTTCGTTCCGATCTGATCTGGATAGGTTCCGATCTGATCTGGATAGGAGCTGATCGATCAGTTTAGTCTCAAAAAAAAAAAAAAAAAAAAAAAAAAAAGGTGGAGATGTCTGCATCGTCGGGCTATGTCGCGATTCCTCGCTGCTCGGTGATCTTTGATGGCACGAATTATCCTGATTTCGCTGCCTTTATGCGCATTCATATGCGTGGTCTTCGTCTCTGGGGTGTGCTTTCCGGCGAGGTCTCGTGTCCGCCGTGCCCCATTGCTCCTACTGCTCCTATTCCGCCGACGCCACCAGTTCTTGCTGCCGATGCTACTCAGGCTGCAAAGGATGCAGCTAAGAGTGCGGATGATGTTGCCATTGCTGCGTATGACCGGCAGGTCAAGGAGCATTCTGACGCCCTTGAGACCTACCGGTTGGATCTGACTGCTTACACCCAGTGGATTGATGATGATGCTCGTGCTGCGGCTGTTCTCACCGCCAGTGTTCTACCGCAGTTTGCCTCTGAGTTTATGGGCCTCAGTACTGTCGCTGACATGTGGGCTCACCTTCGTCAGCGTCATCAGCCGTCCGGGGATGCTCTATATCTGTCTGTGGTTCGTCAGGAGCATGATCTTCAGCAGGGTGACTCTACCATTGATCAGTTCTACACGCAGAGCGCTGCTATCTGGCGTCAGCTCGACTCTCTTCGCACTGCCGTGTGTGGTGCCTGCCCGTGTTGTCAGACTGTGCGTTCCGACTTGGAGTTTCAGCGCGTATATGAGTTCTTGTCTCGGCTCCGCAAGGAGTTCGAGCCCCGACGTGCTCAGCTGCTTGCTCGTGGTCGTGTCCCTATCTCGGAGGTGCTGTCTGAGCTTCGTGCTGAGGAGATTCGTCTACGTGGCGTTGGGTTGCTTGAGGTTCCTTCTGTGCTTGCTGCCCATGGTCCTCCTTCATCGCCTGCTTCATCGACTCCTTCGCGGTCCACTGCTCCGCCACTTTTACCCACTCCTCAGGGTCAGGGCCTGGGTCGTGGCCAGGGTCGTGGCGCTCGTCCACGCCCTCACTGCACCTACTGTGATCTGCCTGGCCACACCGAGTCTCGTTGCTACACGAGGGAGCGTGATCTGCGTAAGCAGAAGGCGTCTGCTTCTCCCGGGACTCGTGCTTCCTCTGGCTCGTCAGGGTCTTCTCCAGCCGGCTTCACCGACCAGGACATTATGCGGCTCAAGCGGATGCTCGCCGCTTCAGGTTCTTCTTCGACGGGTACTGCTGGCTCTGTGACTGATTCTTCTGGCACTGCGCGACCACCATCTTCTACACAGTCAGGTACATCCTCGTGGGTTCTGGATTCTGGAGCTTCTTTTCATATGACTTCTGATTCTTCCACTCTGTCCTCTCTTCGACCTCTTGATTCTCCTCTTAGTGTTCTTACTGCTGATGGTACTTCTCTCTCTGTTTCTAGTCGAGGCACTCTTTCTACTTCTTCCTTTTTTGTCCCTGATATTTCTCATGTTCCTCGTCTTACCATGAACTTGTTCTCTGCCGGTCAGCTTACTGATTCTGGTTGTCGCGTCATTCTTGACGCCGATTCTTGTTCTGTTCAGGATCGTCGCACGCAGGTTTTGGTTGGAGCTGGCCCTCGCCGCCGTGATTCTCAGGGGCTTTGGGATATAGACTGGCTTCGTGTTCCTTCCGCTGCTACCTCGCCTGCCAGTTCTCTGCTATCGTCGCCTCTGTCACCGGCTCTTTTCAACAGTGGCATCATCGTCTTGGTCATCTTTGTGGTTCTCGTCTGTCGTCATTAGTTCATCGTGGTCTTCTGGGGCCTGTCTCAGGAGATGTTTCTTTACAGTGTCAGGGTTGTAGGCTAGGAAAACAGATTCAGTTACCCTATCCTACTAGTGCGTCTGTATCTCAGCGTCCTTTCGACTTAGTTCACTCTGATGTTTGGGGTCCGGCTCCTTTCGCTTCGAAAGGGGGCCATCGATATTATATAATATTTATAGATGATTTTTCTCGTTACACTTGGCTGTATTTTATGTCTTCTCGTACTGAGGTTCTCTCCATATATAAGCGTTTTGCCGCCATGGTTCTTACTCAGTTCTCTACGCCTATTCGTGTGTTTCGTGCTGACTCTGCTGGTGAGTATATCTCCAAGCATTTGCGTGGTGTTCTTGCTGAGCAGGGCACTCTCGCTCAGTTCTCCTGTCCCGGTGCGCATGCTCAAAATGGCGTGGCTGAGCGTAAGCATCGCCATCTTCTTGAGACTGCTCGTGCGATGATGATCGCCTCTTCTCTTCCGCCTCATTTCTGGGCTGAGGCCGTTTCTACCTCGGCCTATCTGATTAATATCCAGCCTTCTGCCGCCCTTCAGGGTGCCATTCCTCTCGAGAGACTCTACGATCGTTCTCCTGACTATTCTATGCTTCGTTTGTTTGGTTGTGTTTGCTATGTTCTTCTTGCTCCTCGTGAACGCACCAAACTAACCGCTCAGTCTGTTGAGTGTGTTTTTCTCGGATATAGTGATGAGCATAAGGGCTACCGTTGTTGGGATCCTGTGGCTCGCCGGATGCGTATTTCCCGGGATGTGACGTTTGATGAGTCTCGGCCTTTCTATCCGCGTTCGACCTCCCCGACCTCTACTGTGGAGGATCTCTCTTTTCTTACTTTTCCTGATTCTCCTCCCGATATCCCTCATATTTCTCCTCCCTCTGATCCGGTGCCATCTACTCCGATGCCTTCTTCTCCTCCTTCGTCGCCGCCTTCTTCACCCTCCCTGTCCCCGTCTCCGTCTTCTCCTGTTGCTCCTTCTCATCCTACTTTTCCTTTCTATTATACTCGCGTCCACGTGTTGTGACCGAGTCATCTGATGCACCCTCTACTTCCGGTGCACCGTCTCAGCCGACTTATTCTCTTCGTTCTCGGCCTTGTCCTTCACCTGATTTCTATAATCCCGCTACCTACAGTGTTTCGGTTGTCTCGGAGCCGACTACGTATCGTGAGGCTGTTGTTCATCCTGAATGGCAGCTTGCCATGGCTGAGGAGATTGCTGCGCTTGAGCGCACTGGTACGTGGGAGATCGTCCCTCTTCCTCCTCGTGTTCGTCCTATCACCTGTAAGTGGGTCTATAAGGTTAAGACCCGCTCTGATGGGACTCTTGAGCGTTACAAAGCTCGTCTGGTCGCTCGTGGCTTTCAGCAGGAGCATGGCCGTGATTATGATGAGACTTTTGCTCCAGTGGCTCACATGACCACTGTTCGGACTCTTCTTGCCGTGGCATCTGTTCGCCATTGGTCTGTGTCTCAGCTTGATGTTAAGAATGCCTTTCTTAATGGTGAGTTGCGTGAGGAGGTTTATATGCAACCACCACCTGGGTATTCTGTTACAGATGGCATGGTCTGCCGTCTTCGTCGCTCTCTCTATGGCCTTAAGCAAGCCCCTCGTGCATGGTTTGAGCGCTTTGCTTCTGTGGTCACAGCTGCTGGTTTCTCTCCCAGTGCTCATGATCCTGCGTTGTTTGTTCACTGTTCTCCTCGTGGTCGCACTCTTCTTCTTCTTTATGTTGATGACATGATCATCACTGGTGACGACCCAGAGTATATTGCCTTTGTCAAGGCACGTCTGAGTGAGCAGTTTCTTATGTCGGATCTTGGTCCGCTTCGTTACTTTCTTGGGATTGAGGTTTCGTCCACCGCTGATGGTTTCTTTATATCCCAAGAACGGTATATTCATGATCTTCTTTCTCGTGCCGCTCTTACTGATGAGCGTACTGTTGAGACTCCCATGGAGCTCAATATTTCTCTTCGTGCGTCTGATGGCGATCCTCTCTCTGATCCGACTCGTTATCGACATCTTGTCGGGAGTCTCGTCTATCTGGCTGTTACTCGCCCTGATATTTCTTATCCTGTCCATATTCTGAGTCAGTTTGTTTCTGCTCCCACTTCGGTTCACTATAGTCACCTTCTTCGTGTTCTACGCTATCTTCGTGGAACGATCTCGCTTTGTCTCTTCTTTCCTCGTTCTAGCTCGTTACAGCTTCAGTCCTACTCCGATGCTACTTGGGCTAGTGATCCTTTGGATCGCCGTTCACTTTCTGCTTACTGTGTTTTCCTTGGTGGTTCTCTCATTGCCTGGAAGACGAAGAAGCAGACCGCAGTTTCCCGTTCGAGTGCAGAAGCTGAGTTGCGAGCTATGGCTCTTTTGACTGCTGAGGTGACTTGGTTACGGTGGTTACTTGCAGATTTTGGTGTCTCTGTTACGACACCCACGACTCTTTTGTCAGACAGTACAGGTGCTATTAGCATTGCACGTGACCCAGTGAAGCATGAGCTTACTAAGCATATTGGCGTTGATGCTTCTTTTGTCCGTGCTAGTGTGCAGGATCAGATTATTGCGCTCCAGTATGTGCCTTCAGAGTTACAGTTGGCGGATTTTTTCACGAAGGCCCAGACTAGAGCACAGCATAGTTTTTTCCTCTCCAAACTCAGTGTTGTGGATCCACCATGAGTTTGAGGGGGGGGGTGTTAGAGAGATATTTGTATTTGTAGTTTCCCTATTAGATAGGGGGCTCCCTGCATATTTACACCTGTACATGTACTATATATTGCGGCCTTTGGCCCCCGTGGAATACAAGTCGCTATTCCTCCAACAGGGAGCACTATTTGTATGCTAAGTTTCAGATTTTTTTTTGAGACCTAGAAATAGTTGTTTTCAAAATTTTCAAAAACGGGGTGTAGTGTGCTAGTTTACCACAGCAACTTCTCGTTTAATAGAGCCACTATGTACATATTCATATTTTTAGTGGAGAAGTTTTGTATAGTGGGCTTTGTCTCTAACCATCACGAGCTTCCTCTCTCGCGCTAAAATAAACCTTTTTGGGCTTTAATCTCACTCACGGCGTGAATTTTCTCCTGTCCAGTGTCACTTTGACTGGGTCACTCTGCAGACTTCGAGAGCCTTCCTTCTACACAAACAAAAACAGAAATCCAGAATTAGCAGCGAGGAGGGTGAGATGACGGGGAGCCCTCGCCGCCTCCGCTCGACGTCGGCGCCGCCGCTGGACGACGACGACCTGCTCACCGAGATCCTCCTCCGCCTCCCCCCGAATCCGTCCTCCCTCCCGCGCGCCTCCGCCGTCTGCACGCGCTGGCGCGGCATCGTCTCCGACCCCGGCTTCCTCCGCCGCTTCCGCCACCGCCGCAACGCTCCCATCCTCGGCTGCTTCCGCACAGGCCTGCGACTGCCCCGCGTCTCCTTCGTGCCTACCCTGGAGGCTCCCGACCGCGTCCCCGCCGAGCGCTTCTCCCTGCAGCTCGGCGAGGATGACAGCTACGGCTTCAGGCCCCTCAACTGCCGCCACGGCCTCGTGCTCATCTACCTCAGGCACAGGAAGGAGTTCCTGGTGTGGGACCCCGTCACCGGCGACCAGCACCCCCTCCACGTCCCCCCGCGGTTCGTCAAGGAGGAGGAACGGATCGACGGGGCGGTGCTTCGCGCCGCCGGAGTCGTCCACCACTTCCAGGTAGTCCTGGTAGGCTTCGACGAGAAGGACCCTAAACGAGCCATCGCCTGCGTTTACTCCTCGGAGACTGGCTTATGGGGTAATCTCGTCTCCACTCTGCTTCCAGATGAGGTGCTGGCTGACACCAATTTTATGGGCGTGCCTGCTATGCTTGTTGGGGATTCCATTTACTGGTTCATTGCCGGCGGTTCGTCGAGAGTCCTTGGGTTTGATTTGCATAGGTAGATGCTGACTGTGATGCCGGTGCCAGTGGAAACGAAAATGGAGGATCGCTGTCAGTTAATGTTTGTGCGGGCAGAGGGTGGTGGGCTTGGTTTTCTCACCAAATCAGGCTGCAAGGTTCAGTTATGGAAGAGGGAGACTGATTATGATGGTGTTGTTTCATGGGCGCTGGGAAGAACTATTGAACTGGACAAGCTACTTCCCTTGGATCCAGAGGAGAAAGAATCATCATTCATACTAGGGTATGCTGAGTGCAGTAATGTGGTCTTCCTGTGGACAGTTATCGGCCACTTCACGGTCCAGCTTGAGTCGCTGAAATTCGAGAAGACATTTGATACGACCATTTGGAATCTCCATCAACCATTCGAATGTGTCTATACTGGAGGTAATAGCTTGCCTAATACTTGGTTGATGGAATGTCATACACATCCTTTCGTGTTAAGCTAACAATTTTAACTAGTGTCATTTCAGTTATTCTTCTGCTCCTTGATGATCACTTCAACTTATGGCAATTTTTATATGTAGTGTTCTGTCCCCATGCTTGTGTAATGCCGTTTATCTAATTGGTATGATCTGGACAATATTTGCTTGCTGTATCTAGTCACCAGTTCTGCTAGTGGAGCCAAGATTGGCAAATTCTTCGCATAAAAATTGCACCTAATTTCGTTGTTACCTGCCTGTTGACATATGCAACAAATGTATAATTGTAGAGGGACTTGGTTTAAAATTTACAAAACAATTGGTTGCCTATCACTTGTAGGACAGTCATGTGAGTGGCAAATCTAATTTAACTCCTTCCATAAATGAGATCATTTCATCTTATAAGGATAAATTCATTTAAATCTGAATATTTATGATTATTTCTGTTGCTAGGGTATGTTGGTATTAGCATATTTAATATTGTTAAATATGGTCTCAAATGGGCTTGAGAATAATCCTGTTTAACTTATCTCTTCTGATTAGCTAATAGACTTAGTATTCTTGTTCTTCATTTTTACGATATTAGGGAGCATATATTTTTGAGGGATATTCTTGAAATTTGACAATAGGTGTGGTTATATATTCTATTCCTAAAGTTGTATCATATCTGATTTTCTTTTCCTACAATTTCACCTGTGTGTTTATTTAAATATCTCCTATTCTCCTTGATGCCTTCTATTTGGCTTTCCGCTACATTGTCATTGATTGTTCGACTTCTATGCTTGTAGAAATAGGCATTGGTGGTGCACATGGTGGAGCTGATCTTTTGCACAATACATAAAATGATTCTCTTGTTTGATATGATATTGTGATGTATGGGTGGAGCAGGTAAGCTTGTTTTCTGCAGTTGAGCAATCTGAAATGTTCTTGTGAAGAAATATGCTTCTTACTACCATTTCTCAAGTACCAAATTGCTAGAGAGAACTTGTTCCCTCCATGACCCTTTGCTCAGCTTTGCCACCTATCCGCCTCCCGCCATGCTTTCATGCCCGGCTGCGTCTTTGATCTTTCCTTTAGACCTAGCTTCCTCATCCCTTCAGCAGCAGCTTTCTGTTCTCTTCATCATGCCTTATATGTACTGGTGTTCTCCCCCTCTAACTGGATGTCTTCTCCTCTTGCCCTCCCTTTTATCTTCCCTCTGCCACTTTACTTCCTCCTTGGAACTTTAGAATCCCTCCAGTTTCTTCTGGCAGTATCACCATTTCTCCATCTAGCTTCTCAAATGATCAATAGCTTAGGACTCTCCTGATTCCCAATTTGTGCGTATGTTCGGGCATGGTCGATGATCATAGATGAGAATGCTCTCATGTGAAGTAGTAGCAAGAAATGAACACTTTCTATTTCCTTTGCCACATTGCATTGCTATTGGTACTTTTCTGGTTATGGCTCTATCAAGTCTTAGTGTGATCTATATGCTGTTCATCTACATAAATAATTGATAACTAGTACTCAAAACAGGCTTCAGCATTCAATATTTATACATGCTTACAGCTCTGCAGTTTGACATTGCCGCTCATTATGAATTTCCTAATTATTTCACATTAGACGAATGTTGTGTATTCGTGAAATCTTGAAAAACAACATGCTTATGATTTTGCTTGCGGTTATTGTAGTTCTATGGATAGTTTTTCCAGCGGTAGGCGTTTTGCTTAAACATTTTCTCAGCATATCTTTTTTTGCTGATCTAACTGGTAGACAACAGTATAGTTTGTCTGGTTTAAACTGCACACATTTATGATTTGTGTGCAGTCTAATTTCTTCTATTTGGCCACCGTAGATGTTTAAATGTTTAATACTTAATGCTGAACGCATGATCAAAGTGACAATACTAGATTCATCATGAATTGCAATATTTATTTCTACAAACATATTATAATTAGAAGTAGTGGTCTGGTCAAGTGTTGTTGTGATGTGCAATGCAAGAATGACTTCTATTTTGATCCGAAGGTGTTAATTAATGAGATGATGATGCTCCCTTGCTTGAGGCTTATACGGCATGAATTTAAATTAATTCAATTTTTTAGTGACCTTCCTAAAAATCTGCCTATGAGCTAGATACAGTTTTTTTTTGAAACAATGGATACAAATTTTCTGCCTCCTAATACGTGAGCCCTCATATGTGATGAGCATCTCTCATTGATTTGATAAACTAGATGGTTCAGGATTTCCCTATAGGAGTTATTTTAACCACTGGTGTCCTAGTCTCTACCGAGACCAGATGGCAAAAGCACTCCGGAAAATGCTCGCAATTTGTCCAGGTTTTCCATCTATCCAGCGACGCGCCGAGCGCCTGAGCCGCCACCGCAATTTGCGCTGCTACCGACGCCGGACGGAGACACACCATGCCACAGTGCCGTTGACCTCGTGCTAGTCCTCTTCCAGAATTCCTGATCTTTGTTCATCCCATCGATTACGGCGCCCCATGCTGGCGAGAGCCGCCCGCCGCTTACTGCCCGCGTGTAGCCTCCTCGGCGCTGCGGCCCGGCCGCACCGGAGGACGACGCACAGCAAGGTGCACGGCATCTTCATCAACTACATCGACCACGACCGGCCACACCTCTTCGCCCGCCCCTCCCCAAACTCCAGCGGCTCCTCCCGGCCGATCGTCGACGCCATGTTCGACTTCCTGCCCGACGACGACTACCTGTTCGGGTGGTGGTCATTGCTAGACCACAGCAACGGCCTGCTCCTCTGCGATCTGGGGAGAGACCTGCGACGCGGCGGTGGACCCTCGTCCCTTGCCCGCGGCGAGATCAGGGCGAGCATAGCGTGTACCTCGCGTTCGATCCGGCCGTGTCGCCGCACTACGAGGTGCTAGTCGTCCCCGCTGTGCCGCCTGAGACGGAGAAGCCGCCATTTGTGGACGATGACGCCGCTTGCTGGAATCGGAGTGGCCGCCGACTCCGTGGAAGCTGAACGTGTTCTCGTCGAGGACTGGCCAGTGGTAGGAGAGGGCCTTTGTTCGGCAAGGTAAGCCGGCGGGAACAGTTCGGGAGTTGCTCGTGGTGGATGAAGGCGGGCCGTTCCGTTGGGGAGAACAACAGCGCTACGCGGTCTACTGCCGGGGAGCACTCTACGTGCACTGTCGAGGTTGTTTTGTTTTGAGGTACTAGTTGGAATATACGTGCGCACGTTTCCACAATTAAATGGGGGCAATTTACCAAGTTTATGTGGATTACTTCTCAAGATCACATTGGCGCAATAATCATACCAAGTCTACAAATAATAATATGAAATTAGTATATCACATTGAAAGGGGAGAATCAGATAGGAACATATATGGTATTTTTTTTTGGAAGAACATATCTGGTATTGCCACAAAAAATATACAAATAGCTTCCAATTAGTTAAACATTACAGTACAGTGCTATGAATTTTAAATTGTTGGTTCCTTCTATTTGTGTTTTGTGTATGGGTGATAAAATATTCATTCTGAAAACAATCAGTCTATTTCTATTTCTAAACATGAATAACAGGATTTGTCTAACCCAACATTGTCACCCTTCTCAATAAAAACAATCAGTCTATTTCTATTTCTGAACATGAATAACAGGATTTGTCCAACCCAACATTGTTGTTTAGACTTGCTGCAGCTCTCAAACTATCCTAATACATGAAGTGTCAGTCTGCTATACCCTGTAGAAGCTATCCAATTCAGCAAACTTGACAAGTATACGGGACAAATACTAGAGCTCTGGTTCCATTGAGTTGGATTCCAATCCAGCTGCGCACTTACTTTCCTACATCCCCGGAGGCTGCACTACATCCTGCTCTTCATGCATAGAGGAGAAGGAAAATTCAGATACGGTGCTCACCAGGTACCAATACACTCTCCTTGACATGGGCCAGCATACGTAAATAACAAATCCACCCACACAACTCACCTCCATGGCTCCGTCGTGCCCATCCACCCATGGTTTTGAGTGACAGCCACGACGCGCGCTCTTCACACATCGTGCTGCTCTCGCCTCGAGGCATGGGCCAGATGTTGCTAGTGGCGGAGCTAGCCCGCTGGTTCCACGCCGAGCACAGACTCAGCGGCACAGCGTGCCTTCCTTGCCTCCCACCCGTCGGCAGCGCGTCTCTCCCTACCGCTCACGGCCGGCGCAGCCATCGAGAAGCCGCTCCAGGACAAGAGCAACGATGCCTACCGTTCGGACACTCCGGGTAGGTGGCGGTCATGGGTGTAGGGGAGTGTGCGGGAGCAGCGGCCGGATCCAATCGACGTCGACCAGGAGGCTCAGCGGCCGGGATGGGCACGGCGAGATCCAGCGGCGACGGGGGTGAGCAAGCGCCTGCGGTGGAGTAGGGATGGAGGTCGGGGCCGGAGAAGCGGGATACGGCGCCGGAGCATCCATATCCGGCGACGGAGGGGCTGGAGACGGCTGCCGGATGCGGGGCCGCCGGCGGAGGATGAACCCTCGCAAAAGGACCTCGGTGGGGATCTCGGTCGTGACTCGTCACTCTTACTACGAGCGACAAACGTTTTCCTCGGCTGACTCGTGTTCAGGCAAAATACAAAAATAATGATTCGAAGATGAGTGGCAATTTAGTAGTATTATGTGATTTGGTGGGAGGGTAAAACGGGAAAAATTGGACATTGTTAAGTTGTCCAACATTGGGACGATCTGGGCTGTTTGATCGGATATTGAACGGTCCAGATTTAAAGTATCCCAACAAGTTTGCTCTTTTAATAGTAGTATAGATGAAGATGCACTGATTAATTTCCCTCACATTTTCCCCCGAAATAGAGAGATGTTTAGATATAAGAAAATATTATTACAAACCTTGGTGTGAAGTTTACTATTCCAATCTACTTTATTAGTTAGTTTGACCAGCTCACTCATTGGAGTAATACGGGGAAGCTCAATTATCCCTACTAGGTAAATTTGGTGCGGCGCACGCCGCACCTGTTGGGTTAAATTTTTTTTGAAATTTGTTGTGTGGAGTATATCTAAATACCTAATGAATTAAAATGTTAAAATTATATTCTTACATTAATATTTAACTTAAGTCTATGGTAGTGTGAATACACATTTGTTGAATTGAATTCCGTAATTGGAATAAATTAATTTAGATTGTATCAAAATAATTATCAAATTGGAATGTTCATTTTAAGTCTGTAAATAGAGGGAATGTATGATTTGAATATTTAATAAATTTAACTTCATGTAAGTGGGGGGAGTGCATTTGTTTTTTTCCTTGAAGTATTTATCAAATTGGTTTGTTTAAACATGTTTTTTTCCCATAAACAGTTAGCATTTTTTTTACTGAACAAAAAAGTTAGGTAGGTGTTAATGCTATTTTTTTTATTTTTTTAGATGTACAATATATATTGCTAAGAGAATTGGTTTATTTGATTTTTTGGGGTGTAATTTTCCAATTTAAAGTGTTAAAATTCGTTGAAAGATGTCGTTTGGATGAGCTTCAAAATTTCAGCAATTATAAGTGTACAAAAATATGTAGGTTTATGTGTGTAGTTTGACATATTCAATTAAGCTCCATAATCAGTGGAAATACAGTGTGTATTTTTTTATTCCAACTCCATTTAATTAGAGTGAATGTATTTAGGTTTTCTCTAAATATTTGTTAAATTGAAATGTCCAAAAAAAATTGTACCTTGGTGTTTATTATATATTTTTTTTTTGGATATTTGGATATTTTTTGTCACATTATTCTGATGGTTAGATATTAATTTACTGGTTATGCAATTTTTTTTAATTTTTTTCCCTGGGAATTGTGCAAGCAAAGTGAGCTTATATGTCAGGGTTTCAGCAATTTCTTAAATTCCTGTGGAAAAGTGTTTGTACTTTGTTGTAAGTAGTTAGCATGTATTTTTCTGGACATTTTGATATTTTTTGTCATATTTTTTTTTATGGATAGATTTTGAATTATTGTTTTTGCATTTTTTCCCCTTTGGAGATTGTGTAAGTAAAGTGGGCCCACATGCCAAGGATTTAGTATTCTCTTAAAATTTCTGCGGAAAAGGTTATTAACTATTTTTTGATGTATTTTTTGTACGAAAAGTTGGAACATTCGTTATGTTTAGGAGATTTTGATACGTTGTTTGTATTATTTTGAATTATAGATTATATGTATTGTGTGTAAAGTTTGAATGTTCATTAAATATAAAAGATTTTGATATGTTAGGTAATTAGGTAGTGGTAGTTTTGTTTTTTTGGGGTATTTTTCAATTTGAAATGGTAAAGTTTATTGAAATCTACCGTCTGGAGTAGATTCAATTTTTTTAGCAATTTTGGATGTTCAAATATATCCCCTGAATAGTTGGATGTATTTTTTTCGTGTTTTTAAATGTTCATCAAATTGAAATGTTCAAATTGATTTTATGAAGGAAATTACATTTAGATTGTGTGGATATATTTTTAGAGTATATTCATTTTTTTATAGCAAATTGAAATGTATTTTTTTTGTAAGCATTTTGGTTTATATTAGTGTAGTTCTAAGTTTTTAGCAAATTGAAATGCTATGTTGGTATTTTTTTTAAAGTTTCTAGTTGCATTTCCCCCAAATATTTATTTATCTAGGCACGTTTTAAGTTTAAGTAAGTGTGTTTTTATTTTGCTATAATTTTCCTATGTAACACTGTAATCAAAGGAATTCTATTATGGTTGTGCACAAATATTAATCAATTTAAGAATTAGTTTAAATTTGGAAAAATATGTATTTGTAAAAAAATTAGGTTTGGAGATTATTGGAGTTCAAAATTTTGTGTTTGTTTAAAAAGTATTTAGTTTTTTCATAAAAATTCTTATTTGGAAAAAAAATTAGGAATGAATTATTTTTCATTTTACAAAATGATCATGTTTGAAAGTTGTTTTAATTTAAAAATATTCAATTTTTAAATTTGATTGGATGACATAAATGATATGTATTTTTTCCCCTTTGATTAATTGTTATATATGTACGTGTTCATTTTTACAAAATGATCATGTTTGAAAGTTGTTTTAATTTTATGTTTTTTTCCTTGTGATTATTTGTGATATATACATATACATATATATATATATTTTTTTTTCCCGGCGGATAGTTTTGAAATTGTTGGATTATTGTATTATTCAGTTTCTGAAATTCAAATAATGTGGGAGGGCCCACTTGTCATAGAAAATATTGTTTTCTGAAAATTTCCCGTGAAAAGAAAAACCCTGACAACTGGGTCCCATGCTGACGTCCCAGTGACGTCAGCAACGGCGTAGCACTGCCGCGGCGGCGTGAAGAACGGCGGCGGCGCGCCACGGCGAGCCAGGTCGTGCGCTTAGGCGCGGTGGATGCGCCTCGACGCGGGGTGCACGGGGTGGCGGCGCCGCCCCTGAATGTCCACTGGAGCGTCGCCGGCAGGTTACGAACGCGGCGGCGGATGTCGACGATGGCGGAGATGATTCCGGTGAACTCGCGACATTCCAGCAGCTGAGAGTTGGTGAGGAGGGAGAGGAGGTGACGCCGAAGCTCGCTATGGGCATCGATTTGTCCGGCGAGGAGCAGAACGGTGGCGGTGAGCGTCGGCGGTGGCGGCAGCTCCGGCGTTGCGGGAAAGAAAGGAGAAGAAGGGGGATCTGCGGAACTTTTTACAAATAAGTCTCGAGTTTTCGCAAAATCATGAATAGGTCCTTCGTGCGTAGAAGGTGTGGACTGCGGGGCAGTGGTGCGATTTGCGAGGGGGTGTTTTGCAAAAACGTCACGGGCATGTCTTGTGGAACGTAGGATCGGCGGAGGACGGCACGGAGTGAATCACTGTAGACTGCTACAGTGTACAGCAGTACACTGTAGCAGCTACAGCGTCCGGTCGCTGTGAGGGCGAGAAAATCACCTGCCTTAATATAGTGAGTAATATCTTAATTGTATCGAAAGGCATCTTCACAAGTTCCTGCATTGACAACATGTCATTTTTCTCATTTGTTAGCACCATCCAGTAAGATGCATGCCAAAGTATAAATTAGTTAATACATTTTATGCGTTCGTTAGGGTGCATAATAATTATATATACTTGTTTTGTTACAATAACTGTAAATAGAAACAAGACTATTAATTTAAACAACTACTGATATAATATCATACGAGTAAATTTTCAGGCTTTGATTGTCAAACGGTACATACCAAGTGATCAGAGCGCCCACATACAATATGAACAAGAGACTTGTTACACCATATCTTGGGAGATCACAAAATATTGTGTACTTTGGAATGGTTGAAGAGCCTCAGCGATTACGGGTTTGGATCCTCGATGAATCAAGTGAACGGATGGAGTGGATCTTGAAGTATCAAGATGACCTTGTACCCTTAGGCCAACACCTAACAGAATATGATAGATTGATGGATGCACCTTGGATGGTACAAGATGTGTCTGACTTCGAGGAAGATGTTGTTGCTAAAACTCCAAAGCAAAAGAGATTTGAGTGGGACTCTGATGATGATGATTTTTTTACAATTAAACATGGAGCTAAGAAATCCTACAAATATTTTGACATTCTTGGATTTCATCCTTACAAGGAAGTTGTCTTATTTGACTGATGTTTTCGGAGTGGTGGCCTATCATTTGAATAACTCAAAGGTTCAGTATCTTGGCTACTCGCGCCCAAGAAGTTACGACCTTGCCCATACAAATGGCATATATGAGTCATTTGTGTATACCCCGTGTATGGTAGATGAGCTTAACGAGGAAAACATCGAGCGGAGCTCCTCTTAAAGATTAGCATTAATTAAGTACAGTGTAGGCAGCTGAATAATAGATAACTTATAAGGATGAATCCATGTTTGAGCCATGTCTTGTTCTTTGTTTTCTTCATTATGTGGGTTGTTCTTTCATACATGTCAGTTATTTTCTTCATTATGATTATGTGTGATGATGTGAGATATAAGTAAATGGAGAGAGAGAGGGGGGAGGGAGGGAGAGAGAGAGAACTTGTATCTTTTCCCACCTTCTATTGGAACTTTATCTTTTCTCACCTTCTATTGGAAAACTTAGACACGTTCTATTGAATTTTACCAACAAGTTAACACACACTATTGGAGGTGTTATATATGAGTAGTTGCCCTGTTATTTTGTAAGTTTGTTGTCTTGTATGGCATCATCGGATAACGTGCAGGGTTTATGGTGCCTACATGCAATGCATGTTTTTGTGGACAGAATTTACAAAAAGTTAGTACGTAGGATATCTCTATGACAAATGTTAATTATGGGTATATGTATCATGGATTATATATACACTTATAAAAGTGCCCTGATGAATATTTTACATTATAACTAGAACGTGAAGACCTTTTTGCCGTGCCCATCCATCACAAAAAAATAAAAATATTTGATATAGCTCGGATTATATGTGACAATTAAATGAACAATATCCATTAGAATGCCATAGATAGATTGTGGAGCACATCGTATACAATTAACTTGGACTGAGCTCCTGTAGATCTCATATGTTGAGCTCCAAAACATTTTACAGAAACAACCAGAAAAAAAAGAAATAGCACATTAGTTCGTCGAGGTCGTCGCGCTTGTCAGCTCGCCGCATGGCTTCTTCTGCTTTCACGAACCTCTGGAGTAGACGCCACCATACACGATGTCGTCGTTGTCGTTGTGGATCGTCGGCCAGGGCAGCACCCCGCTCTTCTCCGTCCTCGATTCCTCTTCCCGAACTGGACTTACCACGAGAATCGCTCCTCAAGCTTCCTCTGCTCCCAAACGCTTCCAAAGCCATATCGCTACATGCCACCTCAGAAGCCGAGCACCGCCACTGGGGAAGGCAACATTGCGACGGCGACGGGCTCAAAGGCCGGGATCTCCGTCACGCGCAGTCGGCAACATCGCCTTGTCGACCACTCGCAGGGAGAAACCACCCACTAGATCCAAAGATCTAAGAGCACAAATCTCCACTACCTCCCGATGAGGTCATGGCCGGACCGGAAAAGGAGGAGCTGGCCTTATTCTCCAACACGGTCGCCATCTTCTCTGATTTGAAGCCGCCTGCAGAACACACAAACCCTATGAAAACCTAGTCCTAATTTTTTTTTGATAGCTAATACTTGTATTCATACTGAAAGGAAAATAGTACACGTCCAGATACAAGCAAAGAAAGAACAGAGAGGAAACAGAGACCGCTGCTGCCTCCCACCATCTTCAACCTCGAGGTCACCCAACGCGCGCACCCTCCACCGCCGGAGACGAGGAAGGAGACCGCCGCCAGGAGCACCCACCAAGGAAAAAATCTAGTCCTAATTACTCGCACGGACAAGATCCAAATCTTCTCTCCGCCGTGCCGAAGCAGCGAATTCACCAACGAACCTTCGAGCTTCGCGGTCGGCTTCTTTTTCGCCTCCCTCTCTACTGTAGCGAGCAGATAAAAAATATAGGGTTTTTTTTTGTGGAAAGAGAAAAAAGGTTCTTAAATGTTTTTCCAGGGAACCGTATGTGCACGATTATTGGACCGAGGTGGGCTCATCGAGGCCTCTCAAACTCTGCATGCAGGATAAGCAAGCCCAGCCTATTGCCCACGTACAACCGGCTCAAAATTTGACCCGATCGATCCGCACGCATTGATCGATTACGGCGCCGCCGCCCACAGTCCACCCATGACCATGCTGACGAGAGCCGCCCGCCGCTTACTGCCCGCCTGTAGCCTCCTCGGCGCCGCCGCCCGGCCGCGCCGGAGGTCGACGCACAGCAAGGTGCACGGCATCTTCATCAACTACATCGACCACGACCGGCCACACCTCTTCGCCCGCCCCTCCCCCACCTCCAACGACGACGACTCCCAGCCATGGTCGACGCCATGCTTAACTTCCTCCCCGACGTCGACGACCGCCTGCGATGGTGGTGGTCGGTGCTGGACCACAGCAACGGCCTGCTCCTCTGCGAGATAGGGACCGACAAGCTCTGCGTCTGCAACCCGGCGACGCGGCGGTGGACGCTCATCCCTCGCCCACGGCGTGATGGCGTGCGTGCCGTGTACCTCTCGTTCGATCCGGCCGTGTCACCGCACTACGAGGTGCTTGTGGTCCCCGCCGCACCGCCTGAGGCGGAGAAACCGCCATTTGTGGACGATGACGAGAGCCGCCGCTTGCTGCAATCAGATTGGCCACCGACTCCGTGGAGGCTGAACGTGTTCTCGTCGAGGACCGATCGATCAGTGGGAGGAGAGGACCTTCGTCCGGCATGGCGAGCCGATGGGAACTGTTAGGGACTTGCTCGCGGATCATAGCCGGCCATTCTTTCGGGGGGCACGCCGGCGCTACGCCGTCTACTGCCGCGGAGCACTCTACGTGCATTGCCGAGGTCACTTTATTTTGAGGTATGAAGATGCATGCACTGATTGATTCCCTCACACTTTTTTCTACTATTTCTATGCACGAAAGAGCGATTATTAAGATCATAAGATGTTAGAAAGATGCGGACAGCTGGCGTACACAATAGGGTGGCAAGCTCTTGTTTGTGGCACACATGTAAATTTGACAACACGTCTCTTGTTTTTTCATTAGTTAGCAGCACCCAATAAGATGCTCGAGTTTTAATTAGTTAATATACTTAGGGTGCATCATAAATAATTTTTTTGCTAGTTTACCTGTAAATAGAAATAAGATTATTAATTTATACAATTACTGATATAATATATCATATGCGATTTTTTTCAGGCTTTTGTTGTCAAACGGTACATACCAAGTTATTAGAGAGCCAACATACAATACGAAGAAGATAAGTGTTATACCATATCTAGGGAGATCACAAAATATGGTCCACTTTGGAATAGTTGAAGAGCCCCATCGATTAAGGGTTTGGATTCTCGCCGAGTCAAGTGGACCGGCCACTAGTAGAAACATGACCATCCATCCGGAGCTTTGGTCCGGCCGAATTATAACCCGGGATCAATGCACCATTGATCCCGGGTCGAGCCGTCGTGGCGCCCGTGGGCATTGATCCCGGGTCGGTTGGGACCTTTCATCCTGGTTCGTGACACGAACCGGGATCAAAGGGTCTTCACATGCGCGCACATGCGTCGCCGCGCTGGGCCCCTCTGGCAGGGGACCTTTGGTCCCGGTTCGTGTTACAAACCGGGATCAAAGGGTCTCCCTGCTATATATCATCTTCTTCCACCCGAGCTAGCTCGAGTTCATCACCATTTCTCCTCCATTTTCCTCTCTCCCACTCAAATTAATCCCCATTTTTTTGCACCATTTGAGAGGATTGAAGGCACCCCATCTATTCAAAGGTTAGCAACATCGTTCTTTCCTCCGGCGTTGCAACTTTAGCTCATTTCGTTGCTAGTTTAGCTCATTTCAATTTTGTAATGCTAGTAAGGTGTTTGATGAAATGCCCAAGCTAGAAAGTGTATTTGCGAGCTCAAATTAATTTATTATTTGTGGATTTTAGTGTTGTCCCCGTCCTCACCGCCGTCGATAGCCCGCGTCGTCCCGTCACCGGCACCACTTTGGTGAGCCTCTTTTTTATCTTTTATTTTTAAAACCTATATATATACTTGTATGATTTAAATGCATATTTATTTCTTGTATAATTAATTTCTTATGTTTTTTATATGTATAGTGTCATGGTTTTGATATCCGTCCCCGTCGGCCCTCGTCCGATCTATGATTCGGATGTGGTATATTTTCATAACTATTTGTTTCGTTTCGTGTTTATCACACTCATGCCCGACAAACTTGACGTAGAGATATTTTTATTTAGGAGGTAGTTGAACCGGAAATTCCAGTCGACCCTATTGTCGAGTATTTTAAAAAGGAAAACGACGATTTGAAAGCAAAATTGAAGATAAGCGAAGATCTTTGTCTCCAATACCTAGAAGAGAAGAGTGTATTGGACTTGAAGATTGCCGACATCGATGATGCTTACGGGGTCGTCGTCGCTGCTCACGAGATGAAGATGGAGGCAATGCGCTTGAAGCTTAAAAAGATTAGAAAATATGCCATTAGTCGAGAGGCTTGGTATCATTATGCTGTTGGTTCAATAGTTACCTTAGTTGCGATTTTGATCGCATTTGTTGTTGGATTTAAATTCTTTAGATAGTTGTATGTTAGGTTCAATTAATGTATGTTTCATTAGAACAATGTATTACATTTGGGCACTACTCTACTTTGGTTTTAATGTGATGAACTTGTATTAATTAGTTTGGTCAGTACTATATATTTATGATGTAGTGTAATGGTTTTTGATATATTTATAATGCAGATGAGCCGGCAATGGATGTACAGTGACCGACGCGGTCTCGACTTTATCAATGGCATGCATAGTTTTCTCCGTGTGGCTAATGATAACAAGCCGTCGAGTGGTTATATTCTTTGTCCTTGTAGAGTCTGCAAGAATAAGCGGGATTACTCTACGTCAAGAACCATTCACGTCCACCTGTTGGAGGGGGTTTCATGGATGGTTATTATTGTTGGACCAAGCACGGAGAAAGAGGGGTTATGATGGAAGAAATGAAGAAGAAGAGGATAATGTCACCTATCCTACGTTCACTGCAGACGGTGATACTCCAATGGTGGAAGACGAAGCTGAAGAAGAGCCCAATGATGATTTTGGCCGGGCCATTCTTGATGCACGGATAAACAGCGGAAGTGAAAACGAGAGGTCGAAGTTGGATAGCATGTTAGAGGATCACAAAAAATTGTTGTACCAAAATTGCGAAGATGGCCAGAAGAAGCTTGGTACCACGCTGGAATTGCTGCAATGGAAGGCAGAGAATGGTACAACTGACAGAGGATTTGAGGAATTTGCTGAAAATAATAAAGAAGATGCTTCCAAGGGATATTGTCATGCACCGCTTGCGTATCCAACCTAACCAGGTAACGACGGACGTGCTCGTCCTCCTCTCTGATACGGTGACGCACCTCCACCTCGGGGGCCGGCGGCCTCTGCACCGAGGCTGGCCCACGCGACGGCCACCAAACAAGATCCGGGTCGACGACGTCACCCGGATTCCTCACCAAACTACGCGTCCCGGAAGACACCTCCCAGTGCCAGCCCGGCGGAGCCCAGTCCCGGACACTGCCCGGTTCCAACAAATGGGTGGTCGTCATCGATTCCCGCCGAGATCTGAAAAAATGAGTGGGGAATTTGATCAAACAACTAAGGTGCGTGCAACCTAGGTAGGGGAGGGAGAGGGCAGCACCTTGGCATGGGGACGGAGGGGAGGTCCACGGTGGTGTGGAGGATATATCGCGGCGCCGGCGGAGGCCACGGGCGTGGAGGAGGGCGTCGAGCGGCGCAGACAAGGGCGGCGGCGGCGCGGATTAGGGGAGAGAGCAGGGGCAGGCTCTCAGGTCTCCCGGCCCCTGGCCTTTATATAAGGAGGAAAGATAAACCTTATCCCAGCCCCCACCAACCCCACCTTATCCCGGCCCCTGGCCTTTATATAAGGAGGAAAGATAAACCTTATCTCAGTCAAAAATCAAATTTATCACGAAAGCAATTAAATCAATAGATATAAAAGAAAAAGAAAACACAAATAGAAACAAGAAAAAAAAGGCCTTTCATATATATTGGACCATTTAAGTTAAATTTTAAAAAGAAACTAAAATAACAATTCAAAAACATGTAAAAGAAAAACAAAACTACAAAAGCAATTAAATTAATAGATGTAAAAGAAAAAGAAAACAGAAATAGAAATAAGAAAAGGAAACAAGAAAAAAAAGAAAAACACCATTCATCCCGGTTGGTAACACCAACCGGGACCAAAGGCCTGCTGGGCTTCGCGCGCAATTTTTCGCGGCCCAGACAGACCTTTGGTCCCGGTTGGTGTTACCAACCGGGATGAAAGGCTCTTCCATCCCGGTTCGTGGCTGGAACCGGGATGAAAGGTCCGTTGCGCGCAATTTAGGGCGATTCCTCTGAAAAATTTCCCCAAGTCTTCAAATCGACGCCGCCGGCCCTCTCCCTCTGGCGAAGCCCTGCCCGATCCTCCGGCGAAGCCTTGCCCCGCGATTCTCCGGCGCGGCCGCCCTCCACCTCGCGCTCCGCCGCCGTGCTGCGCGCGGCCTCGTCCTCCCTCTGCCGCCGCGCGGATTGAGCCGCGCGCGGAGCCGCCACCACGCCTCCTCCGCCGCCCTCCCTCTACCGCTCCGGCCGCCCTCCCGTGCCCCGACGCACCGCCGCTGTCGTGGTCCGCCGTGCCGTGGTGCTGCGAAGGAGAAGACGACGACGCCCCGCTGCCCCGCCCTGCTCAAATCGACGCCGTCCGCCGCGCGTGGCGCCTGCCCGTGGAGCTTGATCGTCGAGCCGCCCTCCAGTGCCGCACCTCCTCCTCTGCATCGGCCGCGCGCGGGCTGCCCCTGCCGCCTCCTCCCCTGCCTCGCCGTGCCCCTCCCCGACGCGCCCGGCCCCGGCCCTGGCTCCTCTCCTCTGCCTCGCCGCCGATCCTCCCCTGCCTCGCGACCTCCCTCCTCTGCATTACAGAGGTAATTTTTTTTTGCATAGTTTTTTTAGATGATTTTATTAGATGCAAATTAAATTGTAGGAAATATGATGCAAATTTTATTAGATGCAAATTTTAGATGATTTTGTTAGATGATGCTATAGGTTTAGGAAATATTGTGTTAGGAAATATTTTTTAGTTTTAGGAAATATTGTAGGATTTTAGTGTAGTTTGTAAATTATGCTATAGGTTTAGGAAATATTGTGTTAGGAAATATTTTTTAGTTTTAGGAATTTTGTGTTAGGAAATATTGTTTCTAATTGTAGGATTTTAGTGTAGTTGTTATAGTTGCTATGAATTTGAATTCCATTTTGTTCTAATTAAGTGATGTTTAGATTAAGTTAAAATTTTAGTGATGTTTAGATTAAAATTTTATGCCATTTTGTTCTAATTAAGTTCACGTGGAGATTAAAATTGATATGAATTTTGCTATGAATTTTGTATCCAAATCATTGATCTAAGTTATAGTAAAATTTGCCATCTTGTTCATCTTGTAAATCAATTTGCCATCTTGTAAATTTGCCATCTTGTAAAATTGATTAAAATTGATATGAATTTTGCTATGAATTTTGCTATGAATTAAGTTCATTTTGTAACTATAACCAAAATGAATTATATAGTTAAAATTGCCATCTTGTTCATCTTGTAAATCAATTGTAGGCTTTCTTCTTTTGCAAATTTTAGATGTAATTGAGCCATGGATTTGAGTGTCATTTAATTTTACATATGGATATTCATATTCTTGTTACAAAATTGATTGCAGGCACATTAATTGAGCCATGGATCCAAATTGTCCGGACGACTTCGGCATAGACGAGGAGCGTGGAGAGCCATTGGATCCACTTTTTACGGGCCTCGGCGTTAGAGACGAGGATCGTGAAGAGCGAATGTGTATGATTATAGCAGGACGTGCAGCCGCGCCTGTCGGTGAAGAAGACGTTGTGGCAAATTTAGAGGAATTCAGCTCCCAATTTCTCAATGACTCCGGTGAGGGAGCAGAAATTTGTGTAGAGAAGGAAGTGGTAGTAACAAACTCAGGCGAGGTATATATTAATTAAGCCTCTGTTGATCGATGACATAGCTTAATTATTTGATCCTGCGGTTATTAACGAATCTTTTTTTTTCTTTTAGCCCTCTGGAACAAGCAAATCATCTGCATCTAGAGTGTCGAAAGGGTCGAAAGGGTCGAAAGGGTCGAAAGCCATGAAGCCTCGAGGCCCGTCGAAGCCGATGAAGGAGGGTCAAAGGGTAGTGATCGACATAGTTGATGCTACTGGCCAACCAATGCAACCCTTAGAGTGCCGCCGCAAATTTATAAACCAATGCGGAGTTTTAGTTAGGGACATGGTACCGATCACATGTCAAGAATGGCATCCGCGGAAGGACGGGAGCAACACTTGGACTTATGTCGACGACCAAACAAAAGATTTGTTTTGGGAGAAGCTCTTGACAAAGGTCACCCTGCCTCCAGAAGTGACAGAAAACGAGAAGTGGATGGAGAAAGTCAAGGAGTGGACTCTTGGCAAGGCTGCCGAACAGTTCCGAACCCACAAGAAAACTATATGGAAAGATTATTGTGAAGAGAAGGAAAAAGATCCTGAATACACTCCAGTATTCACCGGAGCACAAGTGAAGCTAAACGACCAGTGGCCCTTATTTAAAGAGCAAAGAGAATCGGAGGCCGCTGTGGCCCGATCGGAAAGAAACAAGTTAAATGCTGCGAAGAAGGAATATCACCACACTTTGGGGGCAGGTGGCTACAAGGCTGCCGTGCCTAAGTGGGAAGCATTTGAAGCAAAACTGCTTGATGAGGGGAAGATTCCACAGACAGCGGGCTGGCCCGATAGGTCCAAATTTTGGTTGTTCGCGCATGGCGCTGGGTTGGACCCTGACACAGGGAAGATTGTTGCTCAGGGAAAATGGGAGGCAAAGATTAGGTTTATAACCACAGAACTTGAGAAAGCAATAGAGCAAGTTCGAAATGGAACCTACAAGGTCGACAGAGAGAAAGACGAGCTGTCACTCGCACTCGGGAATCCTGAAAAAGTTGGACGAGTACGAGGTTATGGATACGGAGTTACTTGGGCACAAGGTTTTCCGGCAGACGCTCACACTTATAGAAGCCGTCAGAGAAAGAAAAAGGAGGAGAGCGACCGGTTATCGGCATTGGAACGCAAGGTGCATCAGCTGTTGCAAAGTCAGCAAAGGGAATCTCGTGTGCAGCTAGAAAGTCCAGAAGTCGAAGCCGCCCTATCTAATCAGCAAAAAAGCAGCGTGGGTTCCACGCAGATGGAACATTCTGAACTTGAAGCGCCGCCGACTCGATACCCCGTGGATGATATCACGGAGAAGACAGAATGCGAGCTACATATGGCAATGGGCAACTTGTCCTTCAAGGTGGCGGTCGGCTATGCTTTACTGAATGAACCTGGACCAAGGTACCATCTCGGCGGGATTCCAGCTGGCTATGCTATTGTCGGGGTGGATGACGTTGTGCCGTTATATGCTAATCTAAATCTTGACATTCCTGGAGGTGACGGCGAGAGGACACTAGGAGATGCCAAGAAGTCCATCATTCTGTGGCCAAAGAAATACATCTTGTTTCCAAATTTGCCGCCGCCAAGGCCACCGACTCCTCCAAGTAGCAACCCCCCACCTCAAGATCCACCCTCCCCACGTCATGATCCATCCCCCCCACCTCAAGATCCTCCCTCCCCACGTCATGATCCATCCCCTGCACCACCACCTCAAGATCCATCCCCCCCACCTCAAGATGCATCCTCGCCACCTCGTGACGACTGTCGGGAGCCCAGCCCGAGTCCATCCCCACCACCTCAAGAGAGAGTGCGCTCTGTTTCGCGGAAACTAAAGATCCCGTCGAAATATACAGAGAGGTGTGCTTTAAACTTCCCGCCAGAAACTCGAGAGGAACGTGAGTTGCGAAAGCCTCTTCCAAAGAGATCCTACGACTTGACTCCAGAGGAACTCGAGGAGTCGGTGCGAGCTGATGTGAAAAAACAATTGGCACCGAAACGGCACATGCGAAAGGAGGTAATAGCACCGGGAAAAGTGGCACAATTTCTGAAAAATCTATCGACTGGGCCGGCACGGCCGCCTATTCTGCGAGACGACTATGATCGTACCATTGAAAAGTTAATTAGAGAACGGAATTTGCAGGAGAATGAGGCATGTCGCCAAAAGAGGGAGCAGCAGCAGATGGCAGCTAAAAAGGCCCAGCAGGAGAAGGAGGCTGCATTTCGCCAAAAGAGGGAAGCTAATAAGAAATCCGGGAAACAAGTGGCCCAGCTCGGAGAACAGGCAAACCAGTCGGTCCCCGCGTTCAAAGTGGTGTCCGATAAGGAAATACAGCAAGACACAATTCTCATAGAAAACCCCAAAGAGTATATGTATGCATGGACATATGCCTACGGGAAGCCCTTGGTCAGACCTGAGATGGTCAAATCTCTGCCGACACAATTGCGACGTTTGCATGAGTGGTACGAGGGAGCCGTAAAGGGGCACCATGAGTATTTCCACGTTTCATATAAGAAAGACCATTATTTAGAGGATAACGCGATGTATGTGCCGTTTGACGAAATATTTCAGTTATTCAATCAAGACTCCCTCGACAAAGCCATCATCAGCTGCTATTGTTTGTAAGTGATTTATTTTATGCAATTTAATTAAGTCTCTATCTCAGCTCGTTCGTTGCCAATTATCTAACTTTATTCTTTTGTACGCTATTATATATGCAGAATGAAGATCGTCGAATGCAGAGACAACGGAATCTATAGTTTAGGGTTCATGGACCCATATTGGATTCATGAAGTAACCGTAAGGAACCATCCCGAGGACACCGAGCATTACATGCTCCAATATCTAGTGAAACACCATACATGTGAAGATATACTTCTTCCTTACAACTTCAGTGAGTGTTACCGTACCTTCTACACATTCTACTTTGCTTACTCGATGTTTAGTGTAACTCATGGACATATAAATGTGTGAAGGAACCATTGGATTCTGGTAGACATTAGACCTGAACAAGCATGCGTTCAAGTCCTGGACTCGTTAAGGAAAGATATGGACGATTATATCAACTTGCAAGCAATGTTTCAGAGGTAACTTCAGTCATTATCGCTCTATATATCGATCTCTTTCGTTCGTTCAAGTCCTTTGATTTTTTCTTTTGCCGGCCAGGGTTTGGGAAAAGTTCATTACCGAGGTTCGTGGGACTTGGAAACCGCACCTGTTTTGGTATGAAACCAAGGTAAGTAGTAGTACTATATATATATGTCCGCGCAACTTTTAAATTCTAGTTTCAGCACCATTATCATGCTTGATTGTTATTTTGATTAAATTCTATTATTTGTAAAGTGGTGTCTGAGGCAGGCACAAGGGAATAATTTATGTGGATATTATGTTTGCGAGTACATACGATCTTTTGTTCATCAGCGGGATAGAAAGCTCAGAACAACAGAGGTCTGTATACACTCTCGGCAATTACTTCATTACCATATTTGTGTTCATTTCCATTTTCACATTTTCTGATGATTTCACATTTTCTTATTGATTTAGATGGAACGAGAGAAGGACAAGCTCATACCAACGAAGCGCCTTATAGCAATTCAAGAGGAATTGGCGGGATTTTTGAACAAGGAGGTCCTGAAGAAATCCGGAGAATTTTTTCACCCTAGAAATTATTTTCTGCCTCCAATGTAATTTTGACGTGATCTCGACGTGAGAAACGTGATGTCGGTGTGTGACTTAATTATATATGTATCAAAACGTATGTGTGTGACTTATATGTATGCATCACGCGCGTGACATCGATCGATGTGTCAACTTTATATATGTGTGTGACTTTGTATGCGCGACGTGATCTTAATTAATAGGAAATAATTAAATGGAAAACAAAAAATCGAAAACCCTAAAAAATAAGCAAATAAAATACAAAAGATGCAAACCCTTTGGTCCCGGTTCGTGTCACGAACCGGGACCAAAGCTCCCCCCCTCTGCGCGCCCAGCCGCGCCCACGTGGAGGCCCATCTATCCCGGGTCGTGGACACCCGGGATAAAAGCCACCCCCCCTCTAGTCCCGACCATTTAATCCCGGTTGTAAACCCGGGATCAAAGGCCCTCTGGACCCGGGATAGATGGTCTTGTTTCTACTAGTGGGCGGAGTGGATCTTGAAGTATCAACATGACCTTGTATCGTTATCCCAACACCTAAAAAAATATGATAGACCGACGGATGCACCTTGGATGGTACATGATGTGTCTGACACCGAGGAAGATGTTCCTGCTACGAAAAGGAGATTTGAGTGGGACTCTGATGATGATGATTTTTTTACAATTAAACCGGGAGCTAAGAAATACTACAAATATTTAGACATTCTTGGATTCCATCCTTACAAGGAAGTTGTCTATATGACCGATGTCTTCGGAGTCATGGCCTATCATTTGAATAACTCAAAGGTTCAATATATCGGCTACTCACGTCCAAAGAGTTACTATTGTGCCCACTCAAATGGAATAGATGAGTCATTTGTGTATACTCCGTGTATGGTAGGTGAGCTTAATGAAGAAAACACGGAGAGTAGCTGATCTTAAAGATTAGCATTAACTAAGTACAATGTAGAGAGCTAAATATTATAAAAATTATAAGCTGAGTCCATGTTTGAGCCATGTATTGTTCTTTGTTTTCTTCATTATGTGGGTTGTTCTTTGATACTTGTATGCCAGCCATTTTATTCACTATGATTCCATGCGATGACGTGACATATAAATAAATGGAAAAGCTTCTTGTCAACCGGCTCATCCATAAGCCGCTTCGACACATGCGCCCACACACACGCACGTGGCCTGCCGCACCGCGTTTGGCCCGCACATACCAATATACCATGTAACCCATGCAACTGGCGAACCGTCACTGAATTATTATGAGATGAGTACTTTGCCCACTGACGCATACTAATAATATATCGATTAGAAAAGTGCCCTTATGTGAATATTTTACATTATAACTAGAATTTGAGGGCGCATGTTGCCACAACCACCCCACAATAGAAATATTTCATAACAGCCCGGATTATACACTCCCTCCGTTTCTTGATGTAAGGTGTATAGTTTTTTGAAAAAAAATCCATAATATAAGGTGTATTTTTTATAAATGGACAATTTGACCCATAAAAAAATGATATTTAGTCTTAAAAGAGTGATTTAACGGATTGTATTCATTTTGTGCCTATAAAGAACTCATGTCTCGTGATTTTTTCATAAAGAAAATTAGTCCACTCTATGCAAAATACACTGTCTTAATATTCGTGCAGAAAACTATACACCCTATACATTCAGGAACGGAGGGAGTATGTGACAAGAAAATTAACAATCTCCATGAGAATACCACGTGTAGATGGTGGAGGAGATTGATTGTCACAACATAGAAGTTTCTAAGTGTATCATACGGAGAAAGGACGATGTAAGAATTGTAATCTACTCCGTAAGATCTAATTCAGCGTGTATATAAACAAGACGAATTAATCGTTGGTCCTGAACCTGTATGTAGCGTGAACCATATGCGCTAAGAGGAGATTGACTGTCTATGTAGGATAAACCGGTCAAAAGTTGAGTTCCATGGATTAATTTGCAAACTCCAGTCTATTATCCAATATTAATCATAGATATTTGTTAACTGAAACAAAGGCGCTGACTAACGAATATTGAATCCCACCGATCCGACCCGGGAGTTGGAAAAAAAATGCTCATGTATGTTGACTTGCAGCTACCAAGCCGGTGCTATATGGGAGTCTAGATACATAGCTCGAGATTCAATTCAACTAGGGCAGGGCAATGCTGTTTTGGCTCTCTTTGAGATGTAGTGAAAGTGTGAATGCTTGGGTGGGTTGGCTAACTTTTCAATTTATTCCTTGCGAGTTTATCATTGCAGTAAATCAAAGGCTAAAGAGGATTCTTCTATCTTCCCTCGGTTTTATTTTGAGTACTAAAAGAAGTAAAATGGTTAAGTTAAATGCTCAGTTTTATTTTTGTGTGTCTCGTCCTCGCCAACTATTCTTGATTTCAAAATTGTGTTGTCCAGAAAAAACTTCACCAAAGACACATAGCCATAGGGGTCATCTATAGTCACCTTCAAAAAGATTATCAACGGAAAATGAGTATTACCGACTTTATAACATTCGGAATTTTTAGGTGAGTAGTTAATCGACCGAGCACTGGTGTGAACCTCTAAAGTTTTAATTGTTCAAGACAGTAGGTTGTTTCCGGTAGGTATTAGATGCTTACCCGAAATAACGAAGTCACACTACGGAATATGGCATGGCTCCCTGGTATCACACTTATCACTATTTACATACCAAATATCACACTTATCACTACGGAATATGGCATGGCTCCCCGCATGGGCTCTGCGATGGGCAAGATGCTGCCGGCGGCGGCGCCGCTGGACCGCATCGACGACAACATCCTTTCCGAGATCCTCCTCCGTCTGCCCCCACAGCCGTCCTCCCTCCCGCGCGCCTCCGCCATCTGCAAGCGCTGGCACGGCCTCGTCACCGACCGCGGCTTCGTCCGCCGGTTCCGCTTCCGCCACCGCCGCAACCCTCCTCTGCTCGGTTACTTCCGCAATGGTCTTGCCGTCCTCCTCTTTCATCCTACCATGGAGGCCCCCAATAGCGTCCCGCACGGCCGCTTCTCCTCTCCGATGGATGACAGCAACAGATCCATGCTCCTCGGATGCCGCCACGGCCTCGTACTAATCTTGCACTCATCGGCGGACCAGGTCCTGGTGTGGGACCCCGTCACCGGCGACCAGCACCGCGTTGCCACTCCCCTGGGGTTTGACATGCACGACACCCCGATCGACGGGGCAGTGCTTCGCGCTGCTGGAGATGCCTGTCACTTCCAGGTGGTACTGATAGGCTTCAAACAGAAATGCAATCCATGAGTGATCGTCTGCATTTACTCGTCGGAGACTCGCCTGTGGAGTAATCCCATATCAACACGGGTTCCACGCGAGGTTGTGAAATATGAAGGCATGCCTGCTGTTCTGGTCAGGAATTCCCTTTACTGGCTGAGGTCAAGTATACTTCTCGAGTTGGATTTGTGTAGGCAGAGCATGGCTGTGACGCAGGTGCCATCGGATATGTTTGCGAAGGGTCGATACTACAACGAATTGATGGTTGTGCGGGCAGATGGTGCTGGGCTGTGTTTACTCTCCTTGTCAGATTACACCGTCCAATTATGGAAGAGGAATACAGATTGTGATGGTGCTACTTCGTGGGTGCTGGGAAGAACTTTTGAACTGGGCAAGCTACTTTCCCTAGACTCACAGAAAGAGATAAGTAACATATGTTGGACATTTTGGTGATCTAGAGGCTGCTCTCTCTTAGGTCAAAAGTCAAAATTTACGGCTGCTACAATAGGTCGGCACTACAGTAAGCGGTGCTACAATAGCTCTAATGTGTTGTCTTGATCGGAGACATCCAATTTTGATCCAACGGTACTGGTTCCCCTAGTGCATAGTGCTAAACAAAATAAAAGGTGAGATAAACCTGGAAGTGAGGAGAAGAAGGCAGAACCTCTCTCTCTCACTCTCTAACTCTCACATACACACTCAAAACTAAACTACCGATCAAGCAAGCACTAAAGCACTAGGAAGAATCAAGCAAAAATTGCTCCTAAGTAGTGTGAGCATCAACAGAAGGCATGGCTGCTTCTTCAGATCAAGGTAATCCTTTTATCCATCTTTATTTTGTGGCTCAAACTTGAGCTAGTTGATCCTATAAGTGTCAACAATGGTATCAGAGCCTCTAGCTCTCAAGTTTTGAGCCCTAGCTTGAAATCTTGCTTGATCTATTAAGTTTCCTTGCTAAAGTTCATGTTTAGATCAAGCATGATATGCTGTTTATTAAGATGTTCTTCCTGGTTAAGATCAAATTATGCTATAGCCCTGTTCTTGTTAAGTTTTTTAGCCCTAAATCTTGAAGATATCAATACTGATGGATTAAATTAAGACTCTAGGGTTTGCAATTGATGAATTTAAGTGGGATTTATGCTTTTCAGCATGTTTTTAAGCAAAAATTCCCAATTTTTTGAAACCCTAGAATTGAAATTCCTCTAATTCCCCTCTGTAATTAAGCTAGGGTTTTCGAATTAAGCAAGTTTTAGTGGGGAATTGCTCTTTTGATGCAGTTTTTAATGAAATCCCCAAAAAAATTCCGAAACCCTAGATCAAGAAATTCCCCAAATTGAAGAACCCTAACCCTAATTTAAGGATTATGGCGGTGGAAATTTACCTCATGGGCCTCGCCGTCGTCGCTGGCCACGGCGGCGTCGAAGCCACCAACTCATGTTGGCAGGTGACCTCGGGCTGGACCCCGAGTGACCTTGCCATCCGCCGCACCGGGCCGTGGTGCTGCTTCCTCGTGCGCTTGTCGCCGTTGAACACTGCTACGGTGCTAGATTTGGCGCAGGACGTCGACGCCGACGCGGGGACGCCCGCTCGCGTGTCGCCGCCTCGCACAGAGCGCCGCCCAGAGCCACTCGACGGAGGTGCGCGCTAGCCAAAGCTGCACGCAGCTCCGGCGAAGGGCCCTGGACGACGCTGACGCTGATGCCTTCCTCCCTCCCGCGCGGTGCTCGCCGCCGTCGGGTTCGCCCTTGTCGCCGCTCGGGAGCAGAGGAGAAAGAAAAGGGGATGAGGGTTTTCACGCTGGTGGCGGCGACGTGCTGGACTTGTTCCAGTTGCGTTTGCTCTCAGCCGTTGGATCGGTATCCGACGGCGCCAGTAGCTTCTGCTGCTAAATGAGCGCTACGGCCCAGATGGGATCAAGGGGAGCTGAGGGCTGGGCTGGGTTTCGGCCCAGTTCAGCAAAATGGTTATGCTGAATAAATAAAAAAATTGGGGCTGAATAAATGATTTTCAGGGCTATTTTTCCTGCATGTTTTTTATTATGCTTATTATGTCTTTTTAGTCATGTTTTAATTGCCATGCTTAGTTATTTACATGTCTTTAATTATGTTTATTATTAAGTTTGCATATGATTCATGAATTATGGTGATTTTTATCACTATGATTATTATGGAATAATGTTTCCGCTGCGAAATAAAGTTTAATGATCCTCAAATAAAGTGTGGTTTTATGCTTTGTCATTCTGACCAAAGTTGTTTGACGGGCATTTTAACCGCAAAATTCTTTTATTGATCCGTTTCACTTCTGGCCAAAGCTGATGTGAACCGGGTTAGTAGAAGGAAATTAATGAATGAGGATTATTAATGTGTGGCTTTTGTTTATCAATTTGGCCAAAGCTAATTGATGAATATTTGTCCACAAAATTTTGTTGTTCATTTTCATCTCTGGCCAAAGCTGTTTTGAATTTGATCAATAGAATTTAATAATAATTATGATGATGCTTACTAAAGCATTTTGAATTTTTCTTTTGCAGCAACTAATGTCTCTAATATTGCTGGAATGCTAAATGGCATCGAACAGCTAAATGGTAGCAATTATGTTATGTGGAAGGAGAAGCTGGAGATTACGATGGCCTTACTCAATATTGATTATGCTCTCCTTAATGATCCTCCTGAGGCACCTAAAGAAGATAATGAAAATTATGAAGCCCTCAAGAAGGAATATGATGTTATTAAGGCTAAGTGGGATGACTCTAATCGCAAGTGCCTTATGATGATAAAGGGCTCCATTACACAGAGTATGAGGGGAGCCCTTCCTGACTGTGAGACAGCTAAAGGGTACTTTGCAAAAATTGAGCATCAGTTTAAAGGGTCTTCTAAAGTTTATGCAACAAGCCTTATTCGAAGACTAATTGATGAAAAATATGATCCCACTGGAAGCCTTCGAGAGCATATTATGAAGAAGTGCAACATGGCTGCCAAACTCAAGTCTATGGAGATGGAGATTTCTAGTGGTTTCCTCGTCCATTTTATTATGTCATCTTTGCCTCCTCAATTTGATCCATTTATGATCAACTATAATGCGATGGATGTCAAATGGGAGATTGATGAGATGATGGCGCGATGTGTGCAAGAGGAAGAAAGGCTTAAGGCTGACAGAATTGAGCATATTAATCAGTTTGCTCATTCACAAAAGAAAAGGTATAAAAAATTTGTGAATGAGTATATGAAGCCCAAGCCTAATAAGTTTAAGGAAAAAGGCCAATCTTCAAAAGGTTCACAGCAGAAGAAGCCAGAAAGAGCGCCTAATGCGGAAGAAAATAAATCTAATGCTTGCCACTTTTGTGGAAAAGGTGGACATAAGCAAAAGGATTGTTTTGGCTTCAAGAGATGGCTCAAGGAAAAAGGTACCGATGTTATTACTTTTGTTGAAGAATCCCTTTATGTTAATTATGCCACCAATACTTGGTGGATTGATTCAGGTGCAACAATTCATATTGCAAATTCGTTGCAGGGATTCAATATGAGGAGGACCCTAAAAAGAGGGGAAAGAACAATTAGAGTTGCTAATGGTGTTGAAGCTTATGCCGAGGCGCTTGGTGATTTCACTCTCATACTTCATGGTGGTTTTAGGCTTCAACTAAATAATGTTCTCTATGTACCCTCGATGAAACGGAATTTAGTTTCCGTCTCATGTTTAGATGATGATGGTTATGAGTGTCACTTTGGGAATAAGCAATGTATAATTATGTATGACAATAATAATGTTGGTCTTGCGTGTCGACAAGACAAACTTTATGTAATATCCCTATGTGATGATATAAATAATGTGGGTTCTACCTCAAATTTAAATGTCGGTACCAAACGCAAACGTAATGATAATGAGACTTCTTCGAAATTATGGCACTATCGTTTAGGCCATATTTCGAGGGGGAGAATTGAGCGTCTCATTAAAGATCAAATTCTTCCTTCTCTTGATTTTACGGATGCGGATGTTGATCATTGTATTGATTGCATCAAAGGAAAATATGCCAAGAAAATTAAGAAAGGTGCAAATCGAAGCACGGGAGTTTTGGAATTAATTCATACGGATATATGTGGTCCGTTTAATGTGAGATCGGTGGATGGTTTTAATTCATTCATAACGTTCACCGATGATTTCTCCCGTTATGGATATATTTATCAAATTAAAGAAAGATCAGAGGCATTAGACAAGTTCAAGATTTTTAAAGCTGAGGTTGAAAATCAATGTAATAAAAGAATTAAAGTTGTAAGATCTGATCGTGGTGGAGAATACTACGGCAGACATACTACTTATGGCCAAATTCCTGGACCGTTTGCAAAATTCTTACAGGAAAATGGCATTGTAGCCCAGTACTCAGCACCGGGCGAACCTCAGCAAAATGGGGTGGCTGAAAGGCGAAACCGCACACTTATGGATATGGTGCGAGTATGTTAAGCCACTCCACTCTGCCGATAAATTTATGGATGGAAGCCCTTAAAACAGCAGCACATATTCTTAACAGGGTTCCTAGTAAATCGGTGCCCAAAACACCGTATGAATTATGGACTGGGAAAAAGCCAACCCTGAATTATTTTCATGTATGGGGTTGTCCAGTTATGGGAAAATTAGACCCCAAGACAGTCAGTTGCCATTTTATTGGTTATCCTGACAAATCTAAAGCATATCGATTTTATTGTCCAAATCAGGCAACTAAGTTTGTTGAAACAAGACACGCAGTGTTCTGGAAAATGATGTGATGAGGGGGAGCATAACACCTCGGGAAATAATTTTGGAGGAAAAACGGGTATATGTCCCGGCTCCAATAATTTTAGAACCTATTTTCCCGGTGTCTGCTGATATTGCACCTCCTGTTAATAATACACCTGCTGAGACTCCTGTGACTATTTCAGATGTCACACCTGATGATACTTCTATTGAAGATACTCAGCAGCCTCAAATTGTTGATGATGTGCCAAATAATGAACCTCAGAAGGTCACAGCGGGCTAGAAAGTCTGCTATTCCTGATGATTATTTCACTTATATGAGTGAGGATGTGAATGAGTCAATGTTGAATAATGATCCCACCTCATTTAAAGAAGCTATGCAAAGTGAATATTCGTCTGAATGGCTTAATGCCATGAAAGATGAAATGAAGTCCATGAGCATTAATGATGTATGGGACTTAGTAGAAATTCCCAAAGGAGCTAAAATAGTTGGAAGTAAATGGGTCTATAAGACCAAACGTGACTCCAAGGGTGATATCGAAAGGTTCAAAGCCAGACTTGTGGCAAAAGGTTTCACTCAAAGAGAAGGGATTGATTATAATGAAACATTTTCACCCGTCTCTACCAAGGATTCATTCAGAATAATTATGGCACTTGTGGCTCATTATGATTTAGAGCTACACCAGATGGATGTTAAAACGGCATTTCTAAATGGTGACTTGCATGAAGATGTATACATGGCACAACCGGAAGGTTTTGTTGTGGAAGGAAATGAACATTTGGGATGTCATCTGAAGAAATCCAT
Organism: Poa pratensis; assembly: GCA_947311845.1. Classification (NCBI taxonomy): domain Eukaryota; kingdom Viridiplantae; phylum Streptophyta; class Magnoliopsida; order Poales; family Poaceae; genus Poa; species Poa pratensis. Next base: position 31,215,923 of record CAMZMU010000099.1, read on the forward strand.
CTATGGCTTGAAGCAAGCATCAAGAGAGTGGTATTCAAATTTGATCAAGTCATAAAGGAATTTGGTTTTAAGGAAAATAAAATGGACAATTGTGTTTATGTTAAGTTCAGGGGGAGTAATTTTATCTTCCTGATATTATATGTTGATGACATACTCTTGGCCAGCAGATATAAATATGCTAATGGAGACCAAGAAATTTCTGTCATCTAAATTCGATATGAAAGATCTCGGTGAAGCAGCTTATGTTTTAGGAATTGAAATTCACCGGGATAGATCCAGAGGAATATTGGGGCTATCTCAGAGAGCATATATTGAGAAGGTACTGAAAAAGTACAACATGCATAAGTGCTCAGCCTCGCCTGCTCCTATTGTAAAGGGCGATAAATTTGGGACTTTTCAGTGTCCAAGAAATAATTATGAATCTGCGCAGATGAAGTTAGTTCCCTATGCATCAATTGTTGGGAGCATTATGTATGCACAAGTGTGCACTCGCCCTGATTTAGCATTCGTGACCGGGATGCTTGGCAGATATCAGTCTAATCCAGGTCAGGATCACTGGAAGGCTGCTAAAAAGGTCTTGCGTTATTTGCAAGGTACTAAAGGCCTCATGCTTACTTATGAGAAATCTGATAACCTTGAAGTGGTGGGTTATTCGGATGCTGATTTTGCGGGGTGTGTTGACACTAAGAAATCCACATCAGGTTATATTTTCACCCTCGCAAATGGAGCTATATCATGGAAAAGCTCAAAGCAAACTGTCACTGCATCGTCGACAATGCAGGCAGAATTTGTAGCATGTTATGAGGCTACCGGGCAGGCGGTATGGCTGAAGAATTTTATCCCGGGACTGAGAGTGATTGACAGCATTTCCAGGCCTCTCACTCTGTACTGCGATAATCAACCCGCAGTGATCTATGCGAGTAACAACAAGTCAAGTGGTGCTGCCAAACACATTGACATTAAATTTCATGTTGTGAAAGATAGAATCCAGGATCAGACAATAAATGTCAAGTACATTAGTACTAAGTTCATGTTAGCGGATCCGCTCACAAAAGGCTTACCACCCAGCGTATTCAGAGAGCATGTTGCCGGCATGGGTTTGGTTGAAAGCTTTTAATCCTGGAGAAGTTGGAACTATTATGGCACCATCTCCCCAAAAAGGCTCATTTTGAGATCGAATGGGAACCATAGTCACTTGGTTTAGCAGTACTTAATTGACTGTTGTAATCTATTGTCTTGGTGTACCATTTTATCAAAAGATGAGTCTGTAATGTTTATAATGTTTATGTAAAGAATTATGTAAATAAAGTTAATGTGAATAAAGTTTATGGAGCTCATAAATTAATGAGGTTCATTTTGATATGAAGTGATGTACTATAGTCACTGGATTAAATGGTACCTAATAGACCGTTATAATCTTTTCGTCTTAGTGCATTATTTTGTTGAAAAGTGAGCTTATAATGTTCAGCCTTACGATCAAGGGGAGAATGTTGGATATTTTGGTGATCTAGGCTGCTCTCTCTTAGGTCAAAAGTCAAAATTTACGGCTGCTACAGTAGGTCGGCACTACAGTAAATTGCTACAGTAAGCGGTGCTACAGTAGCTCTAATGTGTTGTCTTGATCGGAGACATCCAATTTTGATCCAACGGTGCTGGTTCCCCTAGTGCATAGTGCTAAACAAAATAAAAGGTGAGATAAACCTGGAAGTGAGGAGAAGAAGGCAGAAGCTCTCTCGGTGCCTCTCTCTCTCACTCTCTAACTCTCACACACACTCAAAACTAAACTACCGATCAAGCAAGCACTAAAGCACTAGGAAGAATCAAACACAAATTGCTCCTAAGTAGTGTGAGCATCAACAGAAGGCATGGCTGCTTCTTCAGATCAAGGTAATCCTTTTATCCATCTTTATTTTGTGGCTCAAACTTGAGCTAGCTGATCCTATAAGTGTCAACAACATATGGTTGTTAGGTTATGCTGAGGAAAATAATGTGGTGCTCTTGAAGACATTTGCCGGTACCTACATGGTCCAGCTTGAGCCATTGCAGTGCAAACTTATTGAAAGCAACAACAGTCTTGTCTCTTATCCATTTGAAAGTGTCTATGCTGCAGGTAATAGCATGTATTCAAATTGTCGTTGTAACAAAACCATGTTGATTTCCGATAATTGGTTGATGGAATGCCATTCTCATCCTTTAGTGTTAAAGCTAACAATTTTAAGTAGTGTTGTATCACCTTTTCTTTTACTGCCGGATGATCTCTTCAACATAACGATCATTCGCACTGTAGTGTTTCTCTTCCGTTGCTTGTGTGGTAGCATTTTTTTAATGGTTATAATCTGGATACACACCTGTTACTGGTAGCTAGTGTCCTTTATGCTGTTTATGTCACCAGTTTGACTTCCGTAGCCAGGCGATTTGATTTCATTGTTGTATTAATGTATGGTTTGCCAACAAATATGTAGCGGTGCTGTTTTTTATATTATCTCCTATTGTTATTGTGATTGAACTATCTGCTTCAAGTCGAGCTAGCAGAAGTCATAATTGAACAAAATCCCTTTGTTGCCTGCTATTGACATATGCAAGAATTGTCTACTATTAGTGTTCGTGCATAGCTGCAGCGCAGATTCATCTCAAGTCAAAGACAACTAAATGAAAAACTAGCTTGAACCAACTGAAATGTAGGTACCTTAATTTAATAGGTTCATTTGAACGCTTAAATCTAGTTATATTTGTTCGTTCAATATTATTTTGATGCTATGTTGCTAATAATTTTAAATCCATAATGACGATTTTGTTTGAAATCTACAAATTGTTCATTTTATCACTTGTGGGAGAGTGTCCTGCTGCAAGCAGCAAGTCCACTGCCAGGGAAAACTAATAAATTAATTGAGTTCATCACATCCTTCAGGCTAAATGTATTTAAAGATGCTCATAATTTTAATAGTCAGCGTAACTTAGGTTGCTAGGATGTTATTGATATGAGCATTATTGTTTTTGATATGGGGTGAAACAAGCTTATTAATTCTGGATAGCCTGTCCTTTTGGATCAGATAATAATTCGAGTGTGCAAGTCTTTCATTTTCATGATATCAGTAAGTATATACTGTTTTGGGAATATTCTATAATCAGTACACAATATTGGTTAGTGTGCAGGCTCTGGGAAGAACCGAGTTGTTTTTTCAAACTTAAAGTCGCGAGTTTATCAAAAATATGTTGTTGATGCCTCCTTGGATGACTTCTAATGATTGCAGAAACAGTCATGGGTGGTGAGCGTGATGGAGCTGATCAAGATATGCCACTGTGATGTACTGGCTGAGCAGACAAGCTTATCTCCTGAATGCAGGTTGAGGTATCTTGGATCTTTTCTCCAGGCCATGCTTCCTCAACCCTTCCTCAGCAGCTCTTCATTCTATTCATCATGCTTTCGTGCACCTACATTCTCTTTAATTTGCTCGCCTTCCCCTTCAATCCAGCTGCCTTGCTTTTAGTTTACCTCCTCCTTAGTACCCCCAGTCCCATCTGGTAGTGCAGGTTCTTCCTGTAGCTCCTCAGATGACTAATGACTTACTATTCTTTAGCCTTTTGTGCAAAAGTTAGTGCCTTCATAGATGATAATGTTGTCATGTTAAGTGGTAGCAGAAAGAAATACCTCCTTTTTCGTGCTTCATGTCTTTATTTTTTTTACTTTTGCCACTTGCTGCATTGCCTTTGATTAGTTATTTGTGGTTATGGATCTATGAAGTCATAATTTGATTTATATGTTGTTCCTCTGCATAATTAACTGAAAACTAAGAATACCTGAGCACTACTTCCTCTATAGCTATGCCATTTCATTATGATACCCAGTGAACTAATGATTGTCGCAGTTTTTTGAAGAGCATGCCTTCCTGAAATCTTGTACTACTATTTATCATTTTGCTTTCAGTTATTGCAGATTATTCTAGTGACTAGTGTTAAGCAGTTTGCTTAATTATTTTCTCAGCATATCTCTCATGGTCAGTCTAACTTGCATATGTAATTGGCTATTGTCTGATCCAAACTATATGTAGCTATGCTTTGCGGCTGATCATAGTATATGTTTAACACTTCGTCTTGAAAACTTGGTCCAGATGCGTGACTAGATTCACCTTAAATACTGCTTTCATCATGAATTGCACTTCTTACTAATTAAAAGAAGTAGTCAGACCGTTAGAAGATTGTTTTTTATGTTGTGCAAAGTAAAAAAAAGTGATACTATTTTGACTGATGGAAGTCTATTGGTTAATAAGATAGTGCACGATCCCTTATTGAGGCTTCTATTGCGTGGAATTGGTTGAATCCGACCAATTAGTGACTAGCAAGGTGCTTTTGCATTTCTAAAAAGAATGCCTATGAGCTAGAAACCAGATGTCTCAGCTTTCCTACTCCACGAAACCCTCATATGCCCACTGATATTTTAGCCTCTATAGAAACTAGATGCGGCCAAAAACTACTAATATTAGAAGTTAAAGGCGTGCCACTACACTAATACAGCAATGAAATCCCATTGTTCTCCGTTTGTAAGGTTTGTTTCATATAATAATGCTAAGATGATTCAACTTTGAAGATTTTCACAACGGTGAAGCTAATGTTTACTGTTCAAATCGTACAAAATCTTCAGATTTAATTAAAATGTCTTTTCCGTGAATGAGAATTGGTCCGTCTGACGCCATGATTGCCCTGCAGGTATCTAGTTGTGTTCCGGTGGCTGAGATGCAGAAGTGGCTTGTTTGCTGCGATCAACGTGGAAATTTACCCTCTGTGTAGCATGAACTGGTCAGCTGTGATGTGGGCTTGTAGGAATTGATCCGTTATTCTGCCCAATCCTGTATGTTATCTAATTTCTGTAGTCAATTGGCCAACTGGCATCAAGACATAATAACGACATGCTTCATTAATCAGTACCTTTCAGTTGATCCTGGTCGAATTCTGTGTGTTTTTTACCCTTTTCTTTTGATCACGTCCATGTTGTATGAGGTGGGGAGAACCGTTACCTGGTTCTGAGTTGGGACTAATGAATGCTGAGCTGTTTTGCTTTCGTTCAGATTCAGGGAAGGCTTTGGATTAGCCTGCTAATGTTTGCATTCAACCTCATAACAATTGATGGATTCTGGAATGAACTTGTTCCATCGGAACAACATTTAGGAGCTTGCAAATGGCTTGTGTAAGTATTTACTTGGTGCCGTGTCAATGAACTCTGGCTTGTCTCACGTGCAGCTGCAGCTAAACAGATTGAAACAAACAATATCCTATACACAGCATTGTATCAAAACTGCATTCTGTTTTCTTCCTATATCAACACAGGCAGCTTCATACGGGATTGTCTAGGAGAAAGAAAGCATGTGCTTGTCTAGTCAGTTTAAGAATCCGAGCTAGGAAATCAATGTGTGGGCTGCGCTCCTCGGTTCTCGAACAAATTTCTACTATTCACGAATGCATATTATCGAGTTCTTGTAGGCTGAGTAAACTATCTACAATCAAATTTTAGTATCGCTAGAGAGAAGTATTCAGTTATATGGATATGCATGGTGTGAAAGTTTGCTATATTAATACAAATTTATTACATAATGTTTTTTTTTCTAAAATGTAACGTGGAATCCTTGTTTTTTTCTTAATGTAGCTCTATCTTTGCATCTGATCTAGTTGCCAGCGATCTCGTTATGCAAGCTTCTAAATGTTACAGTGATCTTAGTGACCTGGTTTCTTTCCACACACACTGACAGATCGCATTGGTTAATTTATCCAACCCTGTAATATATCCCCCCCCTTTAACTAGATTTTTATTTTCTAGAATGAACTTGTTCCATCGGAACAACATTTAGGAGCTTGCAAATGGTTGTGTAAGTATTTACTTGGTGCCGTGTCAATGAACTCTGACTTGTCTCTCGTGCAGCTGTACGTACAGCTAAACAGACGATTAACTATAAACATCATTGTATCAAAACTGCATTCTGTTTTCTTCCTACATCAACACAGGCAGCTTCATACGGGCTTGTCTATGAGAAAGAAAGCATGTGCTTGTCTAATCAGTTTAAGATCAAAGCTTCTGCTTGGCAAAATTGGCTACAGGACACTAGGGCCGGCCGGCAAAATCTTGGACCCTGTGCGAAACTCTAAATCGGGGCCCTATATCACACGAAAATCGTGAACTAATGAACATTTTAATGTCGCCGGTAGGGTGCCTGTTTTGGCGATTAGCCGATCATAAGAGGAACTGTCACCGGTAGGAGCTACGCCCGCACCGGCGAAGTTGACGGCGGAGTGGTGGCGGTAGCTGAATACAAGGGCAGTGGGTGTGGCTACGACAGTGGAGTTCATGGCGGCGAGCGATGGCGGCGAAGAACACACGTAGGCTAGGCGCAGTATGAACACGCATGTGAGTACCAGTTCTACTCGTATATGAACTCTGAAACATAGAAGTTACAACCCGAAAGTTGTGCGAAACGTCGAGAAGAACCTGCTCCTGAAAGGATATTTTAAACGGTCAAACGAGTGCAACGAATTTGACAGAATTCTTCTAAAAATGTTTAGAGCATCGGTTCGAAATTGAGAAGGTACAGCCGACGAAATTCGAAACCGAGCACGGGAATAGAATCTACTCGTCGACGCGCACATATTTTGCATACAAATTATTTCGAATCATAATATAGTTGTGTTCTTTTTACATCCCACATCATATAACACCTAACCAAACACGCCCTAGGATGTGATCGAGTTGTCCCTTGGTCTTCCATATTGTGTTCATTCCGTTGTTTCGTCTGTGTTGGAGGAGGTGGCGAGCGGCTGGGGAATCGGGAGAGGCCGAGCGAACTACCCAGAAATGACCTGGGAATCAGGATGCGGCCCAGCGGAAGCCCAATTTTTCCAACTAAGTGTGTACTCCTATAGGCCTATACAAAAGTTTGGGCCCCCAAATTCTGTGGGCCCTATGCAGGCCGCACATTTGGCACCACTGTGGGCCCGGCCCTGCAGGGCACTACCACTGGAGCATCATTTAGAAACACCACGTAATCTGGCGGTTTGACACAATGAAATCATAGTCCTTATATTTTCTGTTAAAATAGCGGAAAACATCTGTGAACTGACATGTCGGTATTGCCCTCGGAAGCCATGCATATTTTTGAAACTGTAGAAGCCATGCATATAAGTGCTCGGACACTGAAAATTATGAGAGCCTCACCAGTCACCACGTACAGCAGGTCGAAGAAGCAACGGCAGCTGGTACGAGGAAGGAGATGGCGGGGAAGAAGGCGAGATCGTCCGCCATTGCCGCCGTGTGCGTGCTCCTCCTCCTCGTGACGCTGTCCGGGCAGCAGGTGGCCGCCAGTGCCAGGTCCGAGTTCTGCGCGTGCTACAAGGAGTGCTACCCTGGGTGCAGGCACCACGTGCCCCGGTTGGGCTGCATGCTCTTCTGCACCAACAAATGCAGCCCCAGCGAGGCCGCCGCCACTGCCGGCGGCTCGTGCAGAGCGCACTGCGCCGGCATCAGGATCTGCGGCCTGTCGGAGCCGTCCGCCGGTAAGACGACGACAGACAATCTTGGTTCAGCTTGCACCCGTTTATGTTTCTTCTCTGTGTCCTTAGAACTACTGTATTTGTTTTTCTGTTGACCTCGTTCTTAGCATTGCGGTTTTGCAGATTCCGCGGCGTGTGTGCAGGACTGCAACGAGAAATGGAGCCATGGGCCCACCGAGTAAAACTTGGAAGAACAGCTCCGTTCTAAGGAATGGAAAAAAAGGTTATTGATCATGGTACTCCCTCCGATCCATATTAGTGGGCACAATTTTGTCTAGATACACATGTATCTAGTCTAAATACTTGACTAGATACATGTGTATCTAGACAAAGTTGTGCCCACTAATATGGATCGGAGGGAGTATCATAATATGATTGTTGATCGGTTGTGATTGTGGCAGCAATCAATAAAACAGGTTTATATTTGCTTTTGTGGAAGTTTAATAAATAATATAAGGTGTTATCTGTCTTTTTCTGTGGAAGAAGTAATGATATTTGTTTCTTGAGCTAACTCATAAGAAGATTAAAATTCAAATGTCAGTTAACTCATCAAATCCTTCGCCACACCTCAGAGAAGGCAGAAGATAAACATGACCAACAAAATAACAGGCTAAGCATTTCCACTGAACATATGCAGATTCAACTCATAAGAGGATCACCGCAGCAATGTACCAACAGAAAGCTGGGTTTCTCAATTCACATTTGGATCAGAGCATGCAGCTAGCTTCGAATTTATATGCATACATAATCAAAAAATTACTGGTAATATAAGTTCACAAATCTTAAATCAAAACAATGTGTAGAGGCGCCCATGCTATTACTGACTGCTTTGGCCTTGGTTCATCTATCCAAGTCCTGATCACAACAACCAGATTATTCATCCTTTTTCTTTTGCATTTTGCAAGGAAGAAGAGACATTTTATTTCTGAATAACTCATACAAGAACACATTCAAGCATTCACAGCATCTCAGAAGAAAGCAAAATGCAGTGAAACCAGACCCAGCTATTTTATGCAGTAGCGAAATGCTGGTACAATTCAACATACATGAGCTTCTTCCCAACTCCCAGGCTGCTCCGACTACTGATGGAATTAGACACTCACTAGTCAACTAACCTTCCAAATATCGAGCTCCGAAACAGATAGATATTCAACAACAAAAAAACACATACAAAGTGGGATAACTAGGAGCATAAGAAGCAAACAGAAGTCGAAATCTACCAAGTTGAGACAACACGAAGGTAATCAAACGCACCCACACATAGGCACACACTAAAAATCAGTTCAAAGGTCAGCACGCTACAAGTTAAGTACTACTCGTGCCACAAAGGTCAGCGCGCCACAAGCAAAATCAGGAGTACTAATTAAGTGAAGCAAGTCAATGTGCTTTCAAACTTCACACCAATTGACGAATGTCAACAGGAATGAGTCACAGACGCAAGTCAGCAAATTGAGGGATGAATTCCTACAAGAGCAGTTCAAAGCTGACCGGTGCATGCTACATAGAGGATCGATCTTTGCGTCAAGCATACAAATGGAAGAAATTACATGCAACAGCCCATTTCTGCATCTCAGCCACCAGAATGTAACTGCAGGTACCTGCAGTGCAAGTAATACCATCGGTCAAAGAAACTTGGGCTATTCAATCAGTAAAGTTGTTGGGGTCATTCTTATACTTTTGTATGACTCGAACAGAAAACATCAGTTTCACGATTTGTGGAATTAGTTCCAACAACTCAAATTTGAATCAACTCAACATTAGTAGACAGAACCAACATCTGATACAGAGAACAACAATAGGTAACTTGTAGTGTGGTGGTACATTTTCAACTTGGCTAAACTAGTATGAGTATAGGCCAAAAGAAGAGTGGGCATATGTGGGGCTCCTGGACTAGGAAAGTATAAACAAGCTCATAGGCAACTTTTAGAAATGTATGAACTAGCTAGTCACTAGCAAATCAAAATTGATCACGGTCATGCAGTACAAGCCTCCAGCAAGGGACCGTGCATAATCTTATTAATGGACACTTCATTCGATCCAAGGAGATGCAGCACCGAGTAGAACTGTAAGAGTAAAACAAAAATATATGCCGAAGCACAACAAAGGGTTACTAGTTCATTTCTACTATATAGCATGACAGCAGTCTTGTCTCTTAGGAGTCATGAACACATACACAAATAGAGAATGAGGAACGGTTCTAAGTCATGAGCCATTGGATGGGCTACAGTCCTACAGAGAGAAGATTCCACAGTAACATAAGGAACTTGAGGAGTACTAAGGAGGAGGTAAACCGAAAGGAAAGAAGTTGGATGCAAGGGAAGGCAAACAGAAGAGCATATCCAGTAGATAGGGGAAGGACATCAGAGATATGAAAAATAAATAAAAAACTGTCATTGATGATGAAAATAGTTTTAAAGATGAATCTAGTCATGTCCTTTTGATACTGTGTTCGATCATCAAGTATAAACATCCAGATGGCTAAATTGAAGACATTATATTGCAGATAAAGCATAAAATAGCTACATCAGTTGGACTTTTGACCAGCCAAACTATATGGTGACTCATGGTCATTGCAAAGTTGGCGGACAACTAGCAACATGCTGTGGATATGTTTATCCAAACAACTAACACTATGGCCCATAAAACTAGAATAACTGCAAGCAAAGAATAAATAACAATATAAGGTTTAGTGAAGGCAATCATTGGTTCACTAGGTATCCATCAGCAAGTACAATAGAAGGCGTGTGGGTGAAAGCATGATGAAGAGAACGGATAGCTGCTGAGGGAGGAATAAGGAAACAGAGCCTGGCGAAAATATGCAAGACACAACATGCCATCAAAGAATAAGAGGTGGCCAGGTGGGCAACATACATACACTATTTGAAGGAAAGAGTTGTAGAGAAAAGTCCTCTCTTGCAATTTGACATGAGAAATTTCAGTACAGAGGATAGCGGGACATTATTTGAAGGAATATATCCGATACCTCAACATACATGCAGAAAATAAACTTACCTGCTCAACCAGTACATCACGATAGCATAACTAACAGGACAATCCTCTTAAGCACTGTGCGGAAGATTAGTTGCATCATATCTGCCACCATTGCCTGTTTCTGCAAGCATAAGAAGTCAAAAACCAATTGAATTCCAGCCAAACTCATAGCTTTAGTTTGAAAAAACAACAGGTCAAACTCATAGCTGTAGTTTGAAAAAGCAACAGTTTTGATACATCATTAGGTATAGATAAATAAACTACCCTACCTTCAAATTTAAAGAATATGTTGAAAACAAATATACTGACGAATATCGTCAAAACGAAGAACATGCAGACTCAGTGTATTTGCTAGTCAGAAGAGACAAGTTATCATTATTAAACTTGTGCAATGCCTTATCAGCGAAAAATCAGACTAAAATCCAAGCAAAAAGTGAACATGATTTTTCAGATTAGGTTACTTCAAGTATTTTTAGCATTAAAATGAAAGGAACTCTATTTATTAGTTTCCCAGGTACGAATGGACTTCGCCACTCGCAACACATTATCTTAAATGTGGTAGAATGACCAGCTATTCGATAATATCAAACAAATTAATCATTAATGATTTAAGATTACTAGCAACATTACCGGAGATAATCATAGTGAATGAAAGAATTAGAACTAGCTCTACACTTCCAAATGTAACTATTGATTCAAAGGATTTCCATAGGGATGTCAAAGAATTTGACAAGACAACAACAACTGATCTTCAAGACTTGCACAATTTTCAAGTAAGCTATTGAACAGAGAATAAACGAGTTTGATACTTGATAGTAGCAGCTCTGATAGAAACCAGCAGCAGACTTGATCAGTTATCCTTACTAGCAAAACAATGTTCCATGATCTAAAACATATCATGCACAAAACTCATAACCAGCTCCAATTCAGCATTCAGTTTGATATTTAGCAATTCGACAACTGCATGCTCATGGTCCTTAACATGTCAAATCTGACATCTCATTACATAAACTACGTTATGTTTTCAATATTAAGTTATCTCTAGCACAGAGAATTGAACTTGGCAAGCTCCATTTGTGAATATAACTAACACATATTGCTTGCATTATGACTAATAATATACAAAGCACAACCAACAGAGTAAGCATACATACAGAAGATGTAACGAAAATGCAAGACAACAGACAAGACTCAAGTACCAGTATCATTCATACCTGGAAGGTAGAAGCTCATGTAAGGTAGGACGCTAAGGTATTCTCCAGGCTCATCGACCTTCTTAACCTGCCCAGAATTGAGGTTGATGGTGAATAAGCCAACACCTGAGCTAACGAAGACAACATCCACACCCTCTGCAAAGCCAACCACAGCTATGGCCACACCCTCTGGAAAGCCGACCCTGAATATTTTTTTATCAAGTTTGGCAACAGGTATTTTTCTCTCCAGCTCGATGACCTTGTACTGTACCCATTCTGCAGCTTCTTCTTCTTCTTCTGTATCCACCTTCCTTGACCACGTATGAAGGCTGGAGCCCTGAATGCAGGCAAAGCCCAGTGAAGTATTGTTGTCCTTCGCCATGAGGGCAATGTAGTACACGTCTGGCTGCGGCGAGTCAATCATGGATAAGCGATCCTTGCCCAAATCATACTTGACAATTGCATTGCCCACGCGAACTGTGAAGTAGAGTGCATCCCGACAAGGGTGCCTCGCCGAGGCTGTAGATAGGGTGTGTAGTAGCGTATTCTAGATTTCTGTTTCTCTCGCAGCGCGTGCCGGGCAAAGGATTCACAAGTGTCGTCAAGACATACCGGCACGCTCCACACACCCGTCTCTGATGAGTAGACGCTCGCAAGTATGATGTCTTTGTGTTCATGGGTGGCCACAAAGACGACGCGGAAGGGGCCGCCGTGGCAGTCGAGGTGGTCGCAGCCATCGGCGGCGCAGACCACCGCAGCGGAGTAGATGAGCCAGTCGATTTTCTTCGGCTCGGGTGGCAGGTAGTGTCGGTCGCCGGTGACGGGGTCCCAGACGAGGAAACCACGCTCGCCGTCGAACATGTGGAAGAGGACGCGGCCGTGGCGGCAGTCGAGGGAGCATGCGTCACGGCCGTCGGAGCCCGGGTGGGGGAACTCTGGCATGGACGTGGTGGAGGCGAAGCGGGCGGGCGGGGTACCCTGGAACACCATGAGGCGGTGGAGGAAGCCGAGGAGGGGAGGGGCGCCGTGGAATTCGCGGTAGCGGCGGCGGAATCCGGGGTCGCAGATGATGCGGAGCCAGGGCTTGCAGACGAGGGCGGCGCGGAGGAGGTGCTCGGGATCGTCCGGCGGGAGGTGAAGGAGGATCTCGGCAGTGACGTCGTCGATGAGCGGCGGTGGCGGCGGCGCCATGGTTGTTCGCCCGTGGTTGGGTTGGGGATTGGGGAAGCCTTGCAGAGAGATAGGAAGCCCACCACGATAGCTAAAGAGGAAGCCCACGATGTCACTACACGCGCAAGTAAGTTCTCAAGAAAAAAATAAGTTGTCAAAAAAGAAAAGAAAGCACTACACACAACATATAGGCAGGTTCAAATGGTATAAGCATCGGTACCAAAACTACAAGTAACATTCATTTTTCTTTAGGCAGCTTCGCTAGGGCTTGTCTACTAACAACAAACATTTTTTTTAGGACACACGGTCGTCCAGCCACCGGCGACCGGTGGCCTAGAGGATTGAGGGACGGCATCGGGCACAACCACCACCGAACAAAGACAGGGCCGGGGGACCAGCGATGGGGGAGGTTGAAAGAATGAGGATGTCGCCTAGAGGGGGGTGAATAGGCGATTTAAAATAATTACGGTTTAGACTCGAATAAATGCGGAATAAAACTAGCGTTTAATTTATCAAGCACAAAACCTAACCAAGCTAGGTTCACCTATGTGCACCAACAACTTATGCTAAGCAAGATTAACAACTAAGTGATAGCAATATAGATAACTTCAAGCTCAATGACTATCACAAAGGTAAATGCATAAGTAAAGGTTTGGTATAGAAGTAACCGCAAAGTGGACACGAGGAGATGTTTCCCGTAGTTCCTTTCCAATAGAAGTACGTCTACATTGGAGGGGTGTGGAGCCTCCTAGGCACTCCAATAGCACCGATGTGCTCACCCTATTCTCCGTGAGCTTCACCCGTGAGGGATTGGCTCGTTCCACTATGAGGTCGACTTGAAGGCGTTGACCAAACCGATACACCAAGGTTGAGAAACTCCACAATGAGTTGGAGACTCCCAACAATGTCCCGGAGCTTAGCAACAAGATAAAGCTCCGAAACTCACAAAGGCCTCCTAGGGTTACAACTAACCCACGAGGCAACGAGAACCACAAAAAATAATGAGCTTCTCAAACTTCACCTCCACGTATCACCGTGGAGAACTCAAACCGATGCACCTAATGCAATGACAAGAACACAAGAAGTGCTCAAAGCAATTCACTCTCAAATCCCACCAAAGCAACTAACGCTATGGAGGAAGATGAGAGGAAGAGCAAGGAAGCAACAAATGAATCTCAAGATCTAGATCCAATATGCTCCCCTCACTTAGAGGAGAGATTGATTGGTGGAGATGTAGATCTAGATCTCCTCTCTTCTTTCCCTCAAGAATGAGCAAGAATCATTGGAGGGATTGAGAGAAAGCAAGCTTTTGGAGGTCAACAATGGAGGGCAAAACTTGCAAGAAAGGTTGGGGAACCATTGGGGAAGAAGGCCCCTTAAATAGGTCACCCAAATATCCAACCGTTGGGTGCAGAAACGCGCCGGGGCGGTACTACCGCTAGACCCAGCGGTACTACCGCCCCTCCTGGAAGCTAGACCCAGCGGTACCGGGGCGGTATTACCGCCCCCTGAAAAACAGCAGGAAAACCAAACACCAAAGCGACAATATCTTTTGTATCCGGACTCCGTTTTTGATGATCTTTGGCTCGTTGGAATCACAAAAACGAGCTCTTCAAGAATATACAGAGAAACATTATTGTCCAACAATGAATCATAAAACCAAATGTGGAAAGGTTAAACCTCTCGAAAATAGAACAACCGGTAAAACCTCCAACACCAAAAACGCAATAAGTTTTTCTTACGAAATCCGTTTTTGATGAACTTGAGCTTCTCTTGAAGATCATGACAAGCTCTAAAACCACACATGGAGAAATCCCAAATAAGAACCAAGAAAGATGATCCTAGGTATGCAAAGGTTTGAGCTCTCTCTGAACGATACGATAAAGTTACTCATTCGAGAGCCCCTCTTGAAAGCGTGGCATCTATCCTATAATCCGGTCTCTCACTAACACCATGAGACCGGTAAAATAGAAACCCTATCAAGGTCATATCTTTGCCTTGCGCAATCCACTTGAGCTAGATGATGACGATCTTGATCACCACAAGTTGGATCACCTTTCTTGATTGCGCTCCGCTTGGTGAAGACTTGTGAAATGCTCCCCCATACACAATATGGGAGAGCCACTTTTAGGAACATCTTCACTTGACCATTATCTTGATGACGACCACCGCTTGACGTCATCCGCCATGGGCTATATGGGAGAGCCACTTTTAGGAACATCTTCACTTGACCATTATCTTGATGACGACCACCGCTTGACGTCATCCGCCATGGGCTATATGGAATCTTCCTTTGATGCATGCCCATCGGAAGATACCTAACCCCACATAGATACTCCACACACACACACACATGTATATGGGTTAGTTCACAAAGCTATATAGACAATTGCTTACCATACCATTGGATCACAAGATCCCACATGGTACAACATGTAGCTTTGTGTGTTGATCACTTGAATCCACTCTTTGCACTTAGCCTTGATCAACTTGTATCTTTCCTTCTCTCTTCACAAAGATGATGTCTTGAAGGTGAACATGAATATCCACGCCATCATATTCTTCAAGACATGCCCATACCATTGGATCACAAGATCCACATGGTACAACATGTAGCTTTGTGTGTTAATCACTTGAATCCACTCTTTGCACTTAGCCTTGATCAACTTGTATCTTTCCTTCTCTCTTCACAAAGATGATGTCTTGAATGTAACATGAATATCCACGCCATCATATTCTTCAAGACATGCTTGTAATATGCTCAACTCTACACATGACCATTCTTCATATAAACCCTTAAATAAGATCTTGGTCATCTTATAATCTTCTAGAGTCCAACACATGAACTCCAACCTTTTCCTATGGACAAGATCTAAGGATATATCAATGCAAACATTAGTCCATAAGGATTGTCATTAATTACCAAAACCACACATGGGGCACCATGCTCTTTCAATCTCCCCCATTTTGGTAATTGATGACAATCCCTTTTACGAGGGTTTATATAATGAATTAAGCAACCATGCAAAGTAATAAGCAAGGATGCATGAGCAAGAAGCGGCAAATGCTTAAGAACGAAACCAAAGCATAACACCAAAATCCCTTAAACCCTCTAAACTTCTCCCCCATTGGCATCCATTGCCGAAAATGGGTGAAAAGGTTAGAAGGCCAATATAATAATGGCTCCCCATAAAGTATGCATTTCTCAAGATATGAGTGAAATCAAATACATATATCAATGACGAATAGATGGAGGGAGATCAAATTATATTGAGGATCAAAGATTGCAAAAGATGATATGAAAAAAGGTTTCAACGAATGAAACATGCAATCAAAGATCCCAAATCCAATTGACAAAAGATTTTATGATTTGAACAAAACAATGTTTCGAGAGAAAATAGAGGGCTCCCCAATATCATGTACTATTTAGAAATTGTATATTTGAGTATCACGTGCACAAAGATGGAATCATCACTCCCCCATAATCTTTTGAAACATAAAACATGTGCAAGAGAGAATGCATATAAAACAAGGCATAGCACTTGCAACAATCAAATGTTGAGCATCAAATAGAAGACAACAAAATCCAAATGCGAGAACATTTAAAAGATTTTGCTCAACCAAATGATGTGTGTGACATAGCAAAGCCTTTTATAAGAGTACATCATAGGTGAGCATTGAGCATCACCATAGTCTCAAAGGAATGATAAGCAAGGAGCAAAGCATGTCATTTCAACACACACAACCGACAAAAAAATGAGTGCACAAGATCCAATAAAATAAGCAAGCACTCATAAGGCAAATATTTTCCGGAGCCACCAAAGATCAAAAACATAAAAGAGGTGGACACAAAGAAAATAGGATATCAATTTGGATGTAACATTTCTCATGTGTATAGATTTCTAAGTAGATAACAATCATATGATATACATCCACAAAGAAACATGCACACACAAAATAGTTACTAAAGAGAAGAACATGATACCCAAGAGGAAGTCATATATACACCATTAAGATCTTTGCTTAAAAGCATAGCACATAGCTCAAATTTATCTTAAAGGATATAAAAGACTTCCAACACAAACGCATCAAAGGCATCACAAATATCCACAAGGGAAAAGTGATAGTTGGATGCTTTGAGAAGGAAACAAGTATCACAAGGAACAAAAGGAATCATGCCAAGATGCAACCTACACAAGGTTGAATGCAAGAAATGTATGCATGAGGTAGATACTTGTTACCGAGATGGCATTGGTGATGTAGAAGATTTAGCAATCACGATCATCATAGCTTGGCTTCAATAAGCACATGGTGAGAGCACCTTCCTTATGAATGAGACAAGGCATCCAATGCATCTCCGAAGTACCTAAAACACAATTCAAGTACAAAATGGTCCCCAAACATATTGGGTCCGAAGTAGTTAGGAAACTACAATACATTGGACAAACTCCACATGAATATGTGCATATGGATATGAAATTGAATTTCATGCACATCTTAGCCGATTTAGGATTCGGTGGAGTTTACCCATATATTGGATCAAAGAAAGTAAACATGCCATAATATATACATGAAGTAAATATGCATGTCAAGACCTTCAAGAACCAAAAGAAGACACATTTGGACAAAATACAAAGAATACCAAGAAGGCACACCAAAGTGTGACATGCAAGAGAATTGTCCAAATTATATCAAAACCCAAATCAACACATGATTGAGAAAGATACCAAAAGAAGAGATACCAAATGAAAGATATATCAAGGAATGAGATAACTAACTCCCAAAGAGAGAAAGATTCCAACAAATAGACCAAACCCTCTACACTTTCTATGATGGCACAAAGTACCAAGACAAAAAGGTTTGTCTTTCCACGAGACATGTCATCGGGCTCAAACACCAATTTAAAATAGATCAAGTAGCAATTGAAGACAAATAATGTTCTAAAGCATATAGGATAGCTCCCCCAAGATTTGTGCATTATTTATGATCTTGCATTGGAATGCAAAATGCACACAAATGGGATCATCACACTCCAAATATTATTCAAACACTAGTCATGTTCAAGAAAAGCAATAAGATCCAATACCAATTTAAAAGATGGTGTTCTACTCAAAATAGGATAGCTCCCCCAAGAATAGTGCATTATCTTAGAAGTATGACTTTGAATGTAAATGCACAAGAATGGGATCACGGCTTTTCCTATTTTAAGGAAACACAAAACAACATGAGTAGAGCAAGAGGATCCAAAGGTCAAGGAAGACAAAAGAAAGTTTGATCAAAACTAATCCTTGGCAATAAATAAGGCAATTAAGAGCAAAGACCAAAGTAAATATGATCAATATACTTTACCACAAATAAGATTATCACTTGTAAAGACAAGTAATGTATGGAGATAATTCTCGGTGGTAAATGACAAAGATATTCAAGATCATATTCTCAAACAAGAGCGAATAGGCAAATATGGAACTTGTTTGAGAAACATGCCACATAGGAACAAGATAATTTACAATATCAATTCTAAGTGGCAAAACCTCACTTGTTCACATTTTCTAGGTTCGTAATATGCACAATGCTTATTACTCCCCCATAATGTGATAATCCATTTGTTTTCAACAAGAGGCAAACAAAAACCAAATAGAGATAGTTAATGGACATTTAGAATTCGAATTTCTCATGAGCATGACATACCACATAGAGACTAGATAATATTGATATATCAACACTAAGTGGTATTCCTCATGTATACACATTTTTAGGATTGTGACGTGCCGAAAGCATATCACTCCCCAAAATGGGAAAGTCCATTAATATCACAAGAGCCAATTAAGATAAAACAAGAAACAATAGAGGCTCAACACAAACACACACAACCATGATGTGCAAACCAACATACACACACTAGATTACTCAAGATAGGTAAGTGGTAGGCACAACATAGTCAAACACATGCAAGGTACAAAACCAAACACATGCAAGGGGCAAGCAACTTTCAATGCATATATAATTTAAATACATTTACCGCAAGGAGGCACGTTGGATATAAGATAGAGACATGAAATCCAAATGACTTGGCTTGGGAAATATGATTGATGAAGATCCCTTAATTCTTCATAATGTAGCCAAGTCTCCAAAGCCCTCCACAACACCTATTGATCAAGTTTTAGCTTGTTGGTCCCCAACCAAGTTGGGTCCTAAGAGGTTAGTCACAATAGGCTTGGCCACCCAAATGGTTCTTTTCTTGACACCACTTTGAGTACCAACAAATTTGGCAAACACATTGCCAACCTTATCCTTCTCAAGAGAGTAAACATCATCAATTATGATTGGGTTGGATAAGGTACCGTTAGTGCATGAAGAAGCAAGATGTCCCTTCTCGCGACATAGATAGCAACATCTACTTCCACCTTTCTTCTTAGTTGATTTCTCAACTTGAGAAGCTTTAGCTTGATTCTCCTTGGGAAGTGGCCTTTCTTCAACGTTGGATACTTGAGTATGAACTTGAGGCCGCTTCCCTTGTTGCTTCTCACTTAAATGCTTCTTCTTCATTGGGCAAGATCTCACATGATGCCCTTCAATCTTGCACTTGAAGCAAACAATCTTGGCCGAATCTTTTACTTGTTCTAGGCCCTTCTTCTTGATGGTCTTGTGCTTCTTCTTGATGTTGGACTTCTTCTTAACATCGGAGTTGAATCCAAGTCCACTCTTGTCATTGGGAGATTTTTGCACACTCAACATATTGTCAAGTGCGACTTCCCAAATGACCTTTTCAAGTCTTTCTTCAAAGAAGTGACTTGCGCCTTGAGCTCTTTGATTTCCTCTACATGGTTAGTTTCAACACAAGTACTAGAGGAAGTAGATGCTTCATTGTTAGAGCAACAAGGCATGGAAAGCAATTCATCACAAGATGTAGAAATATCATGAGTGGATGAACTACTAGGACTAGCACATGGCAATATAACATTTTGAGTGGAAGTTGTGCCATTGTCCACATGAGGCTCACAAGATGTTACCTTAGTTGAAATAGCCTCATGAGCTAACTTTAGCCGATCATGGGAGACTAGAAGATCATTATGAGAGCTCGAGAGCTTTTCATGACTTTCTTCCAATTTCCTATAATTGCTTGTTAGCAACTCAAGTTGAGCCCTTAGCTCAACATTCTCCTTCAATATGGATGCTTCACAATAAGTAGAGTTAGTAGCACAAGCATCATCATTTTTAGATTTGAGGACATTAGAAAGAGCAAGAGCATGATCTTTCTTAATTTAGAAAAGTCTAAACTATAAGATTCCTCAAGACTACAAAGTTTTTCCTCAAGGATCCTTCTACGCTCTTGCTCTTCATTAAGAGCAATAGAAAGATCCCCGATCTCATCGGTGTAGCCTTGCTCACGACCTTCCATTTCCACAATGGTGTCCTCATGCTCATAAATAAGTTTATTGACCTCAATAGCATTAGCCATGATTTCCATGAAGTTAGAGCGAGCATTTTTATTTTTACTCAAAGCAAGAAAGACAATTTCACCTTTCTTATTTAGAGAATCAACAATATCATTCTCTTCATTATTAACATCATCATCTTTAGATTCAATGGGGTTCAAAGTAGGAGATACCTTTGACTCCTTAGCCATAAGGCAAAAGATGGTCGATGAAGATGAAACATTACTTGAGGCACCACTCAAGTACACATCTTGTTCCATAGGAAGTTGGGTTTCCTCTACAATGTTAGTGACCAACGGAATAGAGGAAACACACGCATTTGTAGTATGGCAACAAGATAAAGCAAGCATATCATCATGAGATTTAGACAAACAATTTCCACATGATATGCAAGGACTATCAACACAAGCATGTAAAGCATGTATGGTGCTAGATGTGTTTAAGTCCAAAGGTAGATCATTGCAACAATGTTGAGGTAAAGAATCATCAATGGTAAGTTTACTACCATTGTTGCAAAGCCTACCACTACTCACCATCTCATTAGGTTGTGGCTTACCACATGTTGGTGAAGTAGAGGAAGTTGAGAACTCATCACGCCCGGAAGTGGAGGGAGAACAATCATCCTCAATAATATTGGACACATCATATTTGTCTTGAAGCTTTGTCCATAAATCATGAGCATTCCGAAAAGGCATGATTGACTCAAGAACTACATTGCTCAAAACACAACAATAGCATGAGATACTAGAGAATTGAGATAAGAGTTTTCCTCATCCTCTAAAGATAACTTTTGGAGATCCTTTGGAGGAGGAAAATCCATATCTACAATTCTCTCCATTTTTGGGCCATACACCCGAAAAAGATTAAGCATGCGAATTTTCCAAACATCATAATTTGTGCCATCGAATATGAAAGTGGGATCATTTGCTAATCTCTAAACGACATCTTTACTCTCAAGGCGGTGAAGCCTAATAAAAGAGAGCCTGGCTCTGATACCAATTGAAAGAACGAGGATGTCGCCTAGAGGGGGGTGAATAGGCGTTTTAAAATAATTACGGTTTAGGCTTGAATAAATGCGGAATAAAACTAGCGTTTAATTTATCAAGCACAAAACCTAAACAAGCTAGGTTCACCTATGTGCACCAACAACTTATGCTAAGCAAGATTAACAACTAAGTGATAGCAATATAGATAACTTCAAGCTCGATGGCTATCACAAAGGTAAATGCATAAGTAAAGGTTTGGGTATAGAAGTAACCGCAAAGTGGACACGAGGAGATGTTTCCCGTAGTTCCTTCCCAATGGAAGTACGTCTACGTTGGAGGGGTGTGGAGCCTCCTAGGCACTCCAATAGCACGATGTGCTCACCCTATTCTCCGTGAGCTTCACCCGTGAGGGATTGGCTCGTTCCACTATGAGGTCGACTTGAAGGCGTTGACCAAACCGATACACCAAGGTTGAGGAACTCCACAATGAGTTGGAGCCTCCCAACAATGTCCCGGAGCTTAGCAACAAGATAAAGCTCCGAAACTCACAAAGGCCTCCTAGGGTTACAACTAACCCACGAGGCAACGAGAACCACAAAGAGTAATGAGCTTCTCAAACTTCACTCCACGAATCACCGTGGAGAACTCAAACCGATGCACCTAATGCAATGGCAAGAACACAAGAAGTGCTCAAAGCAATTCACTCTCAAATCCCACCAAAGCAACTAATGCTATGGAGGAAGATGAGAGGAAGAGCAAGGAAGCAACAAATGAATCCCAAGATCTAGATCCAATATGCTCCCCTCACTTAGAGGAGAGATTGATTGGTGGAGATGTAGATCTAGATCTCCTCTCTTGTTTCCCTCAAGAATGAGCAAGAATCATTGGAGGGATTGAGAGAAAGCAAGCTTTTGGAGGTCAACAATGGAGGGCAAAACTTGCAAGAAAGGTTGGGGAACCATTGGGGAAGAAGGCCCCTTAAATAGGTCACCCAAATATCCAACCGTTGGGTGCAGATTCGCGCCGGGGCGGTACTACCGCTAGACCCAGCGGTACTACCGCCCCCTGGAAGTTAGGACAAGAAAACAGGCTGAAAACAGGCTCCAGGTAGCGGTACTACCGCCCCGGGCAGGGTACTACCGCCCGGCGGTACTACCGCTTTTGGTACCGCTGAAAACAGGCTTCTGTTAGCCCGCGGTACCTCGGGCGGTACCGGGGGTAGTACCGCCCCCTGAAAAACAGCAGGAAAACCAAACACCAAAGCGACAATATCTTTTGCATCCGGACTCCGTTTTTGATGATCTTTGGCTCGTTGGAATCACAACAACGAGCTCTTCAAGATATACAGAGAAACATCATTGTCCAACAATGAATCATAAAACCAAATGTGGAAAGGTTAAACCTCTCGAAAATAGAACAACCGGTAAAACCTCCAACACCAAAAACGCAATAAGTTTTTCTTACGAAATCCGTTTTTGATGAACTTGAGCTTGTCTTGAAGATCATGACAAGCTCTAAAACCACACATGGACAAATCACAAATAAGAACCAAGAAAGATGATGCTAGGTATGTAAAGGTTTGAGCTCTCTCCGAACGATACGATCAAGTTACTGATTCGAGAGCCCCTCTTGAAAGCGTGGCATCTATCCTATAATCCGGTCTCTCACTAACACCATGAGACCGGTAAAATAGAAACCCTATCAAGGTCATACCTTTGCCTTGCGCAATCCACTTGAGCTAGATGATGACGATCTTGATCACCACAAGTTGGATCACCTTTCTTGATTGCGCTCCGCTTGGTGAAGACTTGTGAAATGCTCCCCCATACACAATATGGGAGAGCCACTTTTAGGAACATCTTCACTTGACCATTATCTTGATGATGACCACCGCTTTACGTCATCCGCCATGGGCTATATGGGAGAGCCACTTTTAGGAACATCTTCACTTGACCATTATCTTGATGACGACCACCGCTTGACGTCATCCGCCATGGGCTATATGGAATCTTCCTTTGATGCATGCCCATGGGAAGATACCTAACCCCACATAGATACTCCACACACACACACATGTATATGGGTTAGTTCACAAAGCTATATAGACAATTGCTTACCATACCATTGGATCACAAGATCCCACATGGTACAACATGTAGCTTTGTGTGTTGATCACTTGAATCCACTCTTTGCACTTAGCCTTGATCAACTTGTATCTTTCCTTCTCTCTTCACAAAGATGATGTCTTGAAGGTGAACATGAATATCCACACCATCATATTCTTCAATACATGCCCATACCATTGGATCACAAGATCTCACATGGTACAACATGTAGCTTTGTGTGTTAATCACTTGAATCCACTCTTTGCACTTAGCCTTGATCAACTTGTATCTTTCCTTCTCTCTTCACAAAGATGATGTCTGAAGGTGAACATGAATATGCACGCGATCATATTCTTCAAGACATGCTTGTAATATGCTCAACTCTACACATGACCATTCTTCATATAAACCCTTAAATAAGATCTTGGTCATATTATAATCTTCTAGAGTCCAACACATGAAATCCAACATTTTCCTATGGACAAGATCTAAGGATATATCAATGCAAACATTAGTCCACAAGGATTGTCATTAATTACCAAAACCACACATGGGGGCACCATGCTCTATCAGAGGTGGAGGGGGCGGACAGGGAGCAGGAAGAGCCACCGCTCAGTTCCGAGTCGGAGAAGTGGAGGCGACCGCCAGAGTAATTGGAGCTCGCCAAGGTAGGTGTTTTTTTTTTTGCGATCCAATAACATTTCAAACCATGATAACAGTAGGGTTACTATCAAGCTGAAGGCAATCAGTAAGGAAACTTGGAAACATGTTTACCCAAGTACACCTTTGCCTATCAGCACTAGCACTCTTTGCACACAAATGAGCAGCAACATTCGCTGTTCTGTGAACAAAATTGAAATTAAAACTAGAGAAACCCCTACTTAACTCCTTGACCTCCTTCAAGATGGTAGCCACCTCCAATCTATCTTCACCAGATTTTGTCCACAGATTGACAATCACCTGGGCATCACTTTCAATTTGAACTTTGGTCTTCCGCAACTCGATGGCCATTTTGACACCATCCCTAAGGGAAATAGCCTCCATAGCAAGAGCACTAGTAGCATTATGGTAGAATCTTGATCTAGCTTGCATCAAACTACCCGTGCAGTCACGCATAAGACAGCCATAGGTGCCCTGGAGAGAGTTTTGTTGAAAACCAGCATCAACATTGATCTTTACAAAATCTCCATCAGGAGGTTTCCATCTCACACAGTCTTTAAACTTGGCACCCAGTCCATTTTCGGACCCTGCCTTCCAAAGGTCAAAAGCAACATCAACTGCCCATTGCACACTAGCTTTCACAGGCTTCCCTTTGCCACCATGTTTGAGAGAGTTCCGAGCACTCCAAACCGCCCACAGCCCACACAGAATCAAGCAGGAGTCCCGGTTAGAGGTTGCTTTACAGGTGATGAGATCAGCAGCCCACGACGCAGGATGTAAGGCAGGGATCTTGACGCCAGTGAGATCACGCAAAGTGTTCCAGAAGACCTTTGCCCAAGTGCATTTGGTGAGTGCATGAAAAACAGTCTCATCGGCACCACCACAAATCTCACAAGTAGCCAATCGCTCAATGTGTCTCTTCTTCATAATATCACGATAGGGGATGTAGTCTTTGAGCACCCTCCAGTAGAAACATTTAACTTTGGGGGGTACCTTAAGTTTCCACAGTTTCAGATAGAAAGGGTGGGCATCACCAAACGATCTAGAAGCATGCGGATCATCCGAAGCCCCGATCAGCAACTTGTAAGCAGACCTAACGGAAAAACAACCATGCTTTTCATGAGCCCAGGCCCAGAAATCCTCCGAGAACTTGCCAAGAGGGATACTGCACATAGTTTTCACATCAGCACGCGACAGGTTGGCTGTCACCTTCTGCCCATCCCATTCAACAGCGCCATCCACCATCAAATCACTGACCAATACAGCATTAGCAGAGAAAGGATGATGAGTAGGTTTATGGCTGAAATTTCCAGGAATCCAAGGATCAGTCCACACCCTAGTCGAGGTGCCATCGCCAATTCTTCTGATGAGACCCTTAGTTAGAGCATCACGACCATGCAAGATAGCACGCCACACATGGGACGAATTCCTCTTTTTACCCGCTTGAAGGAAATTGCTATTGTGGTAGTACTTGCCACTCAATACCTTCGCACATAAAGAGTCAGGTTTCGTAAGGAGCCTCCACCCTGCTTAGCCAACATAGCTTGGTTGAACTTTCTGATCTCTCTAAAACCCATGCCACCAACACATTTTGGGATAACAAGCTTGGGCCAACTAGCCCAGTGCATTTTGGATTTCTTTTCATCATCTCCCCACCAAAATTTAGCAAGGATGTTAGTGATCTTCTTGCAGGTCTTGGCAGAGAGCATAAAGCAGCTCATCGAGAAAGTGGGGATAGCTTGACCAATAGCCTTGATCAGAGTTTCCCTAGCCGCAGCACTCATCAGCTTGGAACCATAGGAGGCCACCAAGTTCTTTATTTTTGTAGGTAGGTGCTCAAAGGCCTCGGAGGTGGATCGGCCCAGCGCAGTAGGCAGACCCAAATATTTCTCGCCAAGCGCCTCCACCAAGATATCAGCAGCATTGTGCACCTCAAGCCTCACATCCTGGTCACAATTGGCACTGAAGAAAATAGCAGATTTGCTTTTATTAACCAGCTGCCCCGAGCCCTTCTTGTAATTCTCTAGGATTTCCCGGAGCCGGTTAGCACCAGCAGCCGAAGCTTGGGAGAAGACCAAGCAGTCATCCGCAAACAACAAGTGAGAAATCCAAGGGCAATGAATGCCAACTCTGACACCTCTTGAGAGGTAGGAAGGCCCACTGAACTTCAACATACATCTGAGCCCCTCACCACATAAGAGAAAGAGGTAAGGCGAAATGGATCACCCGCCAAGGTAGGTGTTGTTAGGGGCAAAGTGGCATGCGACGCGGGGGGTGGGGGGGGTGCTGGTGAGCGCCGACACCGGGTGGTGGCGAATCTAGGAGAGGAGAGCCAGCAGCTAGCTAGAAG
This sequence comes from Poa pratensis, assembly GCA_947311845.1. Lineage (NCBI taxonomy): Eukaryota > Viridiplantae > Streptophyta > Magnoliopsida > Poales > Poaceae > Poa > Poa pratensis. The sequence goes on from CAMZMU010000099.1 coordinate 31,242,347, forward strand.
TACTCGGTTCAATTGACTGTTATCCGAGAAGAAGAGCAGTGCTAACAAACTACACCATCAGATTCGTATTCACACAAAAAATGCTATAATTTATAGGAGACATATCACACTTTTTAGTGGTGAAATATATAGTCAAAGCTGGTGCATGCAAAAATAGGGCGACTACTAAATAGGGACGGAGGGGTACTAACTTAATACTTCGAAGATCTTTTTCATTTAACAAACAAATAATGACAGAGATACCTCGTTGAGATCTTTTTCATTTAACAATCAAATAATGACAGAGATACCTCGTTGATCATACGATGATGTAATGTTCAACAGCTGTGATTGTAGCAGGAACCAATAAGACGAGTTTTAGGCGGATGTGGTGAAGCCTAGACTTCAGGGGTGGCCCGATCTTCACGGATTTGAGGCGGAGGGGCGAAGAACACGAAGAACACAACGAAGAACACAAGGGGAAAACACCAAATCACAAAGATAACTAGCAAGAAGCACGTAGCAAGATTCAACAGGTAACAAGCCCCGAGGGTAGCCCCCGATTCTCCTCTCCCAAGTACACCTTATTCTTAGGATTGTTTGTCCAATTGGTCAATCCAAACCAATCTATCCTAGCCACTTCAAGAGGAAGGATTAGCAAGTAGCAACTACAAGAGGAAGATCATCTCCACAAGCGGAGGCCTTGGTTCATCTCCACGGAGGGAGGCCTTGATTCATCTCCACGAAGGGACGCCATGGTTCATCTCCAAAGGAGGAAGGAGACACTTGAGAAGAAGGAGCCTTGCTCTACTTTAGTTCCCAAATCATGTCTAACCTTAGATCTGAGGCAGGGGTCTCCTATTTATAGTCTAGGACGAAGGGGTAAAGGAGGAGGGGTACATGACTTAAAAGTCAAGGCTGCACGCAGGCAGTGCAGGCTGGCCGGTCTGGGACCCGGCTAGGCCGGCCTGGAGGCCGGGCGCCTCTGCTGGCTGGCCGGTCTGGCAGCCGGCCAAACCGGGCTAGAGACCGGCTGTCTCTGGTTGCTGGCCGGTTCTGGAGCAGGCCAAGCCGGGCTGGGGGCCGGCCAGGCAGTTTTTCCCACATCTTCTTCTTCTTCTTGACCATCTCCTTGGGTTTTCTCTTGGCCATCTTTTCCATCATCTTGGGACTTCTCTTGCTCATCTTCTCCACTCCATTGTGGGTCATCATCAAGGTGGTTCCTGAGTATGCATAAGGTATCCGAATGAAGTAGCAACCCATTCAAAGATGTGTCAAGGTCACACATAGATAGGAGTGAATTCACCTTGTCATGGAGAGCTTTGACCCTTGATCTTGTTATTGGGCCACTTGTTGTAGGAGCCGTTGGTTGGGCTACATCATCTCCCCCCCCCCCTTGGAAAAGAGTCGTCCTCGACTCTTGGTCATCCTCATCGCTTGACGCTCCAAGGTATGGCGATAGGTCGGCGACGTTGAAGGTGTCATGGACCATGTGTATGGAATTGGAGATGTCGATCTTGTAGGCATTGTCGTTGATGCGCTTGGTGACCTTGAAAGGTCCGTCTCCACGAGGGTGAAGCTTGGACTTCCTTGCATCCGGAAAGCAATCTTTGCGAAGGTGTAGCCAAACAAGATCTCCTTCTTCAAATATCATCGGGCGCTTGTTCTTGTTCATCTTTGTAGCATGTGCTTCATTGTGCTTCTCGAGCATTGCTCGTGTTTCCTCATGGAGCTTCTTCATGTAAGCGGCGCGCGTGTCGAAGTCCATGTTAACTTGCTCACAGAGTGGGAGTGGTAGCATGTCAAGCGCGGTGTAGGGGTTGTAGCCATAGACAATCTCGAAAGGTGTCTTCTTCGTTGCTCGGTGTAGTGCTCGATTGTAGGCGAACCTAGCGTGTGGGATGCACTCTTCCCAATTCTTCAAGTTGGGCTTGATCAACACACGAAGTAGTGTAGAGAGGCTTCGATTCACGACTTCGGTTTGACCATCCGTTTGAGGGTGGTAGGCGGTGGAGAAGAGGTGCTTGATTCCCATCCTAGCCATCAACGTCTTCCAAAAGTAGCTTACGAACTTGACATCACGATCCGAAACAACGGTCTTGGGCACTCCATGAAGACGGACGATTTCCGTAAAGAACAAAGTAGCAATATGTGAAGCATTGTCGGTCTTGTTGCATGGAATAAAATGTGCCATTTTAGAGAATCGATCAATGACGACAAATATGGAGTCTTTGTTTGTTTTAGTGCGTGGAAGGCCTAAGACGAAATCCATAGCAATATCAGACCATGGCTTATGCGGAATTGGCAAAGGAGTAAACAAGCCATGCGAGTTTAGAGTCGACTTAGCTTGGAGGCATGTTGAACATCGTCGAACTAGGCGCTCCACATCGTGCTTCATTCTTGGCCAATAATAGTTGGTGGCGAGCATGGCGTAGGTCTTGTCGCGGCCAAAGTGTCCCATAAGTGATCCGCCATGTGATTCCTTCAAAAGGAGTAAACGAAGCGAAGACTCAGGAATGCAAAGTTTGTTAGCCTTAAACAAAAACCCTTGGTGTAAATGGAAATCACCAATGCCTTTGAGCTCCGAGCATTGAGCAAAAATATCACCAAAGAAAGCATCGGAAGCATACAAATCCTTTATCTCATCTAGACCCGAAACACTAATATCGAGACACGTAAGTAGGTTGGCCTTGCGGGATAAAGCATCCGCAACCACATTGTCTTGACCTTTCTTGTACTTGATGACAAAAGTAAAAGACTCAATGAACTCAACCCACTTAGCATGTCTTTTGTTCAAATTCGATTGACTTTTCAAATATTTGAAAGATTCGTGGTCCGAATGTATGACAACTCCCGAGGGCGGAGGTAGTGTTGCCAAACATCTAAAACACGCACTAAAGCATAGAGTTCTTTGTCATAAATTGGGTAGTTTAGGCGAGCTCCATCAAGTTTCCCACTATGATAAGCGATGGGCCTACCGTTTTGCATAAGAACACCACCAATCCCTAACCCACTAGCATCACATTCAATTTCAAAAGTTTTCGAAAAATCCGGGAGGGCAAGGAGTGGTGCTTCGGTTAACAACCGCTTGAGCTCATTGAAAGCAAAATCTTGCGCATGTCCCCAAACGAAAGGTACATTTTTCTTCGTAAGTTCGTGGAGGGGACAAGTAATGGAGGAAAAATCTTTGATGAAACGGCGATAGAATCTGGCAAAACCAAGAAAACGTCTCAACTCCTCAAGGGATGTGGGAAAAGGCCAAGTACGAATGGCTTTAATCTTTGCATCATCAACCTCAACCCCATCGGAAGAGACAACAAAACCCAAGAAGACAAGTTTGTTGGTGGCAAATGTGCACTTAGAAAGATTGGCTTAGAGTTTCTCTTTGCGAAGAACCAACAAAACTTGAGACACATGTGAAGTATGCTCTTCTAACGACTTGCTATAAATGAGAATGTCATCAAAGTAGACCACCACGAATTTTCCAATAAAGGACGCAAGACATGATTCATGAGATGCATAAAAGTGGAGGGGGCGTTGGAAAGGCCAAAAGGCATGACAAGCCATTCATAAAGACCAAGCTTGGTTTTGAAGGCGGTCTTCCATTCATCACCCTCACACATTCGTATTTGGTGGTACCCACTTTTAAGATCAATTTTCGAAAAGATAGAGGAACCACAAAGCTCATCAAGCATGTCATCAAGTCGAGGGATAGGATGGCGATACCGCACCATGATGGTGTTGATGGGGCGACAATCCATGCATAGACGAAGAGTGTTGTCGTGCATGGGCACCAAGATGACGGGCACGGCGCACGGACTCAAGCTCTCGCGGATGTGTCCCATGGCTAGGAGTTCTTGTATTTGCCGCTCAATCTCCTTGGTCTCCTCGGGGTTGGTGCGGTATGGTGCGCGGTTCGGTAGCGGTGCGCCGGGTACAAGGTCGATGCGGTGCTCAATGCCGCGAAGAGGAGGAAGTCCCGGTGGCACCTCTTGAGGGAAGACATCTTCAAAATCCTTCAAAAGAGACATCAAAGGAGGAGGAAGGTTTGTGAAATTGTTAGTCATAGAAACTTCACCCTTGCATATGAGCACATAGTGAAGGGTGGATGGGTTTTCTCTCAACTCCCTCATCTCTCTTTTGGTGGCAAATAGTGTAAGTTTTGTGGGAACTCTCTTTGAAGTGTCACTCTCATTTGGCTTGTGGCTCTCACTCACTTTATGGTGGATCTCTCTCTCACCACTCTTCTCACTTGAAGAATCATCTTGTTGTGCTCGTGCAATAGTCTTAGCGTTGTCGGCAATCACTTGACTTGGAGTCATGGGACGGAGGACGAAGGTCTTGTCGTTGCTCTTGAAGCTATAGTAATTAGTCCTTCCATCATGCATAGCACCCTTGTCAAATTGCCATGGACGCCCAAGGAGTAAATGACATACGGACATAGGCACAACATCACAATCAACTGTATCTTCATAAGCACCAATCTTGAAGGATACTTGCACCATGTGTTGTATCTTGACGGCGCCGGAATCACTCAACCATTGGACATGGTATGGGTGTGGGTGCTTCTTGTACTTCAAGTTGAGCTTCTCACAAAGTTCCTTGCTCGCTAGGTTGTGGCAACTTCTACCATCGATGATGACCTTGATGGATTTCCCATTGATTCCCGCTCTTGTTTGAAACAAGTTGCATCTTTGGTCTTCTTCAACGGGAACATTGGTGGTCAAAGTTCTTGTCACAACCAAGGAGGGGCTCTTGTCGCCGTCGCAATATACCTCATTTGATTCTTCTTGCACACTTTGCATTGTGGCGACTTTGTTCAAGGCAAGGTACTCATCTTCACTCATAAACTCATACTCTCCGTTGTCGTTGACGATCATGACCTTCTTGTTGGTGCACTCAAAGGACTTGTGCCCTTGTCCTCCGCATTTGTAGCATTGCAAGAGTCTTGTTCCGGACGACGATCCTTGAGGTGCATTACTAGAGGAAGGTGTCTTCTTGACGAGTTGAGGTGCTTGAGTGGTGGATGTAGAAGCTCTTGTCGTGCCTTTAGCTTGAGGAGGAGCTTGAGTTGGTGTAGACATTGATGAGGAGGGCTTGTTGGCGAAGAATGCCTTTGTCTTGTTGTATTTGAGCTCTTCAAGCACGTGACGCTCGGCCTTTGTAGCTTGATGCACTAGCTCAACCAACGAGGCGTAAGGTTGGAACTCCACAATCTTCTTGATTGGATAGTTGAGGCCGTTCATGAAGCAAGCCATGGATTGCTCTTCATACTCGTTGACATTGGCTCTCATCATCGAGATTTCCATCTCCTTGTAGTACTCATCAACGGACTTCAACCCTTGATTCAATTCTTGCAACTTCTTGTACAAGTCGCGGGTGTAGTGGCTTGGCACGAAGCGTTTGTACATTGCCTCTTTCATGTCCACCCAATTGTTGATTGGTTCTTGGTGGTTGGCAATGCGTGCATCCTGGAGTTGTTCCCACCACAAGAGAGCATACTCTTCAAACTCCATCGAGGCTAAGGCAACCTTCTTGTTGTCGGAGAAGCGTTGTACGCGGAAGATCTTGTCAACTTTAAGCACCCATGAGAAGTAGGCTTCCGGGTCACTCTTTCCGAAGAACTTGGGTATGTCGAAGCGAACATTGGTCAAGTCATCATAGTTGTCGCGATGGTCACCACGTGGGAATGCACGTCCACGTCTCCTTCGGTTTAGTCCATCACCATTGTGTTGGCTTGACTCGCTATCGCTTGACTCGGGACGGTGATGTTGGGGAGGATCATGTGGAAGTTCTTGATGAGGACGAGGAGCTTGGCGAGGATGGTTCTCTTGTTGAGGCACGGGTTGTTCGTTATTGTTCGCATTTTCATGATTTGATGGCGTGGCCTTGGGGGATGACGGTGAGGATGTCCTTGTTCATCAAAGTCATTCGCGCCCGGGACGCCATTGCCATTAGCTAATGGGTCATGATGAGCACGTTGTTGCGGTGGTGGTGATGGTATGCGGTCACGACGTTCATCATTTTGTTGAGGTTGCTCGAGATGCGCATTGGCATTGTCCACGTTTTGATGAGGCCGTGCATGGGCGTTGCACCTTGGGTCATGTTGACGTTCTTGTGGCGCATTGGCATTGTTCACATTCGGCAAAGGAGGACGGTTTCCGTCATGGTGAAGTCCATCATGGTCGTCGTTCCTTGGGATTTCTTGACGCGGATGTTGCGGGTTTTCGGGGCGAGGACCATGACGTCCATGACGAGCTTGTGTCGACCTTGAGGTACTCCTTGTACGACTAGAACATGACGAAGAAGAAGATTGACGATGCACAAGGTTGTTGAGGGCGGCGGTCACTTGCTCCAACGTTTCTTGTTGCGCTTGCATGAGTTCGTTGAAGTTTGCCTCTTGGGCTTGAAGGCGACGTTCATAGCGGCCTAAGCTATCACGAAGAAGGTGTCGAAGACCAACGAACTCGGTTTGGGTGACATAGCCATGATCACCGCGTGGACCACCGTGGATTTCTTCATCCGAGCTTGGGCTTCCGCTTGTACTTCCCCTAAACATTTTCTCAAGATCAAGTGAGATATGTGGTAAAGAAAGAACCAAAGACAAACTATATCCCAAGTATAATGTGACTTGAGAGGAGAGAATCCGGTTCTAACACCCAACACACACACTTATGAGGATAGAAATGTATGAAGTGGCAACGGAAATCAAGTAAACTCGGCGAAAAGCATATTGTTAAAGGTAGAGAAAATCCACAATGACCAAATCACCAAAGAAACTCCAACCACAAGGTATAAAGAAACACACACAAAATCGAATGATGGGGTTGTGCGACCAAAGGGCGAGCACTCGAAGCAAAAGCAACCTAACGAAGACTACGTGCTAAAATGTCAACACAACGCGCGAGGGATGCTAGTTCAATTGCTTTGAATGGGCAACAGATTTGCACGTGTCGAACCCTCACACTCACTTTGGCGGTTCAAGCTTTGTCGCAACCTACAAGAAATGGTACTTGGCACCACTTGATTTTTTTTCTTTTCTTTTTTCTCTTTTTTTTTTTTTTGATTTTTGCTTTTTGACGATGATTCCTTCAACTTTTGCTAGTGCCAAGACCTCTACTCGATACACACTCTTTAATACTTTGAGACACTCACTCGGAACAACACAAGTGCAATGCCCGCAATATAAACGAACTAGTCCGATAGGTCAAGGTACGCCAAAGGAAGAAGGGCTCACAACGGAACACAAAGACGGGGAAGAATCGAGTCCTTGGCGGCGTCGTCGCTTGGCGTTGAAGAAGTCGCTGCGGAAGCTTGTCGATGTTGTAGACGTGTAGCACACACCGAAAAAGGACTCAAACAACAAAGGACAATTGCCAAAACGAACCGAGGAAAAAGGGCGAAAAACAACTTTTTCTGCCTAGCCGGTCTGGGAGCCGGTTTTGGCTGGGCTGGGAGCCGGCTGCCTCTGCAGGTTGGCCGGTTTCTGGGCCGGCTGGTCCGGGTTGGAGGCCGGCCAGTCAGGAGCTCGAGATTTGCTCGATTTTGGGCGGAAAAAGCGGCTAGAAAACCTCGATTTCGTGGGGAAATTGGCAAAATTGAGGCTAGGGAATGCAAACAAGGGTGGAGGGGGTCCTAAAGCAACAGATCCATGGATCAAAACTATCAAAAACTCATCAAATCGACCAAATCGCTCGAATCCCAAAATGGCTATTTTTGGTGGAAATTTTCGAATTTCTCAAAAACACAGAAAAATTTGGTGGATTTGTGGAGGAAACAAGATCAAATCCATGTCAACCTTTGCTCTGACACCATATGGTGAAGCCTAGACTTCAGGGGTGGCCCGATCTTCACGGATTTGAGGCGGAGGGGCGAAGAACATGAAGAACACAACGGGAAAACACCAAATCACAAAGATAAATAGCAAGAAGCACGTAGCAAGATTCAACCGGTAACAAGCCCCGAGGGTAGCCCCCGATTCTATTCTCCCAAGTACACCTTACTCTTAGAATTGTTTGTCCAATTGGTCAATCCAAACCAATCTATCCTAGCCACTTCAAGAGGAAGGATTAGCAAGTAGCAACTACAAGAGGAAGATCATCTCTACAAGCGGAGGCCTTGGTTCATCTCCACGGAGGGAGGCCTTGATTCATCTCCACGAAGGGAGGCCATGGTTCATCTCCAAAGGAGGAAGGAGACACTTGAGAAGAAGGAGCCTTGCTCTACTTTAGTTCCCAAATCATTTCTAACCCTAGATCTGAGGCAGGGGTCTCCTATTTATAGTCTAGGACGAAGGGGTAAAGGAGGAGGGGTACATGACTTAAAAGTCAAGGCTGCACGCAGGCAGTGCAGGCTGGCCGGTCTGGGACCCGGCTAGGCCGGCCTGGAGGCCAGGCGCCTCTGCTGGCTGGCCGGTCTGGCAGCCGGCCAAACCGGGCTGGAGACCGGCCGTCTCTGGTTGCTGGCCGGTTCTGGAGCCGGCCAAGCCGGGCTAGGGGCCGGCCAGGCAGTTTTTCCCACTTCTTCTTCTTCTTCTTGACCATCTCCTTGGGTTTTCTCTTGGCCATCTTTTCCATCATCTTGGGACTTCTCTTGCTCATCTTCTCCACTCCATTGTGGGTCATCATCAAGGTGGTTCCTGAGTATGCATAAGGTATCCGAATGAAGTAGCAACCCATTCAAAGATGTGTCAAGGTCACACATAAATAGGAGTGAATTCACCTTGTCATGGAGAGCTTTGACCCTTGATCTTGTCATTGGGCCACTTGTTGTAGGAGCCGTTGGTTGGGCTACATCAGGATGCCATTTGTACGTCGAGGCATATCAAGAATGATGTTAATCTGGCTTTGATTTGACAGCTTTGCCCTATCCGTTAGTAGATCACAACAACCAAATTTATTTGTCGTTCTTGCATGGAAAGAAGTGAGAAAATTGTGTTTCTCAAGATTACTTAAAATTCAAATGTTAGCCAAACCTTCGCCACACCTGAGAGAAATTTGGCTATTTTAAGCTTAAAGGAAAGGAGGTTATCGACATGTCGCGGCAACCGGCTTTGATTCACATATCCCTTCCCCGATAAGAACAACCAAATTGTTATACACCTTTATTTTTCCCAGGAAGAAGTGAGACCTTTTATTTCTTCGAAAGCAACTTATAAAATAATTCAGATGTTAGCCAACTCATCAAAGAATCTAGCGAAGCCTTCTCAGAAACTCAGAAAAAGCACTGAAGCCCCTGATTTAATAGCCAAGATGCGGCAGAGGTGCAATTCGATTAAACTTACCATGACCTCTTGCCGACTCACAGGTAGTTCACATATTAAACTTACCAGTACTAATTAACCAAGGCTAGTCAATGTGCCTTCATCCTTCGTACCAGTTGAGGGATGTCTAAATAAATTAGATAATATACTAGAAAGGAGTGTGCAAATTAAGCAACTATTTCCTACAAGCCCACTTCACAGCTGACTGGTGCAAGCTACATGAGGGTCCTCGTCGAGAATACAAAATGAAAGAACCTACAGCCAACAACTCGTTTCTGCAACTCAGGCCACCGGAATACGACTCTAGATACCTGTGGAGCAAGCAATACCATCAATAAACAAATATGTACTATTCCTTCAATCCTTCAGGAAAAACCATCAGAGCAATTCTCATGTTTTATGGTTCAAACGGGAACCATGAGATTCAACATTGTGGAAAGTGCGTCAAAAGCTCCAAAGTTGCGTCATATCAGCATTATTAGAGAAAACAAACATTTAAGAGAGCGAACAATGGGTTGTACTGTAGTCGCACTCCTTCAGCTTATAATATTAGCAGTTCTACATCAGGTCTGACTAGACGCTACCAGAACAGTGGGCACATCAGGGGATCAAGGAGTAGGAAAGCAGAAACATCTGATTTCTAGCTCACCTACTCTTAAGAAATGTACAAAGCTAACTAGTCCCTAACGAATCAAATCTCATCAAATTGATGCCGTACAAGCCTCAAGCAAGGGGATCGTGCATCATCTTATCAGCTGATGAATTCCATCGGTCCAAAATGACTGTCATTGTTTTTTTTTTTCCACTGCACATCATCAGGCAATACTTTCACCAGTACTTTCATGACAATAGCTAGTACATATAAGGAAATGTTATCAGTGAGGAAAAAGTATCTACAATAAAACTAGTCATGTCATTTTGATCATGTTTTCGATGTGAAGTACAGTACTAAACATTCATTGAACCAGACAAATTGTATCAGTGGCTAATGGTCAATTACATATATACGCAGGTTTTTGCGGACAATGGGTGATACGGTGAGAAAATGTTTAAGCAGCAGCCTAAAAACAAGACTAATCGTCTATAAATTTACAATAGCTGCAAAGAAAAAATGTGTAGAGTATGGTTTAATGAAGGCGCACGACACAATGACATTCCAAAGAAAAGCCAAATAGAAACGGTAAGGCAACAGTGAGATATTTAAATAGACTCACAGCTGTACTTTGCAATGACCAACTCAGTTTTGAAACAACAACAGAATTCCATATACAAAACACACCTACTGTTATTCCCAAAACAACATATACTCATGAATATCGTATAAATTAAGTACATGCACACTCAGACTATTAGCTGGTCAGAAGGCAGGATTAGTAGAATTATTCTTAAGCTTTTTTCACACCATACTGGAAGAAAAAAAAACTCATACTAATAAATCATGGTTCATTGATTTATATTATCTGTAAATTTAGCCTGACAAGATGAAAACAAAATTAATTTTTATTGCCCCTGTCACATGCAATGATGTCCTACAATTGATCAATATATTTCAAACCAAGTGGTTATTGCGGTTTAAACATTATTAGCACTATCAATAGAGATAATGATACAAAATGAATAAAATATAACTAGAGTTAATCTTCCAAATGTACCTATTGAGCTAGCTATTTGACATCTTAGTTGGTTCAAGGTAGTTTTTCATGTTGCCAAATTCAAAATGTTTTCTATATCATCTTGAGAAAAAGAGCACTGCAACTATGCACTACACAAAATGCCACCACACAAGTACCAGAACAAAACAGTACAGAACAACACCTTTGTATGTTGCAAAGGTCATCAGGCAGCAGAAGAAACAAGTCATGCAACATTACCTACAGTTGTTAGCTTAACATGAAAAAATATGAACACATTCCATCAACCAATTATCAAAAATTAACTTGTTTTGTTATACCCGCAGTGTAAAGGCATGCTATTACCTGAAGCATAGACACTTTCGAATGGATGATAGCTAAGAGTCAGGTTGTGTTCGGAAAGTTTCTTGAACTGCAATGACTCAAGATTGATCATGAAGAGACTGATAAATGTCCGCAATAGCACCACATTGTTGTCCTCAGCATACCCTGATATGCATAGCTGCCCTCTTTCCTTCTCTAAATTAGTAAGGGAAAGTAGCTTGTCTTGTTCAATAGTTCTTCCCAATACCCAAGAAGCAATACCATCACCATTGGTCGTCCTCTTCCATAATTGGGCGGTGAAATCTAACAGGAACAATAACCCAAGCCGACCACCCTCTGCTCGCATAACCATGAGGTCCCAATGTTTAGCGTCAGCATATACTGTTAGAGTGCCTAGAACCATCTACTCGTGTAGATCATCTGTATCAAGTGTGCATCGGTGTGTGTGAGGGAAAAACAGAGAGGGAGAGAGGGGAGATTGGAGTACCTTCTCCGTGGGTCGACGAGCTCGAGCCCGGGCCATGGTGGCCAAGGCAGTGGTGGCGTGACGGCGGTGGAGCTTCCTGTCGCTGGGCGCTAACCCTAGATCGGAGAGAGGAATGTCGGTGGGGTTTGGCTACGCACGGTCAACCTCGTGAGCTGTGCAGGCCGGGCCCCCACCCTTTATATAGCGCTGCGACAGGGGCCTACCGACAATTAAGGTCGGGCGCCCCCGATCAGGGCGCATCACAGGGATCGTGGAGCCGTTGGACTCCACGGTTGGAGATCAATATCTAACATTCTCCCCCTTGATCTCAACTTTTACTTTTAACCTTTTACTTTACTCGTTTCATCACCGATTAGTACATAGAGCATGTTTCATCGTCACAGCTCAATTGCCGATAGAATCAGACAGCCACCATATACTTTTCAGTTTTGAAACAATAAACTATTACTTTTGGGCCTCTGTGATCCAGTGATCATAGGCTTTCCATTAATCCCATGCCGGCTATGTGTTTCTGGAACACATCGGGTGGTAAGCCTTTCGTTAGCGGATCCGCAAGCATTTCCTTTGTCCTTATATGCTCGAGACTTATAGTTTGATCCTGGATCTTATCTTTCACAACATAATACTTTATATCTATTGCCTTTGTAGCATTACTCGACTTGTTGTTGTGAGCATAGAATACTGCGGGCTGGTTGTCACAGTACATCTTTAGTGGTTTGTCAATACAATCTACCACTTTCAAGTCGGGTATAAATTTCTTTAACCATATCGCCTGTCCCGTGGCCTCATAACATGCTATAAACTCTGCATACATCGTGGATGCAGCAACTAATGACTGTTTGGAGCTTTTCCACGAAATAGCCCCTCCTGCGAGAGTGAACACGTACCCTGACGTGGACTTCTATCATCTTTGTCTCCCGCAAAATCTGCGTCTGAATACCCTCTTAGTTCTAGGGAATCAGATCTTCTATATGTTAGCATGAGGTCTTTTGCGCCTTGCACATAACGCAATGCTTTCTTTACCATATTCCAGTGTTCATGGCCTGGATTTTCTTGATATCTACCGAGTACCCCGGTGATAAAAGCTAAGTCAGGGCGAGTGCACACTTGTGCATACTGTAAGCTTCCAACAGCCGAAGCATATGGTACTGCTTTCATTCGATCGATCTCATATTGACTTTTGGGACATTGAAATTTCCCAAAACTATCGCCCTTGACTATCGGAGCAGGTGATGCGCTACTTTTATGCATATTATATTTCTTTAGAACCTTTTCTAAATATGCCTTTTGTGATAGTCCTAGCACTCCATTCTTTCTATCCCGGTGAATTTCTATGCCCAAAACATATGAAGCTTCACCAAGATCTTTCATATCAAAATTTGAGGACAAGTATTTCTTTGTTTCTAGCAGTAGACTGACATCATTGCTTGCAAGCAAGATATCATCCACGTACAGAATTAGGAAAATATATTTCCACTTTTAAACTTTGCATAAATGCAGTTGTCCTCAACATTCTCTTTAAAACCAAAACTTTTAATTGTATTATTGAACTTTAAATACCACTGTCTAGAGGCTTGCTTTAACCCATAAATGGATTTCTTTAGGCGGCATCCCATATGTTCCTTCCCCTCCATGAAAAAACCGTGGGTTGTTTCATGTAAACATTTTCTTCTAAATCTCCATTTAGAAATGCCGTCTTTACATCCATTTGATGCAACTCTAAATCAAAATGCGCAACTAGTGCCATGATGATTCTGAAGAATCCTTACATGAGACCGGAGAAAATGTCTCATTGTAATCTACCCTTCTCTTTGCGTAAAGCCTTTTGCCACAAGTCGCGCTTTATACTTTTCAACGTTCCATTGGAGTCATACTTAGTTTTGTAGACCCATTTGCAGCCTACTGTTTTGGCTCCTTTAGGAATTTCCTCTAAATCCCAAACATTGTTAGAACTCATCGATTTCATCTCGTCTTCCATGGCTTCCAGCCACTTCGAAGAGTGAACGCTTCTCATGGCTTCTTCATATGAAGTGGGATCTTCTTCCATATGAACTGTTTCTGTATTATAAACTCTATAATCACTAGAAATAGCTGATTTCCTAGCTCTTTTAGACCTTCTAAGAGTCTCATTCTCTGGCACATCATGTGTCTCAACGTGCGACTCTTCTTCTAAATGTGGCTGTCGTCGCTCCCTTTCATGCTCAACAACGGGTTGAGTCGGTCCTGACGGACAGGTTCCGAATCTTGCCTCGTTGTGGTCACGGGTGGAGTTACAACAGGTGCTTGCACCACAACCTCTGGGATTATCGGTGCAGGTACAACAGGTAGGGCGAAAAATGGCTCATGGATCATCGGAAAAGGTGCACACACCCTCTTCTCCTCAAGATCAATTTTCCGGCCTACCATGCTCCCCCTCATCATTTCGTCCTCCAAGAAGACCGCGTGTCTCGTTTCTACAAACTTTGTGTATCTGTCTGCACAGTAGAAACGATAACCTTTTGATCTATCAGGATAGCCAATGAAATGGCAAGTTACTGTTTTGGGGTCTAACTTTGCAATGTGGGATTAAAAACTTTTGCCTCAGCTGGGCTCCCCAGACTTTCAAGTGGCGTAGAGAAGGAACTTTCCCTGTCCACAACTCGTACGGTGTTTTGGGCACCGACTTACTTGGTACTCTGTTGAGAATGTGAATGGCGGTTTTTAACGCCTCCATCCATAATCCCAATGGCAGTGTGGAATAACTCATCATACTGCGCACCATATCCATAAGAGTACGGTTACGCCTTTCAGCTACTCCATTTTGCTGTGGTTCGCCCGGCATAGAATACTGGGCGACTATTCCATTTTCCTGTAAAAACCTTGCAAAAGGTCCAGGTACTTGACCATATGGAGTGTGCCGACCGTAGTACTCCCCCCCACGGTCGGACCTGACTATTTTAATTCTTTTATCATGTTGATTTTCAACTTCAGCTTTGAATATTTTAAATTTATCCAATGCTTCAGATCTTTCTTTAATTGGATAAATATAACCATATCGGGAGTAATCATCTGTGAACGTTATGAACGAGTCATAACCATCCACACTTTTCACCGGAAATGGTCCACATATATCAGTGTGAATAATTTCTAGTGTCGCGGTGCTTCGGTTTGCACCCTTTTTAATTTGTTTTACGTATTTTCCTTTTATGCAATCTATGCATTGTTCAATATCTGAGAACTCTAACGGAGGAAGAATATCATTTTTAACGAGGTTTCTATTCTTCCCCTCGAAATATGGCCTAATCGACAGTGCCATAACTTCGAAGAGTCATGAGTTCGCTTTCTTTTCTTTTGTTCTTTGTTCGACAAGGAATTTGTTCATTCACATTACTCACAGAATGCACTTTTTCACGCAAGGATAACAAATAAAGCTTATCATGAAGTAAAGCAATACCCACACAAGCATCTTTAAACCATATGGCACACTTGCCATGACCGAAATAACATTCATAACTGTCTTTATCCAAACACGATACACTTATTAAGTTTCTGTGAATCGAAGGAACAAATAAAACATCTCTAAGCATAATATTGAAACCATCAGCTAGCTCCAAGGAGACGTCGCCAACAGCTTCAACTTCTGCTTGAACTCCATTTGCGACTTCAATGTGTCTTTCGCTTCTTTGCAACTCCTTGTCGAATGGAATCCCTGTAAAGAATTTGCAACATGAACAGTTGCACCTGAGTCAATCCACCAAGTAGATTTTGAAAACTGTGTATACAGGGATTCATTTACAAAAGAAACTGTGTCTGTACCTTTCTTGGCCATTATCATCTTGAGCCAATCTGGGCAATCTTGCTTGAAATGCCCTTTCTTCTTGCAGTGGTGGCATGTATCTTTGTCCACTTGCTGAAACTGCTGGGACCTTTGCCATGTGGCTTATACTGATGAGGACCTTTGCCATATGGCTTAGAAGGGGAACCGTTGTAGTTCCTGTTCTTGTTGTCCTTCACAAAGTTCAAGGAGCCCCCATTCTGGGACTTCAGCCTTTCCTCTTCTTGCGACAGCATGGCAATGGTCTTTTCAATGTCCCATTTTTCAGGCGACACATTGTAGTTGATGATGAAATTTTCAAATTGTGGTGGCAGTGAAGCCATCACCAAGTGAACTATGAGTGCAGGCTTGAGCTCCAGATCAGCCTCCATGGACTTAAGCTTAGCAGCCATGTTGCTCATTCTGAGAATGTGCTCCCTTATGCCATGTGAACCTCCATGATACTTTTCTGTCACCAGCTGTTGAGCAGCTGGGTAGCATATGTCTTTGAAGAACCAGTAAACTGGCTCTTTATCTTTTGGAGATACTCTCCCACAGAGGTACACTCTTCAATTGAGCCCACAATAGCGTTCTCAACTGTGTTCTTTATGAATGCCATGCACTTTTTGTTGGCGTTCACCCACTTTTGGTTCTCTAGGGTGTAACCCATCTCTACTGGACCATAGTCCAGCTGCTTTTTCTGCCAAGCAGAATCATCATCATCAGATGCTCTCACTGGCTCTGCTGGCTTGACTGGCTGTGGAGTACTCACAACCCAGTCGACCTCAGCGCAGACAAAAGCCAGCTCGACTTTCTTCCACCACTCAGCGTAGTTGTCACCCCTGAGCGTCGGAACGTCCTTGAGGCAACTCATCAGGTGAAAACTTCCTGAAACCACAAGGATATAAGATAACAAAAAACAATTGCATGTAATAATCCAACGTTGGTATAAATTAAAACATACAACCGTTTGTGCAATTAAAACTATATTACCGTTGGGCAATAAAAGAAATAAATGCACCTTTAAACAGAATAAACAAATATGATCATGCTATTAACAACGTTGGTCATTTAACAACAAAATCATAATCATCATTAAATCACTTTATCATGCTTTCAATTCTCACTTTAAATCATAATAATGCTATTAATAACGTTGGTCAAATAATAGCAGAATCATAATCAGCATTAATATCATTTTAATCATGCTTTAATTTTCACTTTATTGCTTTATGCAATTTCTTTTAACTATTTGCAGCGGAAACTTTAAAAATGAATAAAAATTCATAAACTTTTATACTTTTAACAAGTATTCACTTTTTTTCTTCTGTTTTCCTAAACAAAATTTTCGTTGGATAAATTTGGATAGGAAAAACAGAATTATATTTGCCCAAAAAATGACCAAAACAAATAAAAACTTGCTTCTGTTAAAAAATAACAGAAAAAACTATTCTGTGCGAAAAAACTGTAGGCCACGGCCGTTTCACTATCTGTTGCCGGCGGCGACGCGTAACAGCGGCCCACGGCTAGCGCTATCTGTCGCACACGCGCGGCGCATTCGCCAGGACGCGGCCCATGGCCCGTTAACACTTTCGGCCCTGCAGCCCGGCCGATCTATGGTTTGCTCCCTGGCCGTCCGATTGAATCTCACGGCGGAGCGTGATTTTCGCCATAACAAAACGACCCACGCGCTCGAAAAGACCTAACCCTAGCTCATTTCTCACCGTCCCCGCACTGAGCCTCTCTCTATCCAGAAAACGGCGGCGGCGAAAAACTTTAGCCGGCGATGCTCCGGCGACGGCGAGGAGCGGCGCAGCGCGGCACGAGGCCACGACGAGCTCTCCTCCCTCGCCCCTCCTTTCCTCTTTCTTTCTCTATCCTTCTTCTCCACCGAAAAAACCAGATAGCCCGAGGGCCAAATCGGCCGGAGAAGACGACGGCGCCTCCCCTGCTCCCCTTGCCGGTGTGTGCGTCCTCCCTCGGGTGGGCGCACCGCCGTCAAGCGATGCAGGCGGTGGTGCCCTTTGCCGGCGACCGTGTGGCCGGTAATTTCTTTTGCCTTTTCCCCTCTTTTTGCAGTTAGGGTTAGGGTTCTTTGTTCTGTTTCTTTGGGGATTTCTCTCGGCAGTGGTGGAGGCGCAGCCCCCTCTCCACTGCCCGTGCTCTTCGTCCAGTCCCTCGGCTTGCCGATGCGGACTGGATCGAGAGGAGCGGCGCGGCCTCGCCGCGGCGCAACTTTCCGGCGAACCCGAGGGCACAACGGTTGTATTTTCTTTTGCTTTTTGCTTTTCTTTTCCTTCTACGCGAGTAGGATCTAGGATAGACGCTCTGATACCATTGTTAGAGTGCCTAGAACCATCTACTCGTGTAGATCATCTGTATCAAGTGTGCATCGGTGTGTGTGAGGGAAAAATAAAGAGGGAGAGAGGGAGATTGGAGTACCTTCTCCGTGGGTCGACGAGCTCGAGCTCGAGGCCATGGTGGCCAAGGCAGTGGTGGCGTGACGGCGGTGGAGCTTCCTGTCGCTGGGCGCTAACCCTAGATCGGAGAGAGGAATGTCGGTGGGGTTTGGCTACGCACGGTCAACCTCGTGAGCTGTGCAGGCCGGCCCCCCACCCTTTATATAGCGCTGCGACAGGGGCCCACCGACAATTAAGGTCGAGCGCCCCGATCAGGGCGCGATCACAGGGATCGTGGAGCCGTTGGACTCCACGGTTGGAGATCAATATCTAACATATACATCCACTGGTACAGGTATCACGGTTAGTTTCTGCCTCTCCAGATCAAACTCGAGAAGCCCAACAAAATTCCCGACAAGATTCTCTTCAAGCAACCAGTAAAGAGAATTCCCAACCAGCCTAGCCGGTTTGCCCGGCTTTACAATGAAGGGACGCTTGCTCAAACTAGTGTCCGATGGAATCGGCGTCGAGACAAGATTTCTCCATAAACTGGTGTTTCACGAGTATAAGCAGGCGAGCGCTCGACTATGTTGTTTGTCCTTGTCGTCTACCACTGCCAAGACAACTTGGATGTGTTGGGCGTCTTCTGGTTCGGGGAGCGAAGTACAGTCCCGTGGATGAACGTCTCGTGAGCCGACCCCCAGGTGACCGTCTTGTAAAACCCCGCGGGAACGGCGATGCGGTGGTGGTCGGCAGTGACAGGATCCCACACAAGGAGCTGCTTCCGTGCGGTGTCGAAGAATAGTACGAGGCCATGGCGGCATCCGTGGAGCTGGAATCTGCCGCCATTGTCGAGCTGCAGGGAGAAGGGAGGGACACGATTGGGGGCCTCCAGAGTATGTACCAAGTGTAGGCGGCCACCATCGCTGTGGAAGAAACCAAGGAGGGGAGGGTTGCGACGGTGGCGGCGGCGGAAGCGACGGGAGAAACCGGGGTCCGCGACGAGGCTGCGCCATCGCTTGCAGACGAGGGAAGCACGCGGGAGGGAGGACGGCTGCGGCGGGAGGCGGAGGAGGATCTCGGAGAGTAGGTCGTCGTCGTCCAGCACCGCCGGCGGCGGCGAGCGGCTGCTGCTCATCTCGCCCTCCTCGCTGCTGCTGCGGGATATGATGCACCCCATCGAACCAATGCGCCCTTCAATATAGAGAGAAAAGAAGCATCTCCTCTTTCTCAGTTTTCCATTTCTATTCAGCTTCCGATTCAACTTCATGGACTGCAGGAAGCTCACCTGAAAGGAACCGTCGCAGATCCAGGCCGCTGCTGCTCGTCGCGGGTCGTCGCCGTTGCAGCTACCGAGACAAGCGCCGGCAGAGATCAGCCGTGCGTGAGATATTTTGGGGATTTCAGCGAGGGGTAATTGTGTCCTTTCCCACCTCTGAGTCATGTACAGTATATGTAATACTACTCGGCAAAAAGCATCCTCTAGTTTGCCGTGAAAAATGTACAATTCTCCACCCACGTGATATTTTAGCACAGAGCAATGGCATTCTAGCACGAAACTTGAGACGCATGTATAAAACTTGCACCATTTCTTCTGCAGCATTGTTTGAAATGTTTTACTATTTTTTCAACATGTTTATTCAGCCAGAAACAAGTTTGCTCGGAAGCCAATTATAAATGGTACTTGGACCAGACAAAATAGAAAATAAGCACTTCGATGAAAAATCGCGGCCAAACCCAAAATAGTAAATAGCTAAATGTATATAGTACAGCCTTTCGAAGTGCTCCTGGTGTAAATTCTGATTAATAAAAAATATGCTCCATACCGTAGTAGCACTGCAGCTGCTAAATTCTGGGTTGTACTGCCTGTAAATGCTCATGTAAATATAGATTCTGTTGAAAATCACAACTGAACCCAAAAAACACCAAAACTACTAAATTTGTGGGTTGTACGTTTCGAAAACTGTTCCGCAGTCTCAAAAATACAGACATGTGCCAGATTTCAAGGAAATCATTGTCAAACAGAAAATAGCACCCAACTGCAAAATCAATAGGCTATACCTTTTAAAAATTATATAAACGTATCCAACACCAATAAGTATACATATATTCATTTGATGAAGAAACTGTTGAAACTAATTTGATAATATGATATTGGAACATTTTCCTATAAACTTGGTTAAACTTATAGAAGTTTTACATTGGCAAAAACCTAAAAAGGCTAACCGTTCATTGATGACTGATTTTAGCACGTAAATGCAGTGTCATCTAGTGGTCACACCACATTAACAAACTACCAAGTAGATGCATGTTTACACTAGAAATGCCAAGTGGTTGTTTGTCCATTCAAACCTTTTGCATTCTCAACGCATATGAGTACTAGCTTCCTTCGATGCGCCGGCCAGACTCTTTTCCAGAGGCTGCTAGTTAATATATCTCTCAACATTAAAAACGACCTCATGACTTGCAGAGTGCAACTCGTCAACAGAGCTCTCTATCTCTTTCTCTATATGTACGGTACCACTTCTAAGTTTCTTTCACATGTTCAGACGAACTAGCTATAGCAAGAAAATGGCAGTCAAGAAACTCCTCTTCCTCTTTAGTGTCCTCCTCGTCGCCCTTGTGGTGCTGGAGACGACAGACGCTCACTGCAGCGGCAAGAGCTCCACCCATGGCGAGCAGCCTTTTCCCCACAGCATCCTGGGCCTCCCTGGCCTGGTTTCCGTTCATGGCGCCGACGCCGACCTCGCCGTTGGTGGCAGGAAGGTACGTAGTTTTGGCACCGATCGATCGATATGAGGTTGGCATGCTACGCAGCATTCAAGTTGGAGTTGCTACTTAGTTCCAGTCCGCGCTTTAGTATATGCATTTGCGTACACGGTACACCCGTATGGTTGCACCATTATTGTGCTTCTCTTAGATAAAGATGAAAATTCATAATGTATGTACTATGGAATCTATGTAAACATGCAAACTTTCAGAATTAGTTAGAAGAACTCCTGGTCGATCTCGATCGCTTGTAAACTATGAGCCGATCTTTGTCTGCTTTCTCATGTCAACTGCATTGCATGAATATACTGACACAGATCGGCGTGGACGACGTGGTGAAAGCATGGTACATGGATGACATCGCCGAGGAAGAGGACCGGAGGCTCCCCCATCACCGTCAGCCCGACGAGGCCGTCCCGCTTGCAAAACTACTTGGTACGACCCATTCATGCAAACGATTATATATATATTTTCATCCTTAATTACGTCAGCTTTTGCAGCTCCAATTATCCACAAAAAGGAAAATTTTGCAGTCCCAAAGGGAAGTCTCATTGTTTAATCGGCTGGCATGTGGTGATGTGAATGCAGACCTTGGAATCGTGGCTATGCGGCTGGATGCAGAGAACCATGAGCGGGACGAGAACCTCACGACAATGCGCCAAGATAGGGGCTACTTGCACATGGTCTGTCACTCACTCGGTCTTCGTTAATAACCAAGTCAACTTATAGGTCCTAGTAATGCTGCAGTATCTAAGGACGGCTTAAAAATTTGGTTCATGTGGGGAATGATTAGGAAGCAATACCACCTTGGTGTGCCGCTGTTTCCCCATGTAGACCGGACCCTGTTTAGGGCTGATCTAAGACTAGCCATAGTGGGAGTAACATAGGTAGTATCATGCATGCCACATTGGTAAAAAGATGACGTGTCACTGCAGTTAATGAGAAGAGAGATGATAGTGGTATCATAGGTAGATACCGTAACATAACGGATTTCAAGACAAGATGTGTGTGCAACCTAATAAATACACTAGTATATGATACTACAAATATGTTACTACCCACTATAGAACTAGTAACATAGACTAGTATCATATACATGATACTAGTGTATGATACTCCCCACTATGGCTAGTCTAAACTGACTTCACACTACGGGGTCCAGTTTTTTCAGATCTAGCTCAAAGAATACTATTCTGGTCCTTAATCTTGCATTCTTGCTAGATTATAGCTTAATATATTATTTGTGTATTCCGTAACTAATTAATGCAGTTTACAGTAGATATATAATTATTCGGTATGATAGTTGGTTATTAAAAACAAATTTAAAAGAAGTTCATTTGTGTTGAATTAAATTGACTGATTCTATATTTCTATGGCGTAGGTATTAAATCCTAGGTAAATTAGTCTCCTAATTAAAAGATGCTCCACATATTGGCCTCGGCCAAACATAAACATATATTCCTTCTTTTCCTAGACTTTTGCATTGAGAAATCATTTTTTCAGTATTGAAAGTGGTATGAGCATCAAACTTTGTTGTGTTTTTCTGCATCGTCAGATGGATAGATAGCTTATATGCAATTTATTTGTTTAGGACATAATGGAATTAACCCAGAGAAGATGCCAAACTATGAGGCGATGACCAAGAGGTTCTTTGAAGAGCACCTCCATGCTGATGAGGAAGTTCGATATTGCCTTCAGGGTAGCGGTATGTGCTAACTGCTAAACAGCAACGTTGCTTGAAACTACTTGTTTTAGAGCGTTCTTTTGGCTCTAGTATCGAGTACAAATCCCCTATGGTTTTAGCAATCGCCATTTGAATTTGGCATGCTTAACTAGTCCTTGGTCTCATGTAGGGTACTTCGACGTGAGGGACGAAGATGACCGGTGGGTCAGGCTATCAATGAGCAAAGGAGGGCTCATCGTCGTACCGGCCGGACTTTACCATCGTTTCACGTTGGACAGCAACAACTACATCAAGGTATGTGCGTGAAACCAACTTGCCAAGCCAAGCCAAAATTGCTTCGTTGCACTTTGAAAAAAGGGCAGACCAAATACATTCCCCGCAATAAGAGGACCACTTGTCTAGAACGGGGTGGTTGATGCGCTCGCCAAATTTAAACTTGCACAAATAGTCTATGGATAGGCGTTATTATCTCTCTCTCGAATCTCAAACAAATAGCACATTTGCACAAAGTAACCTTTTTTTTACCCTACCATGACCTGCGTCTTGAGGAAGTGAGGAACTGATGATATATAGGTTGGGCCTTGTGTCTTGTGTTGGTGCATTTCAGGCGATGCGTCTCTTTTCTGGCGGGCCGGACTGGACAGCCTATAACCGTCCCCACGACCATCTGCCGGCAAGGTAAACTTGAGTGTATTCGAGCCATTGTCATCAATCGGTTCCTAAAATATTATACTTGTCGTTTCAATGGATGTGTTTGTTATATACTCCAGGAAAAAGTATCTTGCCGCATTGCATTCGGGAAGAGGAACCCAGCAAGACAGATACAATTAACCCGGTGTTATTAGCATTCGATATGTCGATCAATCCGCTTCTGGGTTCCAGTTATTTTTTGTCTGCCTGAAGTACTAGTATGTAGCACGTAGTACTGGCGCCCCTAACAAGAAGCAAAGATTTGATGTCCTGGAGAAGCTTCTGCAGCTGATTAAGAACCTTCTTGCTGGCACCTACTCCCGTTGTACTGCTGCTCCGAGATGACTATGGTGCTTTTACGAATCGTTTATCCTGTGGCTATGACGTTTATGAACTATTCTTGTAAACTGGTATCCTATGTAACCTCGTTTGTAAGCAACTAAGACCTTCGATACAGAGTCTCATACAACGGGTCTCGCGTCCGACCCCTCCTCTCTGGTTACTGTTGGAGAGAGGCGAAAGGGAGGTCGTCTTTGTCCCTCGCTCCGCCGACGCCCGATCTGCGGGTCTCCTCCCTCTCCGGCCGCCGTTGCGGCGGTGGGAGGGTGGGGAGACCTCGGATCCGTGGCCTAGGCGTGTAGATAGTAGGGTAGAGTTCCTTGGCGGCGCCGGAGTGGTGGTGGCTGCGGCGGCGTGGTGGAATAAAGGTGCTGGGGGTCGATCCCCACCTCGGCGGTGCTCTGCGGGGCGGCGTCGACGACTTCCCGGCTTGGCGTCCTCCCGGATCGACGGATCTGGTGAGTTCTTGCTCTCCTCGGCCGGCAGTCGTGGCGGAGGTGATTGCTGTCCTCTGGAGTTTTGTACCTTGCTACCCTTCTTCGTCTGGGTGTGGGTCCTCCTGGCCACACCTTGGGGGTGCTGGGGTGCTGCGGCGGGGAGCTGGTGCTGTGTGCCGGCGTTCTCCTCCGCCTGTACAGGAGATGGTCTTCGGGATCTTCGGCTTCTTCGCTGGCGGCGATCTGGCGTCTCAGGCCGGCCATGGTGGCGTGGCTCTGAGCGGCTCGGATCTTCGTGGTGCTTCTTCTCCGTTTTGTTCCATCCTCCTCCGGCCGGCTGTGGGAGCGAGGGGAGATGGTGTGATCAAGGCGTGTTCTCGGCGGAGACTCCGGCAAGCTGTGCGTGCTCAGTGCAGGGATTGATGGAAGTGGGGTGGCTGCGGGTTGGAGGCAACTTGGCCGTGCTCGTTAAGCGTCTTCCGGTGCCGTCGCTTGCGGCGGACAGCTCCTGCGGCTTCTACATGTGTGGGGTTCCTCCTCCTCGGGGTGTGCGGCGACCTGGCGGTTCCTTCTCCGGCGGTGATCGGCGTTTGGAGCTCTTCATCAGGTTCAGCGGTGGTTCAGCTTCTGTTTTCAGTTGCTGTTGTGCTGAGTTTCTTCAGCTTGTTTCGTTTGCGTTTTCCTGGACTTCTGTTGTTTGTAATCTGTGATGAATTCGCAATGTAAGATCCTTTCAAAAAAACTAAGACCTTCGATCATCGGGGTACCACTCTCTCCAAAACTGTACACCCCCTACATATATCAACGGTGGAGATTAGAACATACCTCTTCATATTAGAGGGAATGATGGTCCAATTACTTATTAAAAACAATTTGTATTATGTACCATATTATACGTATGACCTATTCAGATAACATACAGATTTTACTTTTCTCGTATAGTACTCCCCATTCTCCCGTCAACACACAAGAACCGGAGGTGGAAGCCATCTTCTTCTTTAACATCGGCGAGGATGAGGGTTGAGCATATGAGCACGAGCTGAGGCGGGTCACGGCTGGTGTCGGCCCACAGGCGCCGGCCACACTAGTAGGAAAACAGCTATAGATGGAATCACTTTTTGCGGCGCACCAAATAACCATGCGCCACCGAATTTCTGTAGCGCATAATTTTTATGCGCCACGGAATTTAGAATTCTGTGGCGCACGGAAACCACATGCGCCACAGAAATGTGCCTTCCTGTGGCGCATATAGTATATGCGCAACAGAAAGGCACATTTCTGTGGTGCATGTTGGAGGTGCGCCACAAAAATATGTCTTTCTGTAGCGCATATAGCTGTATGCGCCACAGAAATATGTCTTTTTGTGGCGCATATAGCTGTATGCGCCACAGAAAGACACATTTCTGTGGCGCATGCAGAAATGTGTGCCACAGAAAGTTTCTGTGCCTACCCCCCTTTGGATCGACTTTTTCAGTTCTGTAGAAATAAAAGAAAATGATATAATCTTCAAAAAATAAAATCCTTTGAGATGTAGTTAGGTTTTAGGGTCTAGTTGGTATAGAAATTTTGAAATATGAATTTTGACTTTTTTTGCCAAAAAATAAAAAAAATTAAAACGGCCATAACTTTTGCATACGACGTTGAAAAAATGCGTTTAACATATCAAAAAAAACTAGAGAAAAAAAGAGGTCGATTTCACGGGTGTTACCCGGTGAACTTTTCTTAGATGCTCGAAATTCCAAAAGGAAAAACAGTTATTTAAAAAAGAAGACTGTTTTCTACAAAATAAAAAAAAATCGAGATTTTTTGAATTGTTGAATTTTTTGGGTTTTTTGAATTTTTTTGAAGTTTTTGAGATTTTTTTGAATTTTTTTAAACTTTTGAATTTCTTTTGAAACTTTTGAAGTTGTTGAAACTTTTGAAATTTAAAAAACACATACACACATAAACTACATACACACATATACGCATACAAGGTTTAAGAGGGTTGATATGATACTTATATCAATAAGAACTTGAGTAGCACAAGGGTGGCTGAGCTGAATAAAACTTAGAGGTTAAACGTGCTTGGGTTGGAGCAATTTGAGGGAAGTCATCATCTGAGATAGGTTAAAAAATCAAAAAAATTCAAATAATTAGGTTTTCCAAATTATTTCATTTTTTCCTGAATTTTTCATTTAAAAAAAAAATTTGTGGCGCATATCTTCTTGGTGCGCCACAGAAATGTGAGAATTCTGTGACGCATGCAGATATGCGCCACAGAATTAAAATTTAGTGGCGTGATATCTGTGGCGTACCCGCCATGCGCCACAGAAAGGCAAAATGGGTGCGCCACAGATAGCCCTTTTCCTACTAGTGCCATCTCAAAACGCGCCGGGCACAAGTCCTAGTTGTGGAACCTGCAAGTCGTTTTTGTGATCGCTCGGCGGCAGGGGTGTAAGGTCGTAGTCGGACGAGCACCTCATAGTCCCAGAGCCGCATGGCTATGTCAGCATCCGCTTCCGAATAAGGGGATACATTGCAACTAGCATTAAGGTAACCACGCATTCAACTTTTCTTGAAGTACCAATGCCGTTAATCCCACCATCCATTAGAGCAGCTCGAGATTCGTCATTGACCCAAAAATCCTTTTTAAGTTTTGGAGAGGGGTACACCAAAGTCCTGCCCGTTTGTTCAGGGCTTTATTAATTTAAAATTGGGCAATATGCCTTATCTCTATAAAAAAAAATGTAGTATGTACACAAGTCTCGGGTGATGTGGTCATGTAGATACATGAAAATCATTCAGATGCAGCCTCAAGTATACCTTATATGTAAAATTATTGTACAGTTATGTGTGCGTCAGATTACACTGGTGTATGAAGGGAGAAGAGTTTTTTTCAGTTCTACTAAATTTCATTTGTTCCTTACCGCGTGTTCTAGATAAATCTTAATTAAGTCTTTTAAAGACATGCAAAAAAAGGCTGCCCGTGATGTCACAGAGGCCTAGTATAGAATATTGCAGAATTCCAAACATAAGAATAGTAGATATTTGTTTCCTGTAGTTACAGAACCAACAAGTTGTGTGGGGGAGAAGATGGTGCACATTTGATCCTGATTTGAGGTTGTAAATGTTGGAAATGGAAGAAATGAGATTCTCATCAGTATGTGCTTGCATCAGAGGAAGCGAAGAGCTCCAATTTGAGGCTGCGTGTTCCTTCTCTGTGTTGGTGGAATCGCCGAGATGCAGGTGAGGGGAAGCACGGTCGATTGATGAAGTGACTTACGAGGTGCGAGATGGGAGCATGAATCAAAACTATGCTTCTTCCTCGAGCAAAAAGTGTCCACGCAATAGGAGCATACTGAAACTGAATGTAGATCGATGGTGCTTTCTTCTTCCAGGAAAAGAAGCATGGCGCCATATTGCGTATGTGGTGGATGCCGTGCAGGCAGAGCTGGAAGCTTCTGTGACAAGGATGACCTAACACCGGAGAGTTTTATTATCTGAAAAAACCTATGCTGCATCGAACCTCCATTGGTCTGTCTTCCTATATCCTGATACCTTCCATCCCCAATATTGGTTATCTACTTTGAATCAAATAGCAGATAGTTCTCACTCATAGCAAGCATAGAGCAAAACTGGGCAGGTTTCTGCTTTGAAATCAAATGGCAGACAGTCATCGCTCATAGCAAGCCGAGAAATCAACATGGATGGCATGGAGAATTGGGTTCTAAGCGTATGAAGTAAGAGGACAAGAAAGGAAGGGTCGGTGTATATAAAGTCGAAGATATCTAATATGCTAGACTGGTCCACCAGACAACCTTTTCATTTACTTTTGGAAGGTGCCAACAAACAGTGTGATCCAACACAAGGGAAATGCGTTGTCATCATAAATTTTACAAATATCCACTACAAGTGAATCTTGGAAATTAAAGATCACAAAGTTGGTTGCAAGGTAATCTGCAATGGGGTGGTTGATGCCCCCGCCAAATTTAAATTTGCACAAATAGAGTACGGATAGAAGTTATTATCTCTCTTGAGTCTTGGAAAAATAGCACAAAGTAAGTAATGTTTTGACCCTACTATGATCTACATCTTGAGGAACTGATAATGTATAGGTTGGGACTTGGGTCTTATGTTGGTGCATTTCAGGCGATGCGTCTCTTTTCCGGCAGGCCACACTTGACAGCCTATAGCCGTCCCCACGACCATCTGCGGGCAAGGTAACTTGAGTTTATTCGAGTCATTTGCCATCAATCAGTCCCTAAAATATTATACCTGTCGTTTCAATGGATGAGTTTGCCATATACTCCAAGAAAAAGTATCTGACCGCATTGCATTCCGGAAGAGGAACCCAGCAAGACAAAAACAATTAACCTGGTGTTGTAGCATTCGATCTCTCTATCAATCCACTTCTTGTTTCCAATTATTTTTGTCTGTCGTAGTACGTAGAAGTAGAGATTTGACCATGCTAGTGGAGCTTCTGCAGCTCTGATCAAGAACCTTCTTGATGCCACCTACACCCGCTATAATGCTGCTCTGAGATGACCGTGGTGCTTCTACGAATCGTTTATCCTGTTTTTTACGCTTGTGGCTACGATGTTTATGAACTACTGTTTTAAACTTATCTATAAACTGGATCCCCTGTAACCTCGTTTCTAAGCAACTAAGACCTTGTTCATGCAGGATTTTACTAATTTAAAGCCAGGCAATATGCCTTTTCTCCATAGAAAAATGTAGTATGTACACCGTTGATCTTATGATGTGGACACATGAAATTCGTTGAGATGCAACCTCAAGTATAGCTTATATATGCAAACGGAGCTTGGCTCTGATGGTTGGGTTCCCTGTGGTGGAACCAGCCCACCCAGGTTCAAGTCCTAGACTTGGCATGGGCGTTTGCATTTACCTGGATTTATTCCAGGATTATCCGGCGCTATTCTTTCAGTGGTAGGTGACGTGCCCGTCAACAGCGAGGCGCCTGTGGTGACTTCGTCAACCTCAAGATCTGCCGGCTCAGTCCTTCAGAGGTGCTCATAGGGGTAGGGTGTGCGTGCGTGCGTTCATAGGGGTGAGTGTATGTGCGTATTTGTGAGCGTCTGTGTTGTACTGTGTTCTCAAAAAAAAAAGTATAGCTTATATATATAGTAATATATTTTTTTTTCTGAAATGGAGGATAACCCCATACTCTGCATAGACGAAACGATGCACACAGCTTTTGATTTATATTAATAAAAAGGAAAACATGAAACCACCAAAGTTGAACAAGGAAATACATCAATCGACCGGAAGCCTAGCCACCGTCCAGGCGATAACTCGCTACACCTACAAGCATGATGATGAAGGGGGTGTACCAATCAGAGCCAAGTGCCCTAACAATCATGGTATTGGTTTACACCAAAATGAGCCGATTTAATAACTACTCCCTCTCTTTCAAATTATAAGCCATTTTACCTTTTTTTTTTAAATCACAAGTATATAACACGTTTCAGTGTGTATATTTACTCATTTCAGTCTTTTTTTTTCGAAAGACTCATTTCAGTCCATATATAGTTCACATTAAAATATCTAAAATATTTCATAATTAGGAATGGAGAGAGTACTAGTTAATTAGTCAGTAATTAAACACTAGCTTGACCCACCACCATGGGTCCATGGGGCGTCTCGGCTGGACTTTCCGGGCCTCTCCGGTGGTGGCGCGCCGGCCAAGTTCGGCGACAAAGTGAACCGAGAAGATGATGCTTCCAGCGAAGCTGACAAGCTTGTCGTGCCTGCCCCTACTGAGTACCAGATCTATGCGTCCGGCGGCTGTACGCGCTGGGCCGCCGTGCAGAGCTGGCTTCCAAGCAGCTCGATGGATTTAGTCTTCGTAGGTGTACGAAGATGGCTAGATCGTCCTTCGAGAAAAAAGGCTAGCTAACTCTACAGGCCATCCTCGACGAACCAGAGTGGAAGCACGCGAACAGCACGTCGAGGACGGTCACCTCGTTCAGCCTCACGCCAGCCCGCCGCATGTCCGGTCGCGGCCATGTAGGATGATGCACCAACTTGCCGGCGACGAGCGTGCCGAGCCGTGCGCACGCCGAAAGGACGGCGACGAGCGTCGCATTGTGTGGAGGCTAATGCTGGTGCTGCCGCCGCCCACGCATCTCCAAGAAAAGCGACAGCATCTCCGGAGGCTCGCCAGCGTTCGTTCACGGAGATCACCGTGTTCCAGGTCAAACAGTTCTTCGTCAATAGTGCGGGAGCATTGGAGCACGGCCGCCGTGTCTCGACACTAGGTGTGCATGTCGATCTCCACGACGAGGGCACTCCATTGCGCTTCCCTTATGAGCATGAGGTCCCTGCACCGCTGCAGGCTGCAAACACGACTTAAGTCTCTGCCCCTCTCTCCTGTGGGACTGTTTTCCTGTATCCTGACACCTTCCATTCCCAATATTGGTTATCTCGTTTGAAGTCAAATAGCATACAGTTCTCACCCTCAACAAGGACTGGAGAATGGGGTACTAGCGTGTGGATGCTATTAAGCATATATCAAGTGAGAGGGGAAGAAGGGAAAGTCAGTGTATATAGAGTCGAAGATGGCTAATATGCTAGAGTTGTACTACGGACAACATTTCCATTGATTTCTGGAAGGTGCTAACAACCAGTGTGATCAAAGGCAGGGAAATGCACTGTCATCATAAATGTACAAAGACCCACTACGGGGGGATCTTGGAATTGAAGATCACAATTTTAGTTGCAAATGAACACATACAATTTACATACCACTCATTCCAAATGCTTTAGAATCTGACAAGTCATGTTTTTGGAAAAAATGAACAGGGCAAATAATCTATTACATCAATTTTACCAACATAGACATAAACAAAAGAGCTGAGGGCCCTTTTACTTTGTAGCCTGGGCAATAATCTTTTACTTTGTAGCCTGGGCCGGCATGCACCATAAGCCACATATTTTACTTTGTAGCCTGGGCAATTATGTTACTAAATGCAGCTAGACTCCTCTTTGTCTGTCTCTATCAACGAACGAATCCTGCACAAGTTGGGAGCAAATTGTTATGTGAAAGCGCTATGGGGTTGTGAGAAAGCTCAACCTTGATATTAGCTAAGGAAGTCACTTGTACTTGCTAAATGACTTGAAACTTAAGGAATTTCTTAACATGCCAGTAAACAATTGTCGTGTTTGGGAGTTCCGTCAAAGTAGTCGTCCTTCTTAAAATGCCGTTAAACGATTGTCGTCGTTCAGACCATTTATGTCAGTTGACCATTAGTTGACCGTTAATGTGTAAACACTATTATGCCCTTGTCAAATTGTTTTTGAGAAAACAACAACATCGGCTAGTTACACAATTTTGAAAATGTTTTGCCATTGTTTTTTTATATTTTTTAGCATATTACGAACACATAATATAATAATCATTATTTTTTAACGCGGAAAGACAAAAGCATAGGATAATGTAGTCTTACCCAGAAACATTTCAAACAATCATATCAATGAATCGTAAGTATTGGTTTACACCACAATGAGACGATTGAAGAACTACTCCCTATGTTTCAAATTATAAGATGTTTATCTTTTTTCTGAATGACAGGTATCTAGACGGTCTCACTTTTTTATTCACTGATTCCAGTCAGTATGTAGTCTGCATTAAAATGAACAAAACATTTTCTATTTAGGAACTGAGGGAGTACTAATTAATTAGACAGTTCATTCAAAATTTGAAAAACTAATTAACACTTTGGGCCCACCATGAGTACCGGGGGACATCTCGGTTGGACTATGGGGTCTCTCCGTCGGCCGGCTAAGTTCGGTGACAAACTGAACCCAGATGATGACGCTTCCAACGTAGCTGACAAGCTCGCCGTGCCTGCCCCTGCGGAGTACCAGATCGATGCGGCCGGCGACTGTACACGCTGGGCTGCCATCCTCTTTGAACCAGGGTGGGAGCACCCGAACAGCACGTCGAGGACGGTCACCTTGTTCAGCCTCACTCCAGCCCGCCGCATTTCCGGTCGCGGCCAGGTGGGATAATGCTCCAACTTGCCGGCGACGAGTGTGCCGAGCCGCGTGCACACCCAAAGGATGGCGACGAGCGCCGCATTGTCTGGAAGCGAGCCCTGGTGCTGCCGCCGCCCACGCATCTCCTGGAAAAGAGCCAGCGCCTCCCTCACCAGCGTTCGTGTATGGGGATCATCGTGTTCCAGGTCAAACAGTTCTTCGCCAATGGTCTGGACGCAGGCTGTGAACGCAACAGAAGTCCCTACTTGCCTCTCCTCTGGGTCTTATTTCCTGTATCCTGATACCTTTCATCCTCAGATATTGGTTATCTATGTTAAATGAAATAGCTGAATTCTGATTCATGGCAAGCCTAGGGCAAAACTGGTTAGTTTGAAATCAAATAAGCTGACCGTCCTTGCTCATAGAAAGCCTAGGGATTAACAAGGAAGACACACCTAGCTGGACTCTGGACAATTGGGTTCTAGCGTGTGGACACAATCAAGCATATATCAAGTACGAGGGGAAGAAGGGAAGATCGGTGTATATAAAGTCGAATACAACTAATATGCTAGAGTTGCAGTACGGACAACCTTTTCAATTATTTCTGGAAGGTGCCAACAACCAGTGTGATAAAGGCAGGGAAATGCACTGTCATCGTAAATGTACAAAGATCCATCCGTGGTGGATCTAGGAATTGAAGATCACAAATTTAGTTGCAAAGGAACACATACAATTTCCATATCTCACTCATTCCAAATGCAAAAGAATCTGGCAAGTCCTGTTTTTTGGAAAAAATAGACAGAGCAAATAATCCATTACATCAGTTTACCAACATAGACATAAACAAAAGAGCGGAGGGGCATGCACCATAAGCGGATAAGCCATATATTTTACTTTGTAGCCTGGGTAATGATGTTACTAAATGCAGCTAGACTGCTCTTTGTCTCTCTATCAACGAACAAATCCTGCACAAGTATGGAGCAAATTGTTGAAAGCCATGGGGTTATGAGAAAACTCAACCTTGATAGATTAGCTAAGGAAGCACTGGTACTTGCTAAATGATTTGAAACTTAATTAAGGAATTTCTTAACATGCCACTAAACAACTTGTCATGTTTGAGAGTTTCGTCAAAGTAGCTGTCCTTCTGAAAAAGCCGTTAAACGATTGTCGTCATTCTGAGAATACCATTTATGTCAGTTGACCACTAGTTGACTGCTAAATCTCTTTTGTAAACACTATTATGCCCTTGTCAATTTTTTTAGTAAACAACAACATCGGCTAGCTACAAATTTTGACATTGTTTTGCCATAGTTTTTTGCTAATATTTTTCTAGCATATTATGAACACATAATATAATAATAATTCTTTTTTGGAACACGAAAGACAAAAGCATAGTAATATGTACTCTTACCCAGAAACTTTTCAAACAATCATATCAATGAATCGCAAGTATTGGTTTACACCACAATGAGCCGATTTAAGAACTACACCCTATGTTTCAAATTTTATAAGATGTTTAGTTTTTTTTTTCTGAATGACAGGTATATATATGGTTTCACTGTGTATATTCACTCGTTCCAGTCAGTATACAGTCTGCATTAAAATTTAGTACAAAACATTTTCTATATAAAAACGGAGGGAGAATTAGTTAATTAGATAGTTCATTCAAAACACAACAACTAATTAAACACTTGGTCCCACCATGAGTACCAGGGGCGTCTCAGCTAGACTCTGGGGCCTCTCCGGTGGCGGCGCACCGGCCAAGTTCGGCGAGAAACTAAACCCAGACGATGACACTTCCAACGAAGTTGACAAGCTTGCCGTGCCTCCCCTACGGAGTACCAGAACGATGCGGCCGGCGGCTGTACACCCTGGCTGTCGTGCAGAGGTGGCTTCCAAGCAGCTCGATGGATTTAGTCTCCCTTGGTGTACAAAGATGGCCAGATCGTCCTTCGAGGAAAAAACTAGCTAACTCTACAGGCCATCCTGGTCGAACCAGAGTGGGAGCACCGGAACAGCACGTCCACGACGGTCACCTCGTTCGGCCTCGCATCGGCCCGCCGCATTTCCGGTCGCGGCCAAGCCGGATGATGCAGCAACTTGCTGGCGACGACCGACGAGCGTGCCGAGCCGCCCGCACGCCCAAAGGACGACGACGGGCGTCGCATTGTGTGGAGGCGAACCCAGGTGCTGCCGCCGCCCAAGCGTCTCCAAGAAAAGATACAACACCTCCCGAGGCTAGCCAGCGTTTCGTGCACGGAGATCATCGTGGTCCACGTCAAACATTTCATCGCCAATGGTCCGGAAGCACTGGAGCACGGGGCCGCCGCGTCTCGGCACTAGGCGTACATGTCGACGTCCACGACGACGGTGCTCCGTTGCTCCTCCCCTGCGAGCATGAGGTCAGGGCACTGCTGCAGGCTGCGAACGCGACAGAGAGGTCTCTACCAGTCTCTCCTGTGGTACTGTTTTCATGTATCCTGATACCTTCCATCCCCAAATATTGGTTGTCTAGGTTGAAATCAAACAGAAAGCAGTTCTCACTCATACCAAGCCTAGGCAGCCCTCGCTCATAACAAGCCTAGGGATCAACAAGAATTGGGTTCCAGCTTGTGGATACTATCAACATATCCAGTAACAGGGGAAGAAGGGAAGGTCAGTGTTTATAAAGTGAAAGACAGCTAATATCAATATGCTAGAGTTGTACTACGTACAGCCTATTCATTGATTTCTGAAAGGTGCCAACGACCAGCGTGATAAAACACTAGGAAATGCAATGTCGTCATTAATTAACAAATATCCACTACGGATGATCTTGAAATTGAAGATCACAGATTTAGTTGCAAGGAACACGTATAATTTAGATACCACTCATTCCAAATGCTTTAGAATCCGGATAAGTCATGTTTGTTTGGAAATAACGAACATATAGCAAATAATCTATTGCATCAAATTTACCAACATAGACATAAACAAAAGAGAGGAGGGGCAGGGGCCATAAGGCGCAGATATTACGTTGTAGCCTGGGCAATGATGTTACTTATGGAGCTAGCCTCCTCTTTGGCTGTCTCTACCAACGAATCCTACACACGTTGGGAAGAAAATTGTTATGACAAAGTTATGGGCTATGATCCTACGTTTTATCCCTGTTTCGATCTTTATGCGAAAGCCCCACCTTGCTATATTGGCCAAGGAAGCCAATTCTTAAAAAGCCACTAAACAATTGGCGTGATCTCTGATAGTGCGATCAAAGTAGTCGTCCTTCTGAAAATTTCATTAAACGATTGTCGTCATTCCGAGTAAACCATTTCTGTGAATGTTGACCACTAGTTTATTGTTAAGTTTCTTGTGTAAAGACTATTATGACATTTGTCGTATTTTGATATTTTAGACTAAACAACAACATCGTCTAGCTAAAAAAATTGACAATGTTTTGCCATAGTTTTTTCTTATTTTCTAGTATATTCTGAACACATAATACAACAATCATTCTTTTTTACGCGGAAAGCCAAAAAAAAATGTTTAGTCTTACCAAGAAACTTTTCAAGCAATCATATCAGTGAATTGTAAGTACTAGTTTACACCACAATGAGCCGATTGAAGAACTACTCCCTTAGTTCCCAACTATAAGAGGTTTTAGTTTTTTTTTCGAATCACATATATATAGACATGTTTCCATGTATACATTCACTCATTTCAGTCCGTTTTTAGTCCATACTGCAAATACAAAATATTTTTTAATTAGAAACTGAGGGAGTACTAATTAAACACTTGGGCCCACCATGAGTACAAGGGGCGTATCGACTGGACTCTGGGTTCTCGCCGGCGGCGGCGCGCCGGCCAAGTTCAGCGACAAACTGAACACAGATGATGACACTTCCAACGAAGCTGACAATCTTGCCGTGCCTAAACCTGCGGAGTACTAGATCGATGCGGCCGGCGGCTGAACACGCTGGGCTGGCATCCTCTTCGAACCAGGGTGGGCGCACCCGAACAGCACGTCGAGGACGGTCACTTTGTTCAGCCTCACGCCAGCCCGCCGCATGTCCGGTCGCGGCCAGGTGGGATAATGCACCAACTTGCCGGCGACAAGTGTGCTGAGCCGCGCGCACACCAAAGGACGGCGACGAGCGTCGCATTGTACGGAAGAGAGCCTGGTGCTGCCGCCGCCCACGCATCTCCCGGAAAAGAGCCAGCGCCTCCCGACGCTCACCAGCGTTCGTGTATGGAGTTCATCGTGTTCCCGGTCAAACAGTTCTTCGCCAATGGTCCGGACGCAATGGAGCACGGCCGCCGCGTGTCGGCAGTAGGTGTACATGTCGACGTCCACGACGACGGTGCTCCATTGCTCCTCCCTTGCGAGCATGAGGTCCCGGTACCGCTGCAGGCTGCGAGCCTGACAGAAGTCTCTACCAGTCTCTCCTGTGGTACTGTTTTCATGTATCCTGATACCTTCCATCCCCAAATATCGGTTGTCTAGGTTGAAATGAAATAGCTGACCATTCTCACTCATGGGGCAAAATTGGTTATTAGTTTGAAATCAAATAAGCAGACCCTCCTTGCTCGTAGCAAGCCTAGAGATCAACAAGGATGAAAGCCTAGCTGGACTCTGGAGAATTGGGTTCTAGCGTGTGGATACTATCAAGCATATATCAAGTAAGAGGGATAGAAGGAAAGGTCAGTGTATATAAATTCGAAGACAGCTTATATGCTAGAGTTGTACTATGGACAACCTTTTCATTTATTTCTGGAAGGTGCCAACAACCGGTGGGAAGTTATCAAAGACGAGGAAATGCACTGCCATCATGAATTTACAAATACATTTTTAAAGTCAAGCAAAAAACACCCGGGCTGAGAAATTCTTCACGATAGGTTATCTTAGAATTGATGAATATTCCAAAGTTATAAAGGAACACATACAATGTAGTTACATACCACCATTTCAGATGCTTTAGAATTCAGCAAGTCAGATTTCTTTGGAATCATGAACAGATCAAATAAGCTATTACATCAAAATTTACAAAAATAAACATAGACAAAGGAGTCGAAGGTCAGGGACCATAAGGCGCAGATTTTACTTTGTAGCCTGGGCAATGATGTTACTTATGGAGCCAGCCTCCTCTTTAGCTGTCTCTACCAATGAATCCTGCACAAGTTGCGAAGCAATTTGTTACGAGAAAAGTATCGAGTTCTGAAGCAGTGCAGCACATGTTATCCATTTCTTTTTCTTGTCCACATGTTTGTACATAAGCTCTACTAAAAACACAAAGTATTTCAGGTGGTAACAAATTAATTTTCACATGACGATTGTGCTGATCCAGATATTTAAGGACAAAATGGCCTCTGATGAAACATAGGAGAATAATCTACGGTAGATTGCAGACAGAACTGATCAGACAGATTCTAATGCCAAAGTCTTACGCTCTTAATTAATCATGGAAACATAGAGTTTATGTTAGCCGGTGGCGACGGTACCTGTGCAGCAATTAGTCTTGCGACGTTCTTCTTGCTAGATTCTTGAAGCTCACCAGCAATGAGAATCTCATCAAGTACGTAGTAGGCCTGCATATTTGACCATTAACACTGATGAACATGAGTATGATATGGCATAACACATTGCCTATAACTCCAGCAGTCCTGGATCTTCAGTGTCAACATTTCGACATATGTGAAAGAGATTACCTTGTGGAAATTGAATATCAAATCCAGCTCACATACCTACAGAAATCACGAAAACACTCAAACAACAGTACATTAATTCATCAAACAAATAAGACATAATCCATGAAACAAATAAGACTTACACTGCCGAAATAGCGGTCGAGTATCTCGACAAAATGATGGATAATTTCAAGGACCTCGAGCTCATTGTCATCAGCATCAATGCACATGCAGAAATAGAGGCTGGCATACCTGGACATTATAGTTTTAAGCAGATAAGAGATAAGCTAACAAGCAAATCTTGCGAGACAATAAAAAGTAGTAAAGAAAACAATATAAACTCATGATATTCTATTTCTAGAACATACCTTCTGTACACAACCTTGTAACCTTTCCACTCGACAAAGTTGCAGAGTTTTGGTCCTCGAGGAAGAATGAGCCCACTAAGCTCACGAATGACCTTTTCCAATGAGCAGAATACATAAAGATAAGATAGTCATTACAGTACTCCTAGCCGACGAAAAATGCGTAGTTAGCAATGGCAGCCTAGGTGGACTAAATGTATAAGCTTTTTTGCTGCATGAGCACCTACATACTTAGGAATGTTTCGTTTCATAGAGCGCAAATACACTGAATGGCACCCGGCCGGCAGAAGAAAAAAACTAAAACATGCATTCAAGCATCAGACAGCTAGAATCATGTGTCATCCATCATAGACTGGGCAGCAACAAAAGTGTTAGCTTAAGACGGAGCCTGGAACAAATCATACAGACAGTACAAAAGCTGCAAATTTATCATTACAAGAAGCATCCATCACGGTACACCAATATTAATAAGCGTATACTAGCGCAAACAAAGCTTAGTAGCAAGCCCTGCTTTGACATATGGATGGCATCAACT
Source organism: Poa pratensis (assembly GCA_947311845.1). NCBI lineage: Eukaryota > Viridiplantae > Streptophyta > Magnoliopsida > Poales > Poaceae > Poa > Poa pratensis. Next base: position 31,280,682 of record CAMZMU010000099.1, read on the forward strand.
ACCCTTGCAAATTATCTGACTACCACAAAGATAAACAAACAATGCAGAGAGCACAGAAACAGCAAAAGGGGAATACGAGCCGTACTACAGAAATCAGTATGGGACGCTGACCTTAGTCCTCTCCTTCTGAGTGTAAGGCGAGTACCACTTGGTGAGCCTCACCTTGCCCTGGCGACTGATCAGGAGCACGAAATTGATCTGTGAAGATACAGAGTAAACATGAGATTCAGCACTGGAAGGAAACTAGCCTATGTTGCACGGAATGCACATTAGTTATTTTAAAACAAATGGCAACACAGGGCGCTGATATATACATATAATCCATAATTTCAGATGCTATTCAATAGTATTAAGTTTTAGAACTGCACTTCATCTTGACAAACTATCGGAAAGCCACCTTCTTTAGGAGAAATTTGACGACACTAAACCTCTATCGCATCACTCTTTCAGGAAACCACGCAGCTGAAGATCTCCAACAGACTAAAGTATTCCAATACAGAAAGCTGAGCACTCATGTAACTTTCACAACCCAAACAATTCAACTCAAATAGTATTCCTCTGACTACCGATTCCATCTCTCTGATCCATCTCACCGCAAGAATTAATCTACCGATTCCCTTGAAACGCTCCATGGTCACGGTAAATCCAACGATCCAGCCACAGCCGGATCCAAACAGCACGAAGACCAACGAATCACGCGGATCCACGGAAATGACTGAACCTGTTTCCCCTCAACCCATGCTCAAAGAACAGGACTGAGTCGGAATCGATAACACGAATGGACCATGCGTCCATGCGGGAGCGGAGAAGATCCAGATCAGGTCCTAACCGACCCCAGCCGATCTGCCTAGACAAGGAGGATGCCCTCTCTAAATCTAGGTGAAGAAGGTTAGATCCGCTTACCATTTCGGCCTCCGGGGAGCTCGTCGGCGGCGATGCTGGGATTGGGAGCGGCAGGAGAGTTGGGGCTCGGTGTGGTGTCCTTAACTGAAGAATAGGAACACCTGACCAACACGTTCAGGTAAGCAGCTCACCACTTCAGGAAGTACAGTTAAGTTGGCAATTTCGGAGAAAGGGAACTAGATTGCGATGGTTCTAAGTGATTTATTGACTTGCTTTTCGTTACTCTGTGCTGTCTAGCACATAAGTATCAGCTTGTCGAAGATTGAAAATTGTATGGCCATGAGCGATTGCAGGCTTTTGCGTCCTTCTTCAGGGTCATTTTCGTCGGTTTAATGCCACACTCTTGGTTCAGTTTTCCATTTTTTGTCTTGTCATCGCAAAAAAAAAAAAAGTTCAAGGAAGCTCCTCATACATCACCTAGTAAAATACTTGTCTAAACATGATGAAACAATAATTAGTTGACACTTTGATGAATACCATGATCAAATAAAACATGTAAGGGGCAGATGGAATGCCGATTACCTAATGTTGAATTGAGGCCAGCTGGAACTACTTGGCCAGGAGCCCAGGAGACATGGCAACATGATAAAACATCGGTGCAGTAACACTGTAACAGGAGGATTGGTGCAATAGTTCCAACACTAATTCAAAATATCACCCTTTGCTGAATCTTTACATTAGTTTCAGCACTAATCTCGTCTGAATACACAAAAACTCAAATAGTAGTACAATAAATTCGCCTCTCCTACCTTTCCACCTAGTGGCTTGTAGCTGCCAAGGAAGAGGGTAAGCGTGTCACTGAGATACCATTGACTTGCTTTAGTGAGTCTATGCCATCACTATCAGCCCATCAATGTGAGTAGGGGTTTCATGGTTCTGAGCCACAAATAAAATGCAGAAGGGAACAATTTCATCTTGGACCCGTCTTCCTCAGTGGGCCATCAACGACTCAATAGAACAAGTGCTCTTCCTTAGTTATTGTTTTGCCGTCTGCCATTACAAGAACACTCATACACCTCCTACTTCTACACCTTCCTTTGATAACTTGCTTGCTCACCTTATCTCCAACCATGGCCTTGGCTTTCGCTGGTAAAACTGTGGCTGTCTCAACTATCTCTGCGATTGTCCGCAAGTCTTTTGAGTACCTGGAGAAGTATACAAAAGCAGAGGGGATGAAATCGGTGCAGGAGAAGCTAGAGAGGACTCTCCCACAGGTGCAAGTAGTCTTTGATGCCATTGATATGGAGCGGATGAGGGACCAAAGCGGGGCGCTTGATGCATGGCTTTGGCAGCTCAGGGATGCTGTCGAGGAGGCTGAGGATGTTCTTGATGAAGTGGAGTACTACAAGCTTGAAAGAAAGGTGAAAACTCGAGGTAATAAGGTGAGCAGTTCTCTGTACAAGTGTAAGTGGATGTTTATCCAACAGTTCAATACTATGCTTAAGGTTGGCACTTTTAAGAAAATGGTAGATGCCATGAAGAAACTTGATGAGGTTGCTGCTGCTGTGGAGCGTTTCGTACTACTCGTGGATCGTTTTGATCCATCGAGTTTGAGGCACAGATGTCATCAGGAAATTGGTAATCCTCGTGAGACTAGTTCCTTCTTGGTTGATGAAACAATAATTGGCCGAGACACTGAGAGGAATCAGGTGGTTGAATGGTTGGTCAAGCAAGGAAGTGACGATATTCAAAATCGTGATGGTTGCAATATCGCCACTTACTCTATAGTGGGCATAGGAGGCATGGGCAAGACGACACTAGCACAAGCAGTCTACAATGACCAAAGAGTGAAGCAATGCTTTGATCATACTATGTGGATATGTGTCTCCAATAATTTTGATGTTCATAGTCTGACAGGAAAGATTGCACAAGAAACGACTGGACGAGGTACCGATATCACTTGTCTAAATACACTTCAAGAGATCATCAGGGGGAAGCTGAGTTCAAAGAAATTTCTGCTTGTATTTGATGATGTATGGAATGATGAGAGAAGAACTGACTTGGAGAAGTTAGTTGCCCCTCTGAAATTTGGCCAAAAGGGAAGCAGGATCCTATTGACAACTCGAATGCAATCAGTTGTAGACATTGTTGAAAGAGTAGTAGGAGGAAGAACCAAGTCTTTGAGATTGGGTGGTCTACATGATAATGATCTGTTGGCACTTCTGAACAAACATGCATTTTTTGGAGTAAATCCTGATGATTATGTGAATTTGCAAGATATTGGAAAGAAAATCATTAAGAAGTTGAGTGGAAGCCCATTAGCTGCAAAGGTATTGGGTGGTCTGTTGAATAACTCTATGGATAATATATACTGGAACAGTATGTTAAGAGAAAATATCTCTACTATCGAGCATGGTAACGATGGTATCATGAAGGTTCTAAGATTAAGTTATCATCATCTTTCCCCACATTTACAGGCTTGCTTCAGATACTGCAGCATGTTCGGAGAGGATTATATGTTCACGAAAGATGAACTAATTATTTTATGGATGGGCTCAGGATTAATACAGCTCTCTGTAGATGAAAATCAGATGCCAGAGGATGTGGGAGAGTATTACTTGGGCATACTGACAAGGAAGTCTTTCTTTGAACTGCGGTCAGCAGAGTCCAGATGTATGCGTAACCGTGGTGAGGTTTCTCGCGAATACTATGTGATACATGATTTATTGCATGAGCTAGGGCGCACCGTTTCCAAAAGAGAATGTATCAGAATTTCCAGGAATAATTATGGTAGTATTCCAAGAACAGTTCGCCATGCAATAATTGGAGTGGAAAATCATAGACCGTTCACAGATTTCTCTGCACTAAAGAAACTGCGGACCTTGGTTATATCATTTGATGAAACAATAAAGAAGAAGGATCAGTGGGTTATACTGGAAAAAGTGCTAAATGTAGCAACAAAATTACGGGTTTTGCAAGTAGACAGATCCTCGCTTGTCAAGCTCCCTGATGCATTGGGTAATTTGACGCATCTTCGTTATTTGTATCATCGGGGACCGCAAAAGGAAGTGGCAAAATATTCATTCTGGTGTCCTTGCTCTATATATAAGTTATATCATCTCCAAATGATAGAGTTGAATAGATGTTTATTAGTATCCTGGAGACTGGGAAATTTGGTTAGTCTGAGATATCCGTACTTTTCTGGTCAAATAATTGGAATTCCAACTTCTATTGGACAGTTGACTTCTCTTCAACATTTGAATTTTGATGTCACACCTCGCTATCGTTTTCTGGCACGTGAGCTTGAGCATTTAAAAGGTCTTCGTCTTTTATATGCCCGCGGGCTTGAAAATATCAATGCACGAGAAGCTACTTTGGCTAAGCTGAGTGAAAAGGAAAATCTCATTATGTTGTCACTCACTTGGCAGAGTGGCCAACTTGACGCAGATACAGAGGAACAAGTACTCAATAGCCTTCAACCTCACATGAATCTTGCCAAGCTGAAGATTGAAGGATACAATGGCATCAGATCTCCGTGTTGGATGGAAAATCCCATGCTCACCAACTTGACATATATTTCACTGTCATATTGTAACAACTGGCAACACCTTCCACCTCTAGGCAGACTACCTGCACTCAAGTATCTCTACTTACAAGATATGAAGGCAGTAAAAAGTATAGAAGATTCCTTTTATGGCTGTGAGGGTACTTTCGCATTTCCATCTCTTACGTTGCTCTCAATTGAAAGTCTTCCATCGCTAGAGGAGTGGGTTGAAGCGGAGGATATAATTATGTTTCCACGGCTCGAGGAACTATTCATTAGACATTGCAGGGTATTGAGAAATATTCCATCACTGCCATTGAATCTTGCTTATCTTGAAATAAGTGATGTTGGTTTGTCTACTCTTCCTGCAACTTATCATTCTAGTGAAACAGCAGTACCCCAAAAGCCACTGTGTTCTAGGCTGAAGATCCATAATTGTTCAAACCTAGTCACACTGGGCCAAGAGTACCGCTTCTCTTGTCTGGAGGAATTAGACATTCAGTATTGTGACAATCTGTTGTATCTGCCAATGGATCGATTGCAGACACTCCCATTTCTTAAAAGTTTGACGGTGGTGGGTTGCCCAAAGCTGCTGGCGCCGCAGGAAGATATCAGTCTGTCATCGTCTATCAGAGAGCTTTATATTTTTGGTCCATGTGGTTTTTACAGTACTTGTCTACTCAACTCCCTGTGCAGACTCACTTCTCTTACTATTCTGCGTTTAATAGATTGTGCGACGTCAGCTGCCCCAATGGAATACATCAATTTGCCATCGTCTGTCAGAGAGTTTTATGTTGATTCATGTGGTGTTTATGAGACTTGTCTACTTACTTCTCTGTGCAGCCTCACTTCTCTTACTACTCTGTGTTTACGTAATTGTGCGATGACATCCCTTCCCTCGGCAGACGTTTTTAGGAGTCTAAGAGCAGTGCAGCATTTGGAAATTGTGCGGTGCAGTGAGCTTGCTGCTTTAGATGGAATAGAAGAACTCGCATCCCTCACGGAGTTAATTGTCTATGGATGCGAGAAGCTTCTTCGCATGCCGTCTCCGCAAATGTTTCAAGATTCTGATCCCAGTCGAACTGCTAGTGTCTTTCCTTCCCACCTTGGAAGACTTCACAAGCTAAGAATCAGCAATCCACTTCTCTTGCAGTGGGAGCCGTTGAGAAGAGCCAACTCAGTTACAAATTTGACTATTGACAGCAGCTCTAGATGTTTACCTGAGGAGTGGTTGAGGCAAAACTCTAACCATCTTAAACATCTGGGAGTGCTTGATGCTTCTCGACTGGAGTTTCTACCCTCAATCAAGGCAATGCTCCCGTCCGTTGAGACACTGGAATTTAAAAAGGCTATACTTATCCTATCACTTCCAGAGCTGCCTGCCACCTTACGGGTTTTACAGATCCTTGGTTGTCATCCTGTACTGGAGCAACGATGCAGGAAGAGAAGGGGTCGTGACTGGCACAAGGTTGCACACATCCCTGACCTACGGATTGCACATGATTTGTCATCGTCATATGGATGGCATTCCTTTGGTATGGGTTTATTCTTAGCCATAATAGTGGTAGTGTTACTTGCTGTTTAGAATATATGCTCTATTATATTGTCTAGACTAATGTCTCAAGAACTACACCGAGTCTTCTGATATGTGTTTCCTCATCCTAGATACACTCTATGGCAACTAGACAACAAATGATAGCTGAATATCTCCATGAAATTTCATAGCTTTTCCTTTTCCCTCCATCTTTCTAATTAGTTTATCTTTATAATCTTTCCTCTAAGCTTGACACTCCTTTGCTGTTTACAGGTCTTATGGCCTAAACCCATCCCCAACCAAGCTGACTCCACACGGCCATCCTCCCGGTGGTGTTTACCCTTCATGCACAACAGTGTGACACACCAATCTGAATGTGATCCAACACGGTGATATTGCTTTTCTGAGAAATCTGGGCACCAGTGATGGCTGTTACCATTCAGGTGCGGAGATCGTACATCTGCTTCGGATCTTTGCATATTCAAAAAACAATTAATTTATTTCAGGGACATATTTGCATATGTATAATTTATCCTTTTAGTTGGATTACTCAATGAACTTCCTTCTCACCTTCCAGTTGACTAGTTTACTTTCAGTTGAAAAAAAACTTGACTAGTTTATCAGTTTGCTATGATCTGTCAGAGAGTGTTACGTTGATTTATATGGTGTTTATGAGACTTGTCCACTGACTTCTCTGCGCAGCCTCACTTCTCTTGCTACTCTGTTTTTATTTTTTAAGTAATTGTGTGATGACAGCCCTTCCCTCGGCAGATGTTTTTAGGAGTCCCAGAGCAGTGCAGCATTTGGAAATTGTGAGTTGTAGAGAGCTTTCTGCTTTAGATGGGATACAAGAACTCGCATCCTCACCAGTAGAGATTTCTTGCACCCGATGTCCAATGCTCCTGATACTTTAAAAAATTGAAAAATATATTGAAAGAATCAAAAAAATCTGAAAAAAACCATGCATATTTTCGATGATGTATGCAAAATCAAAATACGAAATACTGTGTATTTTGACCTACAAAAAAATGACAAATTTATAGATCTGATTATAGTTAACAATGTATAGTTTCATATCTCCAAATTTATCATTTTTGTGTAGACTATAATATAAATATTTTTCCGTCGAGATTTTTCACGCTTGTAGTATACATCATTGAGAACATGCATGATTTTTTAAAAACTTTTAAATATCATTTAATAAAAATTCAAAATAGAGGGACCACTGGAGCTCGGTAGGAAAAACCACTTTCCGCATCCTCGCGGATTTCATTGTCTATAGACTATAGATACGGCGGGCCCTTAGGAAATGTTATGAAGCTTCTGATCCCAGTAAACTCTGAAGAAAAATTAGGCTCCGTTATGACCGCTGAATTCTCGGACAGGCACGGCCAAATTTTCGTGCAGCGGCAGGTTGCGAGCCAGATGAGGCACGCATGGAAAGATAACAAACAACTTGGATCTGGTAGATTTGATCAGCCGCACGTGAAGGCAGTGTTGATGTTGAGGCCCGGATGCGAACGTAGTGCAGCGAGTTCGCCGATGTTGTTGATGTCCCAGTGGAGGATTCGCGAACGTGCCTAGATAAAAACTTGCTGCAATGTTTGAATCGCTGACAGAGATCGAACCGTTGGAATTGTCTCAAATTTCTTGGAGGGCTTCGCGATTGTATTCCGCAGGGTTCCACCGGAGGGATCTTCGAATTGCTGTCCGAGTCGACCTCGATAATTCTTTTCCCAAGGATGTGCGGAGTTCCGTCAGATTTCGACAGGGTGGAAACATGCTCGCTCGCTCGCCCTCCCACGGGCGACGGGCGAGCCCTAGCATCTCCTCCTCCTCCGGTCTCCTCTCCCTCCCTCTCCCTGCCGCCGCCGCCGGGCTTCTCCCGCAGGGCTGGCGGCGGCGGGCCTACTTCTTCCCGTGCGCGCGTAGGGAGGGGCGGGATCTCCTCGCGGCGGCGGTGCTTCTCGGCTGGCGGCGGCCCGGTTCGGCGGCGTGAACTCCCGCGTCCGGGTGGAGTGTGAGGCGGCGGCGCGGCCGTTGGTCGTTGGGAGGCGTGGTAGCGTGCTCGCGGCCGGCGACGCCCTGCCGGCCCAGATCTAGGCCCTTTGGGGCCCATCTGGGCCTGGGCGGGCCGCGGCAGGCGTGGTGGCGCCTCCTTCGGTGGCTGACGAGTAAAGACAAGGCTTGGGTTGCGGCGCGGCGGTGCCCTGCTGCAGTGCGGCGGCGGGACTTCACGAGCCCAATCGGGCTCGGCAGGCCAGTGAGGGTCTGGTTTGACCTGCTGCTGCATCCGGTCGGCTACCGCCTCCCGGCGGTAGGGCAGTTCCCTCCCGTGTGCCGTTGTACCGCTGACCCTCGCGGCGTTTTTGCTTTTCGGTTCTACCGGTCTCGTGTCGTGGGCCATGGTGAGACGGCGGTGATGACTGCAAGACCGTGGTGGCGTGCGCTGGTGGGTGGCAAGTTTGGTGGAGCATCTCGGAGTGCCTGGGGGTGTGGTTTCTTAGAGGTCGGGAGAAATCCCTGCCGTCCTGGCACCGACGCGGTGACACTACATGTGTCGCCTTCCTTCCTGAAGGGCGTCGGGTGTATCTCTTCCCCACCCCCGTTGCGGACCGGGGGAAACCCTAGGATGTGTACCGGGGTAACCCATGGAACCGTCCGAGCAGCAGCGTCATAGTCGTCGCTTCCCTTCTTGGAGGTGTTGCTTGGTTCGCGGCGTTTCGGAGCGCTAGGAGTGTGGTGGAATTCTTCGGAGGTCCCAGTGTTGAGAGTTATCACTGTTTTCGTCGAACCGCCGGTGTCGGCATTGTTTTCTCTTTTTTTCTTTTTTTTTCTTTTGGGATTGATTTGTGCTGTTTGGCCCAGCACGGTATCGCAGTTGTATCAGTTAGTTGCTACATTAATATAGCGGGCGCAAGCCTGTTTCGTGCAGATTTCGACAGGGCTTCAGTGTTTGAGTCGGTCACGGAGATCTATGTTCAGAGCATCTAAACGGCGTCCATTTCCGAACCAACGGCTGAGAACACGAGGTACCGTTTTTCGCGCCAAATTACTCAACTTCGATTCCTTCCATCTCCCAATTCCCATTGAGCGCCGCCGAGGAACTCAACAGGTCGTTGTTCAATTTCCGACAACGTCCTCGTTAACATTACCCTTCTCTTCTCTCTTTTAGCTTTGCTCTTCCATGGATTGTAATGGCTATAAACTCCTCAGATTATTGGGTTAAACCCTAAATGTTATTGTTTGCTGACAGGCCTAAACTTCCTCTATAATCAGGCTGTTTTACGGTACAACTTACTTGTCCTATGGCCTAGTACAGTAGTATTTAGCCACATTCACGATTGATTGTATGGGGTAGTTTATGCAACTTATCTTTTCAAGGGGGTAATTGACTAAATTCAATCAATTAATGCGCAGCACTAGGAACAGAGGCCTGTCCGTAAAACAAAACAGATCCCGCACGCGCAGCCAGGCTGTGCACCGCCGCCGTGGCTGTCGTCCTTGGAGCCGTCGCTGCCATTGCTTCATGCGACCCAGCGGCCGTCGACCTTGCTAGTTAGTGAGAGAGGCAAAGGAAGTGCGCGGATTCAGAATTTTTCCACAAGCCGACATATATTTTGTGGGGAGTAAAAGAGGAATTTTTTTAATACATGAGTTCATTTTCTTTTCTCTGTAAAGAAATAAACAAGACTACACTGTGGTAATTATTATTCGAGCTAAATACAACATTACCAATAACTAAAAAAGTGAACAATATTTTCTATATTTGGAGTTCTCTTCTGCAAGTCTCTTGCCCTGTGATACGTCATAAGCTCTTTGCTTCTCCCTGTAAGCAGAATTTGTTGTTCCTTCTCATTCACAAGGTCGACCGATGAAGCCAATGCATTTTGTAGACTACTGGTTGAAGCCGTTGTGCAGTAGTTGACCATCTGTTCAGCATAGCTGTCGAGAAGGTCTTCCCGCATTGACAAATTACAACCCTGCTCCGGTTTTGGTTGGCGGCGGTGGTGCGGGTGGTCTCCTTCGGTGTCTCAGCTCCGGCCGGCCGTGGTGGCGAGGGGAGCGGCGCCGGGAGACGGGTGGTGGCTGCTGGTGGCTGGCCTGGGCGGCATCTCGTCGGCTGGTTGTGGGGTGGTGCTGTGGGAGTGGCGTTGGGGCCGTGGGCGTTCATCGAGCAAAGGTGCCGTCGCGCAGCGGCGGTCGAGTTCTGCGGTCATCTTCAAGGCGGAGCGGCGCTCTCTCCACGGCGGCTTGTGGTACGGCGACGGTGGCGTCGGCTAGGCTTCTTGGGAGAAGACGAAGGATCTGATTGGAATTTCTTCAGCGAGCTCAGGGTGCTTAGTGCTTTTTGCAGGGGCCGTTTTGTAATTTTCTTTTCTCTTTGGACTTCCCTGTAATTTGTACTGGGTTCTCTGTTTATTTGAATCGGATCCTTTCCTCAAAAAAAAAAAAAAAAAAAAAATTACAACCCTGCATACATTAGTATCAGTGTACCAAAGAAAAGTTAGTGCAATGCAATTCAAGGAAAATGTGTTAAAAATATTGCACAATAGATGTGTCGTACTGCCGGTTCGTAATTTTCACCTCAAGCACATGTTCAGGTCAATAACTAATTAATCAAACCCCTTTAAATTGCCACTGTTTGCCTGCAGATGGTTGGTTTGGTATAGGAAGTTTCGACACAAATATAAAATAAAGAGATCTGAAACTGATGGTCAATTATACTCTTACTGGCTTCAGAACAGATATGATTTACTTACATTTCAGTTTTATCCTTCTACAGAAAGCCTCTCTATAATCCCACTATTACGAAAGTATATGTAAGAAAGACTATGCTATCACAGATATTAAAAGGCCGCCTACTAAGCTCTACTTACAGTTCATATTGAGTATTGTTTGCCAGCATTGAAGTGGTTAAATTCTCCAACAAAACGAATGCCATGAGATGTAGGTCAGCTTGGCAGCAGATATTGGCAATCATTCATTGGTCTCACGATTCCAGAGGAACATGTATGAGCAATATCTACACCAGAAACCCATTGAGGTTAATATTTACCTGAAACTAAGTTATATGTACAAGCAAAAATTATCTAAGCTGGTCCATGGCAGGTCTGTTACCTTGAATAGTTTCTCTGATCTCTCATCCTATATAATGACTTCGTATATACCTGGTTCCTTGAAAAGGAGATAAGGTGAAAATATAGTGAGTATCGTTGTCTTGAATTGAGCTTCAGCAATATCTGATAACCAGTTGACGTTGCGACTTCAAGTAAGAATCTATCCTAAATAGCAATTCTAGTGACACAGATATACAGGAAAGACACCTCCTCACACAAAATTTCATTTTCTAGAGCAAAAATTTCATTTCAAATACCATAATCGGTGCATAACACATTAGTACAACTCCGTGGACAGAAGAGGTCTATGAGACAACATGTTATCTGAAACCAAAAGCTGGCTTCCTGAAAAACGAACCATGGCTTTTTTTGTTTGTTGATGCTACTACTCTCCGCGCAACAACAACTGAAAGTTCAAAACTAAAGTTATACTTCTAGAAGAGGTACATATACACATTTCTCCAATGTTACAGAAATTACACCAAGTTGAAAACACTCCAGAAGGATTTCCAAGTAAATAAGGGGGGAAAACGAGTGCGAGTTCTTGCCTTTATATCAGCCAAACCTCTCAAAAATTCCAGTGAAGTCCCCAAATCATCCGTCAAATTCATCTTTGCCTGGAGACAAATACGTAAAATATTGTCATTACTGATTTCAGATTGATGCGCTACTTCTTATCGAACTTGAGCATGTACATACTAGCCAGGTATCAACAATGTACACGGCAAGGTTCCTAAAATAATGGATGCCGGATATTTTCATCAGAAATCGGTTGTCAAAAATCAACTGAAAACTCTTACTGCAAATTGGTAGAAGCAAGAACAAACTTCAGTAATATGTTAGGCGTTTAGCTGCATTACCTAGTACTGCCAGCAACCTCCAGGGAACAAACATGCCTAGAACACAGACAAGGAAGATAACCATGGTGACAGACAGCAGCACGGCGCTCCCCTCCTCCATGCCTCCCGTCGGTACCTGGCTGCTTCCGCAGAAGTTCGCAGCCCCTGCCCGTCCAGGTCGAGCCGATGCCGCTCCTCATCGACGCCGGAGGGTGCACGGGAGCACGTCGGCGATGCTGTGCATAAGCTGCGCGTAGATCTCGTTCTCCAGCCCATGTACTTCACTGAACCATGCATATTTCGACGGAGATCTCGCCGCCCTGTAGGCGCAGGGGAGGTTCCCGCTCGCCGCCGCCTTAGGCCTCGGGTCGCCAGCGAGTGGAGCGCGTGGCTGCGCCGCCGGCGAGTGGTTGGACCCACCCAAACCCTAGTCGGGTGACAACATGCGAAAACCCCCTGCTGGATATACAAATTGTTTTGCGGGACTTGTTTTTCTCGTTTACCATTTTACCCTGCGGTGGAAAAATACTGCTGGGTGTGTTGACCAGTATTGATCAATCTCAGCCATTAGATCCAGGGGCTTGGACGGTTGCTGTTCACTTGTCCGTACCGTAAAACAGCCCCGTTAGTGTTGATCGATGGCTTGAGCATGCAGAGCAATCAGATCCTTGGCGGTGAATTGGATCTCGAAGGAAACGGGAGTTGTGATCTCGTAAAGTTCTCTTCTTTGTTCGTGATTCCATCGATGTACATTGTTTCCTACTCCTTGTGAAATTGCTTCGGAAAATCTTCTCTGAGTGTTCGTCATGTAACAGCTGCTTCGGCTCTTCCCTTTGAAAGCATGCATGTTGTGTAGTTTCCTTCTCACATCAACAGGGGACGCACCCGTGTTGCCTTGGACGTAGATCCACCGCATCACATCGGCGAAGTCATGGAAGAAAGACCGACCCACCATCTTTGAACCAACACCCTCGCTCCGGAGTATCCACCTCGCACCAGCCGCAACTTTCGTCATGGAAAGATGACAAAGAGAACCAAGCCACTTGCTCCACAACGCTGCTAATCAGAGCGCCACCGAGATGGATAAGAACTAGAGTTACATTTTTCGGACGCGGTGTCGTTCCTACCATTGATGCGATGCCCCCCTTGAAAAAACGTAGGCTAATTCTATCTAGTTGCCAAATTTGAAATGCCGAGCTCCCCGTCCCCTCCATTGCAGATGGTGGAGGCAGGGACCCACGACCCCGAGGACTGAGAAAAGGGGAAAAGTAGGCGCCACCCTAATCGCGTATCTGCGGAAGGGACGGGAAAACCTATTGATGGCTGTAAGAACTTTTTTTAGATGATGGCTGTTAGAACTTGACGGCGTTTAAACAACTGCAAGTTTTGAAACATTGGAACGCAAAATGAACCATTGCGTTTCCTCACCCGCAACATCCCAAGCGACATGGCCACATGGGCATGGGCGTCAATTTTGTTTTTCTGATATGAGAGCAAAACGGCAGCTCTCCCCTCGCGTCGCCTCCTCTCTGGGCGACGAGAGGGGCCAACCCCTAGCCCGCCGCCGCCACCCACCTTCCCCCGCCTCCCGCCCTCGCCGTCCCTCGAGGCTGTCGCCGGACAGGGTCCGCGCGGCGCCGGTGAAGGGGGCGGCGGGGCTCTCCCGCTCGCGGTCCCCGTGCGCAGCTCGAGGCGGCGTCTGTGCCGGGCCTCCGCATCTGCCCTGCCGCATCCCTGCGTGCTGCCCGGCCGTGTGCTTCGCGCCCCGTGGGGCTGCGGCTGTGCTCGCGCCGGCGCCGGCCGGCGCTGCTTCTCCGGCCTCCCGGTCGGCGGCGGCGCGGCTCTTCCTGGCGGCGGCGGCGCTGCTCGGCGTCTGGTGCTGCTGCGGGCACGGAGCAGTGCGTCCGTGCCTCCGACGCGGCTGCTGGCGGCGGCTGGCCCCTGGCCCGATCTGGCCCTGGATGGGCTTGGCGGGCCGCCTCCGCCTCTGCTCCCGTGCGTTCGTCCGCCTCCGTCCCGGTCAGCGCCCCTCTCACGGTGCATCTGCTGGCCTATTCGGGCGACGGTGCACAACTTCCCCTCCGTCGAGCTTGGGCCCTCTGCTCCGCCCCGTGGTGTTGCAGCGGTGGTGATGCTGACCCCGCCCTGATGCGTTCGGGAAGCACCGCAGAGGCGAAAGCCTATGGGCAGCGGCGCCTTCGGGTGTCGTGCTCCTCCTTGGAGGTGTCCTTTTGGAAGTGTTCTTCCGTCGGTGCTCCGGGAGAAATCCCCGATCCTTCCCGGATCAGGCGATGGCGTCACCTCGGCGTCGCTCTCCCTCCTTGGAGGCATCGCCTTTGAGCGTGACATGCATCGGGCGGCTTTAGCCTCTTGACGCCGTTAGACCTTTGGCTCGTATCATGGCGGGATCGGGCAGTGGTCTCTGTGGCACCGACAGAGCTCCCTGGATATTCTGGGGTGGCCTCGGCATGCGTCGCTCTTCGACCACGGGGTCGGCACACCGGTGTCGTCGCCTTAGTCTCGGCTATCCGACGCCCTTCGACTGTGCTTGGTCTCGGTAGCGCAGCGTCCTTCGTCTACGCCGACGGCACACCGGTGTCGTCGCATAGACTCGGCTATCCGACGCCCTTCGTCTCTGCTAGTGACGTCCCTCGTTGTGCTCCTGTTGTGGTGCCCACGTCTCTGCTACCTGCTCCCCGGACTTCCTGGGGTGGCCTCGGCATGCATCGCTCTTCGACCACGGGGTCGGCACACCGGTGTCGTCGCCCCAGTCTCGGCTATCCGACGCCCTTCGACTGTGCTTGGTCTCGGCGGTGCAGCGTCCTTCGGCTACGCCGACGGCACACCGGTGTCGTCGCACAGACTCGGCTATCCGACGCCTTCATGTGCTTGGTCTCGGCGGTGCAGCGTCCTTCGGCTACCTGCTTTCATGTGCTGAGTTTCTCACCGGAGATTCTCCTCTAGTGGCTGGCTTGAGATCTCGAAGTGTCGGCCTCACGGGGGTTTCGGTGGGCTTCATCGCTAACCTCCCCCTCCCTTAGTGTTTTCTCTCTTGTTTCTAGTTATTTTTTTATGTATTTTATTTGTCTTCTCTTCCCGTGTATCCCCTGTAAAAATTCTATCCGTTGTAAGAACATGGCCCGCTAGGCTACTTTCGATGAATATAACAACCGGTGGGAGTAATCCCCTCGTCTTCCTCGAATTTTTTTTTTGTTTTTCTGAGACAACTTTTTTTTTGAGAATTTTTTTTCTGAGACAACTGGGCATCAAATCTAAAAAGGTCGGTAATGGCACGTCTGGTTTGGTCTTGGGCCGAGCTGAAATTATTCCGGGCCGATAACCGCCTTAATTCCTTTCCTTGTCGGTAACAAACAAAATCCGTCTTCTCCACGGGCTCGGACGGATCCAGTCGACTGATATACTTTCCCCCTCCCGTGGCGTCCCGTGTTCCCGCCGACGAATTCCCCACCTTCCGAACCCTAACCCCAGCCATGGCCTTCGCCACTGCCGCCGACGACGAGGACGACTACGAGGAGTACATCCCCGTCTCCAAGCGCAGGGCCACGGAGTCCGTCCGCCTCCGCCTCTCCAAGCCCGCCGCCGCCGCCTCTCCCACGTCCCTACCGCCGCCTCCACCCCCACCGACCGCCGCCAAGCCCAGCCTGCTCGTCTCGTCCACGCAGCTCAAGCGCGCCGCCCCGGAGCTCACCGCCACCGAGCGGCTCATCCTGCAGGAGAAGCAGATCCTCTCCGACCTGTCCGCCCTCAAGCCGCTCGTGCCCGTGGCGCAGGCCGCCAAGGGCGTCACCTACACCGAGCCGCTCCGCACGGGCTGGAAGCCGCCCCTGCGCCTGCGCCGCATGCCGCCCCCCAGGGCCGACGAGCTCCGCCGCAGGTGGCACATCCTCGTCGAGGGCGACGAGGTGCCGCCGCCCGCCGGCGACTTCCGCGGCGACCTCAGGCTCCCCGAGCCCGTCCTTCGCGTGCTCCGCGAGAAGGGCATCGTGCAGCCCACGCCCATCCAGATGCAGGGCCTCCCCGTGGCGCTCTCCGGCCGCGACATGATCGGCGTCGCCTTCACCGGGTCCGGGAAGACGCTCGTCTTCGTGCTGCCGCTCCTCATGATGGCGCTGCAGGAGGAGATGCTGATGCCGGTCGTACCCGGGGAGGGCCCCTTCGGGATGATCATCTGCCCGTCGCGGGAGCTGGCCAAGCAGACGTATGATGTCATTGAGATGTTCCTCGCTCCCTTAAGCAGGCCGGCTTCCCGGAGATACGGCCGTTGCTTTGTATTGGGGGTGTCGACATGAGGACGCAGCTCGATGTGCTGAAGAAGGGCGTGCACATTGTGGTTGCTACGCCTGGACGGCTCAAGGATCTTCTCGCCAAAAAGAAGATGAACCTTGACAACTGCAGGTATGTACTATATGGCTTTTGCGATTAATATGGTTTGTTTATACCTTTGAAACATAACATAATAGATCAGTTTTACCATTTACATGTTCTGTACTCATCACATATTCACATTGGTAATGCAATTCGTGATAAGGCTGTCTTTTTTACTTACTGAGAATGTTCTACAAGTTGCCATACTTACTGATTTTAATCTTGAACCTGCCCTAGTCCCTAACTTCCTCATATAATTCTCAGGAACATATATGTACAGTTATATTTAACGAATGTGAACCAAATATAGGTGCCTCCATGCTCCATTTGCGAGCTTATATTATGATGAGGTTTCACTGTCCAAATACTGCAAAATATGCCGCCATTGCTTAGGAAACTACAGCTTGTTTTCTAATGCAAATACTTTAGCCTGTACTATGTTGTTCTATTTATATGCTACAATATTTTTAAACTGGTAGAAACTCTTCGTGTTCTTTAAAAGTACTGCAGATTGGTTTCAAGATTCTTAATAGCTTTCTTGATTTGCACAGGTATTTAACATTAGATGAAGCTGATAGGCTTGTTGATCTGGGATTTGAGGACGACATTCGGGATGTTATTGACCATTTGAAGGTACAAAGGCAGACGCTTCTTTTCTCTGCCACTATGCCCGAGAAGATTCAGAACTTTGCTAGGAGTGCTCTCGTGAAGCCAGTTACCGTCAATGTTGGAAGGGCCGGAGCGGCAAATCTTGATGTCATCCAAGAAGTTGAGTACGTCAAGGAAGATGCCAGAATTAGATACCTCCTCGAATGCCTTCAAAAGACCGCACCTCCTGTTCTTATATTTTGCGAAAACAAAGCTGATGTCGACAAAATCCATGAGTATCTTCTTGTGAAGGGTGTGGAAGCTGTTTCAGTCCACGCAGGAAAAGATCAGGAGGAAAGACAGAACGCTATCGAGTTCTTCAAGAGTGGAAAGAAGGATGTCTTGGTAGCTACAGACGTTGCCTCAAAGGGTCTTGATTTCCCTCATATCCAGCATGTGATCAACTATGATATGCCGTCCGAGATCGAGAACTATGTCCACAGGATTGGTCGAACCGGTCGGTGTGGAAAAACCGGAGTAGCAACGACATTCATCAACAAGAATCAGACAGTGACCACGCTCCTGGATCTTAAGCACTTGCTCAAGGAAGCGAAGCAGAGAATACCACCGGTGCTCACCAAGCTCGACGAACCGCTGGAGGACGCTGAAGCTATTGCCAAGGAGAGTGGCGTTAAGGGATGTCAATCCTGTGGTGGCCTTGGGCATCGGATCACCGACTGTCCAAAGGTGGAGAGCCACAAGTCTGCGGCGATCGCTGGCTCCAGAAGAGATCACTATGGTGGTGGAGGTTACCGAGGAGAAATGTGACCATCTTATCTTTCTCTGTATAGCACACAAAAAAGGTTGTAGTGATTACATTGTTTTAGATGAAAAAATTATTATTAAAAATAGAATTTGGTTCCACGTATCTAAAACAAAAATGGCTCTAGGTTAGGATTAGTGCAGTCTGGATGCAATGCAAGAGGCCATCTGCAGTCTCATACATGTCACACGCACAATATGAGGTTGCCATTGGAGAACTCTGCCCCAACATGACACATTGTTTGTTCGACTTCTTATGCTTGCAAAAACATGCATTGGTGGTGGACACAACATAACTGAACTTTTGCTCCATACGTCTACTTGCTGAGCAGTTCAGCTTATCTTCGCATGTTTGTTGAGGTATTTGAACTGTTGTTTTAAAAATGTATTTCTTTCCTTTTTATTACCATTTCTCAAGTACCCAATTGCAACAGTTGACTGTAAGATTTTGCCTGCAACCTTTTTGTCCAGTCTTTCCCCACCTCACGTAATGCTGCCTTGAATGGCAGGCTGCCCTTCATGATGAAAGTATTGCTTGATGCTCTGAGAATAAAAAAGAATGTCAGTAATTTGGACCATGGAGTGTCAGTTAATAAAATGATGCACAATCTCTTGCTTGAATCATGTACTGCATGAGTTTTATCAAATTTGTTCTGTTATTGACTAGCTGGCTCGTAGATTATCAAAGGTATGCATGTGAGCTTGAAACCATTTTTTCTGCCTTCTTACTCCATAAGCCCCTTATGTGCCCACCTTTTGTTATTGTCTACTCAGACCATATGTTGCCAAAATCGCTAGTATTAGAAGTTGAAGGTTTGTGTCACTGTACTAAAAATTACCTATTGTTGTTCTGTGTTTCGAATGTTGGTTATTCTCTATAACGCTGAGATGATTCAACCTGGAGCGTTTGACACAATTTCCCACAATGCTGAATTTAATGTTTACTGCTGGGGCTCATGCAAAAATTCTGAGAATAACTCCAATATTTTTTTCCCCGAATGAGTAGTAGTGCAGTTTGTTTGACTGATTGCTACATTGTGATTCAGTTCATCTTGCTTGTGTGTTAGTGTGTGCGTCGTGTGCGAGCGTTCGATGATCTTGTGTGTGGTATCAGGCCGGGAGGCACGAATATCGGATCGCTGCTTGAGTTACACGATGTCCCCTTTTGTGTGCGATTTTGTTGAGTTTCCATCTGGTTCGTGGCTTGATAATGAGAACCTTACTTACTCCATAAGCCCCTCATGTGTGCGAGTTTGATGATCTTGTGTGTGGTACCAGGCGGGGAGATTCTGATATCAGATCACTGCTTGAGTTACACAATGTCCTGTTTTGTGTTGAATTTCCATCTGGTTCTAGGCTTGATGATGAGAACCGTAGTTTAGAGTTCTGACTATTGAATGTTTATAATTGCATCAGTAGCATGACCTGGGAGCTGGGAAGAAGCTCCTGTTTGTTGAACTGCGCCTGCCTTGCTGCTCATAGTTTACTTTAGGATTCAGTAGCAATGCTTCTGGACATGTTTTCCTTGTTTGATAATGTTCTGGCGGCGTTTAGTACATGGATTCTGAATCGCATCCGTAGCAATGCTTCTGCGTGAGCCTGATGCAAGTGCTACTGGAGTACGGAGTACTAGTTTGTGATTCAGTAGCGACGCCAGTCTGCACTCTGCAGGTTGAAGCCGCCATCCAGGCCGAAATCGTAATCTTCTCCGACTCCGACCGTTCCTAAAGAGAAATCAGAGACGAGTCGGAGTCGGTGACACTCCAAGCCAAGCCAATATAGCCAACCGGACCCCCCTCCCAAGTCCCAACCCCAACCCCAACCAGATTCACAACCCAGGTCCGGTCCGTCCCAGCTGCCGGAATCCGTCGCCCGCCGGAGCCCTTTCGCCCGCGTTCGCCGCCGGAGACCCGTCGTCGTCCTGCTCCCACCAGTCGGTCTGGACGCGTTTGGAATTGGATCCATCCCCTCCGGTTTCTCCGTCGCCGCCGAGAACAACCGGATCCCCTCTCTTTCCTCAAATCGGCCTCCCCAGATGGCGGCCGTCCTCCCACGGCAGCCGCGGCGGCAGCAGCAAGAGGAGCCCCTCCTCGATGGCGCGGCGCAGGGTCTGGTCCCGCGGAGGCCGCACGAGCGCCGGCCGAGGAGCTCCGCCGCCGTTGCTGCGGCAGTACCGGACGTCCTCGCAAAGAAGAGGAGACGAGAGGAAGACAGCAGCAACGCCTTCAGGCCTCCTCCTCCTCGTCACCACCACAAGGGAGCATCGTCCCCTTGGGATAATAATGTTCGTTCCTCTTTGCCTGCACCTCTGCGCCCTTCCGGCTCCTCCACAAAATCAAAAGCGCATTCCTATTCGTCGTGCAGGGTCACCGAAGCTGCTGGTACAAGTCCCTCTGCGGCTGGCAGAGACCGTAGCCTTGCCAACGAGATGACGCAAGAAGAGATGGATTACGAGGCAGACCGCGCTTGGTACGACCGTGAGGAAGAGCATGGTGCTATATTCAGTGCTGACAATTATCTTGGAGATGATGCTTCCTTCCAAACTAAGAAGAAGGCGAAGCTGATCGACAGGCCGACTCGCCGAGATGGAACTCCGATGACCCTCGCTCAGACCAAGAGGCTGTCGCAGGTCACCGCCGAGAACGCTCGGTGGGAGGACAGGCAGCTGTTCAGGTCAGGAGCTGTCAGAAGGACAGAGGTGCAGATGGAATTCGACGACGAGGACGAGCGTCGAGTGGTGTTATTTGTTCATGACACGAAACCCCCGTTTCTCAATGGACGGGGTGTGTTCACGGAGCAAGCGGAGCCTGTAATGCCGGTCAAGGACCCGACGTCCGACATGGCTGTCATCGCGCGCAGAGGCTCTCTTTTGGTCAGGGAGATCCGTGAGAAGCAGAGCATGAACAAGTCGAGACAACGCTTCTGGGAGCTTGCTGGATCGAAGCTTGGAAATATTTTGGGTGTTGATAAAACAGCTCAAGAGGCTGATGCTGATACAGCAGTTGGTGGTGGTTTCAATGAAAATGCTGGCTTCAGAGAGAGGCTGAGATTTTCAGAACACTTGAAGGGAAAAGCAGAAGCTGTCAGTGATTTTGCAAAGTCAAAATCTCTTTCTGAACAGAGGCAGTATCTTCCCATATATGCTGCCCGGGACGACCTGCTAGAAGTTGTGCGGGAAAATCAGGTGGTTGTGATCGTTGGTGAAACTGGTTCTGGAAAGACTACCCAACTGACTCAATATCTGCATGAGGATGGGTACACCAGAACCGGCCTTGTCGGCTGCACTCAACCGAGACGTGTGGCTGCCATGAGTGTGGCTCAGCGTGTTAGCGAAGAAATGGGGACTGCGCTTGGAGACGAAGTTGGGTACGCTATTCGCTTCGAGGATGTCACGTGTCCTAACACGAAGATAAAGTACATGACAGATGGAGTGCTTCTCCGTGAGACGTTGAAGGATGCTGACCTTGACAGATACCGGGTTATCATCATGGATGAGGCGCACGAGAGGTCATTGAACACTGATGTTTTGTTCGGTATACTGAAGAAGGTTGCTGCATGCCGACGGGATTTCAAGCTAATCGTCACATCTGCAACACTAAATGCGGACAAGTTCTCAAAATTCTTTGGAGGCGCGCCTGTATTTCACATACCTGGCAGGACATTTCCAGTGAATATTTTGTTCAGCAAAACGCCATGTGAAGACTATGTGGAAGCGGCAGTGAAGCAGGCCATCACAATCCACATAACGAGTGGCCCGGGCGACATCTCATGTTCATGACTGGGCAGGAAGAGATTGAGACTGCTTGCTACGCGCTCGCCGAGCGCATGGAGCAGCTAGTATCATCGTCCACCAAGGCTGTACCCAAGCTCTCAATCTTGCCCATTTATTCGCAGTTGCCTGCTGACTTGCAGGCAAAGATCTTTCAGAAGGCGGATGAGGGCACTCGCAAATGCATCGTTGCTACCAACATCGCGGAGACGTCCCTGACAGTAGATGGTATCTTCTATGTCATCGATACTGGATATGGAAAGATGAAGGTGTACAATCCACGGATGGGCATGGATGCTCTTCAGGTTTTTCCATGCAGTCGAGCAGCCGCAGACCAGCGCGCTGGGCGTGCGGGAAGAACTGGACCTGGCACGTGCTACAGGCTGTTCACGGAATCAGCCTACCAGAATGAGATGCTCCCTAACCCTGTGCCAGAAATCCAAAGGACCAACCTTGGGAACGTGGTCCTCTTGCTGAAATCCCTCAACGTCGAAAATTTACTCGATTTTGATTTCATGGATCCACCTCCCCAGGAGAATATACTCAACTCCATGTACCAGCTCTGGCTGTTGGGAGCCTTGAACAATGTTGGCGGCCTTACAAGTCTAGGTCGTAAGATGGTGGAATTCCCATTGGACCCAACCCTGGCAAAGACGCTTCTCATGGGGAGGGAGCTGGGATGCGTCGATGAAGTACTGACAATTGTATCCATGCTCTCGGTGCCATCCGTATTCTTCCGGCCAAAAGATCGGGCAGAGGAGAGTGATGCTGCAAGGGAGAAATTCTTTGTCCCGGAGTCTGACCACCTGACGCTCCTGAATGTATACCTGCAATGGGAGTTGAACCAATATAGGGGAGACTGGTGCAATGACCACTTCCTCCATGCCAAGGGTCTCCAAAAGGCTCGGGAAGTGAGGTCTCAGTTGCTGGACATACTCAAGACCCTGAAGATCCCGCTGACATCATGCCATATGGAATGGGACGTGGTGAGGAAGGCCATCTGCTCAGCCTACTTCCAGAACGCCGCAAGGCTGAAGGGTGTCGGAGAGTACGTCAACTGCCGGAACGGGATGCCGTGCCACCTGCACCCCAGCAGTGCCCTCTACGGTCTTGGCTACACCCCTGACTACATCGTCTACCATGAGTTTGTCTTGACAACCAAGGAGTATATGCAATGTGTCAGTGCAGTTGACCCGCAATGGCTGGCGGAGTTGGGTCCCATGTTCTTCTCTGTGAAGGAGGGTGACACCTCCTTCCTTGACCGCAGGAGGTGGCATGATGAGGAGAAGACATCCATGGAAGGGGAGATGGAGAAGCTAAGGCAGGAGCAAGCCGAGGTGGCAGGCAGAGAGAAGGGGATCCGGGAGAAGAGGGGCAAGCAGCAGCAGCAGGTTGCAATGCCGGGTCTCAAGAAAGGTTTAACGTATCCGAGGCCCAAAAGGAGGATGGGTTTGTAGGTAGTGAGTATGTTTGTATGTGCTGATATAGTCTGTCCTTGGCAGTACGTATATAGATGTGGGACACGCACCTGTCGTGAGGCAGAGCATTATTTTCATGTTTATTTATATGTTATTTTTAGCGAATTTGCTACTTCGTAGTCACTGCAAATTTCTTAGTACTGAAATAATGTTGCTAGAATCATAACAGTGCTCTAATATATTTAAATTGTGGACCACTTTGGCAGTAACATGAATAAATTGTTCCCTAGATATCATGCCTGTAACTGTGGCTTCATAATTTTATTGTAGATCATTAATTGCTTTGTGTTACCTAGGTTTTCTAGTTCCAGTTAAGTTTGCCTCTGAGAAGTTATTTGTAGTATCAACAGAGCCTGCTATTGCTTCCTTGATTATTCACCTCGCCTCCTTTATGCCTTTATGGTGTTTTCACTTTACAGCATGTTTAAGTGAGTAATTAAGATCAATGTTGTCCAAAATCATGTGGACACAGAAACATCAACTAATCAGCCACTGAGAGGTTGCTGAACAGATTCAGATAAAGTTTCCTCTGAAACCCATTCACAAGAGTTTCTTCTGGGATTAGATTCACAAAGCAAGAAGTGTGCTTTGTTGTTATGTATATCAAAATTTATCGGATTATATTCTGTTTCATTTATCATATTATATGCTGCAACCTTATTTTGGAATACAGATTGCTTATTGAATCCTGTTTTTTTTCTACAATTCAACTTTCATGTCATCTCTTAGCTAGGATTGCACAGAAATATCTTGTGCATTATGTTCATGTTTCCATGATAAAACAACAAAGTTTCTTAAATCTCAACTGGTACGTTAATGGCATGCATGCATGTATAATCTGATAATGGCTATATTCAGACCAATATATTTTCTTTGTTTCACATTAAATAGTAGGCTGAATTGTACAACCTACTGCGACAAATTCGGTCTTAATATCTTGTATATTGCCACTTTCAACAACCATCTCTAATTTCTGAGTAAGCAAAAGATAATATATGATGTCTATGTGCATATACTGTATGTTTAATCAGATATAAGATGCTACCCTCACAGGATTTTGGAGCAGTGGATGTCCAAGGATCCTCAATGGACTGGAATGCACAAACAGTGCCTGAGGAAGATACTTTTGATATCGATTTTGCATGATGAGCTGGGAGGAAGCTCCTGTATGTTGGATTGCACCTGCGTCAGCCTGCTGCTGGTTTCCTTCAAGATTCAGCAGCAATGCTAGTTTGTTTCCAGGACATGTTTTTCTTCCTTAGTTGAGTTGTGGCGAAGATTTAGGTAAGTTGGCTAACATTTTTTGAATTCTAGTTCTTCTATTAGTTATCTTAAGAGCTCTCACTTTTTCCTTACAAGAACGATGGTTAAATTTTGGTTGTTGTGCAGAACAGCTGAGATGAGATTCACAAACTTTCACAGAAGCAAAATAATTTGTTTTATTGATTGCTGCTGCATTCTCAGCCATTGAACATCATAACTTCTCGAAAATGTCAGTATCAAGTAAGGCTCTGCTTCTCGTTGCAGTTTTGCACACAGGCCGCATCATTCTCTGAATCTGCAAATCCCAATGCAAGAACAAGATCATCAGAACAAGAGAACAGATGCTTCTTCTTTCCTCTCAACCGAAACAAAAAGATACATAGAATTCCATCATTGTTGATCGAAAAGGAGAATAAACAGAGCAGATGCAATGCAATCGAGATGGTCTGTTGTCTTACCAGTTGGCACCTCTGACGAGCCGCAGATGGAGATAAGGCTGCAGGCCATCTTGCACTAGGTGGCGCCGGGGTTGTAGTTGCAGCCGTCGGCGCACCTGAGCACGCAGAGCCACCGAGGCTGGTTTTTGCCTGCACAGAGGGTAGCACTCCTTGTAGCACGCGCATAACTTGGACATGGCGGCCACCTGCTGCTGCTGCCCAGACATCATCAGGAGGAGCATGCACAGGGCGGCAATGGCGGCCACCCTCTTCTTCGCCTTCATCTCCTTCCTCTTACCAGCGACAGATGACTTCTTCTTCTTTAGGGTCAAGTGAGGAGAGAACTGTTGTGTTGTGGTTAGACTGCGAGACTCTTTGTGGCAGTGTGGGCTCTTATATAGCATTTGAGTTCAGAGGGTGGAACTGACATTAAACATGCATAGTAATTTCACTATTTTTCAGCAAACCAAATGGCTACAGTTTCACGTTGAGTGTCCGGTAGCCATCTTTGCCAACAGATTGGGGCTTTGAGGGTGGAAATGGCATTCATTTTCTCAACAGATTGGGGCTTTGTGTATTGCTGACACTAGCACCTGAAAAAAAAAGTCTTTTGATCTTGAACTGATCAGACAATTACGTGCTGTCATGTTCTTTTTCGTAGACCAGCCCTTGTGAAGCTGCCTGTGTTGTTGTAGAAAGAAAACTGAATGTGCAGTTTTGATACAACTGCTGCCTATTTTTATTGTATATTTAAGTGAGATGTTTAGTAGGAAGGGACAGATTGCTTGACCCTGAAACACTGCCAAGTGCTGGGATCTAGTATCTACCGGGAAAGAGACCTCTCTTGGCACTAACTTGCATTTAATTCTTTTAGGTTTTTTTTTCCTGGTGGACTATACACTTCAACAAAATAAAATTTACTTTAAATAGTGTAGCAGATAACACATGATTTATTTTCAAACGATTTCTCCATACAATGGAAATTTGTTTCTAACCATACTGGTATTTGCTTTCAGAAAGTTTACCAGAATGCATGATAACAATTATTTTGTTTCCAAAGCAGAAAGAAGCTGTTTCTATCAACTCGTTAATAAGGAAATTGGTTGGAGTATTTTCTGTCAAATGGCTTCCATTCCAACGGGCTGAAATTGTTTCAATCAATCATTAGTGACCAATATTTTGATGACATCTAAAATAAATTCTTAACCGAATTAAAAAAAAACATTGTACTGATTGCATTTGTTATAGACGAATAAAAAATTCATCCAGAAAAAAAAGGAGAATTCACTTCCAGCCATTGAAAATGAGATGGCAAGCGGTCGAGGTTGACACCATAAAAGTTCTCACCTCGGAAGCCTACATCGGCAAGGGTGACCTCATCAAATATTTTGGGGGACGACGCGCGGCTGCCCTTGTTTTGTGGAAATGCCTGTAATTTTGAGTTTTTTACTATATATAAGAATTTGCACATTTGGGTTCTTTGGTAAAATTTTCACTGCTAACATCAGAGATATAGATATAACTTCTTTGCCACTTAGTGTTGTGACAATTTTCGGGGAAAAAAAAGTGTTGTGAATATTTTTTTTTTTTGGAGAATCGTGTCGTGGGCTCATGGTGTAACTTTTATATAAAGCCGAAAAGAAAAAAAAAAAACACCATGTGATATCTTGGGCCGTCCTACTTCGGAAAGTCACATTGGCCTGCTGTTTCGATTCCACCACAACCGGCCGCACGGTAGGGCGAGATGAGTAAATCTAAAAAAAAAAAGGTAGGGCGAGATGAGTAGCATCCGCCGCCTCACCTTCTCGCCGGCGGCGGCGGTGCTTGAAGACGACGACCTGCTCTCCGAGATCCTCCTCCGCCTCTCCCCGGAGCCATCCTCCCTCCCGCGCGCCTCCCTCGTCTGCAAGCGATGGCGCAGCCTCGTCGCCGACCCCGGCTTCATCCGCGGCTTCCGCCTCCGCCACCGCCGCAACCCTCCCCTCCTCGGCTGCGTCGTCGTAGATTTGGGAGTCCTCTCCTTTGTCCCTACACTGGATCCCCCCAATCGTGTACCGCCCGGGCGCTTCTCCTTGCAGCTCGACGGCGGTGGCCCCTTACTGCTCCTCGGATGCCGCCATGGCCTCGTACTAATGTTGGTCGAGAACCGGAAACAGGTCCTGGTGTGAGACCCCTTCACCGGCGACCATCACCGCTTTTCCATTCCCCTGGAATTCGATTCGAAGAAGACCATGACCATCAACGGGGCTGTACTTCGAGCTGCGGGAGACCTCAAACACTTTCAGGTGGTCTTGATAACTGACGACAAGGATGACCTGCAACATACACGAGCGCTCGCCTGCGTTTACTCGTCGGAGACCGGCGAATGGGGTAATCTCGTCTCAACACCACTTACATCCGATGTATGGATTTCCATGGTCATGCTCGCTGTGCTGAATGAGAATTCCCTGTGCTGGCAGCTTAATGGGGTTATGTTTGGAATCGTTGAGTTTGATTTGGAGAAGCAGAGACTGGCTGTGATACCTATGCCACCACACCTGTATGCCTTGTCTATTTGCGGCTTCGCTGTTACTACACGGGTAGATGGTGGCGGGCTCTCTTTCCTCATTGTGTCAGACTTCTGTGCCACAATATGGAAGAGGGTGACCCATTGTCATGGTATGGATACATGGGTGCTGGGTACAACTATTGAACTAGACAAGCTACTTCCCCTGGGTCCAGGGAGGAAGAAAGGAGTCATTTTTATACTGGGGTTTTCTGAAGACAAGAATGTGGTGTTCCTGAAGACCATTCTTTTACACTCCGTATTACAAATCAAGTTAAACTTTTGGTAATTGGTTGAGTGCAATGTTGTTTATATCCTTTCATGTTAAGCTAAAAATTGTAAGTAGTGTCACACACTCACACCACTTATTTATTCTTTGGAATGTCATTGTGTCTCGTGCCTTCATTAAATCATATGATGTTTTTCTCTTGCAGCTATTGTAGTTTTATGGATGATTAATCTAGGTTTAGGATGTTTGGTTAAATATTTTCTCACCATGTCACGTGAACTCTGCCAAACTTGCATGCATATGCAATTGGCTATTGGCCACTAATACAATTTGACTAGCCCAAACTGTATGTAGCTATGATTTATGGTGTAGTCTTACTGAAAACATGGATGTTTAATACTATACTTCATATTGAAAACATGTTTGAATACTTTTGTCACAATTTCCACAATGGGGAATCTCATATTTTCTGTTTAAGCTATCCAAAAGTTATGACAATTACTCTTATTGTTTTTACTTAAGTGTTGAAGGAATAGTACATATATGTTTGCCTCATGGTATTGCTTGCTCCACAGGTATCTAGAGTCATATTCCGGTGGCTTCAGTTGCAGAAAATGAGTTGTTGGGTGTAGGTTCTTCGCTTTTGTATGCTCGACGTGAAGCTAGTAAACTTGTAGGAAACAATTGCTTAATTTTCTCACTCCCATCTATTATCTTATTTATGTAGACGTCCTCAACTGGCGTTGAAGGCACATTTGCATGTGGTTCATGTAGTTTTACTTTATAATTTTCAAACATGTTGGGGCGAGCTCACATGTCAATTGATCCTGCTTCGTTTTAGTGCGTGTGCATTTGATTGTCTTCCGTTTTTTATTACCTGTTTAGATTTCTGCTTATGTTCCTTGATCTCCCATATCGTGTGTGTTCCTTTTTAAATTTCTACCTCAGTATTTTTAAGCTTAGTGCTGACTAGATGTAGTCTAATCGAAGTGCACCTCTGCTCCACCCTGGCTATTAAACAAGAGGCTTCAGTGTTTTTTCTGAGTATTTGGGAATGCCTGCTGGATTCTTTGATGAGTTGGCTACCATTTGATATATTTCATAAAACTTTTGAAGAAATGCAAGGTCTCACTTCTTTCTGGGAAAGAATACAGATGAATAACAACTTAATTGTTCTGATTAGGCAGGGATGGATGAATCAAAGCTAGAGAAATATTAGCCTTGATTTGCTTCTAAATATCGACAACCGCCTTTGCTTTTAAGCCAGTAGCAAAATTTCTTTAAGATGTGGCGAAGGTTTAGCTAAGATTTCAATAATCTTGACAAACAGATTTTATCAAAATTTTCCATGCAAGATCGGCAAATATATTTGGTTGTTGTGATCTACTGACAGATAAGCCAAAACCGCTAAATCAAAGCAAGATTAACGTCTTTCTGGATAATGCCTCTACGTACAAATGGCATCCACATAAACTCGTTTTATTCGTTGCTGCTAGGATCACAGCTGTTGAACATTACATCATACCATAATCGACAATGTCTCTCTGTCATTGTTTTGCTTCTTAAAATCAAAGATCTTTGAAGTAACTAATAGTGGCTCGGCATCTCGTGCCTCAGTGTTAGCTGCAAATCACGATGCATGAATCATCAGAACAAAAGAAAACATGAACTCTGAATCTCTCTGTTTTTCCTCTCTATTCTCGAGTGTGCCACCAAGGACGAGAAAGAAGTGCAGCTACGGGTGTGTCCCCAGTGTTATATCAAAACGAGTGTAGCGGTTTCAGGTATGTCATACACTGATACACATCGATAACCGCATTTGCTTAAACTATATTAGCAATTCGTATTCGTGCTGCCACGACATATTTTTCTTCTTTTTATCTGATGTATGGCCAAGGTTTGGTTGAGTTGTCTAACATTTGAATATCAACTCTTTTATTATGATTAAGCTTGAGAAACATGATTTCTCAATTTATCGTCACAAGGAAGACAAATATATTTGGTTGTTGTGACTTGTGATGGAGCCAAGGATATGCCAAATGTAAGCCAGATTAAAATTACTATGCATACAGCTCTACGTACGTATTGATGACACCAACATAAACCCATTTTATTACTTCTGCTACAATCACAGCTGTTGAATATTACAATATCCCATAATAGGGAAATTGTCTCTGTCATTTCTTTGTTTCCTAAAATGATATAGATCTTCAAATCGAAGTAACTAATAATGCCTTCGCTTCTCGTTGCAGTTGCTCATACAGGCCGGGGCATCATCTGCAATGCGAGTACACGATCATCAGATCAAATAACAAAGTGACCCTTCTTTCATCCGTGTTCAAAGGAAACAAGAACATAAGTTTCAGCATGGTTCATCGCAAGAAGAAGATACACAACAATAACTAAGATGGTCTGTCATCTTACCGGATCTCCCCACTGATAAGCCGCAGAGGTTGTCCAGACCACAGGCTGCCCGGCATTTGGGGACGGTGTCTGGAATAGGCCTGCACTGGAGTTCGATGCAGAATAACACACATGCCCATGGCGGCAACTTCAACTTGTGCCTGCACCCGGGGTAGCACTGCGAGTAGCACGCGCAGAACTCGGACATGGCTGTCACCTGGCGCTGCTGCCCAGACAGCATCAGGAGCATGCAGACGACAGCAATGGCTGCCGCCCTGTTCTTCACCTCCATCTCCTTGGCCATGGCTGCTACAGACTCAAGGGAGAAGGAAGACAGGTGTTGTGGTGAGAGTATGACTGTTTGGGTGGCAGCGTGGTCTCTTATATAGTACTCCCTCCGTTCGGATTTAATTGACGCACATTTGGTTACACATGGATGTATCTAGACACCAAACAAATATAGATACATCCATACTTGGACAAAACCAAGTCAATTAATTTGGAACGGAGGGAGTACTAGCAAGACTGGGGTTTCGAGGGCAATTAGGAATGTAACCGAGCAGAATATTTCACTATTTATTATATAATAAATCAATATACCGAGATCTAACAAAGCTTGATCCATATCATCTAAATTATTATTTTTAATGGGGTCTAAATTAATTTATTGGTGAGATCTAAAATATATTGCTGAGATATTTCGATTAAACAGTTTCGTAACATGTTGACACGACTTACGTTTAGAAGATGAAGTCTCACAATATGCGTACCTGAAAAAAAAAAGCAATGTGCGTATCTAGGCTAGAATAGGCTGGTACACGATATGAATGAGGTGTCTCGGTTTTTTGCGCTAATTCTTACACATCCTCTCATGACAACTGGAAATAGGTACTATTATTTGCGTAAAATGGGACGGTTGCTACACACTAAAATTGTTCCAACCAGCTCTCCAATGTTTGCATCGTAGTATAAAATTGATTTCAACACTATTGAAGTTTTTTAATGAAAACCAATTATAGTCGTTATGATTGTTTTATGCGATATCAAATTAGCTTTAAAGAATAAGAGAATATTCCAATCCCAATCTACAATAAAATGACTATGATTTGGATTGGCGCCACTTTGGCTCTAACACGGAGGTCATCGCAAAATAGTGTATGATGCTAAACGTCGGCGGGTGCCATATCATGACACACATGTCTAGGGAGTACGCATCTTGGACAAGTCACATTGCTAGCGGTGAAAATTGTTGCCAGAGGACGCGATCCGTCATGCGTGTCGGTACGTTGAAGCCCCACATTTGTAGAACTCCTAGCCGGCAAAGCCTCGATCAGTGAGGCCAAGAGGAGGCGGGCCACGATTGTCATGTCAATTATCTGCTTCTTACAACAAAGATCTCTATGCTAGATGAAGATTGCCATGTTAGGTGTTCTGTAGATATGTGCATTGCAAATACTATACACTTCAACGGTTGAACCCGCGTGAATTGGGTGTGTAATCTGTTTTGAAACTTGTTTGTGTATGTACTGGTATTGTGGGCTTTCTCCACGAAATGAGCTTTCCTGGACTTCAAATGGCTATATAGACGGACAGACGGTTATGTGCACTGGGCTCTCTCTCTTCCGCTATCGTGGGCTTTAATCTCACCGGCAAAGTGCTCTCTGCTCTCGAGCGTCATCCCGCAAGAGATGACAGCCAGAATCCGCTTGGCGGCGGCGCCGCCGCTGGAAGATGCCGACCTACTCGCCGAGATCCTCCTGCGCCTCCCCCCGCAGCCGTTCTCTCTCCCCCGCGCCTCCGCCGTCTGCCACCGCTGGCTCAGCCTCGTCTCCGACCCCGGCTTCTTCCGCCGCTTCCGCCTCCACCACAGCCGCAACCCTCCCCTCCTTGGTTTCATCTACACCGATGTGGAACGCCCCAGCCTCTCCTTCATACCTGCTGTGGAGGCCCCCGATCGTGCCCCTATCGAGCGATTCTCCTTGCAGTTCCACAAGCGCGAAATCTTCTGGTGCCTCAGCTGCCGCCATGGTCTCGTACTCGTCTTCCTTCAGAAGCGTCTCCAGGTCCTGGTCTGGGACCCCGTCACCGGCGAACAGCACCGCGTTGCAGTTCTGCCAGGGTTTGACATGGACAAGGCGCCGATCAGCGGCGCGGTGCTTCGCGCTACCGGAGTCGTCCCCCACTTCCAGGTGGTCTTGTTAGGCAACCAAGAGAAGCAAGATACACTACCGGTTGCCCGCGTTTACTCGTCGGAGACCGGCGTATGGAGTAATCCCATCTCAACACCGCTTCCACACAAGGCTGAGGATTGCCTCGTCAAATCGGATTTGTCGTGCCCCCACACGCGGCTGTACAATTGTGTCGCCGCAACTCCTGTATCTTCTACGGGTAGGCGCGTTGCGATGGTAGGGAATTCCCTATATTGGCTTCTTTCGGATGGCATCATGGAGTTTGATCTGGGCAGGCAGAGCCTAGCTATGGTACCTGTGCGAGGGACATGCGAGTTAAATGTTATTCCGATGTCTCGGTTATGCAGGCAGAGGGTGGTGGGCTTGGTTTACTGACTCTGATAGACTCCCATTTCGCCCAATTGTGGAAGAGGGAGACCGATTGTGATGGTCTTGATTCGTGGGTGCTGAGAAGAACTATTGATCTGGACAAAGTACTTCCGCTGAATTTAGAGGGGAAGAGACAGTTTCTGTCGGTAGTAGGCTTTGTTGAGTACAATAATGTGGTGCTCCTGTCAACATCTACCGGCAACTTCATGCTCCAACTTGAATCACTAGAGGCCAAGAAACTTTCCAAAGGCAAAAGCATAGGCTTTTTTTACGTTCGTCCATTCGAAAGTGTTTACCCTGCAGGTAATAGCATGCCTTCACACTCTGTATAACAAAACCAAGTTAATTTTTGGCACTTGGTTGATGTAATCCATAGTTGGAACTTGGAAGCTTAAGACACATGAAGAACTTGATTGAACAAACTGAATTTTCAAATAGGCAGCTCAATAGGTACATTTGGAAGCTTAGAGCTAGGTCTAATTCTTTAATTCAATATGATTATCTTTGCTAATCTTGCTAATTAGTCTCAAATCAGTAATGATTAATTTGTTTAAAATTTATGAATAGTTGGTCAGTCTATCACCTCTAAGATAATTTGTCGCGAGTGACAAGTTCATTTGTACCAACTATTCATGACCACACAAATATATTGAGTTCATCGCATTTCTTGTGAAATATATTTGAAGATAACCGAATCTGAATGAATGTTCATGATCACTTTTTTGCTAGTATTTATTAGTATGATTAAGTTTTTCTTCTATATGGCACGGAACAAGCTTATTATTCTTCATAACTTGTATCTTCTGCAAGCTAAATAGTCTGAATGTGCATGTTCTATATTTTTACAATATTCATCATTATATACTGTTTCCAAAATATTCTTTAAATTTGAAGGTAGGTGTTGTTTATTTATGTATTCCTAATGTTGTATCATAACTTTCTGTTTATTTTTAAACTAAGGCTGTTTTGGCTTTTCGGTTGAATGTCATTGGTTGTTTGACTTCTTATGCTTGCGTAAACAGACAACGCTGGTCGAATTGATGTGGCTGATCTTCCGCACAATACTTAAGAGGATTATCCCATTAGATATTCTATCTTATGTATTGGTTGAGAAGGTAAGTTTATCTTCTTCATGTATGTTGAGGTATCTGATATTCCTTCAAATAATGTACTGCTGTCCTTTTTACTGGCATTTCTGAAGCCAAGTCGCAAGAGAATTTTCTCTACTACTCTTTCCTTCAAACAATGTATGTATGTTGTCCACCTGAGCACATGTTATGCTTTGATTGCTGGCTGCATCTTGCATTTTCTAGCAGACCCTGCTTCCTCTTCTCCTCGTGCTTTAACCCACCCACCTTCTCTTTTACTTGTTGATGTTTTACTGGCCCCCTCTCCACTGGATATGTTTTATTGCTTGACTTCTTATCCGCCCCAGCTGCCTTGCTTTCAGTTTACCTCCTCCTTAATACTTTCTGAGTTCCTTCAGTACTGTGGGTTCCTCTTGTATGTGCATATGCTCATGCCTGCTCACAGATGAGGATGCTATAATTGTGCTTTGGGGATATAAATCTGTTTCAAATTTTATTTGTTGCTACATTGTGTGTAAATTTTCTATGTGGTTAAGGGTCTATAAAGTCTCATAATTGATATAATAACAAAAGCTGAACATTTGGTTTCAAGATCCATTTATTACTAGACCTATACTTATGCCACTTCGCATTGCTTCTTATTTTGATCATTCTGGTACCTAGTGAGCTATTGATGGCTACAATACTTGAAGAATATGGCTTCATTAAATCTTATAATATTTTTATTGTTTTGCTTGCAGTCATTGTGTTTTTCTGCACGATTATTCTAGTGTTAAGCTATTTTGATAAACATTTCCTTAGCAAAATAGTGGGAAAAAACTCCTTGATGCTGTGCAAAGTAAAAAAAGGCAGTGATTTGGATTGAAGGAAGTATCAACTAATAAGATTATGCAGAGTCCCTTGCTTGAGGCTTGTACTGCATGAATTTGATCAAATTCGATTTCTTAGTGCCTAGCTAGGTCAAGTTTGCCTATGAGCTAGCCAGGTGTTTTATGCTTTCCTACTCCATGAGTCCCTCGTATTCGTATACCCACTCTTCTTTGGCTTACATACTCAGACTAGTGTAGCCAAATTCTTCTGATATTTGAAGTTGAAGTTTCCTACCACACTCCAAAATTACTTGTTTATGTTCACTATTTCAGATGTTGTTTTTGTCTTACAATGTTGACTTGACTGAACTTTGAAGTTTTTGGCACAATTTCCACACAAAGCTAAGATTTCCACACACTGTTTCTTTTGACTGATGTTATTACTTGCTCTGCAGGTACATGCAGACTACAGTTTTTTTTAGGGAAGACTACAGTTATATTCTGGTGGCTGAGATGCAGAAATGGGCCTGTTGGGTGTAGTTTCTTCCATTTGTATGATCGACATGGAGATCGGCCCTCTTTTGTGTGTAATCCACTTGTGGAAATCAATCTCTTAATCCTTGTAGACTCTCGTCTAATGGCATGAAGGTGGAATGAACATTGACTTGGTGCGATTAATTAGCCCTTACTCTTACCTTATTTATTTTTCGAACAGAGGATGGGTCTGGTAGCTGCATTAAAAACAAAACAGAGGTACAACTTCTTCCAGCAGAACACACTACAAAACAAAATTAGTGAACTCGTCCCTGAAATTTACAAAGAGGACGCCTTTGAGTTGATGAAGAACGCAACGAGATCCTTATCATCTTCTTCAAAACCTCAACCTCATCATTACTGTCGCAACGAGTTTAGTTTAAAATTATCATTTAGTGATTGCACGCACAAACCTATCATGAGTGTCGCTGGCTGTAGCCGGTTCCAATAGGCTGGGCAACATGTCGGCGATCCTAACACTGCCCGTCCGACACAGCTGTCGGCCCGTGTGTTGAAAGCGTCGGTGGTACATCCTCCTAGAGAATTCTCTGTTAGTTGGCTCAGTGGATATTTGAAACCGTTAGCAAGTACTGTACTCCGACAGCGTGTTTGGTTCGCGGGAGTTTGTGTTAGGGAATGGGAGTTTGAGGGAGGTGGGACTCACGGTCTGTTGATTGGTTAGTGGGAATGGGAGTTTAGGAGGGATGGGGATGGGGAATTAAGGAGGTTAACTCCCTCAGATCTCTTCCCTAGGGGGAGCAGGTAATTCATCCGGGGTTTGGGAATTGGACCGAAACCTTCACGCTCAGTCCGTCCTCTCTTGCGTCGTCGACAGCATCTGCCGGTCCGCAGCGCGAGCTCAGCCTACAGCATGGCGTGCCATCGCCATCCAAGTTATCTCATGTCGCTGCCGGTGCGGTTCTCTCTCGTCCTGACTGTGTACCATGCCGAGCCGGTGAAGCCTCCGGCGCACGCGGCCGCGCGCCACTGGACGATGCAAGTTGCTGGACGAATCCAAGATGCATCCAAGAGTGGAGTCTCGTCGTCCTGACATGCACTATGGGCACCGGCCGTTGCAAATAGAAGGTTGTACGAGAGTTCGGCTACCAGGCTTCATAGCAAGTTGCTAGACGAATCGATCGAAGCTTACATCCATTGCTTTTGTGCGTGTGCGTTGGTGCTTGAGAACAGCACATATAAGCTAAGACCTACAAGGAATCATCATCCTGTCTAGCACGTGATGCCGTCCGGTGTGAACCCCGACGGGCTACATCCGCATTAGCGGAAGTCCTCGAGCTATACGCGGACCATGAGTAGGAGACTGGGACGTCGCGGTGCGGGTATGGAAACGATGGTGTGGACATCGCGGTGCAGGGATGGAAACTATCTTCCATTCTTCCTGTCAATTCCCCTACTAATACCCACCACGTACCAAACGTGGGATTGGGACTGCTAATCAACTTCCCAACCTTAATCTCCCAGCTAACTCCCCCTCTAAACTCCCACTCCCTTTCCCCCGCAGTTGCCAAACACTCTGGGCGCATATATGGTTGTGTGTACTTTTGTTTTCAAAGCGGTAATCGGCCTGTGGGGTTTCGGTAAAAAACGAAGTTCTGAGTTTCATCTAAAAAAGAGTTCTAAGGTTAAATGGGCCTTTTCTTTAGCTATCGTGGGCTTGTTGTCACTCTGAAGAAAAGCTCCTGGGCTCTAATCTCATTCTCGAGTGTCATTTTGGGCATCCCGCAAGCACGGTCTGGTCGAACCCAGTCGCTCCGACTGTTCCCCACCCAAACCACGGGCGAGAACCATGGCGCCGCCGCCGCCGCCGCTGGTCGCCGACGTCACCGCCGAGATCCTCCTCCGCCTCCCGCCGGACGAGCCCGAGCACCTCTTCCGCGCCGCCCTCGTCTGCAAGCCGTGGCTCGGCATCATCCGCGACCCCGGATTCCGCCGCCGCTACCGCGAGTTCCACGGCACCCGGATTTGTGAATAATTAGTCATAATGCAAGCAATTTATGTTAGTTATATGAGATCTCTAGTTATATTCACATACGGAACTTGCAAAGTTCACTTCTATGCTAGAGATAACTTAATATGGAAAACATAACATTGTGTATGTTATTAGCTTTGACATGTTAAGGACCATGAAAATGCATTGGTCGAATTGCTAAATATGCACAGACGTGTTGATCTGGTACTATAAAGTGTTACGTTTGCTTCAGATTTTTTATAACAGAAAATCGGTTGTCATAGCCGAAGGCCACATCTCAAACCCAATATTGTAACTACTACTAACACATAGCTCACTGAAAGCTGACTTAACTATGAGTTTTGTGCATGATATATATATTATCATGGCACATTATTATCAAGTAAGGACTAACTGATCAAAGTCTGCTGCTAGTTTCTTTGAGAGCGACTACTAGTTAGTGTCATGTCGTTTATTCTTTTTAGCAGTTTACTTCAAGATTCTGCAAGACCTGACGATCAATTCTCATTGTCTTGTTGAATTCTTCGAGATCCCTATGAAAATCCTTGGAATCAATAGGTACATTTTGAAGCTTAGGGCTACTTCTAACTCTTTCATTATTTTTGTATGATTAACTCTGCTAATCTTGGTAGTAATCTTAAATCAGTAATGTTCAATTTGTTTAAAATTTATAAACAGTTGGTCATTTTATCACATTTAAGATAATGTGTCACGGGTGGCAAGTGCATTTGTACCTGGGAAAACTAATAAATAGAGTTTATTTCATTCAATGCTAAAAATATTTGAAGAGAACCTAATCTGAAAACCCATGATCACTTTTTGCTAGGATTTATTTGTATTTTTTTTTCTAATATGGTATGGAACACGCTTGATAATGGACCGTCTCTTTTACTAGCTAATAGTCCGAGTATCCATGTTCTTCATTTTTATGACATTCATCACTATATGTTGTTTTCAACATATTAATTAAATTTGTAGTTTGTAGTTTTTTTATATATTCCTAATGATGTATCAATACTGTTATTTTTCAAACTGCAGCTATAAGTTTGTCTCTTTGTTGGAATGTCATTTTGTTTCTTATTATGCTTGCAGAAACAGGCATTGGTGCTGAACATGATGCAACTGGTCCTCCGCACAATACTTAAGGGGATTGGCCCGTTAGATATGCCATATTGATGTATTGGTTGAGTAGGTAAGATTATCTTCTGCATGTGTATTGAGGTATCGGATCTGTTCCTTCAGATAATGTACTGTTGTCCTTTAACTGAAATTATCAATATTTTCTTTACACATCTTTCCTTCAAATAATCTATGTATGTTGCCCACTTTGCCAACTCTTATGGTTTGATGGCAGGCTGTGTTTTACCGTGCCCCTCTCTACTGGATGTGTCTTCAGTTGCCTTCGCATTCCGCCCAACTTCCTTCTTTTCAGTTTACCTCCTCCTTAGTACTTTCTCAGTTCCTTCTGGTTGTGTGGGCTCCTCCTTCTCTTCCTCCTCCGAATTTGATGACTAATGAACTAGTATCCTTCCACATTCCCTATTTGTGCATAATGCTCGTACCTACTCATAAATGAGAATGCTACCATGCTAATATAAGTAGTAGCAAATGAACTACATACATTTCACTGTGCTTCGGCGATGTATCTATTTAACTTTACAGTTTTAATTCATCCAATTGCCTTTTAACTTTATTTCTGGGTTAACTGGCTATGGGTCTATCAAGTCCTGGTGTGCTTTGCATGCTCACCTGCCTACACTAAAACTTCAATTATTTTGAAACTGAGGTAGTAGTTGATAAGTAACATTAATTGAGCATTTGTTTTTTGAATTTCCTTTATTTATAGGGACTTGTAGGTTTGTGTTTCACATTCCATTTTATTTTGGCTCGTCGTGAGACCTAGTGAACTAACGGTTGTCACGATATTTGAAGAGTATGCCTTCGTTTAATCTTACACCTATGTTTATCTTTTTCTTGCAGTAATTGTAATTGTATGGATGATTATTCTAGTTTATAGGCTGTT
The DNA here is from genome assembly GCA_947311845.1 of Poa pratensis. Lineage (NCBI taxonomy): Eukaryota > Viridiplantae > Streptophyta > Magnoliopsida > Poales > Poaceae > Poa > Poa pratensis. Next base: position 31,319,484 of record CAMZMU010000099.1, read on the forward strand.
CGGGTGAACATTTTTTTATCATGTTTCTTGTTGTCCGCCAAACTTCCATGTTTATATAATACTAGGAGAATGCCCGTGCGTTGCTACGGCTAGTCAAATTTATTTGCCAAACCATTTTTTTTCGAGAGTACCAATTTATTTGCCAAAACACAATTCAAGTGATATTCTAATTTTAAGGACATCACCCTCCAACAAGAGGTAAAGAGCATGGAGTTTAGGTTACTCAAACTGCAGATCCCTGCAGATCTCCACAAAAGAAAAAACTATAAAACATGCTCTCTGCAAAACTAATACAAGTTATGCTCTTGAATCTTTATCATTGCTTATGTCACCTGTTCACTCGCACTAATCAATCCCTCAAATTCAGCATCTTTCATCACTGCGTCACCTATGCTATGTATTGATCCCACGTGCTGCTAGCCTGCTACCCCAATGGTGCCATTAAATACAAGGTCTTCCAGAGAACATGTAGTAGACAATAACGAAAATGAGTAGTATTTTCATTGTGATTGAGAGCTATACAAAAAAATTATCTGAGCACAGCTTCCATTTTCATTTAAAATCTGTAACCAGTGACAGCTTCCCTCCTCTACACTACAGTGGTCTCAAAAGGCCCTCAACTCACAGCCGGGTCGCAAAGGCCGCTGCACCGGGTCCTTGCACAGATACAAGAGCCGTCTTCTCCAAGTTCACATCCATCACCTATAACTGCAAATCAAAAATATCAAACCAAAATGTGTTATCAATCCACACATAGCTAGACCGACATTGAGGACATTCAGGTGGCGCTGTGGCATCGAGGGATTGTGCGAGCAAGGACTGTACCGGACGGGCACGCGGTAGAAGTGGCTGCAGAGATCGTTGTCGAACAATCGGGATTATTCCTTGGAGACGCCGACGTCGTGGAGGCACCTCCACCTTCACTGCCTGACGCTGTCATGTGCGGCCGCAACTCTGCTCCTTCTCAACCACCACCATCATCCCACACGTGACCTCGTAGGTATCGCCCAAATCCTCGGGAATTGGGTGGCGTCAGGACACCTCTGTATATGCAAGCATAGTCTGAATTTCAAAGTACAAAATCTATGTACTTTAAAAAAGAAAAAATCAAACTGATAACAAGAATGTTTATAAGCTCAGAAAAGTAAGTTTAATATGGGTCATGGCCATAGCCACAAGTAAATGAATTGTAAATATTCTCCAATTCATGGGATGCACCTATGTTTATGCTTGGTCATAGCCACAAGTAAATGAATTGTAAATATTCTCAAATTCAGAGGATGCACTTCTGCTTATGCTAGTCTTACTCACTACCTTCCCTGAATGATGCTCAATATCACAAAAAGAGTCTGACTATTCACCATCAGCACACAAAAAAAGGGCATTAGACATCAATATTATTCAAAGTTACTCAACATTGGAAAAGATTTAAAATTCGTTCCAAGGTATTTGTAGTTGCAAAAAATAAAACTGTGTGTATTGACTGCCTCTCAGAATAGAAACTCTTGAACAACCATGGATTATCAGAATAGAAACAACAACAAATAGGTGAATATGGAACAAAATAATACCGTCTGATTATTCATTGTATGCATTGTGTGATCCAGTATAATATGGCAGAAAAATATTGGTGGAAAAATGTTTAATTAAAGTTCTTCAGAAGCTTCTTTTAGTTCCCACAACGAAGTGAGTATGTCTATAGACAAAGAACAGAGTATCATTTCAATCGAGTGTATTCCAAGCCCAATGCATACCAACAACGTTGAATGCCCCGGGCTTTGCACTTCAGAAATTAGTGATGGCTTTGCATCCTGACAAAATGAATGCATGCATCAGCTGAAAAATAGTTAGCATACTTCAGTCCTACGTTCAGAAATTGACCAATGTTTTACCTAAAAAACAAATTTATTCACCGGAAGCATAGAAGCGACAGGTACGTAGTGGCCAACGTCCAAAAGTAACATCAGAAAAAAAAGAAAATGTACCTCTCCTAGCTTGGCATTTGCTGAAGCCCGGGGGCATGTTCTTTTATCTTTTTAATTCTAAGAATTGACCTATATATATGTAGAGTAAGTGAATAAATCACATTGTCTTATGTCAAGTAGGCAGTGAAGTAACTTCCAAATTTGGTGCTTACCTTAGAGTATGCCATTGATGGGTGATTAGTTTCTTCTATAAACATTTGTGGTTATAATAAAAAGGTGACTAATTGGAGCCCTGGTCGGTGCGCTATAGGGTGTGCTATTTTATTTCTCTGCGGCTAGTACAGAACGAGCGAAATCTTCAATTCAATCAGATCAAAAATGGGTAATAGAAGAAGGGCAAACCAGAACAGGTAGCCCAAGCAAGTTATGAACTCTCTGAACTTTCAACTTGACTTAGAACTGCACAGTCTGCACATTCTTCAGTTAACGGAGCACTATTTGGAAGGTAATTCACACATATTATTCGGTCCTGACAAAATTGTGATAGAACTGGACATCCAACTCAGATAAAAGTAGTATGAAATAAATGAAACCACTGTCAAATGAGTATTAATCAGTACCTGACAAGGGCTCAGGTTGGCCAGATTGGAGCACGAAGATGATTGATCGCAAACGGGAGCACGACCTGCCCGCCCCCAAATCCACGCAGATTGTGTCATTTTTTACGAGAGGAGGTGGCTGGATGCAAGCGGAGATGGACTTGTGGCCAGGTGGGAGATACGCCGGGCGAGTGGGTCAATCCAGGCGAGTTGCAGCGTGCGAGGGACGGGGGAGGGCAGCGGCGGATGAGGGGTGACGCCGAGAATCGTGGTGGATCCCGATAGACAGAGATGATGCGTGCCGGCGGAGCTCGTGCTGGGAGATTGGGAAAACAGGGGAACCAGATCACTACGGGTGATCTCAGGGGCGGCGCAGCACGACGCATGGCGGTGCCTCGAGGAGAGAGATAGCGGCGCTGTAGGAGGGGGCAGCGAACGCGGGGTAGAGGACGGCGGCGGCGACAGGGCTCAGATCAGGCGGAGGCAATGGCAGAGCGGCGCTGCGGAGTTTGCGATGCACGATAGATTCACGCGGTAGACTTTGGCCCCACCTGTCGGCGCTGAGTTTTCCGTCAAGCAGGCAGGCAGAGGCAGACGATCGAGGCAGACCGGACGACGTAAGTACCACGACGGACCATCACCGTCACAGACTCCCATTTAATATTAAAGATTAATTGGTTATTAGCCACTAACATAATTTACCTGGTCCAAAAATGTACTAGCAAGTTATCAATAAAATAGTGGTACAAGTATGATGTCGTGCAGGGTAAAAAATGGCAGTAATTTTGGATCGAAGGAAGTATCAGTTAATTAGATGATTGATGGTCCCTTGCTTGAGGCTTGTACTCTAAGAGTTTGAGCAAATTCTTTGTTAGTAACTAGTAGCTAGCTCATGTACATTTCTAAAAGTTGCATATGAGGGTGTTTGTACTTGCCTAGTCCAGAGCCCCTCATATGCCCACTTTCTTTTGGCCTATGCTCAGATTAATTTCGCCAATTCTTCTAATATTTGAAGTTGAAAGTTACATTCTGTTGTTCTCTGTATCACACTATCTCCACAAATTATGAAACTAATGTTTTCTGTTCGAGTCATGCAAGAATATATGAGAATAACTCCAACAACTTTTCCTGATTGAATAGCACAAGTTTCTTTGGCCGATGGTATTACTTACACTGCAGGTACTTGTTGTTGGATTCTGGTGGCTGAGATGCAGAAATGGGCTCTTGGATGTAGTTTCTTCCATTTGTATGCTTGACATGGAGATTGACCCTGTATGTACCATGCACTGGTCAGATGTAAAGTGCACTTGTAGGAATTAATCGCTTGATCTGCTAACTTCCATCTGTTATCCAATTCCTGTTGACATTCATAAATTGGCGTGAAGGTTGAACGCACATTGAATTGCTTCGCTTAATTAGCACTACTTAACTTGTGTGCGCTGACCTGTGAACTGATCTTGGTTGCATTTTAGTGTCTGCCCATGTGTGGGTGCGTTTGATTACCTTCCATGTTGTATCAAGGATGGAGATATCAAGTGTTTGTGTGTATTTATTTGTTGAATTTCTATCTGGTTCGGAGTTCGCTATTTCAAGGCTTAGTACTGACTAGTGTGTGTCGAATCGCATCAGTAGTCTGACCGGCCTGGGAGTTGCGTAGAAGCTCCTGTATATTGAATTGCACTTTCCTTTCGCTACGGCATTAATAGCCGCTGACTCAACCATGACTGGTTTCATTGCTATTTTGCTTCTTTTGGGATGCTGCAAAGGTTTGGATGGGTTGCCTAAATTTTGTGCTCTCGTGAGTTTTTATAACAAAATTTATCACTTCTGCCTTGCAAAAGAAAGGTTGTTGTGACCAGGACTGGGATAGATGAACCAAGGTCAAGCAGTAAGTAATACATAGCATGGCACACTGATAACCATCTTCCGATTTGTGATGCGCGAACTTCTATTATCAGTAGTTCTTTGATTATGTACGCATCTGACTTTGAGCTAGCTGCATCCTCTGATCCAGTTGCTCGTTGAGAAACCAGTTTGATTATGTATGCATCTAACTTTAAGCTAGCTGCATCCTCTGATCCAGTTTGCGAGTTTCAGCCTTCTGTTGGTAAATTGGTGCGGGGATCCTCTTCTGAGTTGAATTTGTATCTGTTCAGTGGCAACGGTGGCTTCTCCAAGATAAAGATTGAAGACTTAAGAGACTCTTGTGATTTCTGAGGGCAGTATCGACTTTTGACCTTCATAATTCGTAATGTGGCCTATCATACTAGTATTTCACTATACTTCCAGCAAATCAAATGACCACAAAACTGGGGCTTTGTGTCACTAGCTCCCTAAATGTCCTAGATGTGTGTTCTCCATTTTTTTAGAATATTTGAACATGTTTTGTGTTTTAGAAAAAATTGATCTTATAGATCCTATTAGATCCTATGCAAAGTTGCCGCCAGAAATGGCCTCTTCTCTCTCTCTCTCTCTGTTCGTCCACTTCCCCGGCCGCCGCCATCCGCTCGTCTCCTCCACCGCCGCTCGTCTCCGCAGCGACCAGCAGCAGTGCCCTGGATCGGCAAGGGCTGAGCTTCCCTCGCTCCATGAAGTTGAAGGGGAAGGGGATCTGAAGGCGGCGGAGGAGATCCACTTCGGCTGTTCACTTCCCCGCACGAGCAGCGAGGAGGGCGAGATGAGCAGCCTCAGCTGCTCGTCGGTGCTGGACGACGACGACCTGCTCGCCGAGATCCTCCTCCGCCTGCCCCCGCAGCCGTCCTCCCTCCCGCGCGCCTCCCGCGTCTGCAACCGCTGGCGCCGCCTCGTCTCCGGCCCCAAATTCACCCGCCGCTTCCGCCTCCGCCACCGCCGCAGCCCTCCCCTCCTCGGTTGCTTCGTCGAAAGAGCCAGCGGCCTCACCTTCCTACCCACCACGGAGGGGCCCAATCGCGTCCCGCCCGCGCGCTTCTCCTCGCAGTTCGACGACCGCCTCATGGTCCTCGGGTGCCGCCATGGCTTCGTGCTGCTCTCGGACGCGTTGCGGAATCAAGTGCTCGTGTGGGATCCCGTTACGGCTTACCAGCACCACATTGCTGTTCCCGCGGGGTTCGCCAATATGTTCACCCAGGGGACGGTTCTTCGTGCTCCCGGAGACGGCCATCACTTCCAGGTTGTCATGGCAATGCCAGTGGCAGACGACGAGGACAAACAAGATATGCGAGTGCTTTCCTGCATTTACTCGTCCAAGGCCAGCGAATGGAGTGATGTCGTCTCGATGCCGGTTCCATCTACGACTCCAGCGCGCAAACCGGCTAGGCTGCTTGGAAATTCCCTTTACTGGTCCTTGGCTGGGAGTTTTGTTGGATTTCTCGAGTTTGATCTGGAGAGGCAGAACATTACTATGATACCTGTGCCAGCGGATGTGTATGCCCAGGCCAAGCATTGGGACTTCATGGTTATGCGAGCAGAGGGTGGAGGGCTAGGTTTGTTGTTCCTGTCAGATTTTACTGCCCAATTATGGAAGAGAACGGCCGATGATGATGGTGTCACTTCATGGGTGCTGGGAAGAACTATTGAATTGGACAGGCTACTTTCCCTTAATTCCGTGGAGAAAATAGCGCAGCCATGGATACTAGGGTTTGCTGATGACAACGATGTGGTGTTTCTGTGGACATCTATCAGCGGCCTCTTCATAATCCATCTTGAGTCATTGGAGTTCAAGAAACTACCCAGATGTCTCCCCATTTCCTGGTATCATCCAATTGAATGTGTCTATGCTTCAGGTAATAGTATGCCTTTGCACATATCAAATTAAACAATTTATGCCTTTACACTGGTGGTATAACAAACCAAGTTTGATAATTGGTCAGTGGAATGCCAGTCATATCCTTTCATATAAGCTAATAGTTGTAAGTATTGTCGCGTCACATGTTTCTTCTGCTGCTTGATGACCTCTACAACATCCAGCAATGTTGTTCTGCACTGTTCTGTTCTGTTCTTGTATTTGTGTGGTGGCGTTTTGAGTAGTGCATAACTGCAGTGCCTTTTATTTTTTTCAAATATGACATACAAAACATTTGGAAGTTGATGACATGAAAAACTACCTTGAACCTTCTAAGATGTTAAATAGGTATAGCTTAGTAGTACATTTGGAAGATTAACTCTCCCTATATATTAATCAGTTAGCATCATTGTCTCTGTTGATATTGCTAATAATCACGCAAAAACTAATAACCACTTGGTTTGAAATCTACAAATAGTTGTTCATCCTCGCATGTGGTAGAGGAAATCAAAAACATATTTCGTTTTCATCTTGTCAGGCTAAATGTATTCAGATAGTATAAATCATGATCACTTTGCCATGATTTATTAGTATCAGTATTTAGTATTTTTTCTTCCAATATGGTGTGAAACAAGCTTAACAGGTCTACTACTCCCGCCTTCTGACCAGCTAACTGTCTGAATGTGCATTCTCTTCATATTTACGACACGAATGAGTATATTTGTTTTGGGTATATTCAGTAAATTGGACAGTAGGTGTGTTTCTGTTATCAATTCGCACTGTTGTTTCAAAACTGATCTGTTTATCTCAAGGTACAGCTGTGAGTTTATCTGTTTATCTTAATATCTCACCGATGCCTCATTTCTATTTGGCTTATCTTTGGAATGTCATTGTGTCGTTTACATTTGTTAAATAAATTTTTTCCCTTCCAGATATTGTAATTTGATGGACAATAAGCTGTTTGTTTAAATATTTTCTCACCATGTCACCCGCTGTCTGAAAAACTTGCATATATATATGCAATTGGCCATTAGCCACTGCTGTAAATTGGCTGGTCCAGACTATATGTAGCTATGCTTGTACTTCATATTGAAAACATGATCAACATGACATGACTAGATTTATTATTGATGATTGTTTCATCACTAATAACATTTTATAATATTTACTAGCATACTGTCTTAAGTAGCGGTGGAAGTATTACTTGATGCTGTGTAGTGTAAAAAAACATTGACCGTCATTTTGGACCCTGAATTGATAAGATGATGCACGATCCCTTGTTTGAGGCTTGTATGGCATGATTTGATGAAATTCGATTTTCTCACTGACTAGTTAGCTCGTACATTTGTTAAGGTATGTCTCTGAGCTAGAAACCAGATGTTTCTGCTTTCCTACTACGTGAGCCCCTCATGTGCCCACTGTTCTTATAGCATCTAGTCAGACAAGTAGAAGGATGGCCACTACGCTACAAATTATCCATTGTTGTACTGTCTCAAATGCCTGTTTTATCTAATAATGCTGATATGACTCGATTTTGGAGCTTTTTACACGATTTCCACAATGGTGAATCTCATGGTTCCTGTTTGAACCATAAAACAATTATGAAATTACTCTGATGGTTTTTCCTGAAGGATTGAAGGAACAGCACTTTTTTTTTTTGACTGGTGGTATTGTCTCCACAGGTATCTAGAGCCGTAATCCGGTGGCCGAGTTGTGGTAAAGAGTTGTTGGATGTAGGTTCTTCCATTTTGTATGCACGACGAGGACCATCAATCCAGCATGCACCAGTCAGATGTGAAATGGACGAAATAATTGCTTAATTTGCACACTCCTGTCTAGTATCATCTAATTTATGTAGACATTCCTCAAGGGATGAAGGATGAAGACACATTGACTAGCTTTGGTTAATCAGTACTGAATTTGTGCCGGGTTCGCTGTCAGTTGATATTTTGCTTGCTTTTTAGCGTGTGTGCATTTGAATTTGTTTGATTATCTTCGGTGTTGTATCAGCCGTTAGGATTTCGATGCAGAATGCCTGCTTACCTTCCTTGATATCCCAATTTGTTCGTAATCTTTTGGTTAAATTTCTACCTCAGTATTTAGAAGCTTAGTGCTGACTAATAATGTTAATTCCCGTGAGTGACATAACCTGGCTGTTGAAAAGAAGTTCCTGAAAGTTACATCGAGTTGCACCTGCCTCATCCTGACGATTCAACCAGGGGCATCAGTGCTCCTTCGTTTTTCTAAGTTGCTGGGAAGGCTTGTTGGATTGTGTTATGCGACTGGCAACATTTTGAAATATTTTATGAGTTAGCTTTTGAAGAAATAGAGGGTATCACTTGTTTCTGGAAAAAATAAAGAAAAAGACAATTTGGTTGTTCTTATCAAGACAGTGATAGGCGAATCAAAGCCAGAGCAATATTAACCTTGATTTGCTTTAAGCTTCAATAGCAATGCTATTTTGCTGGGGGTGCATATTTTTCTTCCTTTTTCCTCTGAGGTGTGGCGAATGTTTGGATACAATGCTGTTTATATGGGACCCCATTAGAGTTAACTGTATGATTAATTTTAAGTGTATGGAGAAGTTTGAGTATCGACCAAGAAATATATCTCTTAGAGTAAACTTGCATGTACTAATAATTTTAGGAATGTTTCTACTGAATTTGCTTGCTGGAAGTTGTTTTTCCTGTTAGAAACTGATGTAACAATTTTGTTTGTCTGGAAAACTCCATACATACCACTGGGGAAGACAACTCACAGTTTCCAGCTTTCTTTTGTCCCAAATAAAAAAAACAATTTTCATCTTTCCAGTGTGCCTCTAGATTTTGCACAAGGCACATATAAACCATTATCGTCGGTTGATAGTTACTTGACCATCAAGTGGCGCTAGAAAACATGATTTATTCCTTATGCATGGCTTGTGCTAATTCAGCCTTATGAGTGCTGATTTCAGAATAAACACCATTTGACATATTTTGGCCTGAATTTTTAACATGAGAATTACACAAAATTATCGATAAATTTCATCATGAATATAGGAAAAAAAATAGCATGGAAGTTACACGATATATATCCGCTTATACTATGTAGAATTTTAAAATATAGCATATGTGTGCATACTAGTTTTAAGTTAATGTCTAAGTGGTGACCAGATATTGCTAAAATTTATGCTACCGAAGTGCTACTAAAATGGCAAACTTTTCCCTTAAAAAAAGGCAAAATTTCAAAGTTATCTTTCTAATGATAAATGTTGTCCATGCTATTATGCTCAAATTTCATCAAATTCTATGCAATAATTTAAGAGCCAGCCAATTATCATTTTTAATCAAATTCTGGTCAGAATTCCATAGTTTCCAGAAAAACTGAAACATTACAATAAATAATAAATGGCTATATATCTGTTTTTTAAATGACAATATATCTGCTTATACTGTGTATAATTTAATTTTTTTTGGATCTGTGTGCATACTAATTTCAAGCTCATGTCTAAGTGGTAACCAGATGTTGCTAAAACTAATGGAAACTAACGTTCTACGTTTCGATCTGCAGTGGGCTTTCACCTGGCTATCATGATGGGCTTCCTATCTCTACGAAGAAAAACTCCTGGGCTTTTATAATCTCAGCCTGCGAAGTGCTCTCGTTAATTCTGGGCATCCCGTAAGTTCCCCAATCTCACGAGCGCACCATGGCGCCGCCGCCATCGCCGCCGCCGCTGGTCGACGACGTCACCGCCGAGATCCTCCTCCGCCTCCCGCCGGACGAGCCCGAGCACCTCTTCCGCGCGCCCTCGTCTGCAAGCCGTGGCTCCGCATCATCTGCGACTCAGGCTTCCGCCGCCGCTACCGCGAGTTCCACGGCGCCCCGCCGCTCCTCGGCTTCCTCCACCGCCTCAAGGTGATCCAGGGGGACCCGCCTGCCCGATTCGCCTCCACCACGTCCATGCCAGAGTTCCCGCACCCGGGCGCCGACGGCCGCCGCACTCGCCCCCTCGACTGCCGCCACGGCCGCGTCCTCATCCACATGTTGGACGATGGCTGCGAGGTGAGTACCTCGTCTGGGACCCCGTCACCGGCGACCGGCACTTCCTGCCACGCGAGCCGGAGGAGATCGACTGGCTCGTCTACTCCGCCGCGGTGCTCTGCGCGACCGACGGCTGCGACCACCTCGACTGCCACGGCGGCCCCTTCCGCGTCGTCTTCGTGGCCACCCATGACTACAACGACACCATACTCGCGAGCGTGTACTCATCAGAGACGGGTGCGTGGAGCGTACCAGTATGCCTTGACAACACATGTGAATCCTTTGCCCAGCTCATTGTGCGAATGCACAGCGAACTACCCTGGTACACACCATACCTCCATCCGAAGCGAGGCAGCCTTGTCGGAGATGCGTTGCACTTCACACTTCGCGGGAACAATGCAATCGTCAGATATGACTTGGAAGAGGATCGCTTGTCCATGATTGACCCGCCGAAAGTGAAGGTGTACTCAGTGGCCCTCATGGCGATGGAGGACGACACTTCACTGGGATTTGCCTGCATTCTGGGCTCTTGCCTTTGTACGTGGTCAAGGAAGGTGGGTGCCGACGAAGAATCTGCAGAATGGGTACAATACAAGGTCATCGAGCTGGAGAAAACAATACCGATTCTCAATCCTGATGACAGACCATTCGTGGTTGGATCTGCAGAGGGTGTGGGTGTCGTGTTCGTTAGCTCAGGTGTTGGCTTATTCACAATCAAGCTCAGTTCTGGTCATGTTAAGAAGGTTGATGGGTTCGGAGAATACTTTAGCGTCCTACCCTATATGAGCTTCTACCTTCCAGGTATGAATGATACTAGCCACTGTGTCTTGTCTGATGTCTTGCATTTTTGCTACAGCTTCTATATACACATATGATTATATGAAGCTTGCCAAGTTCAATTATCTGCTAGAGATAACTTAATATGGAAAACTTATCGTAGTTTATATTATGAGAATTGACATGTTGAGGACCATGACCATGCATTGGTCAAAATGCTAAAGATGGACACGCACATGTTGATCTTCTACTATCCTGTTACCTTGCTTCAGGCTTTATTATGAAAGAAAATGTGTTATTTTGTGGCATAGCTAATGGCTAAGCCGCTACATCTCAAACGGATTGTATCCATTGGAATTAGTACTAGCTAGTACATGCTCACCGAATGCTGAGTTGGAGTTGGTTATGAGTTTTGTGCATGATATAATTTAGATCGTGGCACATTGTTATCGCTAGTAGGGACTAAATGATCAAAAATTTCTTCTGGTTTCCTCCAGATCTGCTAATATTAAGTATCAATCGTCTATTCTCTCTTCAATAATTAACTTAAAAATTGTTCAATTTCTGACAATCAACAGTTTTCTTAAAATTTGTGCAAATCCTGACGATCAATTGTTGTTGTCTTGTTGAATTCTTTGAAATTTCTATGAAAATTCTTTGAATCAATTGGTACATTCGGAAGCTTAGAACTAGTTTTTATTCTTTCATCCAGTATGATTATCTTTGCTAACTTGCTAGTAATCATAAATCAGTGATGATAATTTGTTTGAAATTTACATATGGTTGGTCATTGTATCACATTTAAGATAACGTGTCGTGAGTGGCAAGTCCATTTGTACCTGCAGAAACTAACACATAAAGCTCCTTTCAGTTTAATGCTAACAATAACCTAATCTGAAATCCCATGATCACTTTTTGCTAAGATCTATTAGTATGATTTTTCCTGATATGGCATTGAACAAGCTTAATAATGGATAATTTGTCTCTTCTGACCAGCTAATAGTCTGAGTTTGCATGTTCTTCATTTTTAAAATATTCATCACTATATAATGTTTTTAACATACTCTTTAAATTTGAACTTAGGTGTAGTTTACTTATCTATTCCTAATGCTGTATGAAAACTGTTGCTTTTTCAAACTACGGCTATGAGTTTGCCTTTTTGTCGGAATTTCATTGGTTGTTTGACTTCTTATGCTTGCAGAAACAGGCAATGGTGGTGGACATGATGCAACTGATCTTCCACACAGCGTTTAAGAGGATTGTCCCGTTATATATGCTATCATGATGTAGTGGTTGAGTAGGTAAGTTTTTCTTCTGCATGTATGTTGAGGCATCCGATCTGTTCCTTCAAATAATGTATTGCTATCCTTTTTAATGAATTTTCTCAAGTTAAATGGCAAGAGAGGAATCTAAGATTTTCTCTGCAACTCTTTTCTTCAATTAATGTGTGTATGTTGCCCACCTGGCCACCTCGGGCTGTGTCACTGCGTCTTGCATCTTTTTTCTCCGAGCCATGTTTCCTTCTCCCTTCCTCAGCAGCTATCCCCTCTCTTCCTCATGCTTTCACCCACCTGCCTTTTCTTTTAGTACTTGCTGATGTTTACCGGCCCCGTCTCTACTAGATGTGCTTTTTCGCTTGCCTTCTCGTTCCATCCAGCTGCCTTGCTCTCAGTTTACCGCTTCATAAGTACTCTGCCAGTTCCTTCTGGTAGTGTGGTTCTTCTTCCTCTAACTAGGAGCCTTCCCCCATTCCCTATTTGTATGCATATGCTCATGTCTGCTCACATATGAGGATGCTATTGTTTCTAAGTAGTAGCAAATGAACTACTTACGCTTCAGTGTGCTTTGGGGATATATTTGTGTTTAATTTATACTTGTTACTACTTTGGCTTTAAAAAATGTAATGAAGGGTCAATCAAGTGATAGTGTAACTTGCAGATTGGTCCCATCTACGCAAGTAATTGACATGATCGCAATACCTGTTGGTTTCAAATTCATATCTTCTAGACTTACATTGATGCCACATTAGATGGCCTCTTATTTTGATCATTGTGATGCCTTGTGAATAATGACTGCTATCATTACGTCTTCTAGTGTTATTTATGGTTTTGCTCGCAGTTATTATAGTTTTATTGGCGATTATTCTAGTGTTAGGCTGTTTGGATAAATATTTCCTCAGCATGTTGCTCATTGTCTGACTAATTTGCATATAGGTATGCTTTATGTGCAATATAAGATCTTCCAGTTTAGCCACCTAGATGTTTATACTTGATACTGAACACAGGATCGAAAGGATATGACAAGATACATCTTTAAATTGCTTTCATCACCAATAACATTTTTTTTTCTCTTATTTACCTTTACTTCCCTATCTACTGGATGTGCTCTTCTGACTTCTGATTGCCCTTCCATCCAACTTCCATCCTTTCAGTGTACCTCCTCCTTAGTACTCCTCAAGGTCCTTATGTTAGTGTGGAATCTTCTTCCTTTAGCCGTCCAATGACTGATGACGTAGAACCGTTGCTCAATCTCTGTTTGTTCATGTGTTTGTCCCTGCTCAGAGATGAGACTGCTGTCATGCTAAGTAGTAGCAGATGAACTAGTAACCCTTTGTGGTTCAAAAAAAAATAGTAACCCTTCGCTTAGCTTTGGGCGTATATTTCTATTTTACTCTTACAGTTTAGTCGTTGTTGCATCCCATTTTAACTTTTTGGGTCGAGGGGTCCCTTGTGATAGTCTTGTACTGCATGAACTTGATCAATTTCGATTTGATAGTGACTAGCTACCTCATATACATTTCTAAAAGTTGCCTATGAGCTTCTTTATACTTTCGTATTCCAGGAGCCCCTCATATGCTCACTCTTCTTTTGGCCTATGCTCAGAATAGTTTTAGCCAGTTTTTAAAATATTTGAAGTTGAAAGTGTACTACCACACTACAAGTTACCTATTGATGTTCTCTGCTTCGGATGTTCCTTTTGTCTAATGGTGTTGAGTTGATTCGACTTTGGAGTTTTTGGCACAACCTCCACAAATTGTGAAACTAATGTTTCATGTTCGAGTCTTACAAAAATATATTAGAATAATAACTTATCCTGATTGAATACGATTGAATAGCACAAGTTTCTTTGGCTGATGGTATTACTTGCACTGCAGGTACATGCAGTGATATTCTGGTGGCTGAGACGCAGAAATGGGCTGTTGGATTTAGTTTCTTCCATTTGTATGCTTGACTCGGAGATCGACCCTTTATGTAGCACGCACAGGTCACCTGGGAAGCACACTTGTAGGAATTAATCGCTCTATTTTCTAACTTCTGTCTGTGGTCTAATTCTCACTGTGGCGCTGACTTGCTTCACGTAATTACTACTGTGGCGCTGACATGTGAACGATCTCGCTTGCATTTTAGTGTGCGCTGACTTGCTTCTGTTATCCCATTTTGTATGTGTTTTTTGGTTGAATTTCTATGTGGTTCGGAGCTCGATATTTCAAGGCTTATTACTGACTACCGAGTGTTGAATCGCATCAGTAGTCTGACTGGCCTGGGTGTTGTGAAGAAGCTTACTGTATCGCTACGGCATAATTACCGCCCTGACTCAACCAGGGCCGGTTTCAGTGCTGTTTTGCTTTCTTTTTGTGATGCTGCTTGGATGGGTTGCTCTAAATTTTGAGCTCTTCCATTTGTTCTTACGAAATAAAATGTGTCACTTCTCCTTGCGAAAGAGAAAGGGTGGGATAGATGAACCAAGCCGTGGCGGTGAACTTATGTTATCAGTAGTTTATTGATGATGTATGCATTCAACTTTGAGCTAGCTGCATGCTCTGATCCAGCCGTGCATTGAGAAACCAGTTTGTGACTTGCAGCCTTCTGTTGGCACTCTGCTGTGGGATTTTCATTATAGTTGAACCTGCATCTGTTCAGTTGCAATGCTTGACTCCATCTGTACTTCTTTCCTTGGTGTCAGAGAAAGCCCAACCTGCTGCCCGGACAGTCAGTAGGAGGAGCGTGCACAGGAAGGCGGCCGCTCTCGCCTCCATCTCCTACCTCAGAACTGGTGTGGTGACTGGTGGGACTCTCATAATTTTCAGTGTGCGAGCTCTTTATATGGCTTCTGATCGAGGGCATTATCTGCATTTGAGTTCACAACTATTTTCACAGCAAATCTAATCACTATGATTTCACAGCGTTACGCTAAGTGATAGTACAAATTTTGCCATGGCATTCGACCTTGGATCTTAAACTCATTTTTTTTTAATTTGGAACTTAAACTCATTAGACAAGCACATGCTTTCTTTCTCCTACACAAAACTTTAAATGTTTCTTTTTATTGGAACTAGTGAACGTGCACGTGCAACGCACGTTTCACAATTTATTATAATATAAATATGTCTTTTTGAATCTATATTTTTTCACTGAGTTATTTTACCAACCCATTTAAATAGGTTTCATGATACAAAATTGAAATCAGACAAATATCTCCTGAGAAGTACTCCATGTGTACATGCACGCACGTCTTGACTATGAAAAAATATACAATTTTCTATATTATTTACAGTATAATCTCACATAAGGAATTGTAACTGCAACAATATAATCTTGCTATCCTATATATACCAAGCAGATACATATATGCGCTGCGGGTGAAGTTAGGCAGTTGTATCTTATATAAAATAAAATAAAATATCACTGGATTTTATTTGTCATGATACTATGCGAACCAGAATATATTCATTACAAGACATATTCATCACAAACGTGGAGGGATTCAGTACTCCAAAATGAAATAGTAATCACCCAACTGTAATGGAAGTCTCAACTAACATAAGGTAAGCACCAGCATTTTCTAAAGAATTCCAATTTCTTATTTATATTTGTTTTCATACAAAAAATAAAAGCCAGGTTACAGAACGTCAGTAAAACATCTGTATACGAATAAGGCATGGATTAACATGGAGAGGTACGGTATTTTATACAGCACAGCAAGAAAAATTCTCTGCAACGTGTATTTGTATCTACATAGTTAAATCATCTCTCTTCTAATTCCGAGCGTATAAATCATTTTGATGGCCTTCCGATGTGGCAGTTGATGAACAACAAACACCGATATCACCCACAGCAAATAAGAAAATTCTCAAGTAGCGCTTACGGAATATTGAAACATCTTTAAAGAATGAAGCATTTTAGCCAAGTGAAAGACCATGTATTCCCTCTTTAGATCTGCCTTGGGCCTCTCCATAGATATGGATCAGCGACCCCATCACACCATGCTAGTAAAAAAAGATAAAGGAGCAAGCTAAACAGCATGTTGATTTGTGGTCCAACTCCTAAGAAGAAATTAAGCCCAATCCATCTATTAAGTAAACATGATTGGTAGTTGCAAAGCGTCTTTCACACATCCTATGGTTAGTAAACTATCAACTCAAAATAAGCAGTTTCAATCTCTAACCATCCATACGTCTCTTTGATAAAGACCAAGCAAATTCAGCAGAACACCAATGAACCAATGCAGAAACTCATCTAATTTTGCTGGTACGTAAACCTGTGAGATATACATTGATATATTATTTGTATGATTTTTGGTCAAAAATAGTCTTAGCAGAAGAGATGCAGCCAAAAAAAAAATCGCTTTTCATTCCCTCTTATGAATGCGTGCTATGTGAAAGTTCAACCCTGAATCAAAAGAACATCTTTTTTTCAGTTGTCCATTTGTTGCCAATTGCAGCTAGACGCACCTTTCTTCATGGAAATCAAACCTAGCTTGATAATCTAATACAAACAGACTAAAATTGAGAGAGGGGCTGGCTCTTGCTAAGCACAAAGCCAGAAATAAAACGACAAGCAAGCATAAGACTTGGCTCTTGTTAAGCACAAAGCCATGAAGAAAACAATAAGCAAGCATAAGGTAGGGAAAGAAATCTACTTACTGGGAAATTCCCGGATGGGAGACACCGCACCCAAGAATCCTCAGCCTGATCACCACTCAATCCACTGCCCATGAAAATTTCTAATCAATCTAACTTAGTAATCGGAAAGAGATCATATGTTAGCTCAGCTTCACTCTACTGCCGGTCACCACGGACTCTGCAAGAACGCCTCTTTTCCGTCCGTCAGTCGAGCGGGTAGCATGTGTCGTCGCCGCCGGTGTTACAGAGTAAATGTGCATACGCAGCGGCGTAGTGCGCGTTGCTGGGGTCGGCCGCGATGGCCTCCTGGTATGTCTCCTCTGCCGCCTCGACGTCGTCCCGCGCCTTCCACAGGAACGTCGCGTACATGTTCAGGACCTCCGCGTCCGTCGGCTCCGCCTGCACCGTCCTCTCGAGTAGTGCTCCGCCCTGCGATTAACACACACATATATTTTCAGTGACTGACCACGCTAAAAATAAATAAGAACTTCACTGTCGATTCGTCGAGCAGCTGGTGGGCATACAGTTTGTGAACGTTCCGCGTGAGGTAGAGGAACTGGGCAAAGTTGGCGAGGATGAGCGAGTTGTTGGGCTCCTCGGACACGACCCCAGGTCGTAGGCCACGGCCGTCCCCTCATCGCCCTCCGAGCTTCCTCCTGCCTCGCCTGCCCTGCTGCTACTCTCGCCGGCGCCCACGATGGAGTGTGCCTCGCCTGCCCTGCTGCTACTCTCGCCGGCGCCCACGATGGAGTGAGTGCTGGGGCGTGGCGAGGAGACCGTGGCAACAGGTTTGATCTAGGAGAGGTTCGATCTAGGAGAGGAGAAATAAAAGAACGAACTGGTACGGTGGCAATTTAGTAGTATTATGTGATTTGGTGGGAGGGTAACTACTCTCGCCGGCGCCCACGATGGAGTGTGCCTCGCCTGCCCTGCTGCTACTCTCGCCGGCGCCCACGATGGAGTGAGTGCTGGGGCGTGGCGAGGAACCGTGGCAACAGGTTCGATCTAGGAGAGGTTCGATCTAGGAGAGGAGAAATAAAGAACGAACTGGTACGGTGGCAATTTAGTAGTATTATGTGATTTGGTGGGAGGGTAAAACGGGAAAAATCGAACATTGTTGAGTTGTCAAACATTGGGACGATCTGAGCTGTTTGATCGGATATTGAACGGTCCAGATTTAAAATATCTCAAAAGTTTGCTCTTTCAATAGTAGTATAGATAATTACTCAGGCAAATTTCACATTCGCTTCCAATCTTCCATATAACCAAGTACTTGTCTCTGGTGATACTAAAATTTAACTATGCTTCCACGGGGACTAGAAATTGGTTCGATCATTTCTGTTAAATGGCTCAGTTGCACCACATTGCTTTACAAGGCAGATGAATATTCATTCCAGAAAAACTGTATTATTTTTCTTTGGTTGTGTCTTGTGCGTAGTTGAAATTCTTTTCTGCTTCGTTTTTTTTTTGAATCTTGCAGCCGGCATACAGAAGTTATATCGTGGGCTTTCTCCGAGGAAAACGTTTCTGGGCTTCATTCCCACAGTATCAGCGTGATTCTTTTCTTCCATTTCCTACCACATGAGCTGTGAGGAGGGCGAGATGGGCAGCCGCCGCCACCACCCTCCCTCGTCGCCGGCGGCGACGCCGCTGGAGGACGACGACCTTCTCGCCGAGATCCTCCTCCGCCTCCCTCCGCAGCCTTCCTCCCTCCCCCGCGCCTCCGCCGTCAGCAAACGCTGGCGCAGCCTCGCCTCCGACCCAGCCTTCTCCCGCCGCTTCCGCCGCCACCACCGCCGCAACCCTCCCCTCCTCGGCTGCTTCGTGAAAGATGGTAACGAACTCCGATTCGAACCTACTCTGGATCCCCCTAATCGTGTCCCGTGGGGCCGCTTCTCCCTTCCGATCGATCCCGACGACTGCAACTACACGTTGCTCGGATTCCGCCATGGCTTCCTACTCATACTCCACGCGTCTCCGGGTACCCTCGAACTCCTGGTATGGGACCCTTTCAATGGCCACCGGCAACCCATAGCCATTCCCCCAGATTCAGTGATAAGACCCTGATCAAACATGCAGGGGCGGCGCCACCAGGGGGGCGAGGTGGGGCGGCCGCCCCCCCTCAACTTTTGTGATTTTTTTGACTATAGGTATTCAGTATGTATCTACGCTCAATATACGTCAAAGTGAGGGATAAAAAAAAGAAAAAAACTGGCAGAACGACCGTCTCTAGTCTAACTCGACCAAACCCTCGCTCCCCACTGTCCAGGACTGCCTCGGTCGATCCCCTCGCAGCCTCGCTTCTTCGATTCCCCACCAACCCAATCCCTAGCTCGCTCCACGCCTCCGCCCTGCTCCCTGCTCCTGCTCGTGCTCGATCCAC
This sequence comes from Poa pratensis, assembly GCA_947311845.1. Lineage (NCBI taxonomy): Eukaryota > Viridiplantae > Streptophyta > Magnoliopsida > Poales > Poaceae > Poa > Poa pratensis. Next base: position 31,338,853 of record CAMZMU010000099.1, read on the forward strand.
CGCCGCTCCTCCCCTGCTCCTCCCCTGCTCGATTCCCCAGCCCGTCGCTCCTCCCTCTGCTCCATTCCCCTGACTCGCGCCGTCGCAAATCCCACGCCCTGCCCGCCGCGAAGCCCCGACGCCCCGCCGCCAGTCCCTGCCCCAGCACAACTGCGCCTTGTCTGCTTTGGGCGGCCGGCCCTGCTCCAGGCGGCTCGGCTGCTCTGATAGTCCGATGGACGACGAGGCCTACTGGCTCCAGTTCGAGGAGGAAAAGCCGCAGCAGCCATGGCTCTAGCTCGGGAAGAAAACGAGGCCTCCAGAAATCTCAAGAGGACATGCCATGAGCAGGTTAATTTCTTCTTTCGATTTGAGGTTTTATATTTGATGTCTACTTGTATAGTGATTAGTGAGTAATAGTGTGCAGGAGATTGCTCAAAGATTGATTTTGATTTCAATATTGTAGGACACTCAACAAGCAAATGTTTCTGAAATTTTTGATCTAGCAAATGTGGTTGCCGATCCTGGAATTCGGAGACCAATTGATGAATATGCTACCTCTGAAATCAACATGGATTCAACTTAATGGTATGGTACTATCTTCTTATCAAAATGTAGCACTATTTTTTATGTAGTCAGTTTGTACTTGTGTTTTATGCAATATGAAATTGTGGACACTTTCGGCTATTATATTGTGAGACTTCGACTTATTTACATTGTGGATTACATGTGTTGTCAAAAAAAAATTTTCGGTGGCACACCTTTTACTGTTCGCCCCCCCTCGTCTCAATTCCTGGCTCCGCCACTGCAAACATGGAGCGGTTCTTCCCGCTGCCCACGGAGACATACAGAACTTCCAGGTGGTCTTGGTAAGCATTGACGTCCAACAGCGGCTGATCGCCTGTGTTTACTCGTCGGAGACCGGCGTATGGGGTAATCTCATCACAACACCGCTTCCACCCGACGTTTCTGATATTTCTACCGCCTATATTGCTAGCATTCCTGCTGTTCTTGTTTGGGATGCCCTTTATATGTTAATTTTTGGGATGTCGTCAAGAATCATTCTGTTCAATGTTGATAGGCAGAGCCTAGCAGTGATACCTCTGCCCGCGTGCTTGGATTCCGCCTTCACTCGCTACTGCTCGGTTATGCGGGAAGAAGGTGGTGGCCTTGGTCTCCTCTTTATGTCAACATTGGACCGCAGCGCCCAATTATGGAAGTTGAAGACCAGTTGTGCTGGTGTTGCTTCCTGGGTGCTAGGAAGAACTATTAAACTAGACAAGCTACTATCCCTGGATTTGTAGAATTATTGGGAAATACAGATTCTAGGGTTTGCGGAGGAGAATAATGTGGTGTTCTTGTGGACGTTTGACGGTATCTTCATGGTTTCAGCTTGACTCACTGGAGTTCAAGAAACTTCCTAAAATCAACTTGCGTAATTGGCAACCATTCGAATGTGTCTATGCTGCAGGTAATACCACACCTTTATTTAGCTCGTACTATAACAAAACCAAGCTATTTTCCGATGATTTGGTTGATGGAACTCTGTTCACATCATTTTGGGTTAAGCTAACAGTTTTAAGTACTGTGGTATCACTTGTTTATTTTGCTGCTTGGTGCCCCCTTCAGCATATATCTGTAACTGCACATTTGCTAGTAACACAATTTGGCTGGTCCAATCTATATGCCGCTATGCTTTATGTGCATTTTAATTTCTTCAGTTTGGGCCACCATGCATGTTTAATACTTCATGTGAACACGTGATCAAAATGACATGACTAGATCCATCATAAAAACTTGTTTCTTCACTATTAGCTTAAATCATTTGAGTAGTGTGAAAGCATCATTTGATGTTGTGTGGAGTTAAAAAATGACAGTCATTATGGACCAGTGGAAGTATCAGTTAATAAGATGATGCATGGCCCCATGACCCTTTGCTTTAGGATTTTACTGCATGTTGAAATTTTATTTGTTAGTGACTAGCTTTCTCATACATCTCTAAGAGGTTTCTGCTTCCCTACTCCGTGAGCCCCTGATGCGCGTGCTGTTCTTATAGCTTCTGTTCAGTATTCAGACCAGATGTAGTCAAAACTGCTAATATTAGAAGTTGAAAGTCTGCCACTACACTAGTGTTATTTGCTGTTTCAAATGTTGATTTTTTATATAACGCTGAGATGATTTAACTTTGGATCTTTTGGCACCAATTCCACTATGGTGAACCTATTGTTTAGCTGCTTGATTTCATATACGAATTGTGATGAATAAGTGTTTTCTTGAATGAATAGTAGAAATTTGTTTGACTGGTGGTATTGCTTGCTCCGCAGGTATCTAGAGTGTCATCCCGGTGGTTGTGATGCAGAAATGAACTCTGAAGTGGATTCGTAAACACCCATCTATAGACATTCCTTAACTGCGCTAGAAGGTTGAAGGCATATTGACTTGCTTCGAGCTTGTGGTTCATCTTATTTGCTTTATGCTTTTCAAGCATGTTGTGGCCAGCTCACCTGTCCATTCATCTAATCTCGCTTGCAATTTAATCTGTGTGTGTGTTTAATTAGTCTCAGTGTTGGGCGACGTCAGATAGCGTCTAATGTATGTGATGTACCACTTTGTATGTGTATTTGACTGTTTATTGAATTTCTATCCGGTTGCTGCTCAATATTTAGAAACTTAAATTGAATGTTGGATGAAATACACCTGCCTTCGTGGTGCTACTCCCTACGTTCCAAATTAGGTGACTTCTGTTTATCAACATGCGGATGTATTAGACATATTACATGTATTAATACATCCACATGTAGATGAATGGAATACATCTATTTTAGAACGGATGGAGTATTTGCTATGGGTTTCAGTACTGTTTTTCTTTCTTCTGAAGGCTTGGATGAGTTTCCTAAAAAAAAAAAAATGTTTGATGACGAGTTGGCTAAAATTTAAAAATGGTCTATTCTATGGGAATTCATATTCATGGCAAGATGAGTAATTTGGTTTGTTGCGATCGAAATGTTAATCAGAACCAAATTAGCATGCTATGGATAGAAGCCACATAAACTCATCTCTACAATATCAATTGAGCTAGGATTGGTGAGCTCTCCTTGCTCCACCAGTTTAGACGGGCGTGATCTGATGACTAAATAGTGAATTAATCTTAACCATCTGTTCAGTCGGTTCACGCACGCATAGTCGGTTGGCTCTCGCACCGCCCCGCGCGCCTCGCCTCGTTGACCGCCCGGTCGTCTCATCTTGTGCCCAGCAGAATTATTACTTGCACAAAAAATAAATATGTTGTCTTTTGGTTACTTAGTAAGGTTGCATTTTAGATCATACATGAGGAACTGATTTTTTTCATATGTCTGATCTCAGCGGTAATATGATCATATTTCCTAGGCCTTGATAATATCTAGAAAGATCTTGTCATCTTTTTTATTTGCGCAGCATCGTTTTCCTATGGAGAACAAGGTTCGCAGGAGTTGTTATTTTTTGTACAGTTACTTCCATGTTTCCACTTTGGTGGAGCCTGCTGAAAGTTTAAATGTTGATAACCTAATAGCTATGAGCCAGAAGTACCTTTAATTGCCTTGGTTGAGTGTACGGCTAGGGGAGTTTTACTAAGAAATAGGCCAGATATTTCCTTAAGTTTTTGTGGACTATATACCGTTGCTATGTTTATCAGCCAGCTATTGTTCAAAAATACGTTTCAGTGAGCCAGTGCATAGGTTGTCTCTCTCAAAGATAAGTGACATTTGTGGCTTGTTTTCGATGCAGAAGTGCTCACTTTCTTAGTTTGTTTGTTCTCTTTACGTCAGAGTTATGGGCATCGCCCATCATATTGTCTGGATAAGCGAGAAGAGTCGCAAGTTTGGGACTATTAAGGTTGAAGTTCGACAACGCAGAACTTAGTAGTTCTATTCCACATACAACATGTGATTATTCTTGGCCTTATTTGTCTTCCATTTCTCCTGTGTATCTGACATTGTTATGTTAAATTGTATTGATGCAGATTAGCATCCATATCATAATTTCTTACTAAAGCTGATGGTACCTATCATGTGATCAGTGCACTCGGAAATCTGTCGGAGAGAGCAGTGCATACAAATTGTTGTGAATGAGCAACTGATATTTCCAGGAGGCCAGAGGCTAGTACTTATACATGTGTGATGAACAGTACATGAACAGTAACCTATACACATCTAACACCCCCCCCCCTCAAACTCATGGTGGTTAACAACACTGAGTTTGGAGAGAAAGAACTCATGCTGTGCTCGAGTCTGTGCCTTCGTGAAGAAATCCGCTAGCTGTAACTCAGAGGGCACATAGTGAAGAGCAAGAAGCTGGTCCTGCACAGCAGCACGCACAAAGGAGACATTTGGTGGCTCTAGGTTATAGTGCCAGAAACAATTGCTTGTACGTCACACGTCAGTTGGGAACCCCAAGAGGAAGGTATGATGAGTGCAGCAGTAAGTTTTCCCTCAGTATGAAACCAAGGTTTAATCGACCAGTAGGAAAACGAGGTTTGCTTCGAAGGTGTTGGTGGAGGAGTGTAGTGCGGCGCAACACCAGGGATTCCGGTGCCAACGTGGAACCTGCACAACACAATCAAACTACTTTGCCCCAACTTAACAGTGAGGTTGTCAATCTCACCGGCTTGCTGAAAACAAAGGGTTAAACGTATCGAATGGAAGATGATGTTTGTTTGCATAAAACAGTAGAGAACAATGATTGCAGTAGATTGTATTTCAGATGTAAAAGAATGGACCGGGGTCCACAGTTCACTAGTGGTGTCTCTCCAATAAGATAACTAACATGCTGGGTAAACAAATTACAGCTGGGCAATTGACAATTGATAAGTGCATATAACATGCATGTGTGAGCTGTGGTGTCTACTATGAGATTCATTTGGGCATTACGACAAAGTACATAGACCGCTATCCAGCATGCATCTATGCCTAAATAGTCCACTTTCCGGTTAACATCCGTACCCCTTCCAGTATTAAGTTGCAAGCAACAGACAATTGCATTAAGTAATGTGCGTAATGTAAACAATACATTCATCCTTGAATAAAGCATTGCTGTTTTACCCCTAGTGGCAACAACACATCTACAACCTTAGAACTTGCTGTCACTATCCCAGGTTAAATAGAGGTTGAACCCAACTATCATGCATAAATACCCCCTCTTGGAGTTACAAGTATTCACGTGGCCAAGGCTTCAACAAGTAACGGAGAGCATGCAAGATCACAAATGACATAGACATGATAATATAATATTCAGCTCCACATAGGTATCAATATAAGTCAGATCCCAGCAAACACAACATGTAGCATTACAATAAGATGATCTTGATCATGATAGGCAGCTCACAAGATCTAAACATGATGGCACAAGTGGAGAAGACAACCATCTAGCTACTGCTATGGACCCATAGTCCAAGGATGAACTACTCACGCATCACTCCGGAGGCGGGCATGGCGATGTAGAGCCCTCCGGTGATGATTCCCCTCTCCGGCAGGGTGCCGGGAAGAGCTTCAGAACCCCCCGAGTTAGGGTTGACGACGGCGGCGGCAGCGAATATGTTCTGGATGAAAGGCTCGGTGTTTTAGGGTTTTCGCGTCTCGGGGAATAAATAGGCGAAGGGGCGATGTCGGCGGACCCCCGAGGGGCCCAAACCACCTGGCGCGGCTGGGCCCACTGCCGCGCCTGGTGGTTTGGCCACCTCGTGGCTCTTCGTCTCTCCTTCGGACTCCGTGTACGTGCTGGAAAAATAGGGACCTGGCCTTTTGTTTCGTGCAATTCCGAGAATATTTCCAGAAGTAACTTTCTGAAACCAAAAACAGCAGAAAACAGGGAACTGGCACTGTGGCATCTTGTTAATAGGTTAGTCCCAGAAAATGCATAAAAGTGATACGAAGTGTATATAAAACATGTAGCAAATGGTATAATATAAGCATGGAACAGCAGAAATTATGGATACGTTGGAGACGTATCAAGCATCCCCAAGCTTAGTTCTACTCGTCCTCGAGTAGGTAAAACGATAACAACAAATAATTTCTGAGGAGACATGCTTTCACACAATCTTGATCAATATATTGCAAGGCTCATGTCATGAATGAAGTGACTCAAAGCAATGATCTATAGTTTGCTAACAAATAGATAAAGAGTAAACAATGAATCATATAAGCAAAAACTTTTCATGAATAGTACTTTCAAGACAAGTATCAAAAAGTTTTGCATAAGAGGTAACTCATAAAGCAATAGATTCAAAGTAAAAGGCATTGAAGCAACACAAAGGATGATTAAGTTTCAGCATTGCTTTCAACTTGTAACATGTATATCTCATGGATAGTTGTCAACATAAAGCAATATAACAAGTGCAATAAGTAAATATGTAAGAATCAATGCACACAAAGTTGACACAAGTGTTTGCTTCTAAGATAGAAAGGAGTAGGTAAACTGACTCAACATAAAGTAAAAGATAGGCCCTTCGCAGAGGGAAGCAGGGATTAAATCATGTGCTAGAGCTTTTTAAGTTTTCGAAAGCATATAGAGAGCACAAAATAAGTATTTGAGAGGTGTTTGTTGTTGTCAACGAATGGTAGTGGGCACTCTAACCCCCTTGTCAACCAGACTTTCAAAGAGCGGCTCCCATGAAGGACGTTATTTCTACCAGCAAGGTAGATCATCCCTCTTCTCTTTTGTTTACACATGTATTTTAGTTTCTTTATAGATGACACTCCTCCCAACCTTTTGCTTACACAAGCCATGGCTAACCGAATCCTCGGGTGCCTTCCAACATTCACATACCATGGAGGAGTGTCTATTGCAAAATTAAGTTGCTTACTGATAAATCAGGGCAAAACATGTGAAGAGAATTATTAATGAAAGTTGTAATTAATTGGGGCTGGGCACCCCGTTGCCAGCTCTTTTTGCAAATTATTGGATAAGCGGATGTATATGCCACTAGTCCATTGGTGAAAGTCTGTCAGAAGTAAATGACAAGATTGAAAGATAAAACACCACATACTTCCTCATGAGCTATAAAACATTGACACAAATAAGGAGTAATAAAGTTTTGAATAGTTTAAAGGTAGCACATGAAATATTTACTTGGAATGGCAGGAAATACCACATAGTAGGTAGGTATGGTGGACACAAATGGCATGGGTTTTGGCTCAAGTTTTGGATGCACGAGAAGCATTCCCTCTCAGTACAGAGTTTAGGCTAGCAAGGTTGTTTGAAGCAAACACAAGTATAAACCGGTACAGCAAGAATCACATAAAAACATATTGCAAGTATTATAAGACTCTACACTGTCTTCCTTGTTGCTCAAACATTTTACCAGAAAATATCTAGACCTTAGAGAGAACAAATATGCATCCCAAGTCTCAACAAGCTCTACGGTAGTTCTCCACTACTAGGCTTTAACTACATGATGCAAGAGCTTAAACATGATCTACTTGAGAGCTCAAAACAATTGCAAAGCATCAAATCAAAACAAGACAATGATCTACAAGAATGCATATGTCTTTTCCAATACCAACTACTACATGTAGCATTTTCTTTCTTCCAAACAAACACCAATAATTTATTTAAACATAAACTCTCCAAATGATAATATAATGCAGCAAGAGAGTATTTATAAACAAGTGCTAACAGCTCGAAGAGATGCATGAAAAACAGGAGCTAAAAGCACTGCAGTAGCTAGTTAAGAATACTCAACAAATATAAGTGAAGAACATGAGTATTCACATGAAAAAGCGGAGCGTGTCTCTCTCCCACACAAGGATTGCTAGGATCCGAATTTATTCAAACAAAAACAAAAATAAAAACACACAGACGCTCCAAGTAAAGCGCATAAGATGTGAAAGAATTAAAATATAGTTTCACTAGAGATGACCTGATAAGTTTGTTGATGAAGAAGGGGATGCCTTGGGCATCCCCAAGCTTAGACGCTTGAGTCTCTCTGAATATGGTTGGGATGAACCACGGGGGCATCCCCAAGCTTAGGCTTTTCACTCTTCTTGATCACATAATATCACCCTTCTCGCTTGATCCTTGAAAACTTCCTTCACACCAAACTCAAGACAGTTCTCATTAGAGGGTTAGTGCATAATCAAAAATTCTCATATTCTGTAATGATACAATCAATCCCAAAGCTTCTGGACATTAGCTACAGCCACCAATGCTTTGTGGAGCAAAGAAATCCACACAAACACAGTAAAAGAGCGAATGCAAAACAAAAGGCAGAATCTGTCAAAAACAGAACAGTCTGGAATGACGAATTTTTTCGAGGCACTTAAGTTGCTCAGATGGATCTGGCCTAAAATAATGAAAGTTGCGTACATATCTCAGGAATATGCGTGATTTTTTCAGAATTTTTTGAATTTTCTACAGGGAGATAAGCTCAAATCCGTGACAGCTAAAAATCTGTCACTGCGCAGAAATCCAAATCTTGCATCAACTTTCAATATAGAACTTTACTTGGCACAACATTGCGATAAAATAAAGATACAAAGGAGTTGCTACAGAAGTAACAAAAATCCTTGACTCAAAGAAAACAAAAATAACAGCAAATAAAAACGATGGGTTGTCTCCCATAAGCGCTTTTCTTTAACGCCTTTCAGCTAGGCGCAGAAAGTGAAAATCAAGTGTTGTCAAGAGAAGAAGCATCAACATCATAACTTGCTCTAACAATAGAGTCAAAAGGTAACTTCATTCTCTTCCTAGGGAAGTGTTCCATACCTTTCTTGAGAGGAAATTGGTACCTTATATTACCTTCTTTCATATCAATGATGGCACCAACAGTTCGAAGAAAAGGTCTTCCCAAAACAATAGGACAAGATGCATTGCATTCAATATCCATAACAATAAAATCAACGGGGACAAGGTTATCTTTTACCGTAATAAAAACATCATTAACTCGCCCCAAAGGTTTCTTCATAGCATTATCAGCGAGAAAAACATCCAAATAACAATGTTCCAAAGGTGGCAAATCAAGAATATCATAAAGCTTCTTGGGCAAAACTGAAACACTTGCACCAAGATCACACAAGGCATTGCAATAAAAATCATTCACCTTTACCTTAATGATGGGTTCCCAACCATCTTCTAATTTCTAGGAATAGAAGCTTTAAGTTTCAACTTCTCCTCCCTAGCTTGCAAAAGAGCATTTGTAATATGCTTTGTAAAAGCCAAATTAATTGTGCTAGCATTGGGACTTCTAGCTAATTTTTGCAAGAACATAATAACTTCAGAGATGTTACAATCATCAAAATCAAAATCATTATTGTCAATGGTGGTGGAACCATTGTCTCCAATAGTTTGAAAAATTTCAGCACTTTTATCAGAAAAAGTTTCAGCAGTTTTAGGCAATTTCAAACGCTTAGCAGAAGTAGTAGAGACATTATCAACACCAATAACATTACCATCAATAGTAGGAGGTTTACTAGCATGTGAAACATTAGCATTACTAGTGGTGGTGATAGTACAAACTCTAACTATACTATTCTCTTTTTCAAGTTCTTCCTCTTTTTCCCACCTAGCATGCAATTCAGCCAACATCCTAATATTATTATCAATTCGAACTTGGATGGCATTTGCTGTAGCAAATGACTTAATATCTTTAACTTCATTAGGCATAACTTTCAGTTTTAGAATTTCAACATCATGAGCAAGACTATCAACTTTAGAGACAAGATCATCAATTTTTTCAAACTTTTCCTCAACAGTTTTATTGAAAGCTTTTTGTGTGCTAATAAATTCTTTAAGCATAGCTTCAAGATCAGAGGACACACTTCTATTGTTGCTGTAGGAATTACCATAAGAATTACCATAACCATTTGAAGGATAAGGCTTATAATTGTTGCTACCAAAATTATTCCTATAAGCATTGTTGTTGAAGTTGTTGTTTTTAATGAAGTTTACATCAACATGCTCTTCTTGAGCAACCAATGAAGCTAAAGGAATATTATTAGGATCAACATGAGATCTACCATTCACAAGCATAGACATAATAGCATCAATCTTATCACTCAAAGAGGAGGTTTCTTCAACAGAATTTACCTTCTTACCTTGAGGAGCTCTTTCGGTGTGCCATTCGGAATAGTTGATCATCATATCATCAAGTAGCTTTGTTGCTGCACCTAAAGTGATGGACATAAAGGTTCCTCCAGAGGCTGAATCCAATAAGTTCCTTGAGGAAAAATTTAATCCTGCATAAAAGGTTTGGATGATCATCCAAGTAGTCAGTCCATGAGTGGGACAATTCTTCACCAAAGATTTCATTCTTTCCCAAGCTTGAGCAACATGTTCATTATCAAGTTGTTTAAAATTCATAATGCTACTTCTCAAGGATATAATCTTAGCAGGAGGATAATATTTCCCTATGAAAGCATCTTTGCATTTTGTCCAAGAATCAATACTATTTCTAGGCAAAGAAAGCAACCATTCTTTAGCTCTTCCTCTCAAGGAGAAAGGAAAAAGTTTCAGTTTTATAATATCCCCATCCATATCCTTATACTTTTGCATTTCACAAAGTTCAACAAAGTTATTAAGATGGGCAGCAGCATCATCAGTACTAACACCAGAAAATTGCTCTTTCATAACAAGATTTAATAGAGCAGGTTTAATTTCATAAAATTCTGCTTAGAAGCAGGTGGAGCAATAGGAGTGCATATGAAATCATTGTTGTTTGTGCTAGTGAAGTCACACAACTTAGTGTTCTCAGGAGTATTCATTTTGAAAAACAAAATTAACTGAATAAACAAGTAACTAATTTTTTTGTGTTTTTGATATAGAGAAAGCAAACAAAACAAAATAAAAATAAACTAGCAAGACAAGTAACTAATTTTTTTGTGTTTTTGATAAAGAGAGCAAACAAACAAATAAAAATAAACTAAGCAAGACAAATAACAAAGTAAAGAGATTGGGTGTGAGAGACTCCCCTTGCAGAAGCAATTCTGTTTTCCCCGGCAACGGCGCCAGAAAACGTTGTTGGTGGCTCTAGGTTAATAGTGCCAGAAACAATTGCTTGTACGTCACACGTCAGTTGGGAACCCCAAGAGGAAGGTATGATGAGTGCAGCAGTAAGTTTTCCCTCAGTATGAAACCAAGGTTTAATCGGACCAGTAGGAAAACGAGGTTTGCTTCGAAGGTGTTGGTGGAGGAGTGTAGTGCGGCGCAACACCAGGGATTCCGGTGCCAACGTGGAACCTGCACAGCACAATCAAACTACTTTGCCCCAACTTAACAGTGAGGTTGTCAATCTCACCGGCTTGCTGAAAACAAAGGGTTAAACGTATCGAATGGAAGATGATGTTTGTTTGCATAAAACAGTAGAGAACAATGATTGCAGTAGATTGTATTTCAGATGTAAAAGAATGGACCGGGGTCCACAGTTCACTAGTGGTGTCTCTCCAATAAGATAACTAACATGCTGGGTAAACAAATTACAGCTGGGCAATTGACAATTGATAAGTGCATATAACATGCATGTGTGAGCTGTGGTGTCTACTATGAGATTCATTTGGGCATTACGACAAAGTACATAGACCGCTATCCAGCATGCATCTATGCCTAAATAGTCCACTTTCCGGTTAACATCCGTACCCCTTCCAGTATTAAGTTGCAAGCAACAGACAATTGCATTAAGTAATGTGCGTAATGTAAACAATACATTCATCCTTGAATAAAGCATTGCTGTTTTACCCCTAGTGGCAACAACACATCTACAACCTTAGAACTTGCTGTCACTATCCCAGGTTAAATAGAGGTTGAACCCAACTATCATGCATAAATACCCCCTCTTGGAGTTACAAGTATTCACGTGGCCAAGCTTCAACAAGTAACGGAGAGCATGCAAGATCACAAATGACATAGACATGATAATATAATATTCAGCTCCACATAGGTATCAATATAAGTCAGATCCCAGCAAACACAACATGTAGCATTACAATAAGATGATCTTGATCATGATAGGCAGCTCACAAGATCTAAACATGATGGCACAAGTGGAGAAGACAACCATCTAGCTACTGCTATGGACCCATAGTCCAAGGATGAACTACTCACGCATCACTCCGGAGGCGGGCATGGCGATGTAGAGCCCTCCGGTGATGATTCCCCTCTCCGGCAGGGTGCCGGGAAGAGCTTCAGGAACCCCCCGAGTTAGGGTTGACGACGGCGGCGGCAGCGAATATGTTCTGGATGAAAGGCTCGGTGTTTTAGGGTTTTCGCGTCTCGGGGAATAAATAGGCGAAGGGGCGATGTCGGCGGACCCCCGAGGGGCCCAAACCACCTGGTGGCGCGGCTGGGCCCACTGCCGCGCCTGGTGGTTTGGCCACCTCGTGGCACTTCTTCGTCTCTCCTTCGGACTCCGTGTACGTGCTGGAAAAATAGGGACCTGGCCTTTTGTTTCGTGCAATTCCGAGAATATTTCCAGAAGTAACTTTCTGAAACCAAAAACAGCAGAAAACAGGGAACTGGCACTGTGGCATCTTGTTAATAGGTTAGTCCCAGAAAATGCATAAAAGTGATACGAAGTGTATATAAAACATGTAGCAAATGGTATAATATAAGCATGGAACAGCAGAAATTATGGATACGTTGGAGACGTATCAGGCATCTACACCGATGTGCTTGGTGAGCTCATGCTTCACCGGGTCACGCGCAATGCTGATAGCACCGGTACTGTCTGACAATAGAGGAGTCGGTGCAGCAGCAGAAACACCAAAATCCTCTAGTAACCATCACAACCAGGTCACCTCAGCCGTCAACATAGCCATCGCTCGCAACTCAGCCTCTGCACTAGAGCGTGAAACAGAAGTCTGTTTCTTCGTCTTCCAGGCAATGAGAGATCCTCCAAGAAAAACACAATAGACAGACAGCGAGCGGCGATCAGAAGGATCACTGGCCCACGTAGCATCAGAGTAGGCTTGGAGCTGGAGAGAGCTGGAGCGAGGAAAGAAAAGGCGACGGGAGATTGTGCCACGAAGATATCGTAGAACACGAAGGAGGTGACTATAGTGGACAGAGCTGGGAGCTGAAACGAACTGACTCAGAATGTGGACATGATATGAAATATCTGGACGAGTGACAGCTAGATAGACAAGACTCCCAACAAGATGGCGATAGCGAGTGGGGTCTGTGAGGGGATCACCATCAGTAGCACGAAGCTGAACATTGAGCTCCATAGGGGTCTCAGCAGTGCGCTCATCACCAAGAGCAGCGCGAGCAAGAAGATCCTGAATATATTTTTCTTGGGAGATGAAGAAGCCATCAGAAGTCGAAGAAACCTCAATCCCGAGAAAATAGCGAAGTGGACCAAGATCCGACATCAGGAACTGCTCACGAAGGCGGGCCTTGACAAAGGCAATATACTCAGAGTCGTCGCCAGTAATGATCATGTCATCAACATATAAGAGGAGGAGCGTCCGACCACGAGGTGAGGTGTGGACAAACAACGCGGGGTCATGGTCGCTAGGCGAGAAACCAGCGGCAGTCACCACAGAGGCGAAACGCTCAAACCAGGCGCGAGGGGCTTGTTAAGTCCATAGAGTGAGCGTCGAAGACGGCAGACCATGCCATCAGGAACAGAGTACCCCGGTGGTGGCTGCATATAAACCTCCTCACGCAACTCACCATTGAGAAAAGCATTCTGGACGTCAAGCTGAGACACAGACCAATGACGAACAGAAGCCACAGCGAGAAGAGTGCGAACAGTGGTCATGTGGGCGACGGGAGCGAACGTCTCATCATAATCGCGTCCGTGCTCCTGCTGAAAGCCACGAGCCACAAGCCGAGCTTTGTAACGCTCAAGAGAACCATCGGAGCGAGTCTTGATCTTATAGACCCACTTGCATGTGATGGGACGAACACCATGAGGAGGGAAACCAGATCCCACGTGCCAGTGCGCTCAAGTGCAGCAATCTCCTCAGCCCTCGCAAGCTGCCATTCAGACTGAGCCATGGCATCCCGATAGGAAGAGGGCTCAACAACAGCAGAAAGACCAAACTGGGAAGGAGAATAGCGATCAGGAGACCGTAACGAAGGCCGAGAACGAAGGTTATGAACCGGAGTACACGGGGAAGGTGGGCTCCGGAAGTAGAGGGCATGTCAGAGGGATCATCCTCAACACGAGGGCGACGAGTGTAGTGGAGAGGAAAGGGAGAGAGGGGACGATGTATCGGAGAGGAAGGTGGAGAGGTGGATGACGAGGAAGGAGAGGAGGAAGGTGGGGAGGGTGGCGTCGGTGGTGTATCAGGAAGAGTGGGACTCATCGGAGGAGGAGGTGGAGGAGGAGGAACATGAGGCACAGAGGGAGAGGTGTCGGGAAGAATAAGGAAGGAGATATCCTCAACCGAAAAGGTCGAGGCAGTAGGACGCGGATAGTACGAACGAGACTCATCAAAGGTCACATCACGGGAAATACGTAGCCGACGACTAACAGGATCCCAACATCGATAGCCCTTGTGCTCATCACTGTAGCCAAGAAAAACACACTCCACCGACTGAGCGGTCAATTTGGTGCGTTCGCGGGAGCAAGGAGAACATAGCACACGCACCCAAACATGCGAAGAGCAGAGTAGTCAGGAGAACGACCAGAGAGACACTCCATAGGAATACCACCCTGCAAAGCAGCCGAAGGCTGGATATTGATGAGATAGGTGGATGCGGAGACAGCCTCAGCCCAAAAGTGGGGTGGAAGAGAGGCGGCGATCATCATCGCACGAGCCGTCTCAAGAAGGTGACGATGCTTGCGCTCAGCAACGCCATTCTGAGCGTGAGCACCAGGACAAGAGAACTGGGCGAGAGTACCCTGTTCGGCAAGAAAACCACGCAACATCTGGGAGATATACTCACCAGCCGAGTCAGCACGAAAGACACGAATGGGCGTGGAAAACTGGGTGTGTACCATGGCAGCAAATCGCTTGTATATCGGGAGAACCTCGCTGCGAGATTTCATAAAATAGAGCCAAGTATAGCGAGAGAAATCATCAATAAATATAACATAGTACCGATGACCACCTTTCGAATCGAAGGGAGCAGGACCCCATACATCAGAATGAACTAAGTCGAAAGGACGCTGAGAGACTGACTCACTCATAGGATAAGGTAATTGAGTCTGTTTGCCAAGTCTACAACCATTACAATGTAAAGATACATCGTCAGAGACAGACCCTAAGACACCTTGATGCACTAGCGAGGACAAGCGAGGGCCACATATATGACCAAGTCGATGATGCCACTGTTGGAAGGACGCAGAGGAGGAGGCAGCAAGAGCATGCGAGCTGGTGGGTGTGGTGGCAGCGGAAGGAACACAAAGCCAGTCAACCTCTCAAAGGCCCTGAGCCTCACGGCGCCGAGGGCCAGCTCCAACTAGAACCTGGGTGCGACGATCCTGAACAGAGCAAGAGTCGGTATCAAGAATGACACGACAGCCAGAATCAGTAAGTTGAGCAGCGGAAAAGAGATTCATGGTAAGACGGGGAACATGAGAAACACTAGGAACAGAAAAAGATGGAGTAGAAAGAATGCCACGACTAGCAACAGGAAGAGGTGTGCCATCGGCAGTAAGAACATTAACAGGAGAATCAAGAGGGCGAAGAGAAGACAGAGCGGAAGCATCAGAAGACATGTGAAATGAAGCTCCAGAATCCAGAACCCACGGAGATGTACCTGACTGTGTAGGCGGCGGTGGCGGAGTAGCAGTAGTGGAAGCAGTCAGCGAGGCAACGGTGCCCGTCGAAGAAGAGCCAGAGGAAGCCAGCATACGCTTGAGCTGGGCAATATCCTGGGCAGTGAAGGACTGTGCAGACGGAGGCGCACGAACCGCAGGAGAGGAGCGACCCATGTCATGCTGCTTCTTGAAACAATCAGACTCTGGGTGGCCCGGCTTCTTGCAGTAGTCGCAGAACATGTGAGAGCGAGGCCGACCCCCCCCCCCCCCTGCAGAGGGCCGCCCGCCCACCCCCCGTGAAGGAGTGGGTAGCAGCGGTGGAACAGACGACACCGGAGCACGAGCAGCAAGCACAGTGGGAACCACAAGCAGTCCAGCAGAACGGAGTCGAGTCTCCTCAGCGCGAAGCTCTGCAAGTACCTCTGAGATGGGAACACATCGACCACGGGCAAGCAAGTGTGCACGCCGAGGCTCAAACTCGGAACGCAGGCGAGACAAGAACTCATGGACACGCTGAAACTCCAAGTCTGACCTCACTGTCTGACAGCATCGACAAGTACCGCAAACAACAGTCCTCAGAGAGTCAAGCTGACGCCAGATGGCAGAGCACTGTGTGTAGAACTCATCAACAGTAGAGTCACCCTGCTGAAGATCATGCTCCTGACGCACCACAGACAGGTAGAGAGCATCACCAGAGGGCTGATAGCGCTGACAAAGATAAGTCCACATCGCAGCAGTAGTGCCCAATCCCATAAACTCAGAAGCAAACTGAGGTAAAACACTAGCAGTGAGGACAGCAGCAGCACGAGCATCATCATTGCACCACTGAGTGTAAACAGACAGAGCATCCCGATAAATAGAGAGAGACTCCGAGTAATTCGATACCTGCTGGTCATAGGCTTCAACTGCAAGATCATCAGCATCCTTGGCCGCAGCACGATCAGCCTCAGAAGCATCAGCGGCAAGAGCGGGTGGCACCGGTGGAGTAGGAGCCACAGGAGCAACGGGGCACGGCGGACAGGAGACCTCGCCAGAGAGAACGCCCCACAACAGGAGGCCGCGCATGTGGATGCGCATAAAGCCCACAAACTCGGCGTAGTTGGTGCCATCAAAGATCACAGAGCACCGAGGAACAGCAACATAGCCCGAAGAGGACATCGCGGGCTCTCTGATTTTTTTTTTTTTTTCGGATTTTTTTTTTTTTGAAGTCAAAGGAGAGAGAATCTGGATCACAGCTCAAACTCACCAGCTCGATGCAGCACGGCAAGCACACCAGCCCGATGCAGCACGGACCAGCCCGATACCACACGGACGAGGCTGAGGCAGCAGAGCGGCCGGCCTTAGGCGGCGGCTGGAGGCAGGGGCAGGCCGGAGGGCGGCGGCCGGAGCAGCAGGTCGGCCGGAGTCGGCGGCCGGAGCAGCAGGCCACCAGGGGCGGCGGCGGCAACCTGCTGGACGCAGAGGACGGCGGCGACCTGGTCGCAGGCCGTGGGGACGACGGGCAGGCCGGCCAGGGGCGGCGGCCGGGCAGCAGGCCACAGGGGCGGGGGTGGACGGCGACGACCGGGCAGCAGGCCGTGGGAGCAGCGGCGACCGGACAGCAGGTCGGCGAGAGGAAGAAGAAGGTGCAGGTCGGCCGTAGCGACGGCAACGACGGCGATGGTGGATGGTGGACTACACGCACGGAGTTGCAACGCGCGGACAGAGCAACCTAAGCTCTGATACCATGTTGTGAATGAGCAACTGATATTTCCAGGAGGCCAGAGACCAGTACTTATACATGTGTGATGAACAGTAAACATGAACAGTAAACCTATACACATCTAACACAAATGATCTAAGAAGGTTGAGAAAACAAGACTGCCAGTTCATGGTAATCTCTAATTCTCTTCTTGGAATTCTACACTTGGCTGAGATTACATGGTTTTCTTACAGATACGAAGTACCATTATAGCATTCAGTAATGATGGATGGTTGAAATGGTTTTCTTTGTTCTGAGTTCTGACTGCTCAAGATGGCACTGGTAAGCGGTTTTTTTGTATGAGTTGTGCAGCCTAGGTGACTCAGATCCCACTCCAAAACTCCAGATACGCTCTTTGGAGAGGTAATTTGTATAGACAATGTAGTGATACATGGTAAAACTAATAGCTGACATGTAGATTAGATTAGGATAGGTTTGCTCTTGTTGTTCCTCTAGACTGATGATGGATATAAGTGGAGCTAAAAAAGTTTTGTTCTACAAAAAGTTGATAGTCCCTTATCAGGTGTGATATCTGCCTGTTGTGACACTTTTAAAGGGTCAATTAGACCATGTATTAATCTTCTGTTGTTTTTCTTTCGGCTACGAACCACATGCTTCGTCTGCACCTGTCAATAAGGCATTGGCCCATCTGTGCAGAGGGAAGAGAAGGCGAAAAAAGTGTTACCGAAGCAATATGATCAGGCCTTCTATTGCTCAAATCATTCTCTTGGTAACAGATCTTACTTTTGAAGGAGATTGGCTCATGTCAGTGAAGTTACATTTGTTTGTGATGTGTGTGTGTGGCCGGCTTAGGTAGATCATTTGTTCTCGGAGTCGCTAAGCCGCTCAATTTTGTTTTGCAATAAGTCATACAGTGTTGCAGATTGCCCCCACTCACCTTTATCATGCTCGAGCCAAGACATTGCTAGCCTTCATCTGAGTCTTGGAGCCGTGTAGCCACTCAACTATTTCATTCCAATAATGCATCGTATCGCCCCAGCTAATGCTTCCTTGAATTAACCCACACCAATCGCCCTTATTAGGGGCTAAAAAGAAAAATAAAAACACGGCACATATACAACCCACCCACGGACACCTGACGCCAGCAACACCTGCGGGCACGGCAAAGCGTGCTCAAACCTTCTAGTTTTATTCATTGCTGCTAGAATCACAGCGGTTCGACATCATATATCAGATGAACCACTGATTAACTTTTTAAATCTTGTTTGGAGCATAATGGAAAGCAGATTATTGGCGGCATCTTGCGGCAACGGCAGAACTTAGACATGGCGGACAATACCACGGGGCTAGTTATCCAAGTTGCAGGACTAGTTCATATACATCAGGCAACATACCTGGATTTGGTCCTTACTCCAGGACACTGTATCAGACCTAAACTAGCTCACCTGGCACCTACCGCTTCTTTCGATGCTTCCAGGATTTTTCATTGTGAAGAATCTACAAAATTACCCCTATATATTATGGGGGAAGTTTTTATCGCGCTGTGATCTCATTTTCTGCTGTTCGTACTATAGGCTACAGCACACAGGTGACCTCTCTTTTTTAACACAATAGAAGTTTAATTTATAAATGATTTGCAGACCACCTTGGGACACAATCACAATATCTATTTTAAGGTCCTTTTCCCGTGGAAAGATAATGAATTTTCATTTTTCGATATGCAGTTTCATCTTTTTTACTTAGAAATGGTCCATGTATTACATTCGAATAACATTGTCAAATTTGATTGGTTCAGTGAAATTGACAAGATAGTGGCAGTAAGAAAGACTTTTGTGGTATCATTTACTAAACCTTTGTATCAATTGTTCTATTATGCTTGCAGCAAATGTTTTATTCATTTATATTGATTCTCCTTTGCAAAGTTGGTTACCCTACCATGTGAGTAAAATGGCTGACCAACAGAGGCAAGAGAGATCAATATTTCTGGTCTCTAAATTCACATGTGATAGTTGGTTATCAATTTCCATGACATTGTTGATTGTGCAATTTTCACTCACAAAAACAATTATAATGGTTGCCACTTATAAAATTTCCATAACATCGTTGCTTCTGCAATTTTCAGTGACAAAAATGGAAGAGCGTCTCAAGACGAAAGTCCGAGACTGAATGTAAACTACAGTGCCTTGAACCTAGGGAAGGAAAAGTAGAGACAATGATTGCGAAAGTGATGTGATTACTCTGAAATTATAGCTCTTTTTGACTTAATAGCTATGAATCTCAGTGTGCAATTGGTCTCTTCATGTAGATTGTGCTGGCCTCTCTCAGTTGGTTAGTTATGTGTTTGTTCGATAGTGCTGACCTCATACAAGATCCAGCCACGTGGCTTCCTCCAGCTCCAGCCAGTCTTCCTCCTCCATCCCCATCTCCGGCAGGTCCTCATCTGCTGGCCGGCTTCCACGGCCGCCCTCGGTAGCCTAAAAATGCTTCTTTTCTCGGTGAATACATTAGTCATTGTACTGAGGCACAACACATTATTTGGTGAAAGCATCGCGACAAATTTATATGGTTCATGAATTATAGGCTGATTGGTTTGCTTAGGCTAATTATATACTATAACAATGTGCATGAGGAAGTGATGAGAACTCTAGCTGTAAGTCAGTATTGAGACAAATTATAAGAAGCCCAATACTGGTATCTACTCCCTCCATTCCAATTTAATTGACTTGCTATGCACCATGTATCTAGACATGTAACAAGTCTAGATACATCCACATATGGTGCATAGCAAGTCAATTAAATTGGAACGGAGGGAGTACATGCTAGGTGAGTTTTGGTACTAACGGGATGGAGAGTATGTGAGTTCTTCTGTAGTCTGATATCAAGGGCACTCATTTCAGCATCTTTAGCTAAAAAACATATTGAGTTTGTTTTCAATTAGTCTGTCGCCATCCTTTTCGAAGAACATACCTTCACATTCCTCTGTTTTTTTCAATTCCGTTCAATAATTTTCGAAGTACTGAACAATTATAGGATGCTATCAAAAGAGTATTTTACTGGACTTTTGATTTTGTTATGAACCAAGTATTAGCTTATGTCTTCTGAATACGAAAGAAATGTCATAAAGGTCCAGCTAAAAACACATGTCAGGATGTTTGAACACCGGGTCTTGCTGTGGGTATGTGTTGATGTTTTAACTGATCGCTGTTTAGATAATTGAGTTTATTGTGTACTGATTTTTCTTCCTTATTGTTATTCGTGCGCAGTGAACCGAAAGGCTATTAGATTGCTAAACATAAATAGTTGATTTTACGAAGATTGATAACAAGCTATTGACGAATTAAGATGCTTTCTTAGATTCTCACAATTTCAAGCTTATGGGGCGATGAAAAAAAAAACCTCATCCGCTATACTGTTTTACTTCAAGGATCAAGTGATCAATACATCTAAACCATTTGATTAGTTACATTTAATGGAAAATAGTTTTTTCAAACAGACAAACACCTCATATATATGTGCAACTTCATTGTTTTATGTATCAAGTGTTTCCAAGTGTGATTCTTCGAAGCTGCAATGCTATTTTGCTTTGTTCAGGCCATTGGACAAGGTAGTGATCGATGCCTCAAGCAAATTAATAAGTAATTGCAGCTATATATTAAACAGTTTTATTGTCTTTTTCCTATGAAGGTGGAGACAGAAATGATGCCATCAGCAATCAAATAGGTAAGCCACTAACTCACATGTTGATCCATTTGTCGTTGCTTCCTCCTGTGGGCTCCCCTGCTGCTGCTTCGTCATCTTTAGGTATGTGTCTTCTCTCATTTCCTTCTCTCTCTGTGTAGCATGCAGTGACGACCAGGACGACAGCCAAATGAGCGAGTCGGAGGTCTGCATAATCTTGATATGCCCTGATGCAAAACATTGTACGTGTCTTGACTATTTGTTGTGTCTCTTATTCAGTTTTGACATAAGCTTTCCTTATTGAGATATATTGTTCCTGTTATGATTTCCAAAGTATATCTCAGTTTAAGTCCGCAGGGAGCAAAGCATAACCGTGCTGAGTAGGAGCAATGTTGGTCAGTGATGCTACATGCAAGCCATTTATTTGACACAGAAGAGCAAACTTAAATAAGTTTTCTAATGTAGGACAACATGAGGTAAACATTTGGTCAACCATCTGCTTTATTGTAGATCATGTTCTCTTAGCACCATATCCTTTCTTACATTCCAGATGTTCCAACAGGATGGATGCCCTATAGCGGTCTAGAAGTGCCAGTCATTGATTACATGCTAAGTCCATATGCTTCAGTCAAAACACACCCTATAACTGATGATCAACGTTCTGGTGTTGGTAGACATATTTCCAATTACAAGTGTTCTGTTTGATGTACTGCTGTTGATACTATACCTGCAACGCTGAGAATAACAATGACACCATTGGAACTTACATAGTGATTGCAGCTTTCTTCAGATGCCAGATGCAAAATGTCCCATACTAAATGTATCTATATGTGCCAGAGTTATATTTGATGATTCTTTTGTTATTTAGACCAATTAATAGTAAGTTGTTGGAAGCTCTGAATGCATGATGTGCTCTATTGCTATTGTTTGAAAGCTTCCTCAGCTCGAGCCAGTATATGTCTGATATGCTTTCATTTTAATTTGACTGTCGTCGCTTTATGTATTAATGAAAAGTCCAACATATCTGAGTAGCATGGTGTTCCAGTTGGCTCTGTAGACGCATATCTACATATATATGTCAATATTGATCTACTTAGATTAGTCCAGCACTCTCGGCCTATTTAGGTACATTTGCCATGTTTATATTAGCTACTTATTATTTCTGTTGTAAGTGGGCGCTTTGCCATAAGTAATCTATGGTATCACTGTTGTAAGCACAAGCTTACCTACAAGTAATCTATAGTGCTGCTACCTCATGCGGTGGACTTTATTTTCTGTATATGGTAATTTAACTTCAGCTTCAGAGAAGCCTACAACGGCTTATTAAAACGTCATACTTCCTATCAGACATGATATTTTGCATCACTGATGCCTTACTACTCAAAAAGTTATTTCATTTACATTCTATGACAAATAACATCGACTATGTAGTTAATTACACTATAAAAATCACAAAACCCACGCTTACTTGCAAAGCATATTGTGTAGAAACAAGAGAGAAACAAAATGTCACCAAAAAATCTCACCACGCCGCGCCAAATTCAACTAGTAAGCCTTTAAGCTTCAGGTGTTTAGGTACAGGCAATGGAGCTTGTCTCAGTGCAGATGTGACTGCAGGGCTAGCGTGTCTCAGGCTCTCAGCTTCTACTTGTATGTTGCTGCTAAATTGATGAAAAAAATCGGTGTTAAGAAAGGGAATAATTCATGACACGAAATATTACACATATAAGGATACATGACAGAATTCTTCTAGCTACAAGGTCAAATTAGCAAGAAAAATAGACATGCCATCTCCCATCGTTGATTGCTCTATTACTGGAAGCATTTGTGCCGCCAGCTAAGAGCATCTCCACCGGCGCGCCCAATAGAAACGTCCGGTAAAGTTGCCGGACAGGCGCTTTTGGGCGCGCCGGCATCGGTTGCCGCCTATTGGGAGCGGCGCGCCCCACCGGTCGCTCCCAATAGGTTTTGGAGAAAAAAAATTGAGACGCATAATCATTTAAACTTAACACATTTCATTTAAATTCGAAACTTTTTACAAAATACGACGAAGTTTAAACTAAACCTAGTCTAATGGTCGGTGAAGTAGCCGTAGAACTCTTCCAGGGCCACCGCGTCCTCGACGTTCCACTCGCCAGGCTCCTGCTGCGGCGGCGCGTTGGCCGGCTCCTCCACCTACTCCTTCACCGTCACGGCGGGAACAACATCATCCGACTCGAGGTCGATGATGTTGTTGTCGACGCATGACCAGTGCTCGGCGAACTCGAGCGACGCCGGCTGGACCGTGTTGTACGACAGTCCAGCGCGATCTCCATTTCGTGCCGGTACCGGGCCTCGGGCTCCTCCTCCGTCATCGGCGGCGGCGGTGGTGTCGAGGCGCGCTTCTTGCCGCGGGAGGAGGACGCCCCCGGCTCAAGCTTGACGCGGGGAGCGGTCGCAGGCGGCGGCGGTAGCCCGAAGTCACGGATGGTGACGCCGCTGTTCCTGGAAGGCGGCGCCGACCATCCGTGCTCCTGCTTGATCTTGATCCTGCGGCCGCTGTTGTTAATCGGCGGCGGCGACTCGATCTTCACGAAGCGCGGGGTCGTGGGCGTCGTGGACCGCGCGCTTGCCGCCACTGCGGCCGCTGGATGGCCGGTCCAGCCGTACTCCCGCATTGTTGCATAGAAGTCGCGGCCCTCCCACCAGCGTCGCCTCCACGCGGCGTTGTTCTGTCGGGAGCCTCCGTCCCATCGTGGTCGTCGACGGCGGCGGCGCGCTCCGCCTCCAGCAGTGGGCGCCAGTTAGGGTTGTTGAGGGCGAAATCCGGATCCGCCCGCTGCTCCGGCGTCATCTGGCGCCGACGCAGGCGGACGAGGTCAGTGAACCGCCTCCAGCAGTGGGCGCCAGTTAGGGTAGCCGAGCGAACTCACGTTCCACCCGCTGCCGCTGGGGAGGCGCATCCCCGGCGGCACGGGGATGCGGTGGTGGGCGAAGAATGCCGCCTCCTCCTTGCGGAGGCAGGTCTTCACCCCGCTGCTTTCCGACGCTTGCCCGTTGTTCGCCATGGTAGCTGGGGAGAGGAGAAGACGGGTAGAGGAGAAGGGCGCGGTGGAGTGCGGCGGTGGAGGTGAGCGGCGGGGTCTTTATAGTCGGGGGAAGCGGCGCGGGAAAGCGCGCGAACGTGGCGCGGGAAGACGCGGGAAGTGCCATTACGCCGGCGTCGGTTCTTGAGGAGACGCCGGCGACGCGCGTCAGGGAAGGCGACGCGCCACCGCCTGACCTTCCAGCTCGAAGCGTCGCGTCGTCTGCGCCCGCCAGGGGAACCGCCGCGTCATTAAGACGGACGTATCTGTCGCAATACCTTTATAATGGAAAGAGGATAGCCCGGTTGGAGAAAAAAAACTCAAAACAACTCTGTTTTACATTAGCCAAGTGATAAAATGGCCCACAAATTCATTGGTTAATTATTGCTTACATGAATTGTAAGTAAGAAAGGACAGAATTGCCCCTCGCTGTAATCCCCAAAAGGACTCACGCAGGGCTGCTCTCTGTTGGTCCAGTTCTCCAGCCGCCTGTCCTCCTTTGCCCGCCCCGTCCGCCGCGCGTCCTGTTTGCTCGCCTCCTCCACCGCCGCTTGTCTCGGCAGCTACAACGGCGACGCCCGGACACCAGCAGCAGGCGGCTGGATCTGCAAGTGTTCGTCTCAGGCAGGTGAGCTTCCCTCTCACTCCGTGAAGTTTTTTTATAGATCAAATCACTCCATGAAGTTGAAGTGGAAGCTGAATATAATTGAAAAACTGAGCAATGCGTCTGTTTTTTTTTTTTTTCGCCAGGCGCATTAGTTCGATGGGTGGCATCATATCCCGCAGCAGTGAGGAGGGCGAGATGAGCAGCAGCGGCTCGCCGGCGGCGGTGCTGGACGACGACGACCTGCTCGCCGATATCCTCCTCCGCCTCCCGCCGCAGCCTTCGTCCCTCCCGCGCGCCTCCGCCGTATGCAAGTGCTGGCGCAGCCTCGCCTCCGACCCAGCCTTCGCCCGCCGCTTCTGCCGCCACCACCGCCGCAAGAGAGAATAGCCAAAATACCACTAGTCAAAACCAAACATGCCAAAATACCACCAGTAAAAACCAACTTGCCAAAATACCACTCCTTTCAGTTTTTTCTAGCCAAAATAACACTGCCGTTAGATGTCAAGGAAATTCCGTGAGTCAAAACGTTAGTGCCTTGTCAGTTTGTTGGGTATTCCAAAATTGCCCCTGTAAAACCTATCCTCGATTGAGAGCCTTGGGCACACGTGAAAAAAAGAGCACTCCCGCACAACAGCCAGGCCATGGCGGCGCGCGGATACAGACCATGCCGGCCCCTCCCTGTCGCTCCCCTCTCGCTCTGACCTTGCTCCACTGCCCGTCGCCCTCCTGTTTCCTGGATCCGGCTGCACGACGCGTCGATGCCTCAGCTCCGTCGCCCGTCGCTCTCCTTCTTCCTGGATCCCAGCTGCCGAAGCCTCAGCTCCGGCTCGTTCGCCACTCCTGTGGCCATGCTCGCTTGCCCGGGGCTCCCGCGCGCCTCTGGTGCTACCTGCAGGAGCCCTCCCCTGGTAAGCCGCCCCTCTGCTTGGCGCCACCCGGATCGGCATGCTCTGACTCCCCTGCGAACTGCGATCTTGACCTCTCTATCCTTCACTGCGTTGCTGCCACTATCTTCACTGCGTTAGCCACTAGTGTTATTTTGGCTAGAAAAAACTGAAAGGAGTGGTATTTTGGCAAGTTAGTTTTTTACTAGTGGTATTTTGGCTATTCTCTCCCGCCGCAACCCTCCCCTCCTCGGCTGCTTCGTGAAAGATGGTAACGAACTCCGATTCCAACCTACTCTGGCCCGCTTCTCCTTTCCAATCGACGGAGACACGTTGTTCCTCGGATGCCGCCATGGCTTCGTACTCATGCTCCTCCCCCTCAGAATTCTGGTGTGGGACCCTATCAACGGCCACGAGCACTCCATAGCCATTCCCCCGGGGTTCAGTGAGAACATCGCGATCAATGGAGCGGTGCTTCGCGCTGCCCTCGAAGACATACAGAACTTCCAGGTGGTCTTGGTAAGCACCGACGTCCAACAGCGAGTGATCGCGTGTGTTTACTCGTCGGAGACCGGCGTATGGGGTAATATCATCACAACACCGCTTCCACCCAACGTTTCTAATATTTTTCCCGCGGAGATTGATCAGAGCATTGATGCTGTGCTTGTTGGGGATGCCCTTTATATGTTACTTTTTGGGAAGTCGTCAAGCACCATTGAGTTCAATGTTGATAGGCAGAGCCTAGCTGTGATACCTCTGCCTGTAGGATTGGATATCAACTTATGTGGCTGCTACTCGGTTATGCGGGCAGAGGGTGGTGGGACTGGTCTCCTCTTTGTGTCTCCGTCACCGTCAGACCACAGCGCCCAATTATGGAAAAGGAAGACCGATTGTGATGGTGTTGCTTCGTGGGTTCTGGGAAAAACTATCAAACTAGACAACCTACTCTCCCTGGATGTTCAGAATCAGTGGGTACGGATTGACGGGTTTGCGGAGGAAAATAATGCGGTGTTCGTGAAGCAGTTTGATAATGTCTTCATGGTACAGCTTGACTCACTGCAGTTCAAGAAACTTCCTGAAATCGAATTGCATTATTGGCATCCATTCGAATGTGTCTATGCTGCAGGTAATGCCATGCCTTTATTTACAGTGCTCAGTGCTTGTATGACAAAACCAGCTATTTTCTGATGATTGTTGATGGAACGATGTTCACATCATTTTGTGTTAAGCTGACCTTTTTTTTTTAAATATGTAGTATCATTTGTTTATTTTGTTGCTTGGTGAACCCTAGCATATATCTGTAACTGCCAATTAGCCAGTAACATATATTAGTGTGTAGCTATGCTTGGTGTGCATTCTAACTTCTTCAGTTTTGGCCACCATGGATGTTTAATAATTCATGTTGATCACATGATGCAAACGACTTAAGTCTATCCATCATAAAATGTTGTATCTTAGCTAATAACATGTCTTATACTTACTAGCCTATTACCATTTAAGTAGAGTGAAAGTATTGCTTGATTCTGTGCAGAGTAAAAAAAAGCAGTCATTGTGGACCAATGGAAACATCAATTAAAATGATGCATGCCCCATGACCACTTGCTGTAGGATTTTACTGATTTGTTAGTGACTAGTTAGCTCACACATTTCGAAAAAGGGTTCCCTGCGCCATGAGCCCCTGATGTGTCCACTGTTCTTATAGCCTCTATTCAGACCATGTAGTCAAAACTGCTAATATTAGAAGTTGAAAGTGTGCCTCTACACTAATGTTGTTCGTGGTTTCAAATGTTGATTTCATTTAGAATGCTGAGATGCTTTACCATTGGATCTTTTGACACAACAATTGTGTTCTTAAGGTTTACTCCCAGAGGGTTTGTTTTTGCACTTTTCCTGAACGAATAGTACAAATTTGTTTTTGGCTGATGGTATTGCCTGCTCTGCAGGTATCTAGAGTGACAATCCGGTGGCTCTGATGCAGAAAATGAGCTGTGAAGTGGATTTGTGAACGCTCATCCATCATCTAATTAACAGAAATTCCTTAACTGGCAAGAAGATTGAAGGCATATTGACTTCCTTCGAGCTTGTGGTTTGATTTGCTTTATGCCTTTCAAGCATGTTCAAGCTCACTCTCAATTCCTCTTGTTTGCATTTTAGTGTGTGCATGCATTTGATTAGTCTCGGTGTTGTAACAGGGGAGGAGATTTCTCGACATCTTATGTTTCTTGATGTCCCACTGTGTTTTTGTCTGTTGAATTTCTATCTGGTTCTGATCTTAGTATTTACAAGCTTAGTTCTACTAAGGAACCCCTATGTGGTGCTATTTGTCGCATGCGTGAAGGCTTGGATGAGTTCCGTAAATTTTGTATTGTCTGATGACTTGGCTAACATTTTGAATGTTTAACTGGTTAGCTTATAATCAAATAAAGATGCATGATTTGGTTGTTGTAAATCACAGCCAAATTAACATTACTATTGATATATGCCTTATCTATCGGCAAGTAACAGCCACATAAACTCATTTTATTGATTGCTGCTAGCCTTTCGACATCATATCATACTAACCACCTGATCGACAAGCTCTTCAAATCTTCCTTTGTTTACAAAGAAACAGCTCTTGGAAGTTACATGGCGTCAATCATTGCTCTGCTTCTGGTTGTAGTCGCACACACTTGCCTCTGCATCAGCTGCATACATACCAAATTATTATTCTTTGTGTCAAAAGAAAAGATTAGCATAAGAAGCAATGTAAGTAGACATAAGTATGTGAATACCGAATTACAGAAATTCTTCATTTTTCATATGTGAATATTGAATTCACGATCGGGTTACTTACTGGTGGGCGCTGCGAGAAGCCGAGTCCAGGCTGCGTGCCGTCCTGCATGAGATGGTGACTCTATTTGTTGGCGCAGAATGGAAAGCAGATTATTGGCGGCGTCTTGTGCCTGCACCCGGATAGCACTTCTTGTAGCACCGGCAGAACTTGGACATGGCGGCCCGCTGCTGCTGCCTGGACAGCATCAGGAGGAGAATGCACAGGGCGAAGGCGGCCACCCTCCACTTCTTTATCTCCATCTCCTTCCTACAAGTGACTGGTGACTTCTAGTTCTCCTAGATTAAGGACGAAGAGGACAGCTGTGGTGACTCAGTTAGTCAGTGTGTGGGGTCTTATATGGGCACTGGAGTTCCGAAGACAATATCGACATTTGATCCAGAGTTCAAAATGCAGCCAAACATAATATTTCTGCTATTGTAACATCAAATCAAATTACTTTGATTTAAAAGCGTCATATATGATGCTCAAGTAGTGGAGTCATGTAGCCAATTTTGCCATGGTGATATTATTTTTGAACCATATATCACTCATTATCAACATAACATTGGGTCTTAAACTGATTAGACAAACACATGCTGCTCATATCTGTTTTCATGGACACGGACCTGCCTGTGTTGATGTAGAAAGACAACAAAAAGCAGTTCTGAGAGAATGCTGTTTATGTATCGGATGATGGCATACGAGAAAAGGCTATTCTATTCTATGCTATTATACTCTATGTTTAATAATATGTGATTAGCTGTATATATGCAGTGAGAAAAATCAATGGTGGAAGTAAATTCTTATGAATGTGGTTCCAATGAAATATGTCATAGATTTGTGTTGATCGGCCATTTCCCCGCCAGTATCATCTGCCATCATGCATGCCGAAGCCTTTAGCCTGCTGCCAGCGATCCAAATTGCTGCTGCCACTCAGGATTTGCGACTTACTCCAGGACATTGGGCTATCAGACCACAACTTGCTTACATGGCAGATACCTCTTCTTTCGATGCTTCCAGGATTTTTCATAGCTCAAGTTTAGAGCTTATCATCAGTCTAGGCTTGCTCTTAAGCTACAAAATAGGCCTGTAAGCTTCAGGTGTTTAGGTACAGGCAGTGGAGCCTGTCTCAGTGCAGATGTCTAGCGTGTCTCAGCTTGTTATTTGTACGTTGTTGCTAGATCAATAAAAAAAGATGTTAAAAATGAAACAATTCAT
Source organism: Poa pratensis (assembly GCA_947311845.1). NCBI lineage: Eukaryota > Viridiplantae > Streptophyta > Magnoliopsida > Poales > Poaceae > Poa > Poa pratensis. The sequence goes on from CAMZMU010000099.1 coordinate 31,368,474, forward strand.
GATAGAAAAGAATACAAACATATAAGGATGCTCGAAAGAATTCTTCTAGCTACAGGATCAAACTAGCAAGGTAATTAGAGCGGCCATGACTCATCGTTGATTTCTTCTATTTCAGGGCAAATTAACAAGATTCGACCGTTGATCACTCGGCATATTATCCATTCTCTGTTACAAAATGAAACACCGTGTGAAAACTTGGCGGGGCTACAAACCCTTGTGACCAGTCAACAGCAAACCATCTAAAATATCTGCTCTACGGAATACGAGCCTCCTCCAAAACTACACGCACATGAGCACATGAATCGATGTCGGATAGAACGTTTGCCAATGGAGCTTATTCGAAGGCATTCCTCTTCGAGGTACCATGAGTTCTGCCCTGTTTCACCATCTAAGATGTCTAACGAGTGATTTTTAGCGAAGAACACCACCAAGTCCTCGGTGAAAAAATCCATCAGGTTCAGCAGGAGAGGGACAATTTGCCACCAGGGATAGCCACACACCCCAGCGTCAGCCGTGGATTTAAGTTGTATAAACCCTTCAGCTTGTCCTCCTAGTCACACGCAGTTACATGTATTAACTATTAAACCAGTTCGAATGTTCTGCTTAAGGGTCCTCACTTTTTTAGGTTGAGATGGCTTGGATTTTTTTCCCAACCGAGTAAATGGCACGAGCATTCCCATTCAATTAGAGGAAGAAGTTTAGGTACTATATCAAAGGAAAATTGGGAAGGAGACCCCAAAACTTGGCCTTGAGATTACCTGCGGATGAAAACAGTACTAGAGCTATAAAGGCGAACAATTGCAAGAGGAAGATCCCCTACCACAGGATAGGGCTTCCACATGGTGCTCACGATGACCACTCCTCGTTGCATCAAGACAAACAACCTACATGAGACCCGAAGGGAAATTTTGTACAACCAGTTTTCGCACAATATACACAAATAGACTGTTGCTACCGCAAGTAATATTTATGACCAAATAAAATTAGGGTTCATACATATCTGCAACTAAATTATTCAGGCATGAGAGCACAAGACATCATAGGCATAGCATTATGAACAATAGTACGAGTACACGAAGTAATCCATGATTGGTGAGTTTGAGACTACAACGAGGGGATCGATGTCAGCGACGTAGATGATGACGGTGTTATGGTAGATGCCTTGCCTTGCGTGTCCGAGTGTTCTCTTCTCCTCCCAAGGATGGTGTGCTGTTGTGGAAGATGGAGGTGGCACGGAGCCCTTCAGGAGGCGGCTGTGGTGGTCGATGATTTGAAGGCAAGGCGTCCCTTTATTTATATAGGCTCCAGCAGCTTGTTTTAGGGTTTCTGCCGTCCCCTGCATCGAATAGTTGGGTGTGGCCCCTTTAGAAATGTTGCTTATCGGATCCGAAGAATGGCCAGTACAGTAATTCCCGGCCGTACTGGTGCTTGTTATCTCCTCTGGAGTCTGTGGTGTTTTGGACGCCATATTCTCATACGAAATCCGAATTTCATGATATTGGGTTTTTTGGGATTGTATGAACGTGGCATAAACTCCAGTGACAATGAATATTTATTTTGACTTTGTGGATAAATTGTATTGGTGTGCGTCTGGGGCCTCCCTTGTTTCATTTCATCGTGCTTCGTGCTATAATTCCACCTACACACAAATAAAAACAAAAGATAAATAAACAAGTAAAATACTAACAAAAACTAGATCCGGTCGCCGGATGGCTCGATTCGCCGGCGTCCAGTGTGAATCCGGTGGCGGCGCGGGTGGAGTCTGGAGCAGATAGGGTTCCTTGTGATATCTGATGGCTGCGCGGGTGGAGACGATAGGTAGGAGGCAGGAGAGATCGAAGACTGTGCTTACCGCTTCGGGCCACTTAGCGGTGGCAATCAGGCGTAATTGTGTAATCCGCGAAGATCGGACGGTGCAAAATTCATTGGAGACGTGAATAACGGAAAATGGAGGTGGAAAACGGAGGCTTCACCAATCGTACGTCCAACTCCCATTTAATAGTAAAGATTTAAGGTTGTGAAAAGTTCATCGGTAAAATAGTCCGAGTGCTAATTTAACATGAAAGGTAGAAGATAACTAAGAGATTTGCTACAATTCCAATATAAACATATAAAAAGTATTGAGCAAAACTCTATATGAAATGCACTTATCAGCTGTAAGAATATTCCCATGGATGACTAGTCTGCTATCATTTGGGTACAACTTCAGCTTCATAGTGTTTAACAGGGTATAAGGGAAGCTGCATAGGTGCTGGCGGGAATTTAGCCTCGCAACCAAGGTGATCCATCGCTAGCTTTGGAGCTCCTGCTGCACAATGCAGTTCTTTAGGTCGGCCGCACAAACTCAAAGGGCATCATCTTCAACTCACATGTATTTTCAAAAATTGTTCTTCGCCCCATCATCGACGTTTATGGTCATGGACCTTACATAGATACGTCCACAGCGAGACATGGGAAGTTCATGGGCCTTTTCCAGTGGGCTTATCTCACCTCGCATCGCACTTGGAAAGTTCGTGGGCTTTAGGTCATTCTGCACTTCACTCGCTCCACGTTTTCTTCCCGTGAGCTCTGAGCAGGCGAGATGTCGATGTCGCCAGCGGCGGCGGCGGTGCTGGAAGACGACGACCTTCTCGCCGAGATCCTCCTCCGCCTCCCCTCGCTTCCCTCCTCCCTCCCCCGCGCCTCCGCCGTCTCCAGGCGCTGGCGCAGCCTCGCCTCCGACCCAGCCTTCTCCCGCCGCTTCCGCCGCCACCACCGCCGCAACACTCCTCTCCTCGGCTGCTTCGTGCAAGATGGTAACGAATTCCGCTTCGAATCTACCATGGAACCCCCCCCCCCCCCCCCCCCCCCCCCCCCCCCCCCCCCAATCGTGTCCCGCAAGCCCGCTTCTCCCTTCCGAGCAAAGCCGACCGCAGACTCGTGGTCCTCGGATGCCGCCATGGCCTCATACTACTCACGCTCCACAGGCGTCAGGGTCAGGGGGCCCTCGAGCTCATGGTGTGGGACCCTGTCAATGGCCACGAGCATCGCCTAGCCATCCCGCCAGGGTTCAGTGAGAAGTTGGTGATCAATGGAGCGGTGCTTCGTTCTTCCCTCGGAGACATGCAAAACTTCCAGGTGGTCTTGGTAACCACCGACGTCCAACAGCGAGTGGTCGCGTGTGTTTACTCGTCGGAGACCGGCGTATGGGGTACTCTCATCACAACACCGCTTCCACCCAACGTTTCTAATTTTTCTCCCGCCGTGATTGCTCAGAGCATTCCTGCTGTGCTTGTTGGGGATTCCATTTACATGTTGCTTATTGGGAAGTCGTCAAGCATCGTTCAGTTCAATGTTGATAAGCATAGCCTAGCAGTGATACCGCTGCCCGTGGGCCTGTATTCTGATTACAGTCGCAACTGCTCGGTTGTGCGGGCAGATGATGGTGGGCTTGGATTCCTGTTTCTGTCAATGTCAGACTACAGCGCCCAATCATGGAAGAGGACTACCGATTCTGATGGTATTGCGTCATGGGTGCTGGCAAGAACTATCGAACTGGACAAGTTACTCCCCCTTAATTCACAGAATCGAAACAGGTTGCTGATTGAAGCGTTTGCAGAGGAAAACAATGTCTTGTTCTTGTCGACGTTTCTCGGTGACTTCAGGATTCAGCTTGACTCGCTGGAGTTCAAGAAAATTCCTGATATCTACTTGGGTTGTCATCCATTCGAAGCTGTCTATGCTGCAGGTAATATCATGCCTTCTTTCCGATGTGCGTACAACAAAACCAAGTTATTTTCTGATAATGGGCTGATGGAATGGAGCGGTATTCACGTCATTTTATGTTAAGCTAACAATTTCAAGTACCGTAGTATCACTTGTTTATTTTTCTGCTTGGTGAACCCATTCAACATACATCTGGAACTTTCCATTACCGAGTAACTATATGTAGCTACGACTTGTATGCATTCTAATTCTTCGATTGTGGCCACTATGGATGTTTAATGCTTCATGTCCAACACATGATCACAGTGTCATTACTAGATCCATAATAAAAACTTGTTTCTTTACTAATAACAGTTCTTATACTTACCAGCCTGTTACCACTGTAGACCAATGGACGTATCAATTGATAAGATGGTTTGTGGCCCCATGACCCCCTTGCTTTAGGATTTTACTGCATGAATTTATTGAAATTTGATTTATTAGTGACGAGCTCATGCATTTCTATGAGGTTTTTGCTTCCCTACTTCGTGAGCCCCTGATGTGCCCGCTGTTCTTATAGCTTCTATTCAGTATTCAGACCAGATGTAGTCAAAACTGCTAATATTAGAAGTTCAAGGTCTGCCACTACACTAGTCTTGTTTTTTTTTTAAAATGTTGATTTTGTTTATAACGCTGAGATGATTTAACTTTGGATCTTTTGCCATAATTTCCACTGGTGAACCTAATGTTTACTGCCTGAGTCTAAGCAAACTGTGAGGATAGCTCCCAAAGTGTTTTCCTGAACTAATAGTACACATTTGTTTGACTGATTGTATTGCTTGCTCCGCAGGTATCTAGAGTGACATCCTGGTGGTTGTGATACAGGAATGAACTGTGAAGTGGATTTGTGAACCACATCTATCATCCCATTTATAGACATTCCTTAACTGGGCTAGAGGGTTGAAGGCATATTTACTTGCTTGCATTTTAGTATGTGGGCGCGTGTTGGATTAGTCTCAGTGTTGTGCCAGGTGAGGAGATTTCGACGTCGGACTCCGTGTTATGTTCTGTGATATCCCACTTTGTGTGTGTTTGTTGAATTTCTATACGATTCCAAACGCTGTATGTATTCTGACTAATGAATGTTGAATGAACCGCATCTGCCAACCTGGTGATATAAGATGAGTTTTGCAACTTTTGGATTGTTTGATGAGTTGGGTAACATTTTGAATATGAATTGGTTAGCTTATGAACAAATAACATTTTGAAACACATATTCTTTGCAATAAATAAAGATGCATAATTCGTTACTATGGATGCAGTGGCGGAGCTCTGTAGGGGCCGACCTGGGCCGTGGCCCGCCCAGGATTTGGGCATTCCTTTGTATTTCTTTGTGGGCTGACCCAACAAAACTCCTAATCCTGAAGCCTGGCCCGCCCAGAAATAGCACTGTATCTCCGCCACTGTATGGATGTACGCCAAAAACTTTCGACGTCACATCATATGAACCATAGCTAATATCACCAAATCTTCTTCCTTTTGTTACATCAAAACATCTCTTGGAAGTTAATTGGCGTTAATCATGGCTCTGCTTCTGGTTGCAGTCACGCACACAGGCCTCTGCGTCAGCTGCAGAAAGAACAAACTATTCTTTTTGTGTAAAATACACATAAGAAGCAACGTAAGTAAACATAAGTACGTGAACACTGGATTTTGAGAGACCCCTCCGTCCATCCATCATGATCGTGTTACTTACCGGCAGGCCCTGCCGAGAGGCCGCATACCGTCCTGCATGAGATGGGGCCGCCTGGTTGGGGCTGCATTTGTTGGCTGCAATTCTAATGAAACCATTCATGACAGAACAGATTACAGAAATCTACAGGTTGCTTCTAGTTACAGGGTGCAAATCAACGACAAGATCAGACCCATGGTCACTCATCATCGTATCTGTTCATTCTGTTACACAACAAACACCATCCGAAAACCAAGTTACATACTCTTACTGACCACTCTTGTGGCAAATCATCTATTGAAGTGTCAATTCGGCACAAAACGAGCCTCCTTCAAAACTACATGCACACAATGGAACTGATTTAAGGGCATTCCTCTTTGATGTACCATGAGTTCTGTTTGTTTCACCCTCATCTAGGGTGTCTAACGTGAATTCTTCAGAGCTGTTAAGTGCTATCTTTCATTAATTGTGCAGAGGTAACCACCCCCAGCGCTCCGTTCCAGGGGATACCTGGTGGCGCCCTTCATGTACGCAAGGTGACTCATGGCAGCATCTCGGAGACCGGACCTGCCTGGCGCCTTTCCTTTCTTCCGTTTCTTTATCATAGTGCAAGTGCTCAGAGGGCCATCACTTCCAGCCCCAGGCCTCCTACAACATAATTTGCCACGATGAAGTTTCAAGTTATACAAGTTAAACCATAATGATAGTTTTTGTCTGCTTAGTACGGTCAGTAAAAGTTCAATTACAGCACCAAAACCTAGCAAATGGAATACGACGGCAACACCCTATGTGAGGCTAGTGTGGCTTATTTTTACGAATGAAAGACACAAAACCGATAGAGAAACGAATGTCCGAGAACTTACTTCAACAACTTTTCTGAAGCAACTCTAGCAGCTTCAATGATGTCCTTCGTAGGTAGCCACTTTACAACCCTACCAGGATCACCTCGCATCGGTGAGTGGATTTTTACAAGCTGCACATGATTTTCTATATCAGTAAATGACCCCTTCGGTAACAACGAACCATAGTTGAAGTTCTCAATGGATGTAAATACGGTTTAATTAGTTTAGAGGAAGAGAGACTCACACCAAGACATTCCATCATTTTATAATATTTTCTGCCATGTAGCGGAGTGTGTCCCTTTCTGGACTCTGAAAAGTATCTTGTCCTAAAAATTGTAACATGAACTGTAAGTAAAAATGCATGCTTAAAATGACAGTTGACATGTAAATCACATACCATTCCTTGTAGCCTGGGTCTACTGTAAATCCATACATGTCGACACTGTCGCAGATGGAGAGAGCAAATTCAGAGCTTTAAGCCCAGTTCCTTTAGCAGAGGAACCAAATGATGTGCCTAGCATGAGGTATACCGGATTGGTTACTGGAAGTTCCTACAAAACAATAATTGCCCTGAAAAATTCTACGTTCTTTCCTTGAAATATTAACACGAGCTGAGATTCTCAAACTTTCAGGGAAGGAAAGATAACTCGTTTTATTGATTGCTGCCATAATCACTGCCGTTTAACAAGCATATAATGATACCACCAGGATCCACAAGATCTTCAAAACATTTTCCCCTTCTCACTGTAGTTCCGCACGCATGCTGCAGCATCAGCTGCATTCTACAAAATCGCAACGCAAGAACAAGACCATGACGACAGAGTAACAAAAACTATACTTCTTTCGTTGGTGTCTAGAGAAAGCAAGGATTGCATTTGTTGGCGCAGATCGAACAGCATTTTCCGCGTGCGAGCTCTTATATGGCTTCCTATCAAGGATAGTATCAGCATTTGATATCACATCTATTTTCACAGCAAATCTAATCACTATGATTTTACAGCGTTACGCTGGAGTGGTAGTGTCATGTAGCCAATTTTGCCATGGCATTCATTTCCGAACATAGTCCCTGGTGGTGTGTGTCACTCACTCACTCATTAGACAAGCACTGCACGGGCTTTCTTTCTCCTAGACAAAAACTTTTTTTTGAATAATAATCCTGGCATAAATTTCACACCGTGCATGCTTCCATATAAGGTACTTGTCACTGGTGATACCAAAATTTGTTTGTAGGTAGTTTCCTCGGCCTTACAAGAACTCGATGATATGATACCGCGAAGACTAGAAATTGGTTCGATCGTTTGTGTTAAATGTTTCTGTTGCGCCACATTGTTTTACAAGGCAGATGAATACTCATTCCAGAAAAAAACTGTAATTGTTCTTTCCCTTGGTATATGTGTGTGTAGTTGAATTTGTTTTTTCTGCAATGTTTTTAAATCTTACGGCCGCATGCAGAAGTTCTATCGTGGGCTTTCTCCATGGAAAACGTTTTGGGCTTCATTCACATCGTTGCTGCTGGTTCGAGTCCCCAAACCCTAAACCGCATGAGTTGTGAGGAAGGCGAGATGGGCAGCCGCCGCCACCCTGCCTCGCCGGCGGCGGCGCCACCGCTGGACGACGACGACCTTCTCGCCGAGATCCTCCTCCGCCTCCCCCCGCAGCCCTCCTCCCTCCCCCGCGCGTCCGCCGTCTGCCAATGCTGGCGCAGCCTCGCCTCCGACCCAGCCTTCTCCCGCCGCTTCCGCCGCCACCACCGCCGCAGCCCTCCCCTCCTCGGTTGCTTCATCAGACATCTCTATGAAATCCGCTTCCATCCCACTGTGGAGCCCCCGAATCGTCTCCCGGAACACCGCTTCCCCTTTCCGATCGATTACTGGGACCGTGACTACATGATGCTCGGATGCCGCCATGGCTTCGTCCTCATGATCCGCTTGAATCAGGACCAGTGGACCATCGAACTCCTGGTGTGGGATCCTGTCAATGGCCACGAGCAACCCCTAGCCATTCCCCCGGGGTTCGGTGTGGAGGCCGAGATCACTGGAGCGGTGCTTCGTCCTTGCCTCGGAGACATGAACCACTTTCAGGTTGTCTTGGTGAGCACCGACGTCGAACAAGGAGTGATCGCGTGTGTTTACTCGTCGGAGACCGGTGTATGGGGTAATCTCATCTCAACACCGCTTCCATCCCCGGGCGTGATTGAGCCGTTCAAGCCTGCTGTGCTTGTTGGGGATTGCCTTTACATGTTGCTTCTTGAAAAGCCGTCAAGAATCATTGAGTTCAACGTTGATAGGCAGAGCCTAGCATTGATACCTGTCCCCGTGCCCTTGGATTCCGGCTTCAGTCGCTACTGCTCGGTTATGCGGGCAGAAGGTGGTGGGCTAGGTATCATCTCAACGGCAGATGGCAGCACCCAATTATGGAAGTGGAAGACTGATTGTGATGGTGTTGCTTCCTGGGTGCTGGAAAGAACTATTGAACTACACAACCTACTCTCCCTACCGAATAAGGAGGGCATAGAGATTCAAGGGTTTGCGGAGGAAAATAATGTGGTTTTCTTGTGGACGTGTGGCGGTATCTTCAAGGTTCAGCTTGACTCACTGCAGTTTAAGAAACTTCCCGAAATCAACTACCCTTATCGGCATCCATTCGAATGTGTCTATGCTGCAGGTAATATCATGCCTTCATTTTCAATGCTCGTATGAAAAACCAAGCTTTTTTCCGATGATTAGTTGATGGAACGCCGTTCACATCATTTTGTGTTAAGCTAATAATTTTAAGTACCGTAGTATCATTTGTTTATTTTGCTGCTTGGTGAACCCTTCAACATATATCTGTAACTGCCCATTAGCCACTAACATGATTTGGCTGGTCCAATCTATATGTTCTATGATTTGTAATTTTGTATGCATTCTAATTTCCTCAACTTTGGCCACCATGGATGTTTAATACTTCATATTGAAAACATGATAAGAAGTAATGACTAGATCCATCATAAAAAACGTGTTTCTTCACTATTTTTTTATACTTACTAGGCTATCATTTTTTAAGTAATGTGAAAGTATTGTTTGATGTTGTGCAGAGTAAAAACAATTACAGCCATTGTGGACCAATGGAAGTATTAATTAATTGCCCCTTGCCTTAAAGATTTTAGTGCATGGATTTTATGAATTTTATTTGTTAGTGACTAGCTAGCTTATACATTTGTAAAAGATTTACCTGTTCATACTCCATGAGCCACTAATGTTCCTATCGCAAGTGTATGCCCTGTTCTTTTAGCATATATTCAGATCAGATGTACCCGAAACCGCTAATATTAGAAGTTGAGGTGTGTCACTACACTGATGTTGTTTTTTGTTTGAAATGTTGATTTTGTTTGTAACGCTGGGATGATATAAATTTTGATATTTTGGCATATTTTCCACCGGTAAACAACTACACTATTATTTTTCAAGTAATGTGGAAGTATTTTTTGATGTTGCGCGGAGTGAAAAAAAATTGATAGTCATTGTGGACCAATGGAAATATCAATTAATAAGATGATGCATGGCCCCATGACCCATTGCTTTAGGATTTTACTGCATGTTGAAATTTGATTTGTTAGTGACTAGCTAGCGCATACATTTCTAAAAGGTTTCTGCCTCAGTGCTCCCTGATATGCCCACTGTTCTTATATCCTCTATTCAGACCAGATGTAGTCAAAACTGCTACTGTTAGAAGTTGAAGGTGTGCCTTAACACTATTGTTCTTCGCTCTGCAGGTATTACTGAATGAATAGTACATATTTGTTTGACTGATGGTATTGCTTACTCGACACGTATCTAGAGACACCGGTTGCTGTGGTGTAGAAATGAGCCCCATCTATCACCTCGTTTATTGACATTCCTTAACTGGGCAAGAAGGTTGAAGGCATATTGACTTGCTTCGAGCTTGTGGTTCATCTGATTTGCTTTATGCTTTTCAAGCATGTTGTGGCCAGCTCACCTGTCCATTCATCTAATCTCGCTTGCAATTTAATCTGTGTGTGTTTAATTAGTCTCAGTGTTGGGCGACGTCAGATAGCGTCTAATGTATGTGATGTACCACTTTGTATGTGTATTTGACTGTTTATTGAATTTCTATCCGGTTCCTGCTCAATATTTAATAGCTTAAAGTGAATGTTGGATGAAATACACCTGCCTTCGTGGTGCTACTCCCTCCGTTCCAAATTAGGTGACTTCTGTTTATCAACATGTGGATGTATTTAGACATGTTACATGTATAAATACATCCACATATAGATAAATGGAATGCATCTATTTTAGAACGGATGGAGTATTTGCTATGGGTTTCAGTATTGTTTTTCTTTCTTCTGAAGGCTTGGATGAGTTTCCTAAAAAAATAAATGTTTGATGACGAGTTAGCTAAAATTTAAAAATAGTCTATTCTATGGGAATTCATATTCCTGGCAAGATGAGTAATTTGGTTTGTTGCGATCAAAATGTTAATCAGAACCAAATTAGCATTGCTATGGATAGAAGCCATATAAACTCATTTTATTCATTGCTGCTAGAATCACAGCGGTTCGACATCATATATCAGATGAACCACTGATTAGCTTTTCAAATCTTGTTTGGAGCATAATGGAAGGCAGATTATTGGCGGCATCTTGCGGCAACGGCAGAACTTAGACATGGCGGACAGCACCACGGGGCTAGTTATCCAAATTGCAGGACTACTTCTGTACTTCATATGCAGCAGGCAACATACCTGGATTTGGTCCTTACTCCAGGACACTGTATCAGACCTAAACTAGCTCACCTGGCGCCTGCCTCTTCTTTCGATGCTTCCAGGATTTTTCATTGTGAAGAATCTACAAAATAAGCCTTTAAGCTTCAGGTGTTTAGGTACAGGCAATGGAGCTTGTCTCAGTGCAGATGTGACTGCAGGGCTAGCGTGTCTCAGCTTCTACTTGTACGTTGCTGCTAAATTGATGGAAAAAATCGGTGTTAAGAAATGGAATAATTCGTGACACGAAATATTACACATATAAGAGCATCTCCATCGGGGGCCTCCAAATTCGTGTCCGGCACCCCCAATTGGAGGGTGCCGGACATGTGTCCGCCCGAAATTTGGAGGCCGCCCACAGCGGCGCACCCCAAACGTCCGCCCCCCAAATGGCCCGACTTGTTGAGCGAGATACAAACACCTTGTGGGCGTGCTCGGCGAACAAATTTAAATTTAGATTCAAACTACTGGATTCAAACTTACAAACGGTACCCTAATCTAAACCCTGATCTAAACTCCGCCGCTGGGACCTGCCTCGTCGTCGTGCGCGGCCACCTCTCCTGCCAGGGCGGCCTTCTGGCTCTCCTGGGCTAAGCGCGAGCGGACACGCCTCTCCTGCCGGAGCACGCTCGCCTCCCGGCGCATGGCATCCCTGGCAGCCCTCTCGCGCGCCGCCTCCCTCGCAGCTGCCTCCCTCGCTCCTGCCTGCCTCGCCGCCTGCATCTGGTTCAGCTCCTCGTGAGCCGCCTGCTCGGCGGCCAGCTGCGAGTCCGCATGCTCCCACTCCGCGGCCACGGCGTTGAGGTTCGCGTACGCCTCGCGCTCGGCGGCCATGAAGGCGCGGCAACGCGCGTCCCGCTCCGCGGTCTCGATGGAGGCCTGCAAGATGGCGGCCTCGACTGCGTTGCCAACCGCCTCGTAGCCGAGCCTGAGCTGGTGGGTCGCCTGCTCGTTGTGCCAGGTGGCGAACGAGTTGATGGCAACCACCTGGTCTGGCCACAGCGGCGGCGGCAGCTCCTGCTCCGGGGCCGGCACCTGCCCGGGGTAAGGAACCTCCTGCTCCGGCTCCTGCTCCTCCTGCTCATCCACGTCGACGTCGTCCACGTCCGCCCAGTCGAAGGGCGGCTCGTCGACGGCAGGCTGCTGCGCCGGCGCCGTCGGCTGGTCCTCCTGCCCCAGAGGGTGAGCGCGGCGTGCTGCCTGGGTGAGGGTAGACCAAGTGGTTTGGAGGCGGCGAGGCATGTTGTTTGGTGTGGACTACGGCGAGTGGTGGTGTGGTGAGAAACGGCTGCACGGCGGGGAGTGTTATATAGGCGGGTAGGGGGCGGGAAGCGGTGGCGCTGGGCGTGAAACGGAGGCGGGAAGTGGTGGCGCTGGGCGGGAATCGCCGAGTGGGTAAGCACGCGTCGCATCGGAGTTATGTGGTGATACGTCTCAAACGTATATATAATTTTTGATATTCCATGCTGATATTATACCAATTGTTACATGTTTTGCATCCACTTTATGTCACTTTTATACATTTTTTGGGACTAACCTATTAACAAGATGCCACAGTGCCAGTTCCTGTTTTCTGCTGTTTTTGTATTCCAGAAAAGCTAGTCAGGAAATATTCTCAGAATTGGACGAAAATTTACGGAGGCACCTATTTTACCAGAAGACACATGGAGTCCAAAGGAGCAACGAAGAGGAGCTAGGAGGGCCCCACACGCACCCAGGGCGCGGGTCCCCCCTGGCGCGCCCTGGCCACGTGTGGGCCCCTCGGGGCTCTCCAGCCGCCGCCCTTTCGCCTACTTAATCCCCCCGATGCAAAAACCCTAAACACCCGAGCCATATTCCACGGAAAGTTCCAGAGGCATCGCCGTCGTCAACCCTAGCTCGGGAGGGTCCAGAAACTCTTCCCGGCACCCTGCCGGAGAGGGGAATCATCACCGGAGGGCTCTACATCACCATGCCTGCCTCCGGAGTGATGCGTGAGTAGTTCATCCTTGGACTACGGGTCCATAGCAGGAGCTAGATGGTTGTCTCTCCACTTTGTGCCATCATGTTTAGATCTTGTGAGCTGCCTATCATGATCAAGATCATCTTATTGTAATGCTACATGTTGTGTTTGCTGGGATCTGATGAATATTGAATACTATGTCAAATTGATTATCAATCTATCTCATATGTTATTTATGATCTTGTATGCTTTCCGTTACTAGTAGATGCTTTGGCCAAGTAGATGCTTGTAACTCCAAGAGGAAGTATTTATGCTAGATAGTGGGTTCAGTCTCCAGTAATCTGGGCGAGTGACAGCAACGCCTAAGGTTGTGGATGTGCTGTTGCTACTAGGGGTAACCTAACAATGCTATGTCCATGGTCATATGTATTTGTTTACATTACGCACATTACTTAATGCAATTATCCGTTGATTGCAACTTAATACCAACGGGGAACTCGGATGACAACCTGGCGGTGGATTATTAGTCATAGATGCTGTTGGATAACGGTCTATGTATTTTGTCGTAATGCCCAATTGAATATCATAGTAATCATCATGTTATATATATGCATTGTCATGCGCTCAATATTTTGTCAATTGCCCAGCTGTAATTTGTTCACCCAGCATGTTAGTTATCTTTTATGGAGAGACACCTCTAATGAACTGTGGACCCCGGTCCATTCTTTTACGCTGATAATACAACCAACTGCAAACATTGTTTTTTTCATTCTCTGCAATTAAATACTGTTTTCCACACCATACGTTTAATCCTTTGTTTTCAGCAAGCCGGGAAGATTGACAACCTTCCTGTTTCGTTGGGACAAAATAGTTTGATTGTGTTGTGTGCAGGTTCCACGTCAACTGTCCAGACTCCTTGCAACAACCACTTTTTCTGGCGCCGTTGACAACCTTCTGAAGTGATACTGCTCCTACTGGTTCGATAACCTTGGTTTCATACTGAGGGAAAACTTACTGCTGGACTACAACATACCTTCCTCTTGGGGTCTCCCAACGAACGTGTGTTTCACGTCAGCATGTGGCGGCGACACGGTTCGGCCACGCCGACGCTTGGGAAGCCGGGAAAGGCTGAGCGCTCAGCAGGTGCCGGCGTAAATGCAAGGCGTGCCGCAGACGCCTCGCCGTCCCGTCCCTTCGTCGCCTGTAGAAACGCGTCGCCATTAACGCGGGCGGAACGGCCTCCTGCACGACGCCATTAGAGCACCTCCTCGCGCCCTATCTCTATGACGGGTGGGGCGCACCTGTCGGAGGGCATGTCCGGGCAATGTCCGGCACCCCCGAGAGGGCCTCCAAATTTGGAGGCCTTCTCGAGGGTGTCGGACATAAAATCGCTCGGGGCGAGGCTTTGAGGGGTGCCGCTGGTGGCGGTTTTCGGTGTCCGGACCCCCAATGGGCCTTTGAGAGGTCATTTGGAGGCCCCCGGTGGAGATGCTCGAAGGATACACGACATAATTCTTCTAGCTACAAGGTCAAATTAGCAAGAAAAATAGACATGCCATCACCATCGTTGATTGCTCTATTACTGGAAGCATTTGGGCCGTCAGGTAACTTAACCGCTATCGGGAGGACCAATGGGGAGAGTTTTCGTGCCAGCACGCCAAATAGAGCTAGTAGGAGCGCTATTGGCAGCGTCGGTGGAGACGCTGTTACACTGCATTTTCTGCAGAGGTATATCCAGCGGTTCACCCTCACACTCGCAACCGTCACCCTCACACTCGCAACCGCGTATGACGCCTCCCCATTACCCGTGGCGGCACCGCGGTTGGATGCTCCTCCACCTGCGCCACCCACCTTTTCCTCACGCCGAGTCTCCTCCTCGTTGCGATAGTCTCCTCCACCCCTTTGCGATGTCTCCTTCTCCTCTCCAGCACACAATATCGAACATTGGGTCTAGGATGTTCTTAGGAGAGAATTGAAGATAAAACAAGACATTTGAAGCCATTTGTTAATGTAGAATATACAAAAACAAGACTAAATTAGAGGATGCTTGTGAAATTATGGCAAGCTCGAAACAACTTCTTGCTAGGGGGGTGCAGCGCCAAGAACCGTAGGCTCTTGGGATGATCGGTGTTTCAAGCTGGTGTTTCAGATCGGTGGCTAAAGCTTTGTTGGACTTATTGATATCGTTTTAGCTGGTTTGGTTGGATGTTTTGGTGGTCGGATTCTTTAGATGCTAGAAACAAAACTATGATGTTAACAAGTTTTCGTCTCGTAGGGGGTGTTCCGAGATTGAGCACTCGCCGGCGGGTCTGATTCCTGTTAGTGTCCCAACTCGCTCTGCCTCTCTATCTCCTTTTGATTTTCCTTTCGTTTGGACTTGCTGAGATGGTTGTAAGATGACTCTGTATTTCCGTTATCTTTCCGGATAGCCCGGTTGGAAAAAAAAAACTCGAAACAACTCTGTTTTACATTAGCCAAGTGATAAAATGGCCCACAAATTCATTGGTTAATTATTACTTACATGAATTGTAAGTGAGAAAGGACATAATTGCCCCTCGCTGTAATCCCCAAAAGGACTCAGGCAGGTCTTTTTTTAACGCAATTTCTTTATCTTGGTTGACCTCGTTTTAACTTATCGCGTGCTCACACGTCTCGGCCGCGCGATCGCCATCCAACGTCGCGCGCGAAACAGCGTTGCGAGACGACCTGGTCCACGCGACGGGTTACGTGGACAGTTCCGGGGCTGCACAGAGATGGGGATCAGAGGAGAAATGGCGAAGACGAGCTCCGCCCCCGACCACCCCCTCGCCGTCGCCGCTGTTTCTCGCCCCGCCCCCGACCACGTGCTCTACCGAGCTCCTACGAAAGCCGATCTACGCCGCCGGGCCCGTATCGCCGCCGCGGAGCTCGACCTCGCCCGCGTCCCACCGCCTCCGCCCAGGTTCAAGATCGCCGCCGACTAGCTTCCGGATAAGCTTGACACGGCGCTGGATGGATCTGAACCTGTATTTGGGCCTGCCTCTGTTGCCGCGGCCTTCAGGTCGGCTGGGTGCAGCCATGGATTGCCGGCGCCGGTCGTTCCCGTGCCGGAAGCTCCAAGAACGGATGAAGAGCCAGCGGCAGGGTCGCCGGCACAAGAGGATATGCCGTCACCTCCCGTCGTATACTCGCCGTCCGACGCGCTCTCCACGCCGGAGATACCGCCGATTGCTCTGATGCTCGTCGATTGGCTTCAGGTTTCATCAAGTCAGGTACCAGTATAAATAGACATGTAAAGTTTGCCTATCATAGTTGATCCCATTGCATGTAGGAAGTGCTAGATCATAGATGATAATGATTTTTTGTGGCAGAATAGATAACAATGTTTTATCCCATATTTTTTGTTCGCAGTCTTACTAGGTGGGGATATGTGTCTAGTAATTAACGCAGTAATGTAAAGTTTTTTTTACATGCTGTGAATTCACAAACGAGACAGATTGTAAATAATACAATAATGTAAAGTCTTTCAGATTTAAATTGCTCACAATTTTACTTAGGCAGGGATATGTGTCCTAGATGTAATTAATACACAATGTAAAATTGTTTTTTCAGATGTAAATTGCTCACAATTAGTTTTAGCCGGGGATGTGTTTCCTATATGTAATTAACACATGAATGCAAAGTTCTTTTCAGATGTAAAATCCTAACAATTGTTTTAGGCGGGGATAGGTGCATAGATGTAATTAAATACATGAATGTTCATATGTAAATTGCTAGCAATTTATTTTTAGGTGGGGATAGGTGCATATATGTAATTAAATACATGAATGTTCATATGTAAATTGCTAGCAATTTGTTTTACGCGGATAGGTGCATAGGCTTTGCTGTCATAAGGAAAATTCTTAGTGGATCCATGCAGCTCACCCATAAGCTGCATGATCCTACCAAATGTGAGGTTAACTTTTTTTTTTAGGGAAAGCCACCACGACGGATTATATTACTTTAGGCCCAAGAGATACATCGTCAGCCAATACATCACGCAAACAAACTGGAGGATCGTCATGCCACATCTCCACATGAACGACCTCATTTAGCTTCTCTAGGACAATGATGAAAAATAACTCGAGCAAAATTCTGACGAAGGAAAGTACACTCTTCAAAATTGCTGAAACCGCACCCAAAGAATTCCTGCCGCTTTGCATCACCTCAATAACCTCCATGCAGTCAACTTTAACTATAATCTTGTTACAGCCCTTACTTCCAGCAAGGAGCAGGCCACTGCGAAGTCCAATAGCCTCTGCCGTGGCCACATCATCGACGTGATTCAAAGTCCATTTTCCATCCGAAATAAAAGTGCCCCTTTGATTGCAAATAATAGCTCCAGTAGCACCTTTACCTGCATCTATGTGAAAAGCAGCATCCACGTTAAGCTTAGTAAATTCTTCAGGTGGTTTAGTCCAGCCGTGCCTCAAAATAGGACTCTTCTTGTGCTTTTTAGTTCTCGTATAGTTCAGGGCCAACACCACCGAAGTGCGGTCAAGTTCATGAAGTAGGTCAATGAATTGAACTTCCTCTCCTCTATAGGTATCCTTTTGTGTGATCTCAACTATTTTTCAATGCAAACTTCTTAATCAACTCATGGGTATGCTCTTCAACAAATTCAGTAACTTGCCAATTTGCAATCAGTTAGCGCAGTGATAGTTCGATTGCGTGCTTTGAGGGGCTGCAAATTAACATCCTTTTCTTCATTTTCTCCAGTCTTGTGTTACAAATAAATAGGGCTTTATCTTTCTGGTTGTCAGCCACGGATCTTTGAGACGAGCTCATCTTGACTGAAAACCCTACATGCTTGGCATACCTATTGTAGTGTAGCGTCGCCGTCTCTGGTGAATCAAATAGCATAGCAGTGTATGGTGTTTTTGGAACAAAACCGTCAGATGTTAACTGTACTTCACCAATGCTACCACTTTCTGCGCTAGACAACGTCTAACCCGTTGGCGCCCTTGTGTCCATAGTAGCCGCCGTCTCCAAGTTTACATCCACTTCAAAGGTGTGTGGAGCAGCTGCATTTACTGTTTCTGTACCATGCAAACCATCAGGATTATCATCCACAGCTGGATTGTTAAGATCATTCCCAGTAAACCCTCGAGCATCCAGTTTTTTATAAACTGCAATACAGGAAACAAAAGAAACTTCAATGTTTAAACTCTACTTCTGTTGACAAAAACAGATAAACACGATAAACTAGCAAAACATGTTAGCATCTCATTTTTTTTGGCTAGTGGTAATGCCTTTTACTAACATATTCTTTTTTGTGCCATTGGAATGCAGGATCAAGAAATTCTTCTCAGCATCCAGCAATATCACTTCCCTATTTTGTGCTTTGACAAAATGTAAGTTTTCCTGGAGGTGGAAACTTAGTTCATGGAAGTACCACACAATAAGCTGACAACTACAAAAGTTTTTCTCATCATCTGCAATCTATGGTGACCAAATACTATGCATTTTTTCAGTATAACAGTTTGTCCTGAAGTGCACATCTATTGATCCACGCCTTTTTTATGTGCAATCCTTATCTAGTGGTACAAAATTATATTTATGAAAATTACTTTTCTCTATTTTCCTGATCATCTTCAAATATGTATGACAAAATCTAATTATACATATCCATGCATTTTTTGGGCACACACCATCAATTACTCATCAGAGTCTAATGGTAGTATAATTGATCTACATATAGTTGGAACTTTACATCTAGCTAGGAAATCACACTTATTTTCTAGCTGGTTATATACATGAATTTGTTTTTGTTTCTAAACATGGTGAAAGCATGAATCTTTTCACAGCATATGATTCAGAGGAAGACTATATTACTGATTAAATTCTCATGCAAGTGTAGAATCTAAACAATTTTGTAACTTTTTACAACAAAGCTGACAAAACATCTCAGCAATTCCTCATCGGGATGAAATTTACATCATGTTGAAACTATACCATCTAGCTGACAAGAATTCCCAGGTTTTTTTCCAGATCTGACATGGAGAGAGGGAAACTGGGGATGAAATTCCTACTTTGATTTTTGCAGGATGCAAGTTAGAAGCATGATGGTGGGAGGGGAAAAGTTGAGGGAAAGATATGAAACAACTTACAACTGGTCAATTCTTCCACTAGTTGAGCCTTCAGAATCTCTTGGAGATGCAATTTTTCTTGGATTTATGCTGTGGATGTAATTTCCAACTTTTGAATTCTGTTGTTTCGAGCCTTCAGATTCTTTTTGAGATGTAAACTATGATCTGTCCCGGTAATGCTTTCCCCAACTTTGAAGAGTGGGTGGAGGGAGGACAATAGGGGATGCTGCTGTAGATAAAAAAACTCTCGAAATTCTGTGTTGTTTTTTCTCTACGTGGGCAGGATGTAATTTTGCTGGGATTTTTGGGGAGCTAGGATTCCTCGTGGGGGCAGGGAAGAACACCCGGGGCGTGCTATTTTAGGTGTGCAGATTTTCTGTTTGATCCCGCCAAAACCTGGGGCGCGTACGAGGACGCGCTTGTAGCGCAGTGGCTAGGCCTGGCAGTGGCCAGCCTGCCCGCCCACGGTTCGACTCCCAGGGGGAGCGAACTTTGGGTGTCTCGCGGGAATTAGCAGCCAGGCACTGGTTTGCTCCCAGGAATAAATCGCAGGTGCCTCTCTTCGTCCACGTGCCACAGGCGAGGTCGACGTGCCCGTCGGTCCCGGAGTGCTGGTCTTCGGATAAGTACTCTTAAGGACGTATTAGGGATATAGGTTGTAGATCTAGTTTAGACATATAAGGTAGGAGTGTGCGTGTGTGGTGTGTGTGCGTGTGGTGTGCGTACCTATGTGTCCGATCAGATACTACAACTTGTATTCTCAGGAGAGGCTTTTTAAAAAAACCTGGGGCGCGTACGTCTTCAGGCTGGGAGGCGCGTGGGATAGTTGGGCTGTTGGCCCGCCAAAACCTGGGACGCTCGCGCGCGTGGATTCTTCCTTTTATGGATAATCGTTTCTTTCCTTAAACGGCCTGTCGGGGTGAGCACGCTGTAAGCTACATCGAGGTCGACCACGATGTAGCATCGTCCTTTTTTTAACTGCACGCACGGCTCCTCTCTCTGTTGGTCCAGTTCTCCATCCGCCACACGACTGCTCCTCCCCGGCCTCCCGGCCGCCGGTCCTCCTCTGCCCGCCCCGTCCGCCGCGCGTCCTGTTTGCTGGCCTCCTCCACCGCCGCTTGTCTCGGCAGCTACAACGGCGGCGCCCGGCCACCAGCAGCAGGGGCCAGGGGGGCTGGATCTGCAAGGGTTCCTCTCAGGTGAGCTTCCCTCACTCCATGAAGTTGAAGTGGAAGCTGAATATAAATGGAAAACTGAGAAATAGGAGATGCGTCTGTTTTATCTCTCGTCAAGGTGCGCATTGGTTCAATGGGGTGCATCATATCCCGCAGCAGTGAGGAGGGCGAGATGAGCAGCAGCTGCTCGCCGGCGGCGTCGGCGGCGGTGCTGGACGACGACGACCTGCTCTCCGAGATCCTCCTCCGCCTCCCCCCTCAGCCTTCGTCCCTCCCCCGCGCCTCCGCCGTCTGCAAGCGCTGGCGCAGCCTTGCCTCCGACCCAGCCTTCTCCCGCCGCTTCCGCCGCCACCACCGCCACAATCCTCCCCTCCTCGGTTGCTTCATGAAGGATGCCGCCAGTAAATTCCGCTTCGAACCTACTCTGGATCCCCAAATAGTGTCCCGCGAGCACGCTTCTTCTTTCCGATTGACGCGCGCGACTGCGATTTCATCTTCCTCGGATGCCGCCATGGCTTCCTACTCCTGCTCCTCTCGTCTCAGGGGGACCTCAGACTTCTGGTGTGGGACCCTGTCAGTGGTCACGAGCACCCCCTAGCCATTCCCCCGAAAATGGGTAAGAAAACCCTGATCCATGGAGCGGTGCTTCGGGCTGCCCTCGGAGACATAAACCACTTTCAGGTGGTCTTGGTAAGCACCGACATCGTCGAACAGCGAGTGATCGCCTGTGTTTACTCGTCGGGTACCGGTATATGGGGTAATGTCATCTCAACACCGCTTCCACCCAACGTCTCTAGTCGCTTTCCAGGCGCGATTGATCCGAGCATTCCTGCTGTGCTTGTTGGGGATTCCATTTACATGTTGTTTCTTGACAAGTCGTCAGGCATCGTTGAGTTCAATGTTGATAAGCATAGCCTAGCAGTTATACCTCTGCCCGTGGGCCTGCATTCTGATTCTAGTGGCCACTGCTCGGTTGTGCGGGCAGATGGTGGTGGGCTTGGATTCCTGTTTTTGTCAATGTCAGACTGCAGCGCCCAATCATGGAAGAGGACTACCGATTCTGATGGTATTGCGTCATGGGTGCTGGGAAGAACTATTGAACTATACAACCTACTCTCCCCGGGTTTTCAGAATCATTGGGGCATGCATATTCAAGGGTTTGCGGAGGAAAATAATGTGGTGTTCTTGTGGGCGTTTGGCAGTGACTACATGGTTCAGCTTGACTCCCTGCAGTACAAGAAACTTCCCGAAATCGACTTGCCTTATCGGCATCCATTGGAATGTGTCTATGCTGCAGGTAATATCATGCCTTCATTTACAATGCTCGTATGACAAAACCAAGCTATTTTCCGATGATTGGCTGATGGAATGTCATTCACATTATTTTGTGTTAAAATAAGAATTTTATGTACTGTAGTATCACTTGTTTATTTTGTTACTTGGTGATGCCTTCAACATATATCTATAACTGCCCATTAGCCACAAACATGATTTGGTTGGTCCAATCTATATGTAGCTATGCTTTGTGTGCATTCTATTGTCTTCATTCTTGGTCACCATGGATGTTTTATAATACTTCCTACCAAAACATTATCAGAATGGCATGTCTAGATTCATCATAGAAAACTGTTCCATCACTTAGAGCATTTGTTAATATTTACTAGTATATTATCATTAAAGTAGTGGTGAAAGTATTGCCCGATGTCAGGCAAGTATAAAATGACCGTCAGTATGGACCAGTGGAAATATGGAAGTATATCAATTAATAAGATGATGCATGATGCCATGATCCCTTGCTTTAGGATTGTACTGCATGATGTTGATTGTTTTATAATGCTGAGATGATTCAGCTTTGGATCTTCTGACACAGTTGTCACAATGGTGAACCTAATGTTTACTGTTTGAGTCATAAATAAATTATGATAATAACTCCTCGAGGGTTTTCCTGAAAGAATAATAGTAATTTGTTTGGCTGATGGTATTGCATGCTGCACAGGTATCTAGAGTGACATCCGGGTGGCTGTGAGCAGAAATGAGCTGTGAAGTGGATTTCTGAACCCCCATCTATCATCTCATTTTCGGACATTCCTTAACTCGGCAAGAAGGTTGCAGGCTTACTGACTTGCTTCGAGCTTGTGGCTTATTTGATTTGCTTTATGCTTTTCAAGCATGTTTTGGCGAGCTCACCCCTGGAAATTCATCTTGCTTGCAGTTTATTCTGTGTATGCGTTTGATTAGTCTTAGTGTTGTATCAGGCGTGGAGATTTCGACATCGGATTTCCTCTAATGTTTCGTGATGTCCCACTTTGTGTGTGTATTTGATGAATTTCTATGTGGTTACTCTGCTCGGTATTTAGAGGCTTAGTTCCGACTAATGAATTGCACCTCCCTACATGCTGCTATTTGCTAAGGTTGAGCGCTATCTTGCTTTCTTTGAGATGCTGTGAATGCGAAGGCTTGAATCAGTTGCCTAAAATTTTGATTTTTTTCCTATTAGTTGGCTAACATTTGAAACATTTCAATTGATTAGTTTATTCCTGGCAAGAAGGAAAGATGAATAATTTGATTTGTTGTGGTTAGTACATGGATTAGTAGATCAGAGCCAAATTAGCTTTACTATGGATGTGTGCCTTTTATGTATCGGTAAGCACAAGCCACGTAAACTCATTTTATTGATTGTTGCTAGAGTCACAACTGTCCAGACATCATATACTGATCCCATGATCGACAAGCTCTTCAAATATTCTTCTTTATGAAGCAACTCAACATCTCTTTGAAGTTTCGTGGCATCAATTATGGCTCGGCTTCTGGTTGCAGTCATTCACACATGCCTCTGCATCAGCTGCATAAAGAAGAACAATCATGTGTTAGAAGAAAACACATATGTCATCATTGTTCATCAAGAAGAATCACAAAAATTCTTCATGTGTTACTTACCGGCAGGCGGCACTGACGAGCCACAGATGGAGTCCAGGCCGCATGCCGTCCTGTATGAGATGGTGGCGCTTCTGTCACTGGCCGTGTGGGGCTAAATTTGTTGGCGCGGAATGGAAGGCAGATTATTCGTGGCAGCCTGGGACATGGCACCCACACCCTCTTGTTCACCACCATCTCCTTCCTCCTGCCAATGATGGCGTCTTCATAATCAAGGGAGAGGAAGAGAACTGTTGTGCTATGGTGAGAGTGTTATACTGTATCGCAGTGTCAGTGCGGGCTCTTATATGGCACCGGAGTTCTGAGGGTAGAACGACATTTTGCCAAGGTATCCGAATGCATTTTCCTTGATTATATTTCACTATTTTATGGTAAAATCAAATGGGCATGCTATCATAGCATTGCCGCTCGATTATAGTGTTTCCGTGGATGAATGATGCTCAGGTGGTGGTGGCCTGTATCATTTTCTGAACAAAGATATCACTCACTATGAACATAGCTTTGGATCTTAAACTAATTAGACAAACAGAATTGGCTTGTCCAATCTATGTTGATATGCTCTGTGTGCATTCTAATTTCTTCAGTTTTGGCCACCATGGATATTTAATACTTCATGCTGGACACATAATCCAAATGACATGAGTAGTTCCATCATAAAAGTAACTTTTCGTATACTTACTAGCCTAGTATCATTAAGTAATATGAAAGTATTGTTTGATGACGTGCAGAGTAGAAAAATGCAGTCATTGTGGACCAGTGGAAGTATCAATTAATAAAATGATGCATGGCCGCATGACCCCTTCAGCATATATCTGTAACTGCACATTAGGCACTAACATAATTTGGCTGGTCCAATCGATGTGTAGCTATGTTGTGCAAGTTCATATGGATTCCGAGGGGCCATAGCGTGTTCTGGCGAGTGAATGATGCTCAAGTCGTGGTGTCCTGTAGCCAATTTTGCCATGGCATTCATTTCTGCACATAGTCTCTGATGGTGCGTCACTCTCTATGAAAAATACCTTGGATCTTAAACTGATTAGACAAGCACATGCTTTCTTTCTCCTAGACAAGTCTGATGAAGCTGCCTGTGTTGATGTAGGAAGAAAACAGAATGCAGTTTTAATAAAATGCTGTTTTATGCCGTAATTATCTGTTTAGCTGTACGTACAGCTGCATGTGAGAGAAGTCACAGTTCATTGATACGGCAGCAAGTAAATATTCCCAGCAGTTTGCAAGCTTCTAAATGTAGCTTCGATGGAATAGTTCGTTTTTGGAATGAACTATTTCATTGGAATTACATTTTGAAGCTTGTATAATTAAATCGCTGGCAATTAGATCGTATGCAAAGATAGGAGCGTGTGCGACATTAAAAAAACAAGACTTTCACATTATATCTCAGTAAAGTAAAAAACTTCAAAAAAAAATGATTTATCATACTAGCAAATTCCACACCATGTTTTCCATATAATCGAACATTTGTCTCTAACCATACTAAAAAAATTGATTGCAAATGGTTTCCTCGACCTACCAAAGTTCGATAGTATACTTCCATGAAGACTAGAAAATGGTTAAATCGTTTGTGTCAAATGTTTCCGTTGCAACGTACTGAGCATTGTTTCCATCACCCGTGTCGAATGTTTACACGGAGACTGAATATTCATTTCAACAAAACGAACTTTTGCACCAGTGAAAAAAATCGTTGTATGGTTGTTTAATACTTCATATCACAGAAACTTGTTTCATCACTAATAACATTTTTTAATATTTACTATCATATTCTCATTGGAACAAGTAGTGCTGAAAGTATTGGTTGATGCTGTGCAGAGTAAAAAGCAATGATAGTCATTTTGGACCGATGTAATTATAAATTGATAAGGTGGTCCACGATCCCTTGCTTGAGGCTTGTACCACATGAATTTTATGAAATTTATTGTTAGTGACTTGCTACTTCATACGTTTCTTAAGAGTATGCATGTGAGCCAGAAACCAGATGATTCTGCTTTCCTACTCCATGTGCCCATTGTTCTTTTATTATCTACTCAGACCTAATGTAGCAAACTCTGTTAATATTAGAAGCTGTAGGTGTGCCACTACCCTACAAATTGCTTGCTGTTCTCCGTCTCAAATGTTGGTTTTGTCTAATAATGCTGAGATGATTCAACTTTGAAGCTTTTGACACAACTTCCACAGAGGTGAAGCTAATGTTTACTGTTTGAGCTATAAAAACATTTGAGAAAAAATCCCACCTTTTTTTCCTGAATTAATAGTACATATTCATTTGACTGATGGTATTGTGTTTGCTCCGCAGGTGTCTAAAGTTGCATTCTGGTGGCTGAGATGGAGCGATTTGTTGCGATGTAATTTCTTATGGGACGCAGAGATTGACCC
The DNA here is from genome assembly GCA_947311845.1 of Poa pratensis. NCBI lineage: Eukaryota > Viridiplantae > Streptophyta > Magnoliopsida > Poales > Poaceae > Poa > Poa pratensis. Next base: position 31,394,039 of record CAMZMU010000099.1, read on the forward strand.
TCTATGTAGCATGCACTGGTCAGCTGTGAAGTGCACTTGTAGGATTTAATCGCTTAATTTGCTAACTTCCATCCATTATCTAATTTCCATATCCATTCATCAACTGGCATGAAGGGTGAAGGCACATGAATTGCTTCTGTTTGTTGGTACTTAACTTGTGGTGTGCTGATCTGTCAAGTGGTCTTTCTTGCATTTTAGTGTGTGCACATGTATGGGGGCGTTTGATTATCTCTGTAAGCGTGGAGATTTCGACGTCGCATTTCTGCATATGCTCCATCATGTCCCATTTTGTGTGCGTTCAATTTATATCTGGTTCTGAGCTCGATATATAGAGGCTTAGTACTGACGAGTGAGTGTTGATTCGAATCAGTAATCTGACCTTGGAGTTGGGAAGAAGCTCCTGTATGTTTAATCACACATTCCTGTTGCTACTACATAAGTAGCTGTCAGATTAAACTAGGGCTGGGTTTAGTGTTCTTGGAGATGTTGTGTAAGACGAGTTGCCGAAATTTTGGGTTCTTTTACGAGTTTTGAAAAAATATAAATGCCCAACTTCTTGCCTAAAAAAATGTCCCATTTCTTTCTTGCAAAATAAAGATGGATAATCTGGTTGTTGTCATCAGGACTGCAATTTGATAACCGCATTTGTTTTAAGATTGGCCAGTTTCTATCATCAGTAGTTCTTTGATTATAATCCCAGTTGATAACTCCGAGCTTGCTGATGCTCTGAACCAGTTGTGCATTGAGAAATCAGTTCGCGAGTTTCAGAATTTTAGCCTTTTGTTGGTACTACATTGCTGTGGGAATCCTCTTTATGAATTATATATGTACCAGTTCAGTAGTAATTTTAGTTTGCTAGTCGAGTTTGCTATTCTGTTGGGATTAGAACGGAGTGCCGTTCAGCAACCATGAGCAGGCGTTCCCTGAAGTTCTCTTGGCGTTTTTTTAAATATGGATCCAGTTCTTTAGGTCGGGCCGCTGAACGACGACGACCTTCTAGCCGAGATCCTCCTCCGCCTCTCCCCACAGCCCTCCCCTTCCCCGTGCCTCCCTAGTCTGCAAGCGATGGCGCAGACTCGCCTTCTCCTGCCGGTTCCGCTGCACCCACCGCCGCAACCCTCACCTCCTCGGTTGCTTCATGAAAGATGGCAATGAATTCGGCTTCGAATCTACTCTAGATTCCCCAATGGTGTCCCGGGAGCCTGCTTCTCCTTTCCGATGGACACCCGCGGCGCCGACATGGCTTCCTACCCATGCTCCTCTCATCTCAGGGTATCTGGTGGAGCTATTCTAATTGTTAAAATGTCCCCTTTTTCCTTCCTCGGTCAAGATGTCATAGCATTAGTTGTAACCAAGTCTAAGAACATCTCTATAAGGCCCCTAAAAGGCTCTCCAAAAGATATTTTGGGATGACGTCGATTTTTTTTTCTCCAACAAGACCGTCCTAAAATAGTGAGAACCCTAAATCATGCTCTAGCCCCTTCTCCCAGAGGTGGACTAGGAGTCCCTAAGAACATTTCCACCGGCGCTCCCAATAGAGCGTCTGGCAAGCGTGTTAGACGAGTGCTATTGGGAGTGACGACACGTGTTGCCACCCTATTGGGAGTGGCTCTCCCCACCAGCTGATCCCAATAGGGTTTTTTTTTTAATCTTTTGAATATTGAATATGGGATATTTCATTGAAATTCAAAGGACATTTAACAAAGTTAAATAAAATTTGACAAACGACATTTAACACATTTAATTTTTTTAAAATAAACCCTAGATCTAGCGGCGTTTCGGGCGGCAGAGTGAGGATTTGGATGCTGCTGGTTCGCTGTCGCCCACGTCGGTCCCCGTCACCGGAAGTGTCATCTGTTACTAGCGGCGGCGGCCTTGCGGAACCTGCATGCTTCGGCTGAGGCTTCTTGTTTCGCCTCCAGAGTATGTTGGGGTTTGATCTAGCAGCAGCGGAGGGAGGTCTCGATGGCCGTCTGCATTCCCTTCCAGTCGGCCTTTGGCCGGTCGTCGTCGTTGTCCTCATTCGCCCCCTCCTCTGGTGCCGGTGTTGGTGATGGGGCAGGTTCCTATGCCGGCGCCGATGCTAGTGGTAAGGGAATCTCGTCGTCCACGTCGTCAGAGCGGGCCAGCTCGTCATCCAACGCAAACCACTCCCTAGGTGTAGCCTCTTACCTCCTAGTCCACCACGGCGTGCCAGTACGGCGCCGAGATGGACTAGTGGGGGTCGACATGCTGCGCCCACGGCATGTCCCTCCACTCCCGCATGATGTAGTCGAGGCGCGCCTACCCGCTGAGCCACGACACCATCGGCATGTTGACGATGTTCGTCGCCCAGCCGTCTGGTAGCCGACGGCCGTCCGACACCGGGAAGTTGTGGCGGAGGTGGTGCCGCGCCTCCTCGACCGGCATCACAGTTGGAAGCGCGGGAGGAGCTGCCCTCGCCGACCGCATACGACGGCAGAGGGTAAGCCGGAGGTGGTGGCGCGGCATGCTCGGCAGGCGCCCGAGGAAGGCCTGCTCCTCGCGCACCATATCGCGGCGCCTCACCTCGCCCACCTGCCTCTCATCGTTCAGTAGGCGGTGTTGCTCCATACGCTCGTGGAGTTGCTTGTCGGTCATGGCACGTTCGCGGCGAGCCTAACGATCCGTGGACAGTGCAGCGCGGCAACCAAGTTCGGCGGCCCGCTCCTTTTGCGGCAGCCAGGCATGATAGGGCGTGGTGGGAGAGGAGAGTTGAGTTTGTTGGGGAGAGGAGAGGCTTGCCGTTTTAAAGCCCGTGGGGAGCAGAGGAGCGGTGGCGACGCGAGCACTGGCTCGTCTGCCATGAATTAACATGGAAGATGCGTGTTGGCCACCTCATGAGGAGCCAATGCAGCGCTCAACGCGTCGCTTCATCTGCGCCCACCAGGGGAACCGACGCGTCATTTAAACGGGTATACCAGCGAGAATAACTCTACCGGCGATGCTGAATGGCTGACTAGCCTGCCCTGCGATGCTAGAATCTGACGTGGCATGCGTTGTCGCGGTTGCCGGCGCCCCCGGTTGCCTCCCTATCGACAGGGTGCGAAGCGAGGCTGCCGGACGCGCTATTGGGCCCTTCCGGCAACTTTGCCGCTATTGGGAGGCCCGGTGGGGAGTTTTCATGCCATCGCCCTCTCAATAGGGGCTATTGGGAGCGGGGTGGAAATACTCTTACACTGCATTTTCCATAGAGGCATATTCAGGTGTTCACCCTCACACTTGCAACCGCGTCTGACGCCTCTCCTCCGTTACGCGTGGCGGCCGCCGACGCTAGATGCTCCTCCACCTTCGCCACCCTCCTTTTCGTCACGCCGAGTCTCCTCCTCGTTGCGACAGTCTCCTGAACCCCTTTACGATGTCTCCTTTTCCTCTCCAGTACAAAATATCTAACACTGGGTCTAGGATGTTCTTAGGAGAGAAGACGAAAGGAAGAAAACACGACATGTGAACCCATTTGTCAATGTAGAAGATAGAAAAAAAGGGCTAAATTACAGGAAGCTTGTCAAATTATGGCAAGCTCGAAACAACTCTGTTTTACATTTGCCAAGTGATAAAATGGCCCACATGTTCACTGGTTAATTTTTACTTACATGAATTACAGATGAGAAAAGACAGAATTGCCCATCGCTGTAATCCCCAAAAGGACTCACGCAGGTTTTTTTTTAAAGGCTCCTCTCTCTCTCTCTCACAGTTCTCCAGCCGCCGGGCGACTGCTCTTCCGCCGCCCGCCCCGGCCGCCGGTCCTCCTCTGCCCGCCCTGTCCGCCGCGCGTACTGTTTGCTCGCCTCCTCCACCGCCGCTTGTATCGGCAGCTACAACGGCGACGGCCGGCCACCAGCAGCAGGGGGCTGGATCTGCAAGGGATCACCTCAGTCTCAGGTGAGCTTCCCTCTCACTCCATGAAGTTGAAGTGGAAGCTGAATATAAATGGAAAACTGAGAAATAGGAGATGCGTCTGTTTTATCTCTCTTCAAGGTGCGCATTGGTTCAATGGGGTGCATCATATCCCGCAGCAGTGAGGAGGGCGAGATGAGCAGCAGCTGCTCGCCGGCGGCGTCGGCGGCGGTGCTGGACGACGACGACCTGATCTCCGAGATCCTCCTCCGCCTCCCGCCGCAGCCCTCCTCCCTACCCCGCGCCTCCCTCGTCTGCAAGCGATGGCGCAGCCTCGCATCCGACCCAGCCTTCGCCCTCAGATTCCGCCGCCACCACCGCCGCAACCCTCCCCTCCTCGGTTGCTTCATGACAGATGCTAATGTATTCCGCTTCGAACCTACTCTGGATCCCCCAATCGTGTCCGGGGAGCCAGCTTCTCCTTTCCATTGGACACGCGCAACTGCGATTTTATGATCCGGATGCCGCCATGGCTTCCTACTCGTGCTCCACTCGTCTCAGGGGCCGCAGGCTTCTGGTGTGGGATCCTGTCAACGGTCACGAGCACCCCCTAGCCATTCCCCGAAAATCGCTAAGAATTATACCCTGAATCATGGAGCGGTGCTTCGCGCTGCCCTCGGAGACATGAACCACTTTCAGTTTCAGGTGGTCTTGGTAAGCACCGACGTCGCCGAACAGCGAGTAATCGCGTGTGTTTACTCGTCGAATACTGGTTTATGGGGTAATCTCATCACAACACCGTTTCCACCCAACGTTTCTGGTCACTTTCCAGGCGCGGTTGATGCGAGGATTCCTGCTGTGCTTGTTGGGGATTCCATTTACATGTTGTGTCTTCACAAGTCGTCAGGCATCCTTGAGTTCAATGTTAATAAGCATAGCCTAGCATTGATACCTCTGCCCGTGGGCCGGTATTCTGATTCCAGTGGCTACTGCTCGGTTATGCGGGCAGATGGTGGTGGGCTTGGGTTCCTGTGTTTGTCAAAGGCAGACTGCAGAGTTCAGTTATGGAAGAGGACTACCGATTCTGATGGTATTGCTTCTTCATGGGTGCTCGCAAGAACTATTGAACTGAACAAGTTTCTCACCCTTGGTTCACAGAATCGACACAGCCTACTGCTTCGAGCGTTTGCAGAGGAAAACAATGTGTTGTTCTTGTCGACGTTTCCCGGTGTCTTCATGGTTCAGCTTGACTCGCTGCAGTTCAGGAAAATCCCCGAGATCAACTCGACCTGGTGTCATCCATTCGAAGCTGTCTATGCTGCAGTAATATCATGCCTTCATTTACAATGTGCGTACAACAAAACCAAGTTAGTTTCTGATAATGGGTTGATGGAATGGAACGGTGTTCACATCATTTTGTGTTAAGCTAACAATTTGAAGTACGTAGCATCACTTGTTTATTTGCTGCTTGGTGCTTCAGCTTATATCTGTTAACTTATCATTACCGAGTAACTATATGTAGCTACGATTTGGTTTTTTCAATTTTGGCCACCATGGATCTTTAAGACTTCATGTTCAACACATGATCAAGATAACATTACTAGATCCATAATATAAACATGTTTCTTCACTAATAACAATTCTTATACTTACTAGACTGTTACTAAAGTAGTGTGGAAGTATTGTTTGATGCTGTGCAGAGTAGAAATGACAGTCATTGTGGACCAGTGGAAGTATCAATTAATAAAATGTGTGGCCCCATGACCCCTTGCTTTAGGATTTTACTTCATGAGCCACTGATGTGCCCGCTGTTCTTATAGCTTCTGTTCAGTATTCAGACCAGATGTAATCAAAACTGCTAATATTAGAAGTTCAAGGTCTGCCACTACACTAGTGTTGTCTGCTGTTTCTAATGTTTATTTTGTTTATAACGCTGACATGATTTAACTTTGGATCTTTTGTCACCAATCCACTATGGTGAACCTAATGTTTACTGCTTGATGTCATACAAATTGTGAGAAATAAGCGGTTTCTTGAATGAATAGTTCAAATTTGTTTGACTGATGGTATTGCTTGCTCCGCAGGTATCTAGAGTGACATCCCGGTGGTTGTGATGCAGAAATGTGAACTGGATTTGTGAACCCCATCTGTCATCCCATCTATAGACATTTCTTGCTTGCATGTTAGTATGTGTGTGTGTTTGATTAGTCTCAGTGTTGTACGGTTGTACCAGGTGAGGAGATTCGACATCAGATTTCATCATAGTCCCTCTTTGTCTATGTGTTTGTTGAATTTTTATCTGGTTCCAAACTCAGCATGTATTTAGAAGCTTAGTTCTGACCAATGAATGTTGAATGAACTGCACCTGCCTACATGGTGCTTTTGCTACGGGTTTCGGTGCTATTTTGCTTTCTTTGAGATTCTGAGTGTGAAGGTTTGGATGAATTTCCTGAAGTCTGGATAGCGTGATGAGTTGGCTAACATTTTGAATATTTAATGGGTTAGCTCATGAACAGACAAGGTTTGAAATACATATTCAGGGGAAATAAATAAAGATGCATATTCACATTACTGCTAGAATCACAGCCGTTCACACATGGATATACGCCTTTGCTATTGACAAGTAAGAGCACATGATCTAATTTTTATTCGTTGCTGCTAGAATCACAGCCGTTCGACATCATCGCATAATCACAGCTGCTAGGATCAGAGCATGCAGCTAGCTCAAAGTTGGATGCATACATAATTAACGAACTACTGATAACAGAAGTTCGCAAATATTGATCAAATGTGGTTATCAATGTGCCATGCTTTGGCCTTGGTTCATCTATCCCACACCCTGGTAACAACAACCAGATTCTTCATCCTTTTTCTTTTGCAAGGACTCATAAAAGAGCACAAAATTTAGGCAGCCTATCCAAGCCTTCGTGGCATCTGAAAAGAAACAAAATAGCACTGAAACCAGCCTTGGTTGAGTCGGCGGCTATTTATGCAGTAGCGAAAGGCAGGAGCAATTCAACATAAAATGAGCTTCTTTGCAGCTCCCATGTGATTCACCGCTCACTAGTCAGTATTGAGCCTCTAAATAGCGAGCTCGGAGCCGGATAGAAATTCTAAAAAGTAGAAACTCCCATGCTAAGGTTGAGCATGTTAAGTCTCAGGATTGCTGCAACCGCTACCTGTTCCAACTAAACCATGGGAGATGATCAGCTTAGACTTCATCGAAGGTCTTCCCAAGTCACATGGTTGTGATGTGATCTTGGTGGTGATTGATCGTTTCACAAAATATGGGCATTTTCTGCCATTATCTCATCCATTTACTGCTTTACAAGTTGCTCAGTTGTTCATCAACAACATTTATCGTCTCCATGGTTTGCCCCAAGCGATAGTGTCTGACCGGGACCGCATCTTCACCAGTACACTGTGGAAAGAGTTATTTCGCCTCTCGGACACGGCTCTGCATATGAGTTCATCTTATCATCCTCAGTCTGATGGACAGACTGAGCGTCTAAACCAATGCTTGGAGTCGTATCTTCGATGTGCTGTTCACAATTGTCCTCGCAAGTGGTTTGACTGGGTGCCATTAGCTGAATATTGGTACAATACAACCTATCATTCAAGTCTGGAGCGTACTCCTTTTGAGGTACTCTATGGGCAACAGCCGCGACACCTGGGAATTGAAGATGCAACAGGGTGTCAATCTCCTGACTTAGCAAGCTGGTTAGCAGAAAGAGCTACGATGATCGAGGTACTGAGACAGCAGCTACTCAGAGCTCAACAGCGAATGAAGCACCAAGCCGATAAGAATCGTTCTGAGCGGCAATTTGAGGTTGGGGACTTGGTGTATCTCAAGCTCCAGCCCTTCATCCGGCAATCAGTGAGTACTCGTACCAATCACAAGCTATCCCTTCGATTCTTCGGTCCATACAAGGTTCTAGCTCGTGTTGGTCTGGTGTCATATCGTCTCGCTCTTCCTGACTCTAGCAAGATTCATCCGGTGGTTCATGTGTCGCTGCTGAAACGCCACGTTCCGTCAACTTCGGTGGTGAGTTCGGATGATGAATTGCAATCCTGCTGGCTCCAGGCGATGACAAGATCGGCATGAGGACATGCCGCTGCTGAAGGGGAGGGAATTGTCATGTCCTCTACATGACTACCGGGCTGCGACCCGTGTAAGGCCTTGGGCCGTGTACTGAATTGGGCCCAGCTGTGGCTTCGTTGAGACACGTCTTTATGTAGCGTGCTCTGTTAGGAGATCGTTATCGATGAAGAACAACTCTGTTTTCCCCAACCTCCGGTCGGCTGTCTCTCTCCCGAACCCTAATTTCCCTCCTGAATCCCCTTCTCCTGTATCAGTTTGGTCAGGTTCGTGACACAGCGGCCGGCAGCCGCGCAACCGGCGGGCTGGCAGCTGCGTCATGCTCGAGGGGGCGGCCTCTGTTGGCGGCACGGTGGTGGGGAGGACGAGGAGCCTGACGGAGGAGGACCTGGAGGCTGGAGGAGCTCAAGGGCTGCCTCGACCTTGGCTTCGGCTTCGCGTACAACGAGATCCCTGGGCTATGCAGGACGCTCCCTGGGCTGGAGCTCTGCTACTCCATGACAAGGAGGTTCCTCGATGAGCAGAGGGCGCCGCCGGGCCAGCTGGAGCCCGTGGAGACGGCGGCGGCACCCATCCCGGACTGGAAGATCTCCGGCCCTGGTAAGACCCGTTTCACGCGCATGTTTCAGTTTTGGTAAACTGTTTCCGATGGTGGGAGGTTTTCTCTCTGTTGTTTACACAAGGAAGGCACGAAGTAGTACAAGTACTCGCTTACATGTCCTCCACTAGCATATCTTTTAGAATAAGAAATCCCCTAATTTGTCTCCCACGCCTTTATAGCCGGCCGGCTTGTACAAGAAACGCGTACAAGCACCGCTATCACGAATCGGCGATACGAATAAGCCCATAAAGAATGCTCGGCACACGCAGCATCATTAAGCAAATAAAATCTTAGTCAAATCTCTCTGTCTCTCCTCTGGTCCATGAACAGTGCGCGCGTGTGTGTGCCCCCCACCACCATCTCTCTCTCTCTCTGGCACTTTCAAAACTTTGAAAACCTCTCGCGAGCACGGCCAGCCACCCCTCCGTAACCAGAGTGCACAGACTTTCTCTCTCTAAAAATGGAGGGCAGGTGAGGTGAGGATTGAGGAAGAGCACGGCCTTGTTTATCGATTAGCAGTCGAGGTAAAGATTCTTGGCACGCATCAGTTTCGATTCGGGCTTTTTCTACCAGAATCCAATTCGTCTTCTGCTTGTCCGTTCCAATCGCTCCAATCTGTTTGGAAATTCTGTGTTTCTCTTCTTTTGTTTCTTGCCATTGCTCTTCACCTGTTCTTTTCCAAGAACGCAGCGATGCTCTCTCCAATCTCCATGTTGGAAAAAGGGGAATTGCATGAATTATAATGGATTTTTACTCAAAGCTTCCTGTCTTTCTTGATTAGTCAAAAGTTAGGGATTTAAGGAGAGTTGTAGGAACAATCCATTGCCACTGTGCCTTCAAATTAGAATTTAAAAGCACTTTGAATTTGGGAATTTGGGGATAGATTTTCTCACGGCTATCTGTTTCTTTGCAGGGAAGCAAATATTTTTGGGCTGAATCATATTACAGCGAGATGGATCAGTATGAGGTCTTGGAGCAGATTGGGAAGGGATCATTTGGCTCTGCACTCCTGGTGAGGCACAAGGTTGAGAAGAAGAGGTTAGTGTAGTTCCAATCATGTTCATCCTTGTGTCATGAATGGATGGATGGATTGCTCTTTCCAACATGGGTTTGTGTCACTGATATCTGAAGCACGTCTTGTTTCAGGTATGTCTTGAAGAAGATCCGGCTTGCACGTCAGACCGTCAGGTGCCGCCGATCGGCACACCAAGAGGTCTCCTTAACAGCCTCTATCCCTTTTGTGTCATGTGACTTATCAAGCTAGATTGTTTGCTAAAAGATGGGTTGACCTTTCCACGAATGCACGAACGAAACTCACCGTTTTGTCCATGCAGATGGAGCTCATTGCAAAAGTAAGGTGCCCTTACATTGTGGAATACAAAGACTCCTGGGTGGAGAAGGTGAGCATGGTCCCATCTTCTTCTATCTGTGCATATGCATATTGGCAGGGTCCATGAGAGGAATCTTTGGTCTTGTCCCTCCCTGCATGCTCAGTGGTCCTATTGAAGGATTTATATAGATCACCAATCCCTGAAATGAATGCTTTTGTTGCTTTTTTCAGGGGTGCTACGTGTGCATCGTGATCGGTTACTGCGAGGGAGGAGACATGTATGTAGCTTGTGAAGTATGCTCTGAATTGTTATTTGGAACCTGTAATGAAATTATTTGTTGTTTCGTTGTGCAGGTTGGAGACCATTAAGAAGGCTAACGGTACCCATTTCTCGGAAGAGGTAGTTATTTAGTCTGTAATATGTGTTGTTCAGTAGCTGTAAATTGTGCTTACTGAATTTTGACCCCTTGCTGTGTTTATTTTTCTGCAAGCAGAAACTCTGTGTGTGGCTTGTGCAGCTCCTAATGGCACTTGATTACTTGCATGCTAATCATATCCTTCATCGCGATGTGAAGGTTGTTACGTACATCCATAACCTTTATTTGTGTGCTACTGAAAATGGAGTCTAGCATAGCCTGGTACTCACCATGTACTGTGTATTCTTGTTCCAGTGTTCAAATATATTTCTTACGAAGGACCAAAATATACGGCTCGGTAAGTATGCTGTGTAAAATTGATTAGGAAAAATACCTGCACTATGAAGTACTTGAATGTAGCTGATGGTTGTATCTTGTGTTTGGAATATGTTGCCTGAAACAGGTGATTTTGGGCTGGCTAAAGTATTGACCTCTGATGATTTGGCTTCATCAGTAAGTTATTCTTGCTCAACTCTTAATCGATTCTCTTTCTAAGTTGTGTATGATTTTGATAATTGTGTTTCTTCTGAAGGTTGTAGGAACTCCCAGCTACATGTGCCCTGAACTTCTTGCTGATATTCCATATGGTTCCAAGTCCGACATATGGTCGCTAGGTAAGTAATATTCAGTTGCGTGTCTTCATCTGAATTTCGCACTGTTTTCTTGGCTAAACATCTGCAATTTCCAGGCTGTTGCATCTATGAGATGGCTGCACTGAAGCATGCATTCAAAGCATTTGTAAGTAGCTACGCTGACATGCTCTTTTAGTTATATCTCCTTCGTGCATGTTGTAAACATATGACGCTTCACAAAAGGTTGCATCTCAGATGATGTTTTTTTTTTTCTAACAGGATATGCAGACACTGATAAACAAGATAAACAAGTCTGTTGTCGCTCCTCTACCGACTATGTATTCGGGTGCACTGTAAGACGCATTAACTTGTATGTAGTTCTTGTGAGTCACTCATGATATCTGAATATTTCATGATGTATTTATCTTCTGTCATGCAGTAGGGGACTCATCAAAAGTATGCTGCGTAGGAGTCCAGATCACAGACCAAGTGTATGTGTTATTCTCCTAGAGCATATACTCCGTACATGATTTTTGGTGCTGAATATAATCATAGTTTCTGCACTCATTTGCACGTCCCATTGCCTCATATTGATACTGATTTTCAGGCTGCAGATCTGCTCAACCATCCGCACCTTCAGCCCTATGTGTTGGAAGTCCAGTCAAAATCTATCAGATTAGCAAAAGATTCTCCGGAATTGCTTAATCAACAAATAGATCAGATATCAGTCCAGGTCACAAAGAAAGTTGTCGAAGAAGCGATACATGATAAGTATTCGAAATTGACAAGATCACCGGCACCCACTCCACGAAGGGCATCATCAACTCCTAGGAGACGGTTAGAACCTGCAAAGACATTTCATGCTAGAACAGCTCATAAAGAGGAGGTATGTATCATCTGTCCGTACAAAACGTTAAAACCTTGTTGGTAGCCATTGCTCATATTTCACTGCATACTTTGTTAAAATTTCTAGTCCACTTAGCAAGTGGCTATCACTAATCACGTAACCAGTGCGTCACTAACTATTCATTAGAGTATTTCATTTTATTGCACATTGCAGAAAACCCCACATCTTGTCCACGTGTTACTTTTGGCTGCCTTTGCAAGCCCATGTTTAGTTTCTTTTGACATTCACTTGTTAAGTGCGTGTGAGAAGCATTCCGTATACTTGATAAAATATTATGGATACAAGGTTTTAACCTTGTGTTGTTTTGACACAAGCAGCCTACCCCATCAAGGTCTTCAGCGGACCAAACAGGACAAGCTACACGGCGAGCGTCACTCTCTCCGCACATGTTCAAAACTCCTGAAAAGAGGCGGGGCGCCGACATGCTCGCCAGATTGAAGTCCCCTGATATTTCAGTTAATACTCCTCGAATCGACAGAATTGCTGAATTCCCACTGGCATCCTCTGAAGATCCATCACGTCCCATCATGAAGTTCTTGACACCATCTATTGACGACCAATCGATCACCAAAGACAAATGCACTTTTCAAGTGCTCCGGAGCGACAGCGAAAGCCACAGCAGTACTCCTGATCTGAACCTGCTCAGTATGGACAATAATCCACTCGGAAGGTCATCCGACTGGAGGCAGAAGAGGTTCGACACGACATCGTACCGGCAGAGAGCTGAGGCTCTCGAGGGCTTGCTTGAGTTCAGCGCCCAGTTGCTACAACAGGAGAGATTTCAGGAGCTGGGATCTTGCTGAAGCCTTTTGGACCTGGGAAGGCGTCTCCAAGAGAGACAGCCATATGGTTGTCAAAGAGTTTCAAAGAAACGGGATTATAAGTAGAGGCCTCTAAATGCAAACATAAACTCGCAATAAATTTGCATCATATTAGCTTCAGTCTACCCTGTACAGTTTCACTGTATATCATCCCCACTCTTCCCCAACTGGTCTTTGTGGATTACAGATTGAATTTTCTGAACTGAAATGATCTTGGGATTAGAATTGGGAAACTCTGCTGATATTTTGACAGAAAAAAAACACAATTCTTTGATGTATTTTGATAGTACAATTTATCCGAAGATTTTTTTTGAGAGGCCGGGGAAGTGAAATTCTCCCCCAAATTTCCAAGTAGAGCATCAGCAGCGTCACACATGCACAACACACACAATCGATCTACTCTCCTCTCCCCTCTCGCGCCCCCTCGCGGCGGCCGGGAGGGAACCCTAGCCGCCGCCGCCTAGCCCCCCACCTCCCCTCCCTCCCCCGCTGCCACCACGGGCGCGGCCAGGAAAAGACTGGGCGCGGCCGGCGGCGGGGGGGGGGACTTCCTCGTCCTCGAGTTTGACGGGCCGGCGCGGGTTGGTGCCGCCGATCTCGGGCGTGGCGCGGCTGGCGGGCGCCACGGCGACGTCGATCTGCCTCGACGGCGTGGCGGAAGCCGTGGATCTCCGGCCCTCCAGGCGCAGAGCGGTGGATCCGGCGGTCTGGCCCTTGCGGGCGGGCTGCGGGGTGGATCCGGTTACGGTGACGGATCTTGGGTGTGCTGCTCACTCCGGTGGCGTGTCATGCCCGGATCTGGTCACCGCTCGAAGGATCTAAAGGTGTGGATGATGGCCGGTGAGAGCCAGGCTCCGCGTGGTCGGAGCCGACGATGGTGGCGCCCGCGGGCGTCGTGACCTTGTTGAAGGCGTCGTTGCTGTGATTCTTCTACCTCCCGCTCGGTTGTTCCGGGGGAAACCCAAGATCTGGTGCTACCGGATCGGACGATGATGAGACTTTCGGTGTCGTTTCTCCCCCTTGGGGGCATCGTTTTTGGAACACGTGATGCCTGGAGTGGTCTACCGGTGGAATGGAGTTTTCCCTACCACGATGAAGAAGACAGTTCTTGGCGGCATGGTGCAGCGGAGACTTGACGATGATCGTGGCTAGGTCGACTCGCGCAGGGTGGAGGCGTAGCCTGGTGTCTTGGTGGCATCGGCCGCAGGCCTGACGAGAGTTCTGCTTTGAGCTGCACGCTGAAGTTGGGTTGACGGAAGATGTTGGAGGCGATTTCCGGAGCGGATGCACGAGGCGCTGCCTTCGATAGTTAGCCAGGGAGCCGGCGACGGTTGTGGCCGGGGTACAAGACCCCGTTGCATCTGTCATTTGTGCTAGTTGTGGTGTTTTCACTATTGATGGGTTCAGTTTGTATTCGTTCGTTGTAAGGCTTTTGCCAGCTATGTTGAATAAAAGAAATAAAGCGGCCGTATGCATCTTTTCGATGCAGAGCCTGGGGTGACCCTTTTCTAAAAAAAAAAAAATCTGAATAAAATTGTGATTCTGCTGTTCTTGTTTTTGTTCTTCTACTGTGGAAAGATTGTTTCAGTGTTGCCCTTGCTGTCTTACAAGATCACATGGACAGGCAGCAGACTTTCCTCTCCAAAATAGTAATATTAAATGCTTCTAACAGGTAGATCAAAGGGACTGAGCTTCAGTGACTTGTATAGTACAAGTCACGGAGAGACTTGTGGCCATCTCAGCCCTCCGTTTTAGATCCAATGGATAAGATTTGTCCAAATTTGTTACTCGAAATAAAAAGTGCACAAAAAAATTTAAAAAAATTCCAGTAAATCTCAAATGCCTCGCATTATATTCCGGGAAAGTGGCATCCTATTTCTATTAATATTTTGTAAATAAATAGCATTTTACCATTTTAAGCTATACAATTTACTTATTCATAAAATAATTGTCCAAATGAAATGAAACTTTCCCGGAATATAAAAAGAGGCATTTGTGATTTACTGATTTTTTTTCAATTTTTTCTGAGCACTTTTTATTTTGAGTAACAAATTTGGACAAATCTTGTCCATTGGATCTAAAATGGAGGGCTGAGGTGGCCACAAGTGTCTCCGTAACCTGCAGTCTACACGTCACTGAAGCTCAGTCCAGATCAAAGCCCTATGCTTGAGAATGTACCATGTTAGGTAATGACTTCTCCAAGATTTCCAGTTTCTATATAAATGAAATGCTCCACAATCAACAACACCAATCTAACGTACCATAAACAAAAACACACCAGATGTCTGATTTCATCAAACAACACCAATCTAACGTACAATAAACAAATCTACACAAAAAAAAGATTTACTGTACCATCACAATAACGGTACTAGAAACCAAATTTGCTGTGTGATTTTATCATCAAACCAGGATGACACAGGTCGAGTAAAGAGGGAGGTACAAGCAACATCAAAAAATTATTCATCAAGTCATCATCATAGTTCAGATACAGAAAAAAAATAAATTTCTTTCTTGTTAACTCATCCAGCAGGATGGCAGAACAACTTGTAGCAATTTCCATTCCCAGGGCAGGCCTATCATTCTCCGTCAGTTGCAGCTGTTATCCAACAAGTAACTTAGTACAATTTACGACGAATTCAAGAAAAAAAAGCTAGCCAAGAAAACAATATAAGAGTATATGTGATAAAAAAATGTATTTGCCTCTCTACCATTTTTTTAAAGAAAAAGGAATTAATACAAAATGGTTGTGTCTAACTGTCCCACATTTTTCTGTGCGAACTTCCATCTACCTCACTTCTCCTATTATGATAACTTAACAAGAGATGCGTATATGATTTTCCTTATGCAGTACTATCCATACAGAGACGAGAACATTTATAATCTAATACTATTCCGTTCCATAATTCTTGTCGTCAGTGGCGGAGCCAAGATTTGGCTACGCCCCGGGCCAAAACCAAGGGCAAAAAGCACCAATTTACCAAGGTACAAAATTTCCCATTTTCAAGACATAGCAAAAGTATAACTCAAGTGCACACACATAGTAGTACAGAATCTAGACAAATTTGCAAAATCGCAACTGATACAAAGATAGTGCCTAATCAAAGTATTAGTTGATCTAGACCTCCCATAACTATGTCATTAATATTTGAAGAAGCTATACCATCGATGAATTATTATATAGAAATCAATGCGGCCTCCCGCACTAAGAGCATCTCCAGTGGAACGTGTAAATTTGGACGTGTATATCTCCATATACACGTCCATATACACCATGCTAAATTATACACCTCCTGTTTTTCCAGTGGAACGTGTATATTAGGGCGTGTATATTTTTCGGTGGTATTTGTGAGAAACCGGAACCTATGTGAGATTTTATTTTCTTCCATCTACAAAAATAACAGTACCATTATATCTACAAAATTAAATTAAATGCAAAATAGCAGTAGCATTATTTCTAGATTCTCATTAAAAAAATGAGTAAACCACCACTGATTGGGCACTTCTGCACCGAATTGAGTACAAATTAAACAATCCAGCACCAAATTGAGTACAAAATCGAGCAATTCATCACCAAATTGCTCGATCCCCATCCTCCCATCTCATCTCCTACCTCCCGATCCCGTCGAACCAGTACCTCACATAGAAATCCAGCCCAGAAACCATCCCGCCCCGTCCAAATCGAGGGAAATCCAGCCCAGAGACCATCCCGCCCGCACAGCGCCGCCCCTCCTCACCTGCGGAACCTCACCGGGTATTGGGAGCGCGGCCAGCAGGTCGGGCAGCGAGGCTGCGCCGCCGCAGGCGTGGATGGCGTTGGGGATCCCGAGCTTGATGGCGCAGTCCAGCGCCATGGATTTGAGGCGACCTGGGGCGATTCTTCGGGCGGGCGCTTGGGGCTGTCTCGGAGGGCGACGGGCCACGTGGCGGAGGCGAGCTCCGGGACAAGACGGGAGGAGGAGCAGAGGACGGCGACGAGGCGGAGGAGCAGAGGACGGCGACGAGGTGGAGCAGGGACAAGGCCATCGAGGCAGCCTCCTTCGCGAGCCACGAGCGTGGATGGGGCGTGTTTACATACACGCCTGGTAGCGTCGTGGCCTGGGCTTGGATGGATACACGACCCTATACACGAGCCACTGGGAGCAGTTTTTTGACCCACGGCGTGTATATTTAGCATACACCTCCATATACACGTTCCACTGGAGATGCTCTAAGCTGGGCAAAGTTTCGGCTCGCCTGTGCGATTTGGACTGGGGCGGCCGGAATGCTAAACGAATACTGTCTTGTGCGACTGTTGGGAGGCTTAAACAGGCAGCAAAGCTGCTTAGAAAAGGGTGGGCTTTGTGACTTTCTGGGCTGAAGCAGCCGGGCCAATTCCTGTGCCTACTTAAATTGACGCTTGAAGAGATTGCCACGCCCCGGGCCATGGCCCAGGTTGCCCGGGGCCTGGCTCCGCCCCTGCTTGTCGTGGTTTTAGTTCAAATTTGTAACCACGACAAGAATTGTGGAACGGAAAACCATGACAAGAATTATGTAACAGAGGTAGTATTGTTTAATGCTGTCCCTGTGGCATGGCGACACAGTACACCATTGCTTATAAATGAACTGAAAGGTGATGGAGAGCCCTAAATAAAGTTATGATTGATATTTCCTTGCTGGCTTTTTTAGAAGCACAGCAACATTTCAGACACACCGAAACAAGGCTGTAAGTGGTGGTTTTGATAATAATTATCTAAGACAGACTAAATGATACTAGAATATTTAATAACATTAGAACTCAAAATGGTTAAGATTTTTCGATGACACCTTAATTTCAAAAGTTTCTTTCCTCATCCAGTTTCATCCCGTCCTACAACACATGAAATAAAAAGGAAAAAGGAAATGCCCATTTCATCAACCAAACTAAAAGCAAGAGTTGGGACAACTGACCAAGAAAACATATGGTTGAATACACTTCAAAATTTATGGCAGGAAAATCATCATTACGCATATTTGGACAACAATACATGTAAAGTATGTTCTTTAATTTTGTAAACAATAGGACATGCTATCTAGAGTTCTAGACAGACATTTGAAGGGGAAAGAAGTACCTTCCATGAGCCAGCCAACTAGTTGGCTACCAGGCACGGCGAGCATCGACTTCAACCGCGCAGCGGCCGTGGCACTGTGTAGCGGCAGCAGCGACTCCAGGCAGAAGCTTGCCTCAACGGGCAACCTGCTCGCACAAACAAAGGCCATGACAAATCTGCTGCTGCTATCATAGTTGTTTTGTTGTGGGCAGAGGGAATGAATGCATCTTGTTGGTACCTGAGGAAGGGGCGAGGGGGTGCAGCCAACGCACGACGGATGGAAGGACGCGAAGCCGCAACCCCGATGGAAGAAGATGATCTCGCCGGAGCAGCACAGAGAAGAGAAGCGGAAGAGCGGAACAGCGACCTGGCGGCGGAGGCGGCGGCCATCGTGGCTTGCCGAGACGGAGTAGGGTAGCGCTGCTGTAGGCCTGTAGCTGCAAACAAATGGAGTCAATTCAGGCCGTCCATTCCCACGTCGTCGGACGGAGTGGGTCCAGTGGGCTGGAGCTTTCGGACTGTTAATTTAGTGGGTCAGTTTCAAATGGGCGAGAACTATGATGATGACTTGATGAATAATTTTTTGATGTTGCTTGTACCTCCCTCTTCACTCGACCTGTGTCATCCTGGTTTGATGATAAAATCACACAGCAAATTTGGTTTCTAGTACCGTTATTGTGATGGTACAGTAATTTTTTGTTTGTGTAGATTTGTTTATTGTATGTTAGATTGGTGTGGTTTGATGAAATCAGACATCTGGTGTGTTTTTGTTTATGGTACGTTAGATTGGTGTTGTTGATTGTGGAGCATTTCATTTATATAGAAACTGGAAATCTTGGAGAAGTCATTACCTAACATGGTACATTCTCAAGCATAGTGCTTTGATCTGGACTGAGCTTCAGTGACTGGTAGACTACAAGTCACGGAGAGACTTGTGGCCATCTCAGCCCTCCATTTTAGATCCAATGGACAAGATTTGTCCAAATTTGTTACTCAAAAAAAAAGTGCTCGGAAAAAATTGAAAACAATTCAGTAAATCACAAATGCCTCTTTTTATATTCTGGGAAAGTTTCATTTCATTTGGACAATTATTTTGTGAATAAATAAATTTTATAGCTTAAAATGGTAAAATGCTATTTATTTACAAAATATTAATAGAAATAGGATGCCACTTTCCCAGAATATAAAGCGAGGCATTTGAGATTTACTGGATTTTTTTAATTTTTTCCGTGCACTTTTTATTTTGAGTAACAAATTTGGACAAATCTTATCCATTGGATCTAAAACGGAGGGCTGAGATGGCCACAAGTCTCTCCGTGACTTGTAGTATACAAGTCACTGAAACTCAGTCCCTTTGATCTACCTGTCAGAAGCATTTAATATTACTATTTTGGAGAGGAAAGTCTGCTGCATGTCCATGTGATCTTGTAGGACAGCAAGGGCAACACTGAAACAATCTTTCCACAGTAGAAGAACAAAAACAAGAACAGCGGAATCACAATTTTATTCAGATACTGGCAAAATCTTCGGATAAATTGTACTATCAAAATACATCAAAGAATTGTGTTTTTTTCTGTCAATAAGGGAAAGATATAGGAGATCTATATCTACTATTTCACTAATCAATCTCTCCTCTAATTAGGGAAAGCCTTTGCATTTAGATCAACTTTGATGGGTTTTAAGAGCGAAGAATTTGAGGACTTCGTCTGTTCCTCCCTCTAGGGTGATTCGTGGGTGTGAAAGTTTGAAAGACTTACTCTTTGGTTCTTGGTTGCCCTACAGTTTGTTCCTTTGAATACTTCGGCGTCCTAAACGGTCGGTGTTCAGGCCCCAAATCAAGGGCATGCAGGCAAAATAAAAAACGAGGTTATAAGATGCTTTCATCGACAGTTTATATCCCGTAGCAACGCTTCAGTCTCCTTGACACAGCTTTCATCCAGAATACTTCAGCAACTTGGCAGGGTGTTATGCACGGTCTTGAGCTGCTGAAGAAAGGTGCTATATGGCGCATTGGGTCGGGCTCCATGGTCAAAATCTGGCGAGATAACTGGATCCCGCATTCTGATAACCTGAAGGTCTCGGGGATGAAACAAACATGCAGGCTGAAATGGGCCTCTCAGTTCATTGATCCGGTAACACACCATTGGGATGAAGCATTAATCCAAAAGTTCTGTTATCCTCATGATGCTGCTGCAATTCTCCAGATTAAGCTGCCAGCTCGACACACTGAAGATTTTGTCGCGTGGCAGCCTGAGCAGAATGGGGTGTTTAATGTTCGGAGCGCATACAGACTCGGGATGCAGGCCAAGGTTCTATCTCTTGGTCGCGGACAAAGCAGCGCTGAACCTGATGGCGAGAGGAGCATTTGGAACCTTGTGTGGAAAGCCCGGGTGCCGCAAAAGCTGAGGGTGTTTGCCTGGCGTCTTGCTACTGACTCACTCGCGGTTGCCCAGAGTCTGCATCGGCGCATTCCAAAGATCAGCCCGGTGTGCTCTGTTTGTGGGGCGGAAGAAGAAGACGCTCATCATGCAATGGTCCGATGCACCCTTGCGCACGCGCTGCGTTTCAGCTTGCGTGAGCCGTGGCACCTACCGCCCGAGAAGTCTTTCAGATGGTCAGGCAAGGGCTGGTTCCTCCATCTTCTAAATGGTCTGTCTGTGGAAGCTAGAACTAAAATCATCTTCTTATTCTGGCGTGCCTGGCACCACCGTAACAATGTGGTCCATGGTGATGGCAAGGCGTCCATTGGTGCTTCAGTCTCCTTGCAGAATTATGTTACTTCGCTGAACTCTGAAAGTACAAGAAGCTCGGCTAATGGCAAGTCACCGGTCTCCCAAATTGTTACTCCTATTCCTGCTGCTGCAAAGGAGACTCTGTCTGGGTGGCATGCTCCTGATACCGGGTGGATCAAGGTGAATGTAGATGCGGGCTGGGATGCGGCAACGGCTTCGGGAGGCATTGGCATTGTGGCACGAGATGCAAATGGAGCTGTCCTGTTTGCTGAATGGAAACAACTGACTGAATGTGCAAGTGCTAAAGAAGCTGAAGTGTTGGCTGGCCTTGAAGGCATTCGATATCTGGTAGCAAATACTCATTTGGCTGGCATTCTCGAATCTGATTGTGCAAGGATGATTGAGGTTCTGACGTCCACGGCAAGAGAGCAGTCAAGCCATTGGAGCTTGTTTCATGAGGCAAGGGCAGGTCTACAACTTCTGCCTAACGTCAAGCTCTGCAAAGTATCGAGAGTGTGTAATAGGGTATCACATGGTTTAGCTCAACTTGGCAAGCGTGTGTGCGGAGTGTCGCATGGGGTTGTTCCTTCCTGCGTGTTGGATGCCCTATTGCAAGATTGTAAGAACGTTGATGGTTAAAAGCTCATGGAAAATTCAAAACAAAAACAAAAAATATTCATAGGCCCTATTCTGGAGAATACAGTATGATCATCCAAGAAATTAAAGCAACGGCGGCAAGTTTTGCTTCGGCGTCGTTCAAGCATGAAAGCAGAATATCCAATGGAGAAGCTCATCGTCTCGCCCGTAATATCCAAGAAATTAAGGAGAGTGTGGTTCCTGGAACCACCTGAAGGCTTTGGTATTCGTGAAAATGTAACGAATGCATAAAGGGCGAGCATATACCTCCAAAAAAAAAAAGGTCATCCTTCACTCCACTCCAACCCACACACTGTGGCGGCTGCTTTCACTCCACATTTCTTCCCGTGAGCTGACTCTGAGCAGGCGAGATGTTGCCGTCGGCGGCGGCGGTGCTGGAAGACGACAACCTGCTCGCCGAGATCCTACTCCGCCTCCCCCGCAGCCGTCGTCCCTCCCCCGCGCCTCCGCCGTCTGCCAACGCTGGCACAGCCTCGCATCCGACCCAGCCTTCTCCCGCAGATTCCGCCGCCACCACCGCCGCAACCCTCCCCTCCTCGGCTGCTTCATGGAAGATGGTAACGAACTCCGATTCGAACCTACTCTGGATCCCCCCAATAGTGTCCAGGAGCGCGATTCTCCTTTCCGATGGACACCCGCGACTGCGAATTTATATTCCTCGGATGCCGCCATGGCTTCCTACTCCTGCTCCTCTCGTCTCAGGGGGCCCTCAGAATTCTGGTGTGGGACCCTATCAACGGCCACGAACATCCCCTACCCATTCCCCCGGGTTCAATAAGAAGATCTGCATCAATGGAGCGGTGCTTCGTTCTTCCCTCGGAGACATGCAAAACTTCCAGGTGGTCTTGGTAAGCACCGACGACGAACAACGAGTGATCGCCTGTGTTTACTCGTCGGAGACCGGCGAATGGGGTAATCTCATCACAACACCGCTTCCACCCAACGTTTCGATGTTTCTCCCGCCGAGATTGATCAGAGCATTCATGCTGTGCTTGTTGGGGATGCCCTTTATATGTTACTTTTTGGGAAGTCGTGAAGCATCATTGCGTTCGACGTTGATAGGCAGAGCCTAGCTGTGATACCTCTGCCTGTCGAATTGGGTCCCCAATACCATTGGGGCTACATGGTTATGCGGGCAGAGGGTGGTGGGACTGGTCTCCTTTTTATGTCAACGTCACCGTCAGACTACAGCACCCAATTATGGAAAATGAAGACCGATTGTGATGGTGTTGCTTCGTGGGTACTGGGAAAAACTATCGAACTTGAAAACCTACTCTCCCAGGATTTACAAAATCAGTGGGTACGGATTCGAGGGTTTGCGGAGGAAAATAATATGGTCTTCTTGTCAGTGTTTGACACATTCTTCATGGTTCAGCTTGACTCACTGCAGTCCGAGAAACTTCCCGAAATCGAATTGTATTATCCGCATCCATTCGAATGTGTCTATGCTGCAGGTAATGCCATGCCTTTATTTACAATGCTTGTATGACAAAACCAAGCTATTTTCTGATCATTGGTTGATGGAATGTTGTTCACATCATTTTGTGTTGAGCTAACAATTTTAAGTATTGTAGTATCACTTGTTTATTTTGCTGCTTCGTGACCCCTTTGGCATATATCTGTAACTGCCCGTTGGCCACTATCATAGCTTGGCTGGTAAAATCTATGTAGATATGTTTCGTGTGCATTCTAATTTCTTAAGTTTTGACCACCATGGATGTTTAATACTTTATGTTGATGATCAAAATGACATGAGTAGATCCATCGTAATAACTTGTTTCTTCACTAATAACATTTCTATACTTACTAGTAATGTGAAATTATTGTTTGATGATGTGCACAGTAAAAAAGCACAATCATTGTTGACCAGTGCAAGTTTCAATTAATAAGATGATGCATGACCTCATGACCACTTGCCTTTTATGAAATTTGATTTGTTAGTGACTAGTTAGCTCATATATTTCTAAAAGGTTTTTGCTTCCCTACTTCATCTCGAAACAGGCTTACGCCCCGCTATATTAATATAGCAACCACATGGTACAACGAGCATGCTGGGGCCACAGCACAACCAAGCCCAAAAGGAACGAAAGAGAACAAAAAGAGAAACAAAAGCCAACATTGGCAGTTCAACGAAATGAAGATGGTCTCAAGCGCTGCGCCCTCCGGAGAAGTCCCACCTCGCTCCTAGCCTTCCAAATCGCCGTGTACCAAGCAACACCTCCAACAAGGAATGCGACGAAGACGCCGCTGCTGACCGGACTGGTCCTAGGGTTTCCCCCGGCACACGGAGGGGAGTGGGAAAGAGGTACTCCCGACGCCCTTCACAAAGGAATGGCGACACCCACAGGCGCCACCGCGTCAGTGCCGGACAAGCCGGCATGGATTTCTCCCGACCTCCAAAAAACCACCGCCCCGGACAATCCGAAATGCTCAACCCACCCCGCCGCCAACCAGCATGCGCCACCACGAAAAAGGCACCATCTTCATCATCGAACTGTGGACATCGTCGTGAGGCCTCAAGGATCGAGAAGGGGAGACAATAGGATCATGGGTAGCAGCATCGCAGCTGTGCGGGAGGGAACTACCTCCTCCACCACCTGTGCGGGAGGGAAATCCCTACTTCATCAGACCAGATGTAACAAAAACTGCTAATATTGGAAGTTGAAAGTGTGCCACTAAACAAATGTTATTTCCCGTTTCAAATGTTGATTTTGTTTATAACGCTGAGATGGTTCAACTTTGGATCTTTTGACACAACAATGGTAAACCTAATGTTTACTGCTTGTGTCATAAACAAATTACGAGAATAACTCCCAGAGGGTTTTCCTGAATTAATACTACACATTTGTTTGACTGATGGTATTGCTTGCTCCGCAGGTACCTAGAGTGACATCCCGGTGTTTGTGGTGCAGAAATGAAGAGTGAGGTGGATTTGTGAACCCCCATATGTCATCACATCTATAGACATCCCTTAACTTAGCTAGAAGGTTGCATATTTACTTGCTTGCATTTTAGTATGTGTGTGTGTTTGATTAGTCTTAGTATTGTACCAGGCGAGAAGATTTCGTCTTATGTTCTGTTTGTGTGTTTATTGAATTTCGATCTGGTTCCAAACTCAGTTTGTATTTAGAAAGCTTTATTTTGACCAACTAATGTTGAATGAACCGCACCTGCCTACCTGGTGCTATTTGCTACGGGTTTCAGTGCTGTTTTGCTTTCTTTGAGATGCTCTGTGCGTGAAGGCTTGGACGAGTTTCTTAAATTTTGGATTGTTTGATGAGTTGGCTAACATTTTGAATATATAATTAGTTAGCTTATGAAATAATAACATTTGAACTACATATTCCTGGCAATTAATAGAGATGCATAATTTGGTTGTTATAAAGCACAGCCAAATTAACATTACTATGGATATACGTCTTATCTATCGATAAGTAACAGCCACATAAACTCATTTTATTGATTGCTGCTAGAATCACAGCCCTTTGATATCATATAACAGATGAACCGAGCGCTTCAAATCTTCTTCCTTTCCTTGCAACGAAACATCTCTTGGAAGGCGTCAGTTAATCATGGCTCTGTTTCTGGTTGCAGTCACGCACACAGGCATCTGCGTCAGCTGCACATAGAACAAATTATTCATTGTAAGTAAACATAAGTATGTGAACTGAATCACAGAAATTCCTCATTGCTCATATGTGAATACTGAATTTTGAGAGACCCGCCCATCCATCAACATCATTGCTTACCGGCGAGCGCTGCCGAGAGGCCGCAGATGGAGTCCAGTCCGCATGCCGTCCTGCATGAGATGGTGGTGGCGCCGTCGGCCGCCTGGTTGGGGCTGCATTTGTTGCCGCAGAATGGAAAGCACATTATTGGCGGCAACTTGTGCCTGCACCTGGGATAGCACTGCTTGTAGCACCGGCAGAACTTGGACATGGCACCTACTTGCAGCTGCTGCCCGGACATAACGAGGAGGAGCATGCACATGACGGCAATGGAGGCCGTCTTCTTCTTCACCTCCATCTCCTTCCTCTTGCCAGTGGTGGCTTCTAGTTTTCCAAGATTAAGGGAGAAGAGGACTGCCGTGGTGACTCTAGTTTTCCAGTGGAGTCTGTGGTTTCTTATATGGACACTGGAGTTCTGAGGGCAATATCGACATTTGACCCGGGGAGTTTAAATTCCAGCCGAACGTAGTGTTTCTGCTAGTTTTACAACAAACTAAATCGCTTTGATCTAAAAGCGCCACAGCCAATTGTGCAGCGTGTCTCGGTGGATGAAAGATGTAGCCAATTTTGCCATTGTGGCATTTTTTAGAAGAAAAGGGCCCCGCCCCGGTTCCATATTAATGAAACTACATCGTTTTACATCATCCTCCAGTTTAAGTTCAGAAAAGCACGAGCACACCGGCGCGTACTGCAACCCAGCTGCTCCAGGCACCAACGCCTTAGGTAAAGCATTTACAAAGAAACGGAAACACAAACAGAAGAAACCCTCGCACAACTAGACTTTGCAACCCCTACCAACTTCACCAGACAGAAACATTAGTCATCAACTTCACCATTGTGGCATTTATTTTCTGAAACAGATATCACTCACTACTCTCTACGAACATAGCCTTGGGTCTTAAAAGTGATTAGACAAACGCATGCTGCTCATCTCTATTATCCTAGACAAGCCCTTATGAAGCTGCCTGTGTTGATGCAGAAAGAAAACTGAATGCAGTTTTGGTATAATGCTATTTTTGTGCGATGGCATGCCACTATGCTAGTGAAGGTTAGCTATAGAGCTGCAGGGAGAAATTTAGTGGGGAGAAAATACTCCCAGCTTCCAAGCTACATACAAGCTACTGAATGCAGTTCTAATGAAACCATTCATGCCAGAACAGATTACACAAATCTACATATTTCTTCTAGTTACAGGGGTGCAAATCAACGAGAAGATCAGACCCGTGGTCACTCATCATCGTATCTGTTCATTCTGTTACACAACAAACACCATCCGAAAACCAAGTTACATACTCTTACTGACCACTCTTGTGGCAATTCATCTATTAAAGTGTAATTTCTGCACAAAACGAGCCTCCTTCAAAACTACATGCACACAATGGAACTGAATTACGGGCATTCCTCTTTGATGTACCATGGGTTCTGCCTGTTTCACAATCATCTAGGGTGTCTAACGTGAATTTTGCAGAGCTGTTAAGTGCTATCTTTCGTTGATCGTGCAGAGGTAACCACCCCCGGCGCTCCGTTCCAGGGGATACCTGGTGGCACCCTTCATGTACGCAAGGTGACTCATGGCAGCATCTCGGAGACCGGACCTGTTTGGCGCCTTTCCTTTCTTCCGCTTCTTTATCATAGTGCAAGTGCTCAGAGGGCCATCGCTTCCCGCCCCAGGCCTCCTACAACATAATTTGCCACGATGAAGTTTCAAGTTATACAAGCTAAACCATAATATTAGTTTGTGTCTGCTTAGTACGGTCAGTAAAAGTTCAATTACGGCACCAAAACCTAGCAGATGGAATACGACGGCAACACCCTAAGTAAGGCTAGTGTGGCTTATTTTTACGAATGAAAGACACCAAACCGATAGAGAAACGAATGTCTGAGAACTTACCTCAACAACTTTTCTGAAGCAACTCTAGCAGCTTCAATGATGTCCTTGGTAGGTAGCCACTTTACAACCCTGCCAGGATCACCTCGCATCGGTGAGTGAATTTTTACAAGCTGCACATGATTTTCTATATCAGTAAATGACCCTTCGGTAACAACGAATCATACTTGAAGTTCTCACTGGATGTAAATACGGTTTTATTAGGTTAGAGGAAGAGAGACTCACACCAAGACATTCCATCATTTGATAATATGCTCTCCCTTGTAGAGGAGTGTGTCCCTTTCTGGACTCTGAAAAGTATCTTGTCCTAAAAATTGTAACATGAACTGTAAGTAAAAGTGCATGCTTAAAATGACAGTTGACATGTAAATCACATACCATTCCTTGTAGCCTGGGTCTACTGTAAATCCGTACATGTCGACACTGTCACAGATGGAGAGAGCAAATTCAAGAGCTTTAAGCCCAGTTCCTTTAGCAGAGGAACCAAATGATGTGCCTAGCATGAGGTATACCGGATTGGTTACTGGAAGTTCCTACATAACAACATTCCGTCAAGAAGGTAACGAAACAAGGAACATGTACCCAAACCACCCTAATTTCAAAATGCGATATAGCTAAATTACCCGAATCATCTGGTTCATGGCATCATGTATTGTTGTCTTAACAATCAGTGCCTCCTTTTTTGTTTCTGCAACCATGAGAATTAGCGTTGCTTTTCATCTCGTATCCCACAGAAAGAGAAATATGTGGCGGGGACTTACCATCTAATTCAACAACTTTATCCAGTGCCTTTGCAGATCCTCGATTAAGAAGGCGAAATGTACTCTTTGTACCAACGTACTCCGTGTAGTTCTGCAATGCAGAAAGAACAAGTCAGGCAAGTGAAGGTGAAGAAATCAGAGCAGGAAACATAAGTATCTTAGGACAACCTTAACGGGTGCACCATTTTCTCTAATGACGACATCATAAGAATCAATCTCATCCCCAAAACTAGTGTTAAGAAGATCCCCGGAGTTTCCGACAACAGCACATCTACCAAATTGCTGAGGTACATATGGAGATGTCTCAGGGAGAACCAATGAAAGCTTCTCCATGCAAAGAGTTCTGTTCCTGCAGTTATTCCTGTGAAGCCAAAATTAAACATAATCAGCAATCTCTTGAATTTAACCACAATGTAAGTCTTATGTGAACCTGTAAAACTTGTGTCTACCCACAGAAATTTTCCTTTGTTGATCCTGCGCCATGCATACTCCTCCCAGCCATTTGGTAATGCATCAATGTACTCCTTTGTGAGTATTGTGGTACTGTTGCGAACCTAGGAGAAAAAAACAGAACTTAGTGAGTGCATAAGCTACTAGTGTAATCCTGGCAAAGTAAATGACAACACTCACCACTTATGATGTTCTGCAAATTTTCATTGTATTCGCTGTATATATCACAAAGATATGATACTAGAGTAGAAAGATGCACACCTGCTCCCATGAAGCCACAGCTTCACATAGATTGAACTCAAACGCCAGCCCTTCAGGCTCTCCAGTTTTTGGATCTCTCTGCATAACATCGGTCATGAGAGCTAAGAAAACGATCACAAAATTAATGCAAAGCTGGTCTAACTACGAGAGGAACAACAGACTCATGATCCACGCTTGTCTAAGTAGTGAAATTCTAGGTACAAATCAAATTAAACAACTGAAAGGAGAAATGCTCATGTAAGAAATGGCAGAGCACATGTGCGCTTACCCACTTCGAATCAGTGTCACTCGGGTACTGTATTACAACACGACAGTAATCCTCTCCAGCAACCGCTTGCAGTCCTAGACCATTAGCATCCTGCAATATTTTTTTTATCATGAGTACAACTTCTATGAACCAGCGCGCTCATGATCTTACAAAGGAGGTCATCAAGTAGCCAGCAACACAATTCCTGGCAAGAATTGCCTTCTGTACATAAACCTGGATAGTTTCCAAACATCAAGTTCATCCCAATCCTAGAAAATTAGCACTCTCTTACTACCAACCCTTCACATTTACTGAACAGCAAGCATCACATTTCACACCAATTCAAACCACAAATCTAGAAACTATTGAACATTCAGGCTGCTAATCCGCTAGAGCTGATGCATTTCAGAGGCTCATGGCGAAGGTTATAACACAATGTTGCATCGAATTTCACAAGACTTCCCAATTGGTTCTGCTAAAGCGGCAGAAAATCGACAGAATACAGGGGCAGTAAATAGATCAGCGACGTACCACGCACTTGCTGAACCCTCCCTGCAGCGCGGCGAGCGCCGCCAAGTCCGCCTCGGAAAGCCCCGCGCCGCCATCTGCATCCACCACCCACCCCGACTCAGGGATCTCTCCAAGCGAAGCAAAACAGGAAAAGCAAAGGAGAGAGGCGCGCGGGGGATTGGCGTAGGAGGGCACGTTACATGAGGAGAGGCCGGAGAGGTAGATGAGGATCGCGCAGACGCTGGAGATTATGGCGGCGGCGAGGGCCAGCTGGAGCACCCGCATGGCCGGAGGCGACTAGGCTCGCCGGAGTTGCTTCGCGGTGGGAAGTGGGAGTGAGTGATGGGCCGAGGAAGCGGCGCTCCTATCTGACGCCTTTCAGCGTCAGCTAGCGAGCGTACGCGCACGCATGAGCTTTGTGGGCTCGGGCCATTTATGATCGCTAGAGTATCCGGGCCATTCACGATTTTTTTTCTCAAAAAAAAAACAAAATTCACGATTTTTTTTTCTCTCGTTCAAATGCTGTTTCGCGTGACTATTGCTCTCCATGACACAAATTATCTCTTTTCAAAGGTACCAATGAGTCTTTCGAAAGGTTGTTTTAGTCGCCATCATAATGAACGGATATGCAATCTGCTATATATAAACTTGATTTGTAACCGAAATTATTCTCAACTTGTCGATATGTTCTACAAAGCAATTTTTTTTTATCACAATTGACGTTTTTGTGACACAAAGTTGCGTTCTCGGAATAGATCTCAGTTTATCGGTCAATTTTACAAAAGCAATAATTCTCGACTATGAAAATTTACTTCTTACTATAATAATTCTCAACTTGCACATCCGTTCTACAAAAGAATTTTTTATATCACGGATTAGCTTTTCATGACACAAAACTGTTTCTCAACAAGTTTCTCTTTCCAAACATGCTAGTCCATGCCCTCTAAATCGTGGAGAAAGTTTTGAATTACTATTTTAATACTATGAAAAGTAACTATATATTCGTAACTTGTTCCCTAATCAAACATTTCCTAAATATATCAATTTGTGCTAGAAAATCATGTTTTTACCACAAAATTCTTTTATGGTGACAAAAGGTTTTTTCAAAAAATATCTTTGCGAGAAAAACTATGGTGAACAACAATTTGGAGTAAGATGCTCGGTTTGGAAGTTTTGTATTTTTTCAATTTTAAACTAGCTTTACATTATTCCGTATGGATAAAAGTGGGCAGGAGAGGGCGTGGGATGCTGGTACCAGAAGCTTATGAGCGCTCTCAAGCTGCGTCCATTACTTTTAAGCTTTTTAACTTGTAGTTACATATGGATTATATTGTGGTCGCTTATCTCATCTACACTTTGAAACACAAAATGAAATAACTAGAAAACAAATTCGTAGACATGTATTGATTTTAGGATCAACCGTATCAGTGCGTTCCACCCTCTAAATTTAATATGCATTGTGAGTACCATCATTGATAAGACAGATGAATAGGACGTATAGCAAAACTTGTCTTGTCTCTACAAGCATGAGCCTAGTTTGATCGAGAGTTGTGTTACACGAAGAAACATGAGAAAACAGACGGAACAAAGTTGTACAAGCACATTACATAGAAATCAAATATTTCGAGCTATTTCGATAACCTACTTTATCTATAAAAAAATCGATAACCTACGGCTACAATAGCATCTTAAGAGTTGCGCTTCCGTGGGAAAAACGGCCCGTAGTAAAACATGGCGAAGCTTGTTGCGCAGATCGACCCCGCCGCGAGATGTAGACCTAGTTCGGCCCGCGCATTTTGCCGTATCAAGCGCCTGCACCGAAAATATACAAGATAGATTATTTTTAGATGAAACTAATATCATTATTGTTGGATTCCTCGTGCAGTTCGCCGAGATTCAAGAGGGAATGATAATTAGTACAGTACAGTAGTAGTTTGTGTTGGGTTTTAGGAGAACATACGCTGTGCGTTCTTGATGCGCGGCGACCTCTGACGCGTGTACGGTCGGACCGCCAGATGACCCTGCGCCCAAGTTCTTGATCAGAAAAAAACATAGCCATGCATACGAATCGCAATGCAAGATTTGCAATATCTCAGACTTGATCTCTGGATTAATCGACGGATGGATGGATGATGCGAACCTGTGCCATGGTGGTGCGGCCGGCGCCGGTGATCGAAGGCTGGCCGCCGGTAGCGATTCGCCGCCTGATCGTCTGCATCACCAGCTGACGCAACGCCGCCGCCGCCATGGGTGTCGCTACTCGATCGCTAGCTCGTTCGAAGACGACGATCGTAGGTGGACGACCGATCTTCCGCTAGCATTACGATGGGTCTCGATCGGCTCGCAGCTAAATAACGTGGGCCTTGGATATCGAGTCGGATTCGGACTTCACTCTACCCAGGCTCCGAATCCAACTTGAATCGGGCGGCCCGCCTGCGCTCTCGCCGGAGCTGCGGCCGGAGTAGGGATCGGTGGTGGGACGAGGAACGGGAGAGCGGCGCTCCTGCGTATGCGAGTCCGTTTGCTTATAAGCGAAGAGCAATGTGCGGTGTTGGATTGTTAGGCCGGAGAGGCGTGTGTGTAGGGGTGTAAACGGATCGGATCGGATTGGATTTCGTCTCTACCATATCGTTTACCATATTTTTTTCTCGGATTCGGATCGGATCGGATAATGAACGGTTGCGGATTCGGGGACAGATAGATATAATCACGGATTCGGAACGGAAACGGAGCGGATTCGGGGCGGAAAGAAAATTATTCGGATCGGTATGCGCAATATACATCATCAACCCACATAACCAAAAACAATAGCTTAACAACATAATAATCTAACAAAGTTGTACTCTATTAGTTTAGACAAACAGAACTAACTACAAATTGTGGTTTACAAATGAATTTCACAACTCACTAACTATAAACTGTGCTCTATTAGTTTAGAAATTTCGGTAGAAAATCGGATTATTCGGATTATAACCATCGGATAATCCTAATTAATATTCGGATAATCTATATTCGAATGCTATTTTACATATCATATCCTATACCGTATCCGGGTGTTCAGTTCGGAATCGGATATCCTTATCCGGCAGATTCTTCGGAACCGGATATGGATTCTTTAAAACGGATTTGGCGACGGATTCGGTACGGAAATTATCCTATCCGTTTACACCCCTATGTGTGTGCCTTGGTCCTTGAACAAAACTCACTAACCTAGGATTCGGTGGATGATCTGCAAAAGACGGTGGAGGATTCGGCCACCTGATGAAGGCGGGGTGGGGTTGACCCCGGATCCGGCGTGGAAGAGGCTCCGAGGGCTCCTCCGGACGATGTTTTTTATTGGACAAGATACAGTTTTACGGGGTTGGTGGCTATCATGGATCTTTAACGCCTCATGCTAGGATTTTCTTGGACCAATTACTGGTGCTTTTCTTGTCCAACGACGGTGAAAGATTTGGGCACGTGACAGTTGCGACGAGGGTGGCTTGCAATAGTACAACCGCTTGTATTCTCCTAGTTTTATGTTATTTGTATGCGTATCAAAGTTGTATCCTTACTACTATTATGAATACAAGTAATGTATGCCTACGGGTGTACATCGTCAAAAACATAAGAGTTCAGTTGCATAAAAATGGGAATTTCACACACTAGAGATGTTTGGCTTGTCGACTAATAATTAATCAAAACTATACTTAATAGTGGTTATAATAAAAATTATCACATTGATATGTAGTATTGACACACAAGTTTTTTTATAACCTAACGTCATCTTAAAAATCATACATCCTTATATCGATGTTTGACCTTGTGACACGTGACCGTGAGAGTCGCCTCGTATGTGGAGAATTAGGATTCTATACTTATATTGGCATGTGCATTTTTTTTATTGAAGCGACTACACCAAAAGATATAGTGGAGAATAATTATTATCGGTCTAAAGATTTGTATACCCTAGAGATTGTGCTCTTTATAGGTCCATGTTGCCTGGCCTGAAGGAGACAATTGGAATCCTGAGTTGTCTCCATAGTCTAAAGGTAGTTAACAATAGGGCGTCGACTAATATGGTGGCACATCCTTTAGCGAGTTTTTTCTTCATTCGAGCGAGAGTTGTCCTTCTCAACGTGACAGCATGCGTGTCAGAGCAGTGACAGATTGTAAGAGTGATGGTTAATTCTCAATGTAGTTGCTTCGAACAAATAGAGAAGTAGGGTGAATAATGGTAGTTTCGTGTTGGTAGATGACAAATGACAAGTTAGGAGGGACATGTCGTGATAATGCTGGTTAATTCTCAATATAGCTGCTTCAAAAAATATATAGAGAAGTAGGGTGAACAATGGTAATTTTGTGTTGGTTGATGACAATTGATAAGTTAGGGAGACATACATACTTTGTGTGGTCTTGATGTGTCATAGACCGGATACATCTGTCTGTTGATGACCCCATAAACAAATTACACGAACGACGAAATATGATCACGGTAGAAAATAAAGGTCATAATGATAAATTGATATGCAATATCATGAGACTAAGTGTGTCACAACCATGAAAGTGAACTTGGGATCGAGAGGCCTTGACGGGGCCGACACCGATGAAAATGGGGATGATATGGCTAATCTCTTGATCGTGCCATATGTGTCGGGTATATGATACATAATAATGATAATATTTGTTAGAAAAATTAGATAAAAATGCACATTCCCATCTCCCTTGATTTTTAGAAGAATAGCATAATTGATCTGCTTATGATAATCAAAGCAACTTATGTTATCCTGATGCGCCATATAAGATCTGGATACACCTATCTGATGATGACCCCACATACGAATTAATTTGAGTCACACGAACAACGAAATATATGATCACAATACATAATAAATGTTGTAATTATCAATTGATTTGCGATTCATGAGACTCTAGAGTGGGACGCAATTGCGGAAGGCAAACCTGGAACCGAGACTGAAAATAAGAACATACATACTAAGATATTCTTTTAAAAGGAAGATATCTCAATGCAACAAACCACACCGCCAAGGACTTATCTAACTCACAATTTCTTTAATACGTATAGTGGAACACATGAGTAGAGCGGCGTGTCCTTTAAGACTCTACTATTTTATTTGTTGGTTGTGATTGTTCATCAAGTATGCCCTCGACTTTGATTAGACAGCGAGCACCTTTCTACGCCGTATAGCCATTGAGTTTCACTCCATGTGGAGTTGTATCTCTACCTTTTTTGTTTCTTGTTGGACATGTTTGTGTTGTTATCCTAGCAACCGTTTTCTTTGTAATTTCTATCGTGATGTTTGAACCTTATACTTTTCAATCATTTTATTTACAAAGCAAGGTGAAAATCTGTTTCGAGAAAAAACATGATTGGAATCATATTAATAGTCCTTGACATATATGTTTTGAGTAGGCAGATATTTTATCTTACAACAACATACAAAATACTAAAGATCCAAATCTTCTAAAGTCGACTAAAATTTGTTTGAAACCAAGGAAGGCCTATCCTCTTAAGCTTCGAATCTAATTCACAATTTTTCATAAATACGTATATAGGAAAATCACTTGATTAGAGCGACATGTCATGTCAAGTCAATTCTTTTTTTTCTTCGAGAGGACGCCAAGGCGTACCTTACTTTTATAGAAGGCGGAATTTAACAAGACGACTACAACTTGCTGCGAACAACAAGCGTAGAAGAACTCCCCACCCGGCTAGTCCGAAGACAGCCACCACCGACGCTACAGCTACAAAGCAAAATCATCGCCGTGTCTCAACCGACGCCGGTCACCTCCAAAGACCGGCAGCTCCAATTGGACTTCCCTTGTCGACGCACCAACCACCCTTGATGCCTAAGAGGAGGGGGCAGGTAGATGGAGGGACTTGGTCGATCCCGTGAAGATACCGTCTTGGATTCACCGGCGACGACGTACATTGCGACTCTGACGATCAACCTTGGACAACGACGAGCACCAGAGAAAATCAACAAGGAACTCCAATCCATGTCTCCAAACACGATGCTCCCAACGGAAATCGT
The DNA here is from genome assembly GCA_947311845.1 of Poa pratensis. Classification (NCBI taxonomy): domain Eukaryota; kingdom Viridiplantae; phylum Streptophyta; class Magnoliopsida; order Poales; family Poaceae; genus Poa; species Poa pratensis. Next base: position 31,428,978 of record CAMZMU010000099.1, read on the forward strand.
ATCAGAGCTTTGAGTAGGCAGATATTTCCATAAATTTCTATCTTACGACATAAATAAAAAGCACTAAAGATTCGGATTCTCTAAAGTTCATTGAATTTATTTGAAACCAAGGAAAGCCCTAGAAACATGCGATGTGATTGGTTGTGAGGACGTGGATAGCCACGCGACGCAACCAACCGAGCCGCCGAGGATCAGCAGCTGCTCCTCACGTGATACGGGTCGTCTCTCCCAACCTCTCACCTCATCTCCTATCTTCCCCACCTGCCACCTCTCTTTCCCCTCCGCCGACCGCAGGCAGTGGCGGCGCCGCACCGGAACCCGGCCAGCCAGCCAGCGATCCCAACTACCCCTCCACGGCACAGGCAACATCCGTCCCCGTCCTCTCGCCTTCCTCCTCGTGCTGCCGGTCACGGCGGCGTGGTGTGAATCTAGCGGCGCCGGCGCGGCCTGCTAGGTTCCGCAGAGGCGAGGGGCGTATAGGAGTCCAGGCGAGGAAGAAGAACAGGCGGTCCCGTCGACCACGTCATAGGCGGATCCCCTCTTCCGTACCCTACCCTATCCCGAGGTACGGATGATTGACATACCCTATACTGTTTCTGCATCTGCCGAACCCTACCACGATACCAGCCGCGGGGACTCGCCAGTTCGGTTCTGGTGGAAAGCGCGCGTGATCTGTTCCTGCTATGTACTACTACTACGTTGGTTTCGAGGCTCTGTGTATGTTTATGCCTGTGATTTACAAACACAATACATACTCTGTGTTTTTTTCATGTGAATTAACGGACTTGTTATTCGGACTGATTTTTCATCTTGATGGTAGATGTGCAATTTAATTTCCAGGCGCAGATTTCCGGAATACTTCTACGGGGAATGCTCATTCAATGAGCAAAGGTTGCCAGATTCCTTTTCGCTCGCTAATAGGAATAACAAATGTTTTCTTCTCTAGCTTGGTTCAATTGATGAAAGCACTATGTGTACAAAACGAAACCTAACCACTGCTCCCCCTGGGATCAGTCGTATCGAATGGGACTGCATAGTGCACGCTTCTGTTTGTAGTCATTGTAAGGCTCGTTGCAACCGTTTGTCTGGTTCACGTTCGATGGCATGTTCCGTGAAGCGCTCTTGTACGGATTTCTAGTTTGCAGAGAAGAGACTTGAAGAGAAATTGAAGACGTACAATTAGAATTAAATTTGCAAGCGCTCAGCTCATGACGAAATGTTGTTTTTCATCTTTCCATAGAACATCATGCTTAGTCTGTGATCGAGCATAGGTCTTGTGTATTTGATTGGTTCTATGCTAGCATCGGTCTTGTGTAACTGATCTCATCATGTACTCCTACGCCACACTTGAGTTGCAAATTAGTGCAAAAATCATCATAACTTACGCTTTATGCTTCATCAACCGACTATTTATTTTCTTCTGAAACGAGATGCACTGACTACTCTCATTCTTATCTTAGGTATAGATATATCCTGGAGCTTTGAAAAGAGTCTGCACAATGGAGTTATCAAAGCAAGGCCAGGAACCCATGGGATCTCAAGCACTTCCCTCTTCAAATATCCAATCTACTCAGGCTGGGTATCCCACTGTGTTCTATCCACCCCCTTCTGCTGGCTGGAGTGGACAGCCAATGTTCTCGATGGGAGCTTCGGTACCAGTCAGTTCGTATTATATTGTCCCTATGAGTCAACAAGCTGCCCAAGTTGGTGCTTCCAGGCCAGAGACTCCACATCCGCTGGGAGTGCAATCTATGAGCAGAGTATCATTGAGGCCACCTCAGCAGGTGCTGAATGTTCAAACATCTTTGCCAGGGATGACCGGATCACAGCTGTCGCCATCTACTCCAGGAAAGAAACTTCAACAGACCGTTGCTTCTCCGAAGGTTCAAATGCTGAAGTCTACATTGTCTACCAAGCGTCCTGCACAGAAGGAGCTACCGTCAAAGGTTCAGCCTCAGCAGTTTGAATCTATGAGATCGAAGTTCAGGGAGTCACTTTCTGCTGCATTGATGATGGATTCTGACCAGCAGGATAAGAAACAATCGGCTGAAAACCTGCAATCTGATGGATCAGCAGACCAAAAGAATAAGGTGGAGGGAGGTGAAGTGCAGGACCTAGTGTCGACCACACCCAAAGATGCAAGCACTACCAATTCAGAGGCAGACAATGCTGATGGTGTGAAAGATGAGATTGAGAAGTTGGGCGGTGGCTTAGCATCGGGCGTGATCACAAGCATAGATGATGATATGCAGCAACAACTAAAGCATCTTTCTTCAGAAGATGAAGTATTAGGTCAAAGTATGGTTGTCACAGATGAACTGTTGCAAGGTCATGGCCTTTGTTGGGTTTCTGATTTTGATGTTGGGATTTCTGAACCTATGACACAACCTAATTTAAAAAGGGACAGGACTTGTGATATTGAGCCTGGGGTTACAGAGTCTTTGACAGAGTCCGAATCAAAAAGAATGAAGTCTGTAGATGAGCCAGCAGCAGATAAGGGTATCATTATCCAGAAGGCTGAAAGATTGGCATTTAGAATTGAAGAGGAGCTCTTCAAACTGTTTGGTGGAGTGAACAAGAAGTACAAGGAGAGAGGTAGATCTCTTCTGTTTAATCTAAAAGATAAAGGCAACCCTGAGTTAAGGTTGAGGGTCATATCTGGAGATATTCCACCTGAACGCCTTTGTTCAATGACTGCGGAGGAACTTGCTTCCAAAGAGCTCTCAGAGTGGCGGCTGGCTAAAGCTGAAGAACATGAAAAAATGGTTGTCCTTCCTGACACTGAAGTTGATGTTAGACGTTTAGTGAGGAAAACACACAAAGGAGAGTTCCAAGTTGAAATAGAAGAAACTGATGATATTTCAGTGGAGGTTGAGCTTGGGGGTAATGTTCTATCTCATGTTCCATCAAAAGCTGTCAAAGATGAGGCGAAAACTAATGATGAAACAAGTATGGATGATAAAGCTGGTGTAGAAGGTAAGGACAAGGGTTCTGATGGCATGTCACAAGATGAAGATGGTGGGACAGGTGACAACGATTCATCGGGTGATGTCGACTATATTGAAAATGAGAAAGCAGATCTTATTGATGAACTTATGGTGGATGACTTAAAAGACGCAGAGAATCTTCCACCGATTCCTTCGTTAGATGAATTCATGATGGGCTTAGATTCTGAGCCACCTTTTGAAAATTTATCAGTTGGGACACCGCAAAAAGATCTCAGTGATTCTGATGAACCTACCTCTACTTTGGAATCTGAGAAACTTCCTGAGACAGAAGATAAGCTCCTGCACAAAAGAAGATCGGATCTGAATCTGATGTGCCATCTTTACAGGGTAAATCTGAGTCCAAATCAGAATCCCCCAAACATGATGTTGGTTCAAAGTTGGTCCCTGATATGCCATGTGATGGACAGCTAATCAAATCCTCTCCTGAGGGAGTTGAATCCAAAGAACCAGATGCTGCCAATATCTTGAATCCTGTTTCAACTATGAACCATTTGACAACTACTGTTCCTATGATTCGTGAGAGTATATGGGAGGGTGCGATTCAATTGACTCTATCATCACTCACGAATGTTGTTGCCATTTTCAAAAGGTTTGTTTAATCTGCTTTCTGTCTTTGAAGAATTGTTCTGTTGTTGCCAACTTAGCATGTCCTGTTGGTCTAAGCACAGTCCATCTTCATTTTCATCTTCTTAAAAAGACCTTTTAAGTACCTTTAGTTTTCATTCTATATGTTGCGCTCATGACTGGTGCCATTGTGTTGCCATGCACCGTCAGTTTTCTAATAACACGGTTGGAAACTCACTAAGGTAATATATGTAATATGTTATTGACATGGGATAATTACTCCACCAATACCTTCTTGCTTGGTGACAAGCTCCATGGGGTCAACCACCATCCAGTATGAAAATTATGAAAAAATAAGGTTGATATTAAGCGCACACAGTGAACAAGCATGACAGATGAGCTCTAGAAGTTGTAAGAACCATGGAATATTAGCAAGGAAATCTTCATTCAAATAACAGTCAACATAGTGATGTTAGAAGGCTAACACTCAAAACTGTGAATGCTATTGCACACGATCAGTACTATAAACTGTGAAACCTACACCAATTACTTGGTTTCTCAGTCTCACGTGTGAAGTTAAATTGGCTATTGCACACGATCAGCATGAATAAGATGATATAGTTGTGAATGCTAGTTCCTAAACAAATGAATATGGACTGCTGTTTGGCTATGTGTGACTTGATTTCCTACTTCATATCTGTATTGGTTCTGACATTTCTTCAAATTTCTCCTGTACAGTGGTGAAAAGCCGTCTGGGAAAGAATGGCGTAGCTTAATTGAGATCAAGGGGAGAGTTAAACTCAGTGCGTTTCAGGAATTTCTCGAACAACTTCCCAAATCTAAGAGCCGTGCTATAATGGTAATTTTGTTTTGAATGCATTGTTTTTTTTTCTACATGTTCTTACTGGAATGATTATGATTGATACACATTTGACTGAGCTTCATATGGTTGACACCATACTACTCTTTGGTTTCTATTATATTGCGGAAGGTTGCTGCTGACTCACCATGTTGTAAGTGCGCTCATGAGTTTGCTGAATAGAGATATATACACCCCCCCCCCCCCCCCCCTCTGTTGTTTTGAATGCATAAAATTCCTTTCAAGATCCTACCAGCAAATGCGTCCTAAACTGGTAATGATTCAAAAAGTAATACTAGTACTTATATTTCCCTCTGCCTCACCTGATTTCGCTGAATAGATATATATACCCCTGAACTTCGTTGAAACTATGGTATCTATCATGTTTTTTGAGATTTTTAAACTGTTTGGATCTGCTGATGTTTAGAGGCAGGAACATATGCATATGTGTTGGTACTTCTATGCTGGTCCCTAGAAAATTTCATAGCAGGTGCTGAAGAAACCCACAGTTTTATCGCATATGTATACTTGAGATATACTTATCAAGTTATCTGGTCTATATGTTGAATCAGAACTCTGTGTACACTTGTCATTGTTATTGTGCTTACATTCTAGAGGTATTATGCATTAGGGTGGTATATCATTGTCATCGTTGTCATCCCTGAATACTTAACTAGATAGCCTAAGAACTGTAAATAGTAATGTATGCCCTCTTAATACTGGTTTTGTCAACATGCATATAGTTAAATTATGTGTCCTGTGATTTGCATGTAATTCTCTGTTCTGTGTCTTTTGAGTATCCGCTCCATCTGTTTTACGCACCTTTTACAACTTTTTAGGTAACCGAGCTGTTGTGGAAGGAGGGTTCTCTTGAGAGTGGCCGCGAACATCTTTCACAGGTTCCTTTTCTAAGTCAGATCATCCATCAGGAGCTTAGCAGCACTTTGAAGAGTCACTTTTACTAAGTCGGCTCATTCTTTTGCAGACAATTGATTCATATATTGCAGATGAGAGAGTGGGATTAGCTGAGCCTGCAGATGGGCTAGAGCTGTACCTGTGCCCTCCTCAAGGGAAAACTCTGGAGATTCTCTCTCGGCACTTGCCAAAGGAGTACCTGGATGGTCTTGCTGTGGCAGCAACGTCGATCATCGGAATCATCGTCTGGCGGAGACCCAGCGTTCCCAGGATACCCACTCATCAAAGGCATGAGGGTTCCAAGAGGCAGTCGATCCTAAGGACTCCACAGGTTGCTGGTTCATCTTCGGTCCGTAGGTCCTCCGCGCCCCAGAACTCTCACGGTGCGCCACCACCAGGTTTTCCCAATCAGCGTCACCACCACCAGGAAGAAGAGGATGTAAACGATGATGTGCCCCCGGGCTTTGGGCCTGGTGTTGTTGCCAGCAGGGACGAAGACGATCTCCCTGAATTTAATTTTGTTAACTCGTCAAACCCTGCTGCTAATGTAACGATGCGTGCCTTCAAGGGCCGGCATCATGTACCTGCTCGTCCAGTAGAGCAAATGAGGGAGTTAGTTCAGAAGTATGGTAAAAGATCGTCTGTTGAATCGCGTCGCTGGGATGACGACGACGATGACGATATACCAGAATGGAATCCCATCCAGCAGAGTAGGCAGCCACCATTGACATCAACCCCGCTTCCTCCACCACCACCACTGCCACCCATTCAGCAAATCCACCACCCCTACCAGCAGCAGCAACAGCAGTACACGCACCCAAATGCAATGCAGCCTCTTACACTGAACCATCAGCAAGTGGCCAGCAATAACCCCCAACTTTCCCAGGCTTATCTCCAGCAACTCCAGCAGCAGCAGCTTCAGCCTTCGCAAACTTGGCAGCAGCAGCAGCCGAATGCCTGGTGGCCGGCGCAGGGTGCCGGCTCTGCTGTTCCAGTACCCCAGTATGCTGTAACAATGCCTAACAGTAACAGCACCCAAGGTTACAGCACCGAAGCTGGAAATGTAGGCGTCATGCCCTGGAGACCGAGATAGAAAGGAACCTGTAACAGTTAGTTTTCTTGGTTTCTTTGTAGCTCTACCCAGGTTCCGTTGTAGGGTTGTTTTCTTTTCCCTTTTTTAGCTCACAGATTCATGTAAGTATCAGTCAGGCGTGTACGTCCATGTGCACGAGAATGTAAATCTGGATAACTTAGATGGCTGTGGGTTGTATTCCGTCCAAGAAACTTAGGATCTATCGTAGCAAACAATTGCGATCTTTCTGTTTGTCGGTGTCGACGCCGTGGAAAATTGACAATAATGCTGGGACGCAGAAAATAAATCTTGAAACATTGTAATATTCCTCGCAGATGCCAGTCCGCATGATGTTGAGGCAAAGCTGCCTGGAGGCACTAGTAGTGCAAGTACAGCAAATTCTGTGTCAATGTTCCGTATATGGAATGATGTGGCCATTCCTGAAATTTGTTTGCATTACTTATTGGCATATTCTCCTTGTACCCAATAACATAACTAGTCTATATGTGATGCCTGCGCCTAAACTAGTAAAATATATTTCTGATAAGAGCCATTTATGGTACACATGTTATTGGAATAAAGCATTTTTTTTAAAAGCATCTCCTCTTTGGTTGTAGTGATCTTACTATTTTTTTTTTTGCGAATACTGGTTTACCACGCAAGGAAGTCCTAGTGGAGAATTTTATGCTATTACGCTTTTGTTTTGCGTATGATCCTAGAACTAAAGTTGGTGAGCCAAGTACGTCAAAATCGATGGTGTTAGTGCGTTGCCATATTTTGCTAATCTTAAAGGAATATCTAAAAAAATAGGGGTTATTTGGTTCACAGGATTTCAAAAGAATCTTGTAGGATTCAAATACATAATTGTTGTTCTAGAGTCATTTGGTTCAAACAAACGAGTCCTCCAAATTTTTATGGATTGCTTTCCTACACCACGATTCCATAAGATTTTAGCAAGACGTCACACCTCTTAGATTTTTTTTTTTGCATGTACACAATCTCCATAGAAATAGGGAATTCCGGTTTAACCCCTAATTTGACATTTTGACACTAATTATCTCATTTAGCCTTTGCATCCGAGTTATATTTTTTTGGAAACTCTTTTGGCAATTATGCCTCCTAACGTAGTTTAGGAGTATTTTGACCAATGAGTCATGACCATTAGGTTCATGTGGCGTGCCACAGCGTTGTTATTCTACTGGCAACTTTTTTCCTACAACCGAGGCCAGTTAACCTACAATGCCAACTCGAGTGGGACCATATTCACCCTGCTGCACCGATTGGGTTAGATCTGAACGAAAACATGCTAATAAAAATGGTTCACCCTGCTGCACCGATTGGGTTAGATCTGAACGAAAACATGCTAATAAAAATGGTTCGGCCAATTAAACGCGGACGTTGGAGCAACCATTAAATGCTTTCTGGGTGCTGATGAGGGAGGGAGCGTAGGGGGGTTGGGGTGTCGAGGGAGGCGGTGAGATCCATTGCTACTCGACGACGACGACGAGGCGAGAAATGAATATTTAGCCTGCCAAAGAACTTTTGTATTGTAAGTCAGTGCCAAAGGGCAAGTATTGTAGCTAGCAAAATATTCTTGATATATGTCTACTAGACGATTACTATTTTACCATCTCATAAATTTTCTAAGTTAAGTTATTAGATACGAGATTGGTAATGTAGCAGAGATACATGTACATACTTACAAGCACACGTACATTTCAGTGCAACTGTGCAAGGTTTTACCACGCAACAAAATGAGAGAGAATCGATAAAACTACTAAAGGATCCAAGACTACACTATAACTTATGGGGTTAGAATTAACGTGAGCATTCGCATCTGGATCCATCCTGTACGTGATTATTTTTACAACACATGCCCTATAGAAAAAAATGCCTTACTACATTCTTGAACATACGTTGTGCATGGAGAGAGGACGAGAACCAAAAAGATTCTGTTAATGGACAAAACTACAATTTTAAAACATAACTTTCATATTTCTTAATAACTTATATTATCACATGACATATCTTAATTCTGGTTAGGTAACAAGTTAAGAAAATAAATATATACTAATTGTCTTGTTATTGTTTATACAAGTATAATGTATATCATTGAAAAAGTAAACGCTTTGTGTTCTACATTTAAATTGTATTTTAAATACAAGTTACAATTTTCTCCTTTTCAAGACATTGCCCTCAAATTTCTAAGATCTTCATATCAATCTTTTTGATACAAAGGCAAAAACGGTAAATCGTGCACCACCTTCAGTTTATTTTAAAAAGCGCATTAATTTTGTAGTGTATATGTATGTTTTTTAATTTATCTCTGTGTTTTTTATATCTATCCTTAAATATCTTGGTAGACATCTCTAAATCAAATAATGTAATAAATATCTTCATTATGATTTGTAGTGTCTGGTCAGATATACAAATTTATAGAAACTTCTAGAGCATAATTGAATGATATACATGATTGTTGCCTTTTTCATGGTTAATTGTACATTAGAAGTTACAATGCTTTTGATAATAAGCATATAATGTGTGCATGCTCTATATGTGGTATCAAATAACATATCTTATAATAACCATTGAAACATAAATTATCCATCTTTAGTTTGCATAAGATTTGAGTATTTGATATGCTCCCGTGGTGTGCTTGGTATTATTTGTGTAAATATCTCCACACTAGTTTCTCAGATAAAAAACCGTGCACAATATTAAATAGGAAAATATGGCTAACACAACTCGTTCATCGGAGAGATGTTAGGAGTCTAGGTAAAATCAGTGACGTCAGCTCGATTGGTTTAGGATATATTAGACTGAATAAAAAATTAGGGCAAGTTTTAAGGGCTATTTGGTTCATAGGATTTTCAAAAGAATCCGGTAGGATTCCAATAGTATAATTGTTTTCCTAGAGTTAATTTGGTTGAAAGAAATGAGTCCTCCAAAATACAATTATGTATGGTAAGATTTCTAGCAGGACGTAGATCTCTTAGAATTTTTGTATGCTTTTGACAACTATGACATGTACTCAATATTTATAAAAAATAGTGGATTTCAGTTTACCCCCTATTTTGAATTTTGACACTAATTATGCCATTTAACTTTTCATTCCGATTATACAATTTAGGATTTTTCTTGGCAATTTAAGCCTATTACCGGAATTTAGAAACACCCTGACCAATGGGTCATGGCCGTTAGGTTCACGTGGAGTGTCGTTGTTTTTTTTCCTACTGGCAATTTTTTTCTACTACCGAGACCACTTCACCTCCACTGCAGCCCTTGACCCGCCGGAGTGGAAACCACATTCATCAAATTGTTAAGATCTTCATAAAAATGGTTCGGCCTAGAAAAACCAGACATTGGCTCAACCATAAAAAACCGTTGGGCCTAAAAAAAGGCAAGGAGAAAAAAAACCACATGTACCTGACTGTATCACGACTCCATCGCGTATACTCACCCACCGAATTTCTCGACATTCCCTCCCTTGGCCCCACGCGCCTCCAGATCATGGGACGAGACCATCCAGATATCCAAAAGGGAATTGATATTCAAGCTCAATATCAAAATTGGGTTCCAAATACATAAACATCCAAACTGAACATTAGGGACTACAAAAGTGAGAGCATAAAACAGAGCAAGAGAAATAAAAACAGAATCAGAGGGCCAACCAACACCACCGACTAGCTATGCATGGCAAAGAAATTGCAGATGCCGCCCATCGAAACAATAATCCAAACACCCAAGAATAATTCAAAGCCAGGGCAAACAGTTAATTTATAGGTTTAGGGTGCTAATTTCTTGTATAATTGCAAGGAAAATACACTACGGGTCCGGCCGGAAGCCTACAGGGGAGGTGGATCTGCCACTGAATCCAAATGTGTGTGTGTGTGAGAGCATCGCATTGGGCAACAGAGAAATATGGCACCCAGTGGATGAGCATAGTATGAGAGAATCAGAGATGCATTCAGTTTTCTTTCTAAACGTAGAGGCCTTGTGACAGCAATACACAAGGCTCCATTTTGTTCGGCTACATGACACTCAGCCTGAAATTATGTGCTGGAAATATATTGAAATACTATTCTCAGCTCCGTTACAAATTGTCCAGGTCAAATGACAATATGGTCCTCGGAGCTCCGATGTTGCTGTAGTATAATAGAGCCCAGAAACACTAAAGGAGAGTCCCACCACAGCAGTCCTCTTCAATTGATTCTGAAAAAGACCGAGGTCATAGCCGGAGATGGAGACGAAGAAGAGAGTGATCGCCATCGCCGCCGTGTGCATGCTTCTCCTCCCCACCCTATCCGGGCAGCAGCAGCTGGCCGCCATGTCCTTCTGCGATTGCTACCAGCAGTGCCACCCCTGGTGCAGGCACACCACCCCCTGGTGGCTCTGCAACGTCGGCTGTGCCGGCCAATGCGGCGGCAGCGACAGGGCCGACACCCTCGCCGCCTGCACCATGGTCTGCAGCACGGACTTTGTCTGCGGAGAGGAGGCGTCGGCATTGGCAGGTATGACGACGGACCGCCTTACTTGCGTTGCATATCCTCCTTACCTGCGTTGCATAATTTTGCTCTGTTTTTTCTTTTCTTTTTTGAGATATATTAGCTCTGTTTAATGAAGAAGAATCATTTGCAGATGCAGATAGTGTTGAGGCTTGTGTAGGTGAGTGCAACAAGAGGTGGGGCCATAATTAACGCCGAGTGACACTGAAAATTAAAGAGTCGATCATGGATTCATGGGATCGATCATATGACGTTCAACTGGTGCGAAGGCTGCACCAATAATAAAAGTTTGTTTCGCTCTGTGTTAATTTGCGAATCCATGTTATATTTTTTTGTGAGGAATAAGTGACAGGTTTTTTTTTTCTTAAGAGAATTCAAACATTAGCAAACTCATCCGAGCCTTGCTGGAATCTCAGTTTAAGCAAATATAATTCAACATTCGTTCGTCAAAATCAGGTCCGCACGAACACACAAAATGCGACGTAAGAAGAAATCTCACGCCAAATTCTTCCCACCAGAAACACACGAAGAATGCAAGCAGGATTACTGACTAATAGAACCAAGTAGTCATATCTTATGTCAGTGGCCAATTTACTACAGAATTCACATAACAAGGCGGTATTGAGCAAAATATAAGACAATAATTCCTACAGGTTCACACCACAGCTGTCTCGGTGCATCGTACATAGAGGGTAAATTTCCGTCTGGTTCGCAGTAAACGCGCCACTGCTTCTCAGCCACCGGAACGTAACTCTAGATACCTGCAGGGCAATCATGGCATCAGTCAGATCAATTATCATTCAAGGAAAAGCCATTTAAGTTACATCAGACGATTCTGTATGACTGAAACAGTGAACATTTAGCTTCCCCACTGTGGAGATCTCTGTAAGTTGAATCATCTCAGAATTCCTAGACAGAACTAACATTAGGAACAGAGAACAATAGTTAGTTAATCTGCAGTGTAGTGACATTCAACTTCTATTATTAGCAGTTTTTGGTGATATCTATCAGGTCCTAAAATGGGCTTACGAGGGGTTCATGGAGTAGGAAATCAGAAACACATGGTTTCTAGCTCATATGCATTCATTTTAGAAATGCAGAAGCAGCTACCTAGTTACCAATATATGAATATAATCAAATTCATGCAGTAGAAGCCTCAAGAAAGGAGGCATGGATCATCCTATTAACGGATATGCTTCCTTCCGTCCAAAATAGATGCCATTGTTTTTTACTCTGCAACATCAATTACAGTACATTGACAACTACTTTTAACGATAATATGGTAGTAAGAAGTACAGTTTATGATGAAAACAGTATTTATTGTGAATCTAGTCATGCCATTTGGATCATGTATTCAAAATGAAGTGTTAAACATTTATGCGGTCGGTCACATAGCATAGTCAGATATAGTTTGGACCAGTCAATAGGTGGGCAACAGCTAAGCAAAGTTCCAGAGAAAATCTTAGATCCCTCTCTCGCAATTTAGTACAAAGAACAGTTCAGATACCTCGACGGACAGTCATAAGATGAGCTTGCCTGCTTACCCATTGCATCATACTAGCATATGTTGATCAGCTCCATCATGTCCACCACCAATGCTTGTTTCTGCAATCATAAGAAGCCAAACCACCAATAGTATTAGAATGGAATGCTAAAGAAACATCAACAAGATATTTCGATACTTGGAAAAAAACTAACTCGTTTTTCTTACAACATTGGGAATTGATAAACCAAAGCAAACAAACCTATAAATTTTAAAGTAGTCCCAAAACAGTATATACTGATCAATATCGTAAAAATGAAGACATGCACACTTGCAAACTCGGACTATTAGCTGAGCAGAGTAGACAAGTTATCTAGAATTAATAAGCTTGCTCCACAGCCATATCGAAAACAATAAAATGTACTCGTACAAACAAGTCCTAGCTACCAAAGTGATTCTGACTATAAGAAATTAGATTATTTATAAATGCATTTAGCCCGAGAGATGATATGAACACAGTATATCAGTTTTTCCTGGTACAAATGTACTTGCCACTTGCAGCAGGACTCTCCTATAAGTGGTAAAATGAACAATTATTCATTCTAAACAAATTTATCATCACGGATTTGAGATTATTAGCATGATAGCATCGATAACAATATCAAATAAGGAAACATAACTAGATTAAAGTGTACTAATATACCTATTAGAGCTACCTAATTGCCATTTCAGTTGGTTTAAGATGAGAACAAACTGCACTGCAGCTATGCACTAACAGTACTAGTTGTAGAATTCGTGTATATGTCAACAGGTAGGCAACAAGTTAAATTTAGTTCACTTATTCCTGGTCTTCATGATTTTATTGAATATATATTCATAGAATAAACTGATAAAACAGTTTGTTAGCTCTGGATTTTGAACCACATGGTTCAAAGATAATATTAATATGTGATAATGTAAAAAAAGCATGGCTGCATTTGTTGAAACAACCGATACAATACAATGATGAACTGGTGACATAAAAAGCATAACGGACACTAGCAAACTAGCTACCAGTATCAGATCTGAATCAAGATCAATTATGATCAAATAAAATGCTACCACACGAGCAGCAAAAGAAACAAGTGATACGTGGCTACTCATTGTTAGCTTAATAACACGAAATGACGAGAACATCATTCCATTAACCAGTTATAAAAAATCAACGTGGTTTTGTTACAACCAAAGTTTGAAGACAATATATTACCTGCAGCATAGACACTTTCTAATGGATGAAAGATAACACCATTGTTGTTCTCGGCAAGTTTACTAAACTGCGATGAGTGAAGCTGGATCATGAAGATACCAGCAATTGTCCGGAAGAAAGCCACATTGTTTTCCTCAGCATATCCTAGCATCGATATGTAGCTTGTCTCTTTCCGCGAATCCAGAGAAAACAGCCTGTCCAGCTCAATAGTTCTTCCCAGCACCCACGAAATAACACCATCACAATCTGCATTCCTCTTCCACAATTGGACGGTATAATCTGACAAGGAGAGTAAACCCAGCCCACCACCCTCTGCTCGCATAACCATCAAGTCTTGACCCTTGGCAAACATATCTGTTGGCACTGGCGTCACAGCTAGGCTCTGTCCACCCAAATCAGCCTCGAGAATCAAACGTGACTTCCCATCCCCAGAGAGCAGCCAGTAAAGGGAACCCCCGACCAGCACGGCGGGCATGCCTTGATGATCCATGGCGTCGCGTGGAACCGGTATCGAGATGATATTGCTCCACACGCCGGTCTCCGACGAGTAGAAGCAAACATCCGCTCTTGGATTCTTCTTCTCTTGTTTGTAGCCAACCAACACCACCTGGAAGTGGTCTCCGGCAGCACGGAGCACCGCCCCGTCGAACGGGGTCTGTCGCACGTCAAACCCTAGGGGAGTAGCAATGCGGCGTTGGTCGCCGGTGACGGGGTCCCACACCAGAAGCTGGCCCCTCGACGAGTGGAAGATGAGTACCAGGCCGTGGCGGCATCCGAGGAGCGTGCCGTCGAAGCTGGCGCCGATCGGAGAGGCGAAGCGGCCGTGCGGCACGCGACTGGGGCCAGGCTCCATGGTAGGTTGGAAGTGGATGCCGTCAATAGCTTCACGGAAGTAACCGAGGACAGGAGGGCTGCGGCATGGTTCCGGCGCCATCATCTCACCGGTGTGAGCGCTCATTGGAGAGGCGCTGGAGTCTAGACAAGTATATACTGATTAATATCGTGAAAATGAAGGACATGCACTTGCAAAATCGGACTATTAACTGATAAGAATAGACAAATTATCCAGAATTAATAAGTTTGTTTCATAATAAAATATCATCATACTAACAAGTCGTAGCAAGAAAAAGTGATCCTGAATATAAAATTAGACTGTCTTTAAATACATTTAGCATGAGAGATGAACTGAATACAACTTATCAGTTTCCGATGGTACATATGGACTTGGCACTCACAGAAGGACCCTTCTATAAGTGGTAAAATGAACAATTACGTAAATTCCGAAGAAAGTGTAAGAACGACAAAGTATACATAGATTGTCCTTATTGATTTACTATTATTGGCACAATAGCATCCATAAATAAAATTGTCAAAGTATACATAGATTGTTAGCTTAACAATCAAGTGTGAGAAGGAGAATTTATAAATTCACCGAGCAGCAAAAGAAACAAGTGATACGAGACTACTCAAAATTGCTAGCTTAATAACATAAAATGGATACCATTCAATTCAATCAACTAGTTATCGAAAATCAACATGATTTTTTCATAACCACAGTTTGAAGAGAGTCTATTACCTTCAGCATACACACTTTCCAATGGATGAAGGATAACAGCGTTGTTGTTCTCGGCAAGTTTACTGAACTGCGATGAGTGAAGCTGGACCATGCAGATACCATCAATTGTCCGGAAGAAAGCCACATTGTTTTCCTCAGCATAGCCCAGCATTGATATGTAGCTCTGTTTCTATGAATCCCGAGAAAGTAGACTGCCCAGCTCAATAGTTCTTCCCAGCACCCACGAAACAACACCATCACAATCCGCGTTCCTCTTCCACAATTTGACAGTGTAATCTGACAAGGAGAGTAAACCCAGCCCGCCACCCTCTGCTCGCATAACCATCAAGTTTTGACCTTTGGCAAACATATCTGTCGGCACCGGCGTCACAACTAGGCTCTGTCTACCCAAATCAGCCTCGAGAATCAGACGTGACTTCCCATCCCCAGAGAGCAGCCAGTAAAGGGAATTTGCCGGCCAGCACGGCGGGCATGCCCTGATGATCCATGGCATTGCGCGGAACCCGTGTTGAGATGATATTGCTCCATACGCCGGTCTCCGACGAGTAGAAGCACACGTCCACCCGTGGATTCTTTTTTTCTTGTTTGTAGCCAACCAGCACCACCTGGAAGTGGTCTCCGGCAGAGTCTACCTAGGAAATGATGAAATGCTCTTTTTTAGGTTCACAGGAAGAGGATATTATTTGTAATATGTTTCCCATATTTGACGAGAATCGGTAGAAGCAACATTGTTTTTATTTTTATATATGTAACAAAATATATGAATCAAGTTGCTATCATCGCCGCTCATTATGTTCATCATCGTTCTTCGATATGTTTATAGTTGCAACGCAGTGGCGTTCTCCTCTCATTCACCGTGGCTTTGCTATCTTTCTCCGTTGCGTCTCCGTCACCAATATCCATCACGCCGTCATTTCAATGAAGGTTGTCGCCATTGTCTCCTGTGAAACCCATCGGTGAAGGTTGCCGCCTCTCCTACAGGATCACGCAATGTCCACTAACCTTCGGATATTTTAAAGTGTAGAAGGATAAATATTACACGTGAAATCACATTGATCATGTTTATATGTGGAGCGAAAAAAAAAATCGTTGGACCGTGGCAGTACACCAGCGGTTTGTCCGCTTGTGGGGAGCTCGTTTGTCGGCGCACCTGCAGTGGGCCTGTTGGGCCGGGCCACATCGGCCTGAAGCGGCCGTGGCTAGACTTTCCCATGCGGGCCCGACGACGGCCGGAAGTTGAGGGCGGCGCCGTCCGAGGTCGAATTGATGGTTGTGCGCCGGCGGCGCCATGCCGCAGCGACAGGAGGGTTCGCGAGCAGCGGCGGCGCTGTGGAGCGGATGGCGCTGTCCTACGAACAGGGCAGGAGCAGCGTGGCCTGTCTTCTCCACCGGCGACCGACGGACACCGCTTCGACGTCTCCAGGTCGGCAGCCTGCAAGCCGCCGCCAACATGCTCACCACAGCTCCGTCCGCAGCGGCACCGCTGGATCCAGCCACTGGCAGAGCTCCGGCATTGGGGATGACTGCCGGGAGTCCTTGCAACGCCGCTGCCATCTGCACCATCAGCCACCGTAGCCGTGCTGCTGCGCCGCCGGGTACGTAACACCGCATCCGGCTCCATCCACATTCCGTTCGTTCCAGTCATCCTATACATGACCCCTAATTTTGCTAGTTCGGAATCTCTGCATTTGTTTTGGTATGTATTTGCTGTCTTTGATCATGACTGAAAGTGTCACCCTAATTAAGTCCGTGTGTGCTTTTGCATTTTTATTTTCCCGTATGTATAAGTACCTCCAAATTCACTAACACTGGGCAGCGACTGTGGCATTTCGATCCCCATCCAGGGATATTACCTGAACCCATCGTGCCCTTAGTAGCAGCGACTGAGGCATTTGTGTGTGTGTGTGTGTGTGTAAACTTGAGGATTTCTACAGATGTATGCAACTTCTACAATTTACGTAGGTGACAACAGCTCTGTCATTTTTAGGAAAAAAACAAAAAAGCTTCAGGAAGACTTCAAAAGATGAGCCTTTCGGTTGCTGATGGGTTAAGAAAAAGTCGTACAGATCCAAGAATATGTCTACGTACAACTAAGGTACTAATAAGCTACACCTCAGGATTTATTCTGTTGAAGGCTTCAGCATCCCTATCTCGAAGAATGAAAAGTATGCCTCTCTACCAACTGGACGGATGGTGACTGCTGGCTACTTAATATTAGAGACATCAGTTGTAGAGTTGATCAGCTAGCTGCCTGCCAATAACAGATCGGTCTGATGAATGATTCATGCCTGCATTGTGCATGCCCTTATGATTTATACTTGATTAAAGCTAGTTCAGCTCATCTTCCGTTTTGTCAACAACTCTCACATTTTTAGGAAATGAACCAAAGGCTTCAGGAAGACTTCAAATGTTGAGCCTTTATGTTGCTGATAGGGTTAAGATCAATTCATACAAATCAAAGAATTTATCTAGGTACAACTAAGAGTATAATAAGCTGGACTTCATGATTTATTCTGTTGAAGGCTTCAGCATCCCTATCTCGAAAAACTAATAGTCTGCCTCTACCAACTTTCTGGATGCTGACCGCTGGCTACTTAATATTAGAGATGACATCAGCTGTAGAGTTGACCAGCTGCCTGCCAATAGCAGATCGGTCTTGTGAATGATTCATGCCTGTGTTGTGCATGCCCTGATGATTTTATACTTGATTAAGCTAGTTCAGCCCATCTTCCATTGTCATTTCACTGTCGATCACATCCGAATTAACAAGACTCAGCACGGCATGCATCGTGCGCGCACAAATTACACATATGATTTTTCTGATCGATCTTGTGCTTCCAATTTGTTAGATGAGATTAGATGTAGCGTCATTTGTGGAAATAGCATGTGGATGGATCAGTTGACATTGGGTGGCCGGGTTAGTATATAGTCATGTTGGGTAGTCTTGCTTAGTAAAATGATACAGAGACGCGCATACAAGTTACATTTAATTAATATTGTAAAATGATACAGTTAGAGAATTCATTTGGCTTATATATACATACACTGCCTCGTCCTTGTTAGCCCTTCACCAGTACGAGTTGCTCCAGGAGCAGGACCAACATCCATCTATCTTGAAGGTAAATTTGGTTGCATCTCTCAGCTGCCTTTGCTTGCAGCTACGTTTTTTTTGTTGTTTCTCATGCATGTCATCACATTCCAGTGCTGCCCTTTATTTTTGAAGGTTATATTTAGTTATAACGAGCTGTGAGATGATACGTTCTCTATCTTTGTTACAGAAAACCGCAACCAAAATGGCGATGGTCCTGGATGCCTTTTCATCCTACGTGCAAAACATGCTGATGGAGATGTCGAGAGAAGAGGTGCACATGCTGCTTGGAGTTAAAGATGAGATCGACAAGATGGATGTCAAGCTTGGGGACCTCAAGAACTTCCTTGCTGACGCTGATAAGAGAAACATCACCGACAAGAGCATCCAAGAGTGGGTGGGGCAGCTCAAGCGCGCCATGTACGAAGCTGCGGACATCCTTGACCTCTGCCAACTCAAGGCCATGGAGCGCCGTAATGTGGGGTGCTTCAACCCCTTGCTTTTTTGCTTGCGGAGTCCCCGTCATGCCTATGTAATTGGTAGCCGCATTAAGGCCCTCAACCAGAGGCTTGACATCATCAAGCAGAGCAGCACTCCTTTTAGCTTCATCAATCTTGGTTCCTATGAGCTGGGACATAGCAGCAAGGTGCAGACCCCTCGTTTTGGAAATCCCAGTCGTGAGATATCACGGGAGTTTGACCGTTCTGGTGTAGTCGGGGAGAAGATCAAAGAAGACACAAAAATGTTGGTTGACATCATGTTGAGTGAAAAAGAGGGCAATGCCAACATCTTGGTGGTTGCCATTGTTGGCGTTGGTGGGATTGGTAAGACTACTCTTGCCCAGAAGGTCTTCAATGACGAAACCATGAATGCCAAGTTTGACAAGATGATATGGTTAAGCATCAACAAGAACTTTGACAAAGTCGAGATGCTCAGGACAATCATCACACTCGCGGGGGGAGCACATGGTGGTGAAAATGTGTTGGCTGTGCTTCAGCTAATCCTTGCTATTGCCTTGAGCGAGAAGAAACTATTTCTGGTGATGGATGATGTATGGAGCCACGGAGCATGGGATGGTGTGCTTGAAAGGCCCTTGGCCAATGTTGTTGCTCGAGGTAGCCGGATCCTTGTCACTACTAGAGATGAAAGAGTTGCTTGGGGATGAAAGCTGTTCTTCCTTACCACCAGTAGAAAAATTAGAGGAGAAGGATGCCTGGTCATTGCTCAAGAAACAGGTACTTAACAAAACTCCATGCATCTTCAATACTGCTAACTCTTAGCTTAATTTGGAGTAAATGTATTATCATTGGCACTTTCTTTTATGTATATTTCTTTGACATTGCCATATGTATCCATACAACACATGGACCCCGACACTTATGCCACAACACATGCACACACCCATATGTATTTTGAGTAAATAAGGTACAATATTATGAACTTAAAGATCAAATTTGGGTTGATCAAGTGGAAAACCGAGCTCCCACACCACTAAATTGTATCGTTTTCCATGCTAGATTGAATATAGTTGTATACTGGAGTAACTAGTTCATAGATCTGGGCTAGTCTTTAAAATGAATTTATCCTTACGGATATGGTATAAATGGAAGAAACTAGCAAGGTAGCATTGTTCTTCCATCATACTTACCAATCCACTCTCAATCCTTGGGAAAAACCCAGTTGTGGTCGGCTGGAGCCTCGAGATGTCAATAAATCCACGTTTAGTTGTATGGTAACTAGGCTGTCAAGAAGGGACAACCGAGCCGCACAGGGAAATTGCAACATTTCATATATGAAAATTAGTGAATTTTACTGCAAAATAACCTTCATAACAAAATACAAATTCATATAATTGAGTGCTTGTAAATATTTTGGTAAATTCTGTTTTAGTTTAACTGTTCACGCATGTCAAATAAGATGGTCATGTATGTTTCACGATTTATCGAAATGTTGATGCATGTCAAAAAATGCATATGTGTAGTAGATTAATTGTTCACGTCACAACTAAAAATTGTGTTGATTGAAAATATCTTTCAACTTCCATGAGGAATTATTCATGTATGTCGGCTAAATTGTGTATGCGACATCTAAAAATTTCTTCAATCAATTAAATTTTTTTGTACAGGTTTTAAATCAATATGTTCCGCCATCTATGAAATATAGTCATGTAGTTGAGAAAATATTCACTTGTTGAAAATTACGTGTTCCGTGAACACAGATGATAAAACTTAGTTTTGTTGAATGTTTATTGTCTTTCTCTAAAAAAAACAAATCTACACGAATATTATAAAAATTATAGCCGGAATATTTGTAAAATAAATCATAGATTATTTATTGGTAAAAACAAAAGGAGAGTACAAACATAAAAATAAGCTATTAAATTTGAAGTGAGAATACAAAAGAATAATGAAGAAGAAAAAAGAAAATATAGGAATATCAAAATGAAAATAAAACAAAGAATAACATGAAAAGGAAATAAAGAACTGGGATGCATAATACGGAAGCATGCCAGGTCTAGCAACATCAACAAGCGTAGCCGTTTTCGCTAAGGTGAGTAAAAGTATAAGGTACTTGTCCTGTTGATCCTTTATTCGATTACCCGTTAACAACTAATGTCAAATCGTGCTTGGTTGCAAGAAACATTTGTCAATAGGCAAATTTGTCAAAAGTGGTCAAACACTAAGCGTCGTGCTATAGCTTTTTTCTTTCCTTGCGTCTCTGCTAGGTGAAGAAGCTATGAGACTATTTAAAGGCTTATTCGAGCTAATCTAGTAGGCACAATTTCTATCGGAACCGTTAGCCTCGCCCCATTAAAAAAGCTATCAATCTGATTCCTGATGTGTTATGAGGTCGATGCATGCAAATCTTCAAGTTTTGGTCAATTTGTCCAAATACACATATAAAAGGATCTAATTTAGAAAAACAATTGTGGGGTCAGTTGACCACTGGTCAGGATGGTGTCAGGAAGTGATGATCAGGATGGGGTCAGGTAGTGTGTGGCAGATGAAATTCGGAGCTGCTATTTTTATTATAAAAAAGCAAGATAAAAGTTTTGCCCGTATATTGATCATGTCAAGGCGTTTCCGAGGTGCTATTGGTTAAGAAGAGAGTTTCCTGGTTAATTATGGAACAACAAGTGAAAACCAATATACCTGTCTGATAGACACGCCGGTCCCGAGACCATGCAACAACCGAGCAACTGCCTTTGCAACCAGCGATGACACCCTACCACAAAGGAGCCACCGCTCTAGCACCCACACCAGCCCGAGGCCACGCACCCCCCGAGCCGACAACTCGGTCGCTCAAGAATCCAGAGCAGACGCCCTACGACACAAGGAACCCAAAGCCACCACTCATAGCTACAACTTAAACAACACACACACGACGACTGGAGGCCATCCACCTGATCGCCCGAGCGACTGAACCAGACAGCAAAGAAACACGCTAATTTGAATACCACATCGACTCGATGGTGCGACCCCTTGCCGCCGTTCACCGTCCACCGTTACCATCTTCTTTCGCTTGTCACTTTGGTAGAAGAACAACTCCAAAGACGAAGCCCTCAAAAGGAAAAAAAGCGACAACAAAATGCCACCATCGTCTCGAAGCAAGGATCTAGGGTTTCCCAGAAGTTGACTCGGGTAGGGGGACGAGAGCTTCACCTCTGGCGCCTCCAAGAAGCGAAGGGAACGATGGCCAAGGGTCTCGCCGTTGTTGGTTCCAACCACTAACAAAGACAAAGGCAGGGTTTTCCCCCAGGTCTATGTCACAAACCACCACCCCACTACTCCACCGGACTCACCAACCTACATCGCATCCTCCACACGCCGACCCTGAGGCCGCTCCCCAGACTGGTAGATGGCTTTGCCACCCAAGTATCCAAAATTTGCACCACAGAGAGTAGTTACTTCGCCTTCCACGATGGCCAAAAGGCCAAACACCCAAACGGATCATCGCTGCTGCCGCCCATGTGATCAAAGTGGACACTCAACAGAGCAAGGAGCCACCACTCCGACTTCCACGCCGACCCTAAGGCCGCACTCCTGCCTTGCTCCTTGCCGATGAAGAAACCCAAATCGCCCGACGTCACCTCTGCAGTCGTGAACACCGCTCACAAATTCGGTCGGAGCAGACCAACTCTGTTGCACCGAGTTGCGCGATGACCAAAACCCTCACTCGATGACCTCCACATCATCGAGATGAGGGTGTCGCACCTACGAGTCGCGTCTGCTGCCAACATTAGCACCAGGGCTTCCCGCACACCGTGCGCGATCGCTAAACGGTCCGCCCTTGAGCCAGCTACTTCTTTTGCTGCCACGCTGCATCCTCATCAGGACGCACATCCTGTTGCCACACCTTCGTGACTTCCTCCGCCTCGCTACAAGCAGCGACAAACAACCACCTCCGCTAACAACGTACCTCGCACCTCACATCATCCTCCTAGACGGCCCCAGCTGAAAGGACCATTCTGAGCCTGCACCTCGGCCTGAACTGAGCCATCCAACACGTTGGTCAGAGAATCTCTGACCGACACACGCTCGCCCGCCCAGTGCCGCCGCAGCCATTCTGAGCCTGCACCTCCGCCTGAACTGAGCCATCCAATGCCGAGATCTCGCCAAAGATATGCCCTCGCGCCGTGCTCCACGGGCAAGAGGAGAGACGACCACACCACCATCGATGCCGCTCGGGCTTTGCCCTGTGACCCTCTGTGGCGGCGAGGGGGAGAAGGAGGTGGAAGAGGTTCGGCAGCAGTGGTGGCTGCGGTTTTCTCCTGTCGCTCGCGGTAGCGACTCGGAAGGTCTGCCTTGCATTAGTTTTGATTTTCCTACCTGCAGGATTGACATCCATGGCCTAACGCAAACAATGCGCTGCCAAAACAAACTAGATGTCTGTACCTAATAAGCAAAGAAAGAAGCTTGTGTTAGTATTGAAACAACAAATGAGAACGAGTGGCTAGTGGAGATGGTTGTACCTCCACCCCACGAGGCGTCAAATCCATGGTTGCCCACTAGGGATTAGATCTAAATTTAGATATCCTTTGTGCCTCACCACATGCGGATAATCCTTTCAGTCAGCGATTCGCGTATGATGGCTTTGTCAATCTTAAAATATCCACAACTTTGGTCTTATTTAAAATGTTATGTTGTTAATTGTCCGGTGTTTCGGAGGAAAAAAAGGGAAAAGGATAAACAACTAAACATGAAGGAGAAAAAGCCATGTAGTTTGAAAATAAAGACCATTGCTATTACATTGATATATGGCAAATAAGGACTTATTAGTATATGAAAAGAATGAGGGAAAATGGACAAATTAGAAGTTCTTGTGGAACAAAAGAATATATTATATTGGAACATAACTTATATAGTCTTCAATAAATAACCTCCACTATGGAACACATGTGTGTTCATGAACCGAACGGTTGCTCATTGTAGACATTTTTCAAAATAATATGGAATAAAATATATTAGTGAGTTAGAACAAAATGTTGTTATTGATCTAACAAAAGAATTATGTAAACTAACATATCCTAAGACAACATGAACACTTTGAATAAGAAATGAATGAGAAGGTATGGTGGATCACAAATATATTTAATAAGCATTATTTCCAATGTACGAAGAAATAATTTCATCGTGTATTTAAAATTCTTATATTACATAATGAAAAATTGCTCACTACATAACATGTAGTTGTATATGTTAGAATAAAAGGAGTAGTCGACTACAACAAAAATTCCTATAGGATGGGTCAAAACGTGCCTGCCATGAAATAAATTTTGATGTTAGTTCAAATGAAGAAAACTGTGAATTAAAAAGCTAGTCAGCTAGAACAAAAGATTCTTTAATCTAAAACAAAAATGTGTCCATAGAACTAGATATTGCTTACAAGTTACAACGAAACAACTTTTGATGTACAGTCGAAAAAACTATTAGAACAACAATTATCTAGCCTATAACAGCATCTTTCACGTGCCAGGTTTTCTGGTTTATTACTAGTAATATAGAAGTTTGAGTTTTGGTGGACCTGAATGATCTGATCTAAGTAGCCATCAAACCATCTAAGTTAAATGGCTCAATGCGCTCTAATAATGTTGCACATCACATTATAAATAGTTTTAAAAGACTCTTAATAGTTATCATAATTTCTCCTTTTAGCTATCAATTCATCTGATTATATTATTTATTGCACCTACATTATTACTAGTAGTACCTAAGTATCCTTATTCACAACAACGTCCTGGTTACCAATTGATTCACTTAACAATTTTTTAGTTTGGATTGTTCATTGATTCTTTCACTAGTTTCTTTTAGCGAGCTTATGATAGAGTAAAACTGAATTAACACAAGCTGCTAACAAGATTTATTTTTCTGTTATGGATACCACTCCTTACCGATTGATTAATTGCTTTAAACTTTCTATAGATTCTCTCAAGTGAAACAGATGGACGTGACATTGATAGGCTCAAGGATATTGGCTTGCAAATTGTAGCAAAATGTGATGGTTTGCCTCTTGCTGTCAAAGTAATGGGAGGACTCTTGAGTCAGAAGGACAATCAAAAGCATGACTGGGAGATGGTCTTGGATGATTCAATATGGTCAATATCTGAAATGCCCGAAGAGATAAACCATGCGGTATATTTAAGCTACGAAGATTTGCCTTCTTGCATCAAACAATGCTTTCTATGCTACTCCCTTCTCCCTAAAACCACATTGTTTTATAGAGAAGATATAATTGGCATGTGGATTAGTGAAGGATTTCTTAATGGAACATCAGGTGACTTGGGAGAATTAGGAAGCAAATACTATAAAGAGTTGATAGTGAGGAACCTTATAGAGCCAGATCTAGTGTACATTGATCAAAGGCTTTGCAAGATGCATGATGTTATTCGCTCATTTGCTCAATTTGTGGCAAGAGACGAGGCACTGGTAGTCAATGATGAAACTAGTGTTGTTAATAAACTCAGTGCACATAAATATCTTCGGTTATCTCTAGAGAGCAAAGAATCGGAATCAGATGGGTTAGATTGGAGTTCTTTACAAGCACAAAAGGAACTGAGAACACTAATATCAGTTGGCCAAATAAATATCAAGCCTGGTGATTCGTTGGTTCATTTTCAATGCCTACGAACTTTACATATGGATTCTCCCATGTTATTGCAATAGTTGAAACTTTGCATGAGCTCAAGCACCTGAGATACTTGTCCTTACATAACTCTGATATATCTAGTCTGCCAGATAGCATTGGAAAGATGAAATTCTTGCAGCATATTAGCCTTAGCGGATGTGAAAAATTTGTGAAACTTCCAGATAGCATTGTAAACTTATTGCAGCTAAGGTATGTTGACTTATGTGGAACAAGTATAATGGGCATTCCGAGGGGGTTTTGTGCTCTAGCAAATCTGGAGATAGTACGTGGGTTTCCTGCCCGTGTAGAGGGTGCTTGGTGTAGTTTGGAAGAGTTGGGTCCTCTCTATCGCCTCAAGTATGTTGGATTACATGGATTGGAGAATATATCTGCTTCCTCGTACGCAGCAAAGGCAAAGCTTGGTGAGAAGGTGCATCTTCTTGACCTATTCTTATCATGTCGTAGTAAATTGGGGGATGAACAAGAGCAACAACAAATCAAGAAGGTGTTTGATGACCTATGCCCTCCACCCAACTTAGATCATCTTGTCATCGATGGATATTTTGGCCGACGGCTCCCGAGTTGGATGATGTCATCATCATTCGTGCCTCTCACGAGCTTGAGAAATCTGTTGATGACAGACTTGGCTTGCTGCACACAACTTCCTGATGGCTTGTGTCAGCTCCCGTCTTTGGAGTTCTTTGAGATCCTGGGTGCTCCAGCCATCAAGCGTATTGGACCCGAATTCCTACACTCCTACCATCACCAGAGTCCTTTCTCAGTAGTGGCTGCGTTTCCGAGATTGCGCAATATGAACTTAATAGGACTGGTACAGTGGGAGGAGTGGGAGTGGGAGGAGCAAGTGCAGGCCTTTCCCGTCTTGGAGACGCTTATGCTAAAGAACTGCAAATTGAGGCGTCTTCCTCCTGGCCTTGCCTCCCAAGTAAGGAGTTTGAAAGAATTATGCGCAAAAAATGTTCAAGGTCTCGTCTCTGTAGAGAAGTTTGGTTTTCTGGTTGAGCTGTGTACAATACATGTAACCGCTTTTACGTTTTCTACTCATACAGGAACCTTATCTTCTTTTGTGGACACGCAAAGATTTGACTCAGACTTCAAAATGAGAAGAGAAACTTTTGGGTACATCTGCAGCTTGGTAAAGGAACCGGCACTCGAAGATACGGACAGCTACACCTTTGTTGACGGGAGGGTGCTGTCCTTACAAGATCGAGTAGCCATTGCACTAAGAAGGTTGAACTCCAGTGAGCCAACGGAGGCCCTAGGATCCTCAGTTGGTGTGAACAAGTCAACCATCTTATTGGTAACGGAGAAGTTCATTGATGCTGTGTGGGAGCGAGCAAGGCACCACTTCCAGTGGCCAGACTCCAGCAAAATGATTGAGATCAAATCTGCGTTTGGCAAGATCCACAATATGCATAGCTGTTGTGGTGTTATATGTACAACCCACATGCCATATGGACCAAACACTGACCATGAAAAGAATGACAGGATTTTGATGCAATTCGTGATTGATCCAAAGATGAGATTCATGGACCCTGCATTCAGTTCATTAGATGGCATGACCCAGTTAAGCCTTTTGCAGGACTCCGTACTCTTCAAGGACTGCGAGAAGGGTGTTTGCCTGAATGGCAGCAAGCTGAAGGTAGCATTAGATGGATCAGAAGTCGGAGAATACATAATTGGTGATGGAGGATACCCTCTTCTTCCATGGCTACTCACACCTTACCAGGAGGAAGGTCTCTCAGAGTCAAAGGCAGAGTTCAATAGGAGAGACTCCGCGGCCACAACTTGTGCAACGAAGGCACTGGCAAGGTTCAAAGACACTTGGGAGTACTTACAGGGAGAGACATGGTACCGGGAGTCTCTACATAAGACACTATATGTTTGTTGCATGCTGCATAACATAGTCATAGATATGGAGGATGCTGCAGCCATGCCGAGGGTTATGAGGGGGGATTACTGTTGGGAAGTGCGCCAGTTAGCAAGTGAGGATGCTGTCATGGCGAGGGATATGCTATCGCAATACTTCTTGACCAGCAGGTCATCAGAACCAGGAGGTGAATTAACACAACTCCTCCTACATCTTAATATGTTCAATTGATTTATCACTATTTAATAATGTCAGGGTTAAGCTCTTTCCTTGCTAGTTATGGATTGTGTAATCACATTTATGCTTTCTACTCATACAGGAACCTTATCTTGTTTTGAGGACGCGCAAAGATTTGAGTCTGTTCTCAAAATGACAAGAAAAACCTTTAACTACATCTGCAACTTGGTGTTTGGGCTGTCAATGGAAGATATTAACAGCTACACATTTATTGACGGGAGGGTGTTGTGTTTAGAAGATCGAGTAGCCATTGCTCTGAGAAGGTTATACTCTAGTGAGCCGTTGGAGACCTTTGGATCCTCTGTTGGTGTGGACGAGTCAACCATCAAGTTGGTAACTGATAGGTTCATTGCTGCGGTGTGCGAGGGAGCAATGCACCACATATGCTGGCCAGACTCCATTAAAATGGATAAGATCAAATCCATGTTTGGCAGGATGCACAATATGCATAATTGTTGCGGTGTTATATGTTCAACTCACATCCCATTTGGACCAAACTGGGAACACAAGAAGAATGACAACATTCTAATGCGAGCCGTCCTTGATCCAGAGATGAGGTTCATGGATATTTGGTTGGAGTGGAAAGGTAGCGTGAACTGGTCAAGCATTTTGCAGGATGCTGTCCTCTTCAAGGAGTGTGAGAAGGGTGTTTGCCTGAATGGCAGCAAACTGAAGGTAGCATTAGATGGATCAGAAGTCGGAGAGTACATAATTGGTGATGCAGGTTACCCTCTTCTCCCGTGGCTACTCACACCTTACCAGGATGAAGAGCTCTCAGACCCCAAGGTGGAGTTCAATAGGAGACACTCTGCAGCCACAACTCCCACGACCAAGGCGCTGGCATGGTTCCAAGATACATGGAAATTCCTGCAGGGGCAGACGTCATGTCCATTCAATGAGGAGAATCTAGCCCATGCAATGTATGCCTGCTGCATGTTGCATAACATAGTCATAGATATGGAGGGTGATGCAACAATGCGTAGCGTTGAGGAGCTGAATTACTGTGAGGAAGTGCGCCAGTTAGCAGCTGAGGATGCCGAGAGGGCGAGGGATATGTTGTCACAATACTTGTGGAGCAGCATGCCATCCGCGTCGGGAGGTGAATTAACACAACTGATCCTACATCTTAGTTTGTTCGTTTGGTGCTGTCTCCACTAATTGCTTTATATTTACCATCCTTGGTCTGTTTAGTGGATGCAGAGGAGGACCCAGAAGTAGTTTCATCAGGTTCAGGGGACAAAGGCAAGGAACAAGAAGTGCAGACAAGAAGAGAAGATGAAGAGAGGCAATGCTAGGTACATCTTCCAGCAGCTTCATTGTAGGTACTAGCGCTAGCAATTGTGCTGCAAGTCTTAGCTGTTCCCTCCATTAATTCAACAATATCACAGCTGTCTTCTTCCTTCATCTCTTTGATGAATGGTTCATTTAATAAATTTGGTCAGTTAAGTTAGAAGAAGCTACACTATGCATGGTGATGAAAATTCTTGATATGTGGTCCATGTTGTGATATAATTAAAACCTTGGTTTTATTATCAGGTGAAAGGGAGGCCTTCATCCTGCTGGTTGGAGCTTTGAATGCATGAATCCAGACGCAAATATGATGCTGCCGCGCCACATAAGTTTGAGTTCATTTTTGTAATTTAAATAAATATAAAATAATGGTACGTCGTCTATTTGGCAAAGACAATTGTTGTGTAATCAGTACTTTCGTGTTGAGAACATGGCGATGTTAAGATTTTCATCCATCAGGTTATGTGAACTGAAGAAATTTGCAAGTGTTATGTCGGCATGAGTTGAGTCGTTATGTTTTATGCCAGTTGTTTGGGCCAGTAACTCAGCTTTTTGTTTGGACCGGCCGGCTTGTTTGATAAGTTTGTAGCTGAAGGAGGAGAGTTGTTGGGCGAGCACTGCAACAGAACCCAGCGGGTCGATTCGTGTTGGGTTCGGAGCCCGACTCTACACGATGGCCGAGCGTAATATAAGCCGCGAACCAGCGAGACACATCGTACGTGTTAATCTCTCTAGCAGCAGGCACCGATCGATTACGGGAAGAAGATCATCGTGTTGGAAAGAGCGACTCCATTATGGCCGCGGTGGGGGCGGTGCGTCAGCTGCTGCTGCCGACGATCCGGCGGCGACTCGCCACCGGCGCCGGCGGCCATCGGGCGGCGGACAGGTGCGTCCTCCGATCGTACACGACGGACGCCGCCGCGCGTCAAGAACGTACAGAGTATGCATGTCTTCTTCCTGCAAGCACCATGGAACCCTCCCGATTATCTCCAACTAAGCCTCCTTGGAGCCATGTTTTCGGTGCATGCAGGCGCTTGATGCGGGAAGCTCCACGGGTGGAAGTACTGGCGCTGCCTCTGGCGCTCTTGTCACTCAACGGGGCAAGCTTGGCGCTCGCCTACTACGGCCCCCACGTCCCACGTCAGAGCTAGGTGATCTCGTGTACACGGCTCGATCGATAAAAGTCGCCTTCTAATGAGAAAGATCCATGTGTACGACAAGCCAAACATCTTTTGTTCCTTCATCCTTGTAATAATGTAATGTGCATGTACATCGTAACGTCACGTTTCAGTGTCTTTCACACGCTTGCTGACACAACCATGTACCGAACTGGGCTTGTGCTTTTCTTGTAGTTACTTTTTTTTCTACACAAGGCCAGAGGTTTGATATGGAAGAAGAGAATTGGCAGGTTGATAATGAAAACTAGCCTAAATCCAATACAAAACGACGCCACACGTCGGCTTCAAGGCCGAGCACCACACGTGTCGATGACCAAACCGCTCAAGAGAGCAACCCGACACCCAAATACACCAACGCAACACAACAGAAGGATAAACCAGAGCCGTCGTATCCACATCCACGGAGGCCCTTGGCCAAAAAACATAAAAAGAAAAAATAAAAATTGTAAAAGGAAAATGTAAAAAGAACACAGAAAAGAAACCAAATAAGAAAAACGAAAAATAAAACAAGAAAAAAATTAAAAAGGAAAATCCGCTGAAGTGGGCCGGGTCAGTAGAGGTTCGCTTCAGATTGCGCAAACGAATAGCGCCACTAACGAGCGATGTATAAGGATTACCGTAGCATTTGGCCCTTGTTGGTGCCGCGCGCAACGATGCAAACGCGCGACCGTCGGAGCACCCGCGGTGGGCCGGGCCACTCCGCCTAAAGCAGTCGTCCAAGGTTGCCCTTCGCGTGCCCGACGACAGCCCGTATTCGAGGGCGGCGCCGTCCAAGGTCGGAGCAAGTCTGGTCGAGGGCGGCGCCATACCGCAGCGAAAGGAGGGTCCGCGAGCACCGGTGCCGCTTGGGAGCGGGTGGAGGGGGTGGCGCTGTCCGACGAACACCAGTTCGACTGTCTTAGTGTCTTCTCCATCGTCGACCGCCGTACACCGCGTCGACACTCGACAGGTCCAGGTACTCAGGCAGGCGGCCTGCAAGCCGCCGAAACCATGCTCACGACAGCAACTGGCAGAGCCCCGGCATTGGGGAGCACTACCGGAGGTGACGACGCTCAGATGAGTTGTATGGGCAGTCCTCGCAACGCCGCTGCCCTCAGCAACCGTCGCCTGTTCATGGCAACACCGAAGCCGTGCTGCTGCGCCGCCGGGTAACACCACACCAGTACCCAGGCTCCATCCACACTCGGTTCGTTCCGTTCACCCATTTGATCGCTATTCTTATGATTCCTAATTTGTGTTTCTTTTTTCATTCAGTTCGTGTTTACAGAAGAATTCTGCACTTTCCCCTTTCTTTTTTTTAGAAAAAAGGCATAAATGCCCAACTTTGAATTAACAAAGCTCAGGTTTTACAATGTCGAATACAAGGTGTTGAGGAGAGCCTCTCACAGAGCAGAACAAGGACAAGCTAAAACAAAAGGGGCTACACTACGCCGGGCACCATATCCTTGCGTAAAACGGCCAGCCAGAGGCAGGATCGGGCCACCAGCGAAGACACCACCCAAACTAGCACAGAGCTTGAAATCAGCTAGGGAACCAGGAGACGAAAGATCGGAGCCTCGGGCAGTCAACGAGCACGAAGGAGAGGGAGCCGAGGAACACAGCGCCGAACGGAGATCGCACCAATGCAGCAGCGAGCACCAAACCCTTGCGTAGAGCAGCCAGCCACCAGAGGGGCGGGATCGGACAACACCGAAGACGGCGAGCACCAAACCCTTGCGTAAAACAGCAAGCCACCAGAGGGGCGGGATCGGACCACCGTGTCCGCAGGTCATGTCTCCACCAAAGCACAGGAACAGGGCAACTTCACTTCAGAACACGAGCTACAGAAAGGCACCAGCTTTGCACTCAAACAGCCATGGCGGGGCGATCCCTGCTCCAAGACGGTGCCTCCAAGGAGCTCACGACGCAGCAGCGACGCCACCGTCGGGTCAGCTGACCCAGGTTTTCACCCGGAGTAAACACGAGGGAGGTGGGGTGGAGCCACGATGTCGCCCCCAAGAGGGAAAGCGGCGCCCACGGGCGTCGCCGACACCGGCGTCAACGACGGCTTGAGCTTTCGCTCGGTCCGATCCCCTCCTACCCATCGTCAAGGACCACCAACTCCAACCCCCACCACGAAGGGCGGGGGAAACCAAGGCTGCAACAGAGCCTCCAGATCGGAATCTGGGCAAGGAACGACGCCCTCGTCGGACCTCGCCAGGCACTCCACACGCCGAAATCCATGCCGTCCATACGACCACAGATCACAGCCAACACCGAGTCCACCGTCCGGGGCCGCCGCCCCGGCGACCAAACTCCCCGCACCACCCACCTGAGAGGAGAGACGAACACCACCGCGGCGGCCAGCCCCTACTGACCGCGACAAACGGCATCACCGCCAACCGCAGCCGCACCACCACGCAGGACCCGCGGGCCCGTCCCGGCAGATTGACCTAACCGCAACCCCCATGGTTGCTGCCGGCATCAGATCTGCAGGGTGTGTGGTGGCCGATGATGACGCAGTGAAGGAGAGCGGCCTGCAGCAGCCACCATGGCTGCAAGCGACGACCGCATCGGAGGTGGGCGGATGGGCTCACGCGGGCCCGGGGCCCCTGCCCCGGCCCGTGGCCGAGAGGAGGCCAGAGCACATGCCCGCATGGCCGCAACCGCGCCGCCCGACCTCGTCTTCCAGCTTCCCGGCGAGAGCAGCACGCCGCCGTCGCCGTTCAGATCCGCCGCCACTAGATCGAGGCTGCCCGCACTGTAGTGTACCTGCACTTAGAAAATGGCAAGGTACACTACAGATGGTATCAGAGCATAGTGTTGCCTGTAGGATCGAAACCCTAGGTTTGGTTAGAAATAAGTTGGCCAAAAACTTAATTTATTTACTAAGTATAAAAGCTTCTATGATATATTCTTGCTTTTTCTTCTAAGTACTCGTAATTCTTTACTTATGCATTTATCTCATACTTGTTTCTTCCTAAACTAAAGGATGACGAAGAGGTTCGAGTACATTGACGAGGAGGACTACCCGGTGACCCGCTTCGGCAGCATCATGTTCGACATCCTCAAGCACCTGAAGCTACCTACACCCATGATCAAGGGATGCATCTTGAAGAAGTTCAAAAGAGAAGGCCTTTGGGGAATCAGGGTGTTTCAACAAGGACGTGAAGGCGAAGCACCCATTGAGTACAGAGTAATGGGAGTCTCCATGGAGAGAGGAATCGACATCATCATGCAACACGTGATAGCTTGCCTTTGTGGACGCTACTCCAAGGAATTGGAGGGGCACTACTCCTTCCCTTTTGGAAGGCGTGACGATGAAGGATCACCCTTCTGCTATGGCACCGAGAACATGGGCAAAGATGAGTTCGTGAGCGACTATTTCCAAGGCTTGAACTCTTAGTCCATGATCTTTACTTTGATACCAGTGAGGAACTCCACAAGAATGATGAGCTTTGCGCCCAAGTCCAAGTGAATGATGAGAAGATAAAAGAGCAAGAAGAGAAGACCAAGGAGCTAGAAGAGAAGTTCAAGGCCCAAGAGAAGAAATTCATAAGTCAAGAGAAGAGAGTCAAGCAAAGAAACAAGCAAATAAGGGACTTGAAGGAAGAACTCTCCACCAATGATGTGGAGCTTGAAGCTGATTGTGACTTGATCAAGCGACTTCGTGCTGAGAAGAAGGAACTCCAAGAGAGAAACTCAGAATTGGAGAAGGAAGTGAAGGATCTCAGAAGCGTGCTTATTCAGGAAGGCTTTGAAATCCAAGAATTTGAAGAAGAAGTAGATGAAGGCGCCATGATTGAGGACTAGGATAGTTAGTGAGACTACCATTTTACCTTACGCACCATTTTACCTTACGCCTTTTAAATTTTCGAATTTTAGTTTGGAACTACCAACTTGTGGTAGGACAATACCTAGTACCCTTTGATGTTTAGTTCGAATTGAAGACAAGAGAAATTTGGAGTTGAAGTTTTGCTTGATGTGTTGTTTGATTGCTTTCTATGTGATGCTTGTATGGGTAGAATTATTTCTCATAGACCTGTCTATCTTTTACTCACCTATGCTAAAACCACAGATGCCTCCCCGTCGTGACAACACCAACAACAACAACAACAACAACGAAGCTATGATGCAACAGATGATGGCAGCCCAGACTCAGCTGATGACCATGATGGCACAATTCATGGCAAATCAACATGGACCACCACCACCACCTCCTCCCCAAGTGGACAGACTTGCCAGGTTCCTTAGGCTTAGGCCAAACAAGTTCTCAACTACAACTGACCCAATTGTGGCTGATGACTGGCTGCGTTCTGTGCAAAAGGATCTGGTGACAGCTGAATGTGAAGATGCTGAGAAAATTAGGTTCACCGCACATCTGCTTGAAGGACCTGCAGCCCAATGGTGGGAAACTTATCAGATTACTCACCCATTGGACACTTTGACTTGGGAGGAATTCAAGGAAGGATTTCGTAATGCTCATATCTCCACAGGCATTATGAATCTGAAACAGGAAGAGTTCCGCAATCTGCGTCAGGGGAACAGAAGTCTTAAGGAGTACATGGATGACTTTCATGCCTTGTCTCGATATGCTCCAGAGGACGTTGACACAGATGTAAAGAGGAAGGCTAAATTTCTCAAGGGCTAAGTGATGAGCTGAAGATACCTTTGACTGTGGCCTATGCTCCAACTTATCAGACACTTCTTGATCAGGCAATCACCCTTGAGGATAGCATGAAGAAAGCTGAAAACAGGAAGAGGAAGATGAATTCAAACAAGCACCACTCTGAACCCTCATTTAAGAAGCACTTTGTTCATGATGGGAACCATGGTCATAAACATGGGAACCACAATGGGGGCAACTTTCACAAACCCCATGCTCACAATCACAATGGAGGATTCAAGGGAAACAATGGAGGATCAAATGGAGGACACAGGGGAAATGGACATGCTGGACATAACCATAACAATGGACAGCATCGCCCAAATTCTGAACCCAAGAAAGATCTCAGCCAGGTGCTCTGCTACAAGTGCAACAACAAGGGACATTATGCTAATGAATGCCCTGAGAAGAGAGTGGACACTCCTAGCAAGCCCAATCCTTTCAACAAGGGACATGTGAACCACATCAATGTTGAAGAAGTCTATGATGAACCTGATGCTGTGATTGGTACGTTCCTAATCAACTCCTGTCCAGCATTAGTTTTATTTGATACTGGAGCATCGCATTCATTCATATCAAGAGCATTTGTTAACAAACATGGGTTAACTGTCGAAAACATGGGGTGCCCAATTAGAGTCAGTTCTCCAGGAGGAGAAATGTTAGTATCATCTGGTTGTAGAAACCTTAACCTTGAGATTGGAAAACATCAGTTTCCAGCAAACCTCCTAATCCTAGAAACCCTAGATGTCATTCTAGGGATGGATTGGATGACCCATTTTGAAGGGATCATAGACTGTGCAAATAGAGCAATCACCCTCACCACCCCAGAAAAGAAGACGATCAGATTCAAGTCAAAGTTTGAAATGAAGAAGTTTAAGGTTAATTCTCTTAAGGGGGTTAGCCTCGGGATGTGCTCATAGTAAGGGAATACCCAGATGTGTTTCCTGAAGAACTGCCGGGAATGCCACCCGATAGAGATGTCGAGTTTCTCATTGAGCTTAAACCAGGCACAGGACCAATAGCCAAAAGACCATACCCAATGGCGACAGAGGAACTGAAAGAACTCAAGAAACAGTTGGAGGAACAGTTGCAGAAAGGTTTTATCCGTCCAAGTTCTTCACCTTGGGGAGCACCAATCTTGTTTGTTGAGAAGAAAGACAGTACTCAGAGGCTAGTCACGGACTATAGAGCTTTAAATGAAGTAACCATTAAGAACAAATACCCACTCCTAGAATCAACGACCTCTTTGATCAATTGAAAGGAGCCTGTGTGTTCTCAAAGATTGATCTCAGATCTGGATACTTTCAGATGAAGGTTAGAGAGTTGGACATACCTAAGACTGCTTTCACCACCCGATACGGTTTGTATGAGTACACAGTTATGCCTTTTGGCTTAACCAATGCGCCGGCATACTTCATGAATATGATGAATAAAGTGTTCATGGATTTCTTAGACAAGTTTGTCGTTGTGTTCATCGATGACATCTTGATCTACTCCAAAAGCCACAAGGAACATGAGGAACATCTACGTCAAGTTTTGCAAAGACTTAGAGAGCACAAATTGTATGGCAAGTTCAGCAAATGTGAGTTTTGGCTGGAACAAGTAGGATTCTAGGACACATTGTGTCTAAGGATGGAATAGCAGTAGACCCTGAAAAGGTTTCGGCAGTAACCAACTGGGAGTCGCCCAAGAATGTGGGAGATATCCGTAGTTTTCTGGGACTAGCAGGATACTATAGGAGATTCATTGAAAATTTCTCCAAAATTGCTAAGGCCTTAACAGAATTGCTACAAAAGGGCAAGAAGTTTGTGTGGACCGAAGAATGTGAAACTAGTTTTCAAGAACTGAAGAAACGTTTAGTATCAGCACCTGTTCTATGTTTACCAGATCTGGAGAAAGATTTCCAAGTGTACTGCGATGCTTCACATCGAGGACTTGGAGGTGTGTTGATGCAAGAAGGCAAAGTGGTGTCATATGCCTCAAGACAGCTCAAGAAGCATGAAGTCAACTACCCCACACATGACTTAGAATTAGCAGCAGTAGTACATGCCCTGAAGATATGGAGGCCCTATCTCTATGGAAAGCGTTGTGAAGTATTCACGGACCATAAAAGTCTTAAATACTTCTTCACACAGAAGGAAATGAACATGCGACAAAGGAGATGGCTGGAATTGATTAAGGACTATGACCTGAGTTTGCAATACCACCCAGGAAAAGCCAATGTAGTAGCTGATGCCTTAAGCCGTAAAACTTATGTTAACGGACTCACGGCAGGGGAATTGCCAGAAGAACTATGCAAGGGATTCAAGGATCTTAGGTTGGAGATAGTACCTGAAGGTTTTGTAGCATCTCTAGAAGTGCAACCTCTTTTGATGGACAAAATCAAGGAGGCTCAAAAAGGAGACAAAGTGATGGAAGAAATCAAGAAAAATTTAGGTGAAGGCAAGGCCAAAGGTTTTCGACTAGATGAAGAAGGCATAGTATGGTTCATGAAACGAATTTGTGTTCCAGAAGATGTAGATCTCAGAAAGTTGATACTTCAGGAAGCCCATGATTCACCTTACTCCATACACCCGGGTAACACCAAGATGTATATGGATGTGAAGGAGAGGTTTTGGTGGAACAATTTGAAAAGAGATATTGCTGAATATATTGCCAAGTGTGATGTGTGTAGCCGTGTAAAGGCTGAGCATCAGAAGCCAGCAGGGTTACTTCAACCTTTGCCAGTACCCGACTGGAAATGGGATCAGATTGGGATGGACTTCATCACAGGTCTACCCAGAACCAAGTCTGGTTATGATTCTATTTGGGTTATTGTTGATCGTTTGACCAAGGTAGCTCATTTCGTGCCTGTGA
Source organism: Poa pratensis (assembly GCA_947311845.1). Lineage (NCBI taxonomy): Eukaryota > Viridiplantae > Streptophyta > Magnoliopsida > Poales > Poaceae > Poa > Poa pratensis. The sequence continues at coordinate 31,466,513 of CAMZMU010000099.1, forward strand.
AGACAACTTACACAAGTGCCAAGCTAGCAGATATTTACATGAAGAGAATAGTATGTTTGCATGGAGTTCCTAAGAAGATTGTGTCAGATAGAGGCACTCAATTCACTTCACATTTCTGGAAGCAGTTACATGAAGTCCTTGGAACTAGGCTAGAGTTTAGCACAGCCTTTCACCCCCAGACTGATGGACAGACTGAAAGGGTAAATCAAATCCTGGAGGACATGCTGAGAGCATGTGCATTAGACTATAAGTCTAGTTGGGATGATAATCTCCCATATGCTGAGTTCTCTTATAATAATAGTTATCAAGCCAGCATAGAGATGTCACCATTTGAAGCACTGTATGGAAGGAAATGCACTACCCCACTTTTGTGGAGTGGAGTAGGAGAAAGAAGTCTGTTTGGTCCTGATATAATCGAAGAAGCTGAAGAAAAGTTAGGCTGATTAAGGACAGATTGAAGGCAGCTCAATCCAGGCAGAAAAGTTATGCTGATTCCAAACGGAGAGAAGTCACTTATGATATTGGAGATAGAGCCTATCTTAGAGTCTCACCCCTTCGTGGAGTGAAGAGGTTTGGAATCAAAGGAAAACTGTCACCAAGGTTTATTGGACCTTATAAAGTTTTGTCACGTAAAGGAGAAGTGGCTTATGAATTGGAACTACCGGAAGCACTTTCCGCAGTTCACAATGTTTTCCATGTTAGTCAGCTGAAGAAGTGTCACCCTGAAATGGCAGAAACTCCGCTGAGAGATACAGTGCCACTAGAAGAAGTTCAGCTGGAAAGTGATCTCACCTATGAGGAAAAACCCATAAAAATTTTGGAGACAGCAGAGAGAATTACCAGAACCAAGACTATCAAATTTTGCAAAGTACAGTGGAATCACCATTCAGAGGAAGAAGCAACTTGGGAAAGAGAAGATGACCTTAGAGAAGAACATCCTCACCTATTTGCTAGCCAAACCGAATCTCGAGGGCGAGATTCATCTTAAGGGGGTTAGGTTTGTAACATCCCAATTTTCACAAAAATTTAAAACTTTTCATTTGCATCATGCATCATGTCATTGCATCCTTGTTTGCATTGTGTTTGAATTCAAATTATGAAATTTAGAGAATTTATCTCCAAAAACCTAAATTGCAAAGTATCTGCAGATGCCTTCTCAAACTATTTCAAATTTTCAAATAAAGATTTTGAAAATTATATCCCCAATACATGCTAAACATGTGGGCATGTTTTTACAAATTTATTGAAAGTGGTTTGAGTGAATTTGAGTTTGAAATACAAAAGTTATTTGAAGTTGTTTAAAAAAGAAAAGAAAAACAGTTTCTGGAAAAAAATGTGCGAAACGAGCTATTTGGGCCGAGCCCATCTTCTTTCTCCCGCGCAGCGCAGCACGCAGCAGGCCACCCCGGCCCAGCCCATCTCTCTCTCCCTCTCGCTGACGTGCGGGACCCACCTGTCATCCCCGTCCTCAACGTGATGAACACGGATTCTCACCGATGAAACCCTAACCAAATCCTAACTGAATCCGGCTTGATTCGCACGCAATCGCACGCGTCTTTGCACCCTATTTAAACTCCACGACACCGCCGTCGTTTTGCCCCAAACAAATCGAGACGAGAGCCCCCAGGCTGCCCGCACGAGTTGCCGCCGTGCCGCCACTGCCGCCGCCGTTCGTCGTCGAATCCGGTGAGCCTCGACCCCTGTAGCTTCTCTCGACCCTCCCTCTCGCTTCCCCACATCAGTGCGCACCTTCTAACACCGTTCCTCGTTTTATTGCGCGCTAGATCGACGACGCCATCTTCGACCGAAGCTCCAGCCGCCACATCAAACTTCGGCGATCGTTCTAGGAAGGAGAAGGACGCCCGCGACCACGCCATCAACGTCATCGACTCCGCCTCGTCGCCCTGAACGCCGTGGTACGCCCCATGATCCGTAGTTAGGCCTAGATCAAACTCCGGCGAAGCTCCGGCCATGGCGCCACCGTAGATCAAGTTTTCCGGCATGTTTCCGTTCAGCCGCGCCGCCCGTTTATGGTTCGTTAGCCGTAAGCCGTTAGATCTAAGATCAACGCTCCAGATTAGCTCGTCCACGCGAAGGGGTACCAGCCAATCAGAGGAGGCCACGTCTTCAAGTCGTCCGCGAAGCCGCGCCGCATCTGCCCGCGTCCGTCCGCTCCCGTCCGCGTCCGCATCGCCCGCAAGACCAGTCAACGGAGGCTCCGCACCAATCAGAGAAGGACACGTCGACGGAGGACTCCAGCGCAAAGATTCTTCTGTTTTCTTTACAGTTTTAGCCCCTGCGCATCACAGATTAGTCCCTGCGATTAGATCTATTATTAATTTTTATTCCTTTATCCAAAATTTATGAAATTTATATTTTTGGAAAGCTAATAATGTGTAGAAACTTTCTATATGCTTAATTTGAGGTTTGGACGAAATTAATTTAGATAAATTTTAAAAATGGTTTAATTGATATTTTGGCTATAATTTAATTATAAAAATTGATAATGAGCAAAATATTTTGCTATATTTTTGTTTGTATAAATAATGGCCGTAGCATTGCTCTGTATTTTTGTAGAAGTATTTTTCTATGTTTTTGCATGTATTTTGTTTTTATTGCTTTTAGGTGTTATTTTAATAAGTAAATTATATAAAATTGCTCTCCACATTATTTTCGAATAAAAATTTAGCTAAGTAATTATGACCATGTTATATGCAAAATAACTTAGAAATATTTCACCTCACCGAAATATTTCTTCCTTAGAAAATTTTGGGTAATAAAATGTTGAGAACACTTAGAATTTTTCCTTAGAAATTTTCAACACATTAAAAGTGCTAAACTTGTCCTTAGAAATTTTTAGTATCTAGAAAACTTAGTTATTTCCTTAGAAATTATTCTAAGTACTTGCTATAACAAATGTTGGTCCTTAGAAAAATTTATCAACTATTGCTATCATACCTTTTTCCTTAGAAAATTTAGCACTTCTTATTTTGTTTACTTTCCTTAGAAATTATTTTGGACATGATGTGTTAGTTGTAGTCCTTAGTTAAATTTCGACCCAAGTGTTAAGACCTTGGTCCTTAGTCATTTTTGGACCTTCTTGATTGTCTTGTTTTAACTTAGAATTATTTCATGGCATGGCATGCATGCATCTCTAGTCCTTAGAAATATTTTGCACATCATGCATGACATATTTTCCTTAGAAGTTTTATGAAAATTGTTTGTTCATTATGTATTGTTTGATGTGTTAGAAACTCCGGAGGGAAACAAGGACTGTTGCAGCTGCTGTTGTTCTGCTTGTTGCCAAGGCAAGTGGCACACCCCCATGAAGTTTTCCTAAGTATTTTATATGCATTACTTAGTGTATTTCTTATATGCATGTGTTGGATAGTATTATAGCTATATGCTAAACCCACCATACCTTTACTCTAGTTGTGTCTAGAATCCCTTTTGATAACTTAGTAGATTATTGGATGCTATGCAAATGTGTTTTCCTTAAAGCTAAATTCTACTAAGTAATTTATCACCTGGGTGGACTTGGTTATGAAAAGATGATGGAAAGGTTGAGTGTCATCTCTTAGGGGTGACCTCTAAGGGATGGTCACTTGTGGTTGCCACCCAGGGTATTAAGGGGCCAAGGTTTTCTCTAAGTGAAGTTGCTTACCGTGCAGCCATTAGTCATATGGGCTCTGGCTAGATGGATTAAGTTGCGTGGACTCGTCCCGACTTGACAGGTGGTGGTTGAATGGTTAGAATGGGAGCGCGTCAAGTCGGTATGGGATGGGAAAATGCTTCTGAAAAGTCTCGTCTCAACTTTCTCCTTTTCCTTAGCACAAATTGAGTGCTTGAGGATAGTTTGGGTTTGTTGGGTCTAATGGTGAAAGTGCACAACCTCTGCAGAGTTTAAAAAAACTAAGTACTTAGCCGTGTCCCCGGTTACGGACAATTTGAGCAGCTGATCAAGGATTCAACGGAGGCTTCATCATTCAAATTTCGAAATTAAAACTTGATGGTGAACAAGGGTAGTTAAGACAATGGTTTTCAAGCCATCTTGTCTCAAAATTTTGAAGGAAAAGTTTTACAAAGTGTTAGGCGAAATTGGATTTTATGCAAATCAGCCTTCAAACTCCACCAGCCAAATATGCATATAGGTTATAGAGTTATTCCTATATGAGTCCACATAGTGTCACTTGCCAGGATCATTTTTAATGATTCTGACCCACTCTGTTGCAAATATTACTTTGTTGCAGACTTTTCTGACAATGAGTAAGGTCACGTTTGGGTTTCGAGTCTGCAACCAACATGTTTTCGCCTGTGGCGCATCATGAAGAATGGAGGCTCATTGAAGATTTATTCCGCTGCTTTATTTGTTTTGAGCTAGCTATAAGCTATGCAAAGATGTATCGAACTATTTATTTCTCCAAGTCTGGATCATTCGTGTAATATTGATACAATGTTGTGATATTCATCTTAAACTGTGTGTGCAAATGAAACGATCCAGGGGTTTGCACTATACACAGGTACCTTGCCATTTTCTAAGTGCGGGTACACTACACGCACCCGAGCGGAGCCCGTGCTCCACCAGCCGCTGCGCGAGGAGGGGGCCTCGCCGCCGCCGTCTACCGCACGGGCAAGGCCCGCCGGTGACCGCCGGCGGCGGCGAGGGAGGGGGAGGGAGGGGGTGAGGCGCTGGGCTAGGGTTTGTCGCCTCCGGAGTCGCCCCTGGGAGCGACCCGGGAGGCAGGCTCGAAGCGTTTATCAGTACCCAATTAATTTCAGGGCTAATAGAATGAAGAGTAAAACGCCCCTGGAGTCTACCAAGTTGCGGAGTAGGAGCGGATTGGTCATCTACTCGGAAAATACTAACTATTAGTCAGTAACTTGTGCAAATGTTGCACGTTAGTCATTCCGTCACTACCACTGTTAAAATGCTGACGTGGACAATATTTTTCTTACAAAATACCCCTTAATATTCTATTTATTCTTATTATTAGGTCTTTTTCTTATCCCAACAACGTCCTAACCGGTGGGACCCACATGTCAGGTACCTCTTGTCTTCTACCTTGGTCAGGTACGCACCTTGTTGCGGCCGCGCGAGCAACACCTCCTGCAGTCCTACTCCCTTTCCCCTCTCTCTCTCTCGCGTGCGTGCGCTCGCTCGCTTCCGCTCTGCTCCTCTCTTGCGACGGAAGCCTAGCTCCGCCGCCATCCATTCTTCGTGCCGCCATCGTCTCCGAGCTTCCCAAGACCAGCCGAGGATACGTACAGCTTCGTCGCGAGCCCCTCTCCCTCCCTGCCAAGTTTCACGTGCTAGGGTGTACATAGACTGTCGAATCGAATCTTCTTTTCCGTCGCCGGCCGCAGAGCTCCATTAGCTCGATTTCGGCTTCCTTTGACCTTGCCGGTTAAGCACATGTATTCAAGGTGATCAGGCCATCCTCGCTGACCACTTTTCCCTCTCACGCGTGCTCTCCAACGCCATTAGTCTCTGACCTCCGCCGCGCGCCGCCACGGGATGGTCACCGGCGTTGCTCCGGTGACCATTTGGTCTGCGCGCCGTCATCAATCGACGCGTCGCGTTGATGCGCGTCGAACGCGCTGCTCAGGCTCTCTCATGCGTCCGGGAACCGTCGGGAAGGAGCTCGCCGGGAAACACGGTCAACGGCGGCGCCGCCAGAGTGCGCGTCCAAGCTGATGGAGTGCACGAGTAAGGACCTAATAATAAGAATAAATAGAAGGTTAAGGTCTTTTTTCAAAAATAAATTGTCCACGTCAGCGTTTAACGGTGGTAGTGACGGGATGACTAACGTGCAACATTTGCACAAGTTACTGACCAATACTTAGCATTTTCCCAGTAGATGACCAATCTGCTCCTACTCCGCAACTTGGTAGACTCCAGGGACGTTTTACTCTAGAATGAAATATTAAGATCTCTGAATTACTTACGCAACAACAGCCATTTGGTCCGGTCCCACCCACCATCACTATACTATTTAAAAGTGCAACCACCATAGTCATGCATGCTCAACTCATTTTGATTCCCTTCTCCATATGGATCATTATAATCGCCGTGGAAGTGTTGTCGCACGCTGTGCACTTCAACTGGAGCATGTTTAATTTGCAGTAAAAATTATTTTGAATGGCATCGTATTGAACTAGTGTAAACCTGCACGCATTTCAGTAGTTTCAGGCAGCAAGTTTAGTTTTTGAATAGTTGGCCAGTATGATAACATCTAACCGAAACGCAAAGGATCTTTGGTTCTGACTAACTCCCAAAGAAATAGACATTTTCAAAGAGCTACACCACTTGCTTTCCTCATTATTCTGTCTATGATTAAATTAGTTGTGCTTTGCTATATCTGAACGGGTTATTTCTTTTTCGGAGAACCAGTTTTTACTTTGTCAACACTTTAAGTTTGGCAAAATAGTTCATATTATAAGCAAGAGAAAAACACAAGTTCAACACATATGAGTAGAATGGCATATATTGTCGGACATCTGGAAGAAATCTCATAAGTTGTTAATGAAGCGCATATGGCATTTGTGTGTGGATAAAGTTTGAAGATTTCCACAGATATGAAACAAATTATGGAGGCGTCAACAACTCACACAATGTGCCTTTCGGTTGCTGTTGTGGTTAAGAGAAACTAATACAAGTTCACACTTTTCTGGTGAAGGCTTCAGCATCCATATAACGAGGTATGAAACAAATATATGCGTCTACCTACCAACTGGATGGTGACTACTGGCTTCCTAATATTAGAGGTGGCATCAGTTTTACAGTTGACCAGCTAGCTGCCTGCTAATGACAGATCCATCTGGTGAATGATTGATGCCTGCCTAGTGCATGCCCTGATGATCTATACTTGATTAAGCTAGTGCATCGCATCTTCAGTTGTCATGGGCTGTCGATCACATCCGAATTAAAAATACTCAACATGGCATCGTGCATGCACATCCTGGACACATCACACATATGACTTTTCTCATCGATCTGGAATTACTAATTAATCACTTAAGATTAGGTGCAACGTCATTTGCGGAAGTATCATATGGATGGATCAGTTGACAATGTTCACGTTAGTATAATTATAGACTAAACAAGACTAACAACCATATATGAGTGGTGTCAGAGACGCACATACAAGTTGCACATAATCTAGTAACATGATACAATTAGTGAACTGATTTCCATTTGGCTTATATAAACAGTGCCCCGTCCATCATAGCCCTTCACCATTACGAGTTGTTCCAGAGGAGAGCAGGACCTTGTATGAATCAATCTTGAAGGTAATTTTGGATCCCTCTGCTTTCATCTGTCGATCTATGTAGCATGCCTATTTTGTTTGTTTCTCATGCTTATAAGTTACAACTCGCGTGTTCCTCGTGTAACCATCTTGGCAACCCAGTGTTGCCCTTTCATTATTTTTTGCCGTTAATATGTGTTTTATCTTGTTACAGAAAAAGGTAACACAATGGCGATGGTCCTGGATGCTTTTGCATCTTACCTGCAAGGCATGCTCACCGAGATGGCCACGGAAGAAGTGCACTTGCTGCTCGGAGTCTCCACCGAGATTGACAAGATGAATGATAAACTTAAGGACCTCAAGAACTTCCTCGCGGATGCTGATAGGAGGAACATCAATGATAAGAGCGTGCAAGAGTGGGTGGGGCAGCTCAAGCGTGCCATGTACGAAGCTGCTGACATCCTTGACCTCTGCCAGCTCAAGGCCATGAAGGGAGATCCATCCTCTGTATCTGTGGGGTGCTTCAACCCGTTGCTCTTTTGCATGCGGAATCCCCTTCATGCCCATGACATCGGCACCCGCATCAAGGTGCTCAACGCGAGGCTCGACTCCATCAAGGAGCGCAGTGCTCCTTTTAGCTTTATCAATCTCGGTTCATATGAAGACCCTAGCAGGAAGATGCATCGCTCTCGTTCTTGCAATCCCAGCCGTGAAACATCAGGGGTGTTTGATCGGTCTGGGGTGGTCGGTGAGAAGATCAAAGAATACACCAGAGCGTTGATTGAGATCATGCTAGCTGAAAAAGAGGGAAACCCCAACATCATGGTGGTCGCAATTGTTGGCGTCGGCGGGATTGGTAAGACCACTCTGGCCCAGAATGTCTTCAACGACGAAACCATGAATGCCGAGTTCGACAAGAGAATATGGCTGAGCATCAACAAGGACTTTGACAAGGTTGAGCTGCTCCGGACAATCATCACGCTTGCTGGAGGAGAACATGGTGGTGAAAAAGCATTGGCTGTGCTTGAGCCAATTCTTACTACTGCCTTGAGGGGGAAGAAGCTATTGCTGGTGCTCGATGACGTGTGGAGGCACGGAGCATGGGGCGATGTGCTTCAAGAACCCTTGGCTAATGTTGTGGCTCGAGGTAGCCGAGTCCTAGTGACTACTAGAGATGAAAGAGTTGCCCGAGGGATGAAAGCTGTTCTTCCCTACCACCATGTTGATAAATTAGGGGAGGATGACGCCTGGTTATTGCTCAAGAAACAGGTACGTAACTAACCTACTCTGCATATAGTTTGGAGTATAGATATCAATAATATCTGGGCCCCTGTTTATGTATTTATCTTTGAGACTGCAAAATGTATCCATGCAAAGGGCTCTATACTTAGGCCACCACACAAGCATACTCCGCATATCTACTATGGGTAAATAAGGCGAACTATTCTAAACCGAAGCATCAAATTTTCTTGACAGAAGTAGTCAAAATGTGATACCACGATGCTAGACGCCTAGAGCCCTAGACCACATGCTCTTGTATTCCCGCATGTATCATTTTCCGTGCTAAATTGTATAGTTGTACCTTCTCTATTTCAAAATAAATGTATGTCCCGTGGTAGGCATAAGAATCCAGCGTGTGAGTAAAAAGTCCATACGGGCCATTGTTTTTTCACAAGAGCACTTAAATTGCCTAGTTTCCTTCCAAACACAACGAATGCAAGCACAAGAGTAGTATATTATCTCTGTTTCGGCGATATTGATGAAGGATAGAATATACCATGCAATGATGAGTTAAATTCTATAGAAGCACAAGAAATGTGAGAACAAAAATGAGCAATCAAAGGGAAATCTATTCTGAATTGGAGGGAGTATTTAGTAGTACTAATTCAATAGTATGTGTAAGTGTTTCCTTAGATTAATATTTTCCCCTTTAACCACCGGCTCAAAGGCAATCGCCTGCCGTTCTGACGTCCAGTGGCGATTCTGCAAGGCGAGCCAAGCAAAGAGCATGAACTTTAATGGTGCCCAAGATCACCAAACTAGAATGTCCAACCATAGTTAATGTGACCTTCAAAAGAGATTTTGTAACCCACTGGCGACTATTCCTGCTGTAATCAATTGCCAAAGCAGCAAGAAATGCATAATTGTGTTTACATCAAATAATCCATGATATCATGAACAAAGGTGTTGTTGGTTCTAGCCACTGATCTATCCCTTAGGGCCTTCGGCTTAGCGGAAGTGTAGAGAATTAGAGCTACCTCTTGAATGGATTGCCCATTAAGGCAAGGATCCTGCCAATAGAGGGCATTAGTGCCATCATGAATCCCGATTAGACAAATTCCATGAATATTTGTAGGCCAAAAGTTATTGGTCGGGGGGGGGGGGGGGGGGGGGGGGGAGGAGGGGGGCACCCACACGTAGCTCTGCCGTTGCTCTTCGAGCCCCGGTCTGTAGGCTGGAAACCCTTGTTTCGACCGTCATTGGTCGAACCTCACATCGGCAGACTTCTAGACGTTTCCTTATTGAAGGCATCATGTGGAGATTATTCAGAATTTCTCGGGGGGTGGCGCCCACACGTAGCTCCATCGTTGCTCTTCGAATCTGCTCTGTAGGGTGAAACCCCTAGTTTCGATTGTAATTGGTTGAACCTCACATTGGCGGTAGACGATTCCTTTTTGAAGGCATTGTGTGGAGATTATTCAGACATTCTCCGGGGGTGAAAACCCATTCAGATCGGGCGACAACGACGCTTGTGCAATGTTCGTTCATGGAGGCGTTGCTATTGGAGAGCCTCTTTCATGGTCTAGGTGTTTCAAATGGTGGTGGTACTTTTCTGTTGTGAGTCGTTGGCCGTGTTTGGCGTTGTCTTTTTCTTTTTTGGCTGTGTGCGTCTTTAATGTCTCGACTTGTTCTTGACGTTATGTTATTACAAAGGCCCATACAATTTTTATATTAAGAGATTCTCTCTATCAAAAATACACCATACAATTTTTTTAGAAATGGGAGCAAAGCCCCAGCCTCTGCATCATGATGATGCACACAACTTTTATATTAAAAAAAGAGTAGCAAAGTATTATCATCGAATTATTACAAATCACGGATCAGCTAGAGAGGCCACATGGACCAACCAGCAAAAAAAAGCTAAAGACAAAAGAACATGATGAAGTCTTCTAGTATGCTGCCACACATGATGGCACAAGATAGCTCGGACAACCGCCATAATACGGGTACATCCAGTATCCATAAGGTTCCGCTGATCTAGCGGCAAAAGAAAAGACCACAGGTGAATCCAGTATGTAGCGTGGTGAACAACCTGCAAAAAATGAGCATCTCTAATCTTGTTAAACACCACATCATTCCGACAGTTCCAAACAGCCCATAAAAAAGCACAAACACCAATGCGAATAAGTGCTTTAGTTTTTGTATCTACTCCATCTAGCCAATGACCAAACATATTTGCTACACTAGTAGGGGGAGAGATATTAAATGTGAAGTGAATGAGCCTCCAAATATGTCTTACAAAGGGAGATAAAATAAACAAGTGCTCAACTGACTCCTCTGCTGGATAAAAAGCACATCTTTTACAGCCTGTCCAACTTCTTTTGAATATATTATCTTTAGTAAGTAGAACTTTCCGTTGTAGGAACCACATAAATATTTTTATCTTCAAAGGAACTTTCATCTTCCAAAGATATTTGCGCAAGAAAGGTGTGTGGCCATGCATAAAGTCCAAATACATGAAAGACCCATTTGTGGTCAAGTTCCATTTGAAATGGTCGTCATCATTTGTTAAGTTGACTCTCATAAGTGTTCGGACCAATTTGATCCAAGATATCCACTTCACCTATTAATAATCTGGTAAACTCAATGTTTAAGGGGTTGTTTGAAAGTACATCCACAACTGAAACATTTTTATGTCATGGAATATTAAACAAGGAAGGATATTGAATAGCAAAAGGCTTATTCCCAAGCCAAGTATCCTCCCAAAACTGAGCGTGGAGTCCATTGCCCACCATAAAAGAACCTCGTGCAAAGAATTCATTTTTGACTGCCATTATTTCTTTCCAAAAGGGTGAGTCATGTGGTTTCGGTTCTACTTGAGCTAAAGTTTTACCAATGAGGTATTTGTTTACAAATGGAAGATCAAATATGTCCAAACCGCACATTGACTTTGCGCACTTTGTGCCACTCCAAAGAAAAATGCAGACCAATCTTATTGGGCGCAATCAATAGCCGGAGAGGAAGATCTAGCGCAATCATATGAAAACCGGACATCGAGGTGATCATTAGGGTTGTCTAGCAAAGATCTTGAACTTTAGTCTATAGGAGCGATTCCGCAAGGCGAGCCAAGCAAAGAGTTTCATTCCCACATGCGTCAGCTCTCTGAGGATCCCCAAATCATCGCAACGTGTGATCATCACATTGAAAACCTCGATGACCAGCAGGAATAGCATTGGGGAGATGGGGTCCGCACTGTAAGACCCTTGCACGACCGATCATTTCACCCGGATTACCATTTACAAGGGCGCGAGAACTTGAAGTGCGAAAAAGGGCCGCTGTCATTTCCCGGAACCAAGGGCCAAATAATCATTGTTGTGGTACTTCCATCCACTGAATCGAATATCCTTCACCCCTTCCTGGACATACTCTGGTTTGAGGAAACCAACTCTCAGGTGCGGACCGAGCCTATTTGCCATCATCTTCGTAAGTATCTTGGCAAATCTATGCACAAGCTTATTGGACGAAAATCTCTCATAAGTCAAACATATGGGAAACCTCCTGCGGACTCTATTCTCTAGGGTGTGGATATATGTATTGAAATATCTATCCGGCTAATTAAGTGAGTAATTTGCTTTGTCAATGTCGATGGTAAAGCAAACAAAGTGTCTTGATTAAAAGAAGTAAGAAACTTAGCATCTTGTTTGGTGAGCATGTTATGATGGATGTTGTTCACGTGTCCCTGTTGATAGCAACGTCCCTCGTACCATTTCATTCGATTGACAAATCAGTTGAGGTAGTGTGTTACATAGTTTGCCTTTATTTTTATTTTTTTGCTTATTAGAACTAAAATTAAACTGACATTAGCAGCTAACATACAACTATTTTCTATTGTTGCAATGTCCTAAATTGGGTTCAAACTGCTTGCAGATAGTCTCAAGTGAAACAGATGGACATCACATTGATAAACTCAAGGATATTGGTTTGCAAATTGTAGCAAAATGTTATGGTTTGCCTCTCGCTATAAAAGTAGTGGGAGGACTCTTGTGTCAGAAAGACAAAAAACACCGTGACTGGGAGATGGTTCTTCATGATTCTATATGGTCGGTATCTGAAATGCCTCAAGAGTTGAATCATGCAGTATATTTAAGCTATGAAGATTTATCTTCTTGCATCAAACAATGCTTTCTATACTACTCCCTTCTCCCCAAATCTGCAATTTTTTATAGATTTGACATCATTGGCATGTGGATTGGTGAAGGATTTCTTCAAGGAGCCACAGATGACTTAGAAGAATTAGGAAGTAAGTACTATAAGGAGTTGATACAGAGGAACCTTATAGAGCCAGATGCACATTATGCTGATCAAGGTGTTTGCCACATGCATGATGTTGTTCGCTCATTTGCACAATTTGTGGCTAGAGATGAGGCACTAACAGCTCACAATGGTGACCCTAATATTCTTAGTAAACTACGTGCAAGCAATTTTCTTCGGTTATCCCTTGAAAGCGGAGCATCAGAGTCAGATGGGTTAGATTGGAGTTCTTTACAAGCACAAACGACACTGAGAACACTTATATCAGTTGGCCACATAAACATAAAGCATGGTGATTCGGTGGTTTATTTTCCATGTTTACGAACTCTACATACAAATTCTGCAGGTGTTGTTGCATTGACTAAATCTCTGCATGAATTCAAGCACCTTAGGTACTTGTCCTTACAAAATTCAGATATATCTTGTTTACCAGAAAACATTGGAAGGTTGAAATTGCTACAGTACATTAATCTCCAAGGAAGCCAACAATTTGTGAAACTTCCACAAACCATTGTAAAGTTATCTCAGCTAAGGTATCTTAACTTCGGGAAAACAAGCATAAATTCTGTACCTCGGGATTTCTGTGCTCTAACAAATTTGAGAGTATTACGTGGGTTTCCAGCCCGAGAGGATGGTGACTGGTGCAGCTTGGAAGAGTTGTGCCATCTTTCTAAGCTCAAGGTCCTTGGGCTACAAGGACTAGAGAATGCAACTACTCCCTCGTCTACAGCAAAGGCAAAACTCGGTGAGAAGATGCATCTTACCAACCTATACTTGGGCAGTAGATTGAGAGGTGATGGGCCGATTGAAGTGGACAGTAGTGCCTCTAAGGAAGAGAAACAACAAATCGAGAAGGTGTTTGACGAGCTCTGCCCTCCTCCCAGCTTAGAATATCTCTCCATTGAAGGATATTTTGGGCGACAACTCCCACGGTGGATGATGTCATCATCAAATGTGCCTCTCACAAGCTTGAGAATTCTATACGGAAAAGACTGGGCTTGCTGCACACAACTTCCTGATGGCTTGTGTCAGCTCCCCTATTTGGAGTTTATTCAGATCCACCATGCTCCAGCCATCAAGCGTGTTGGACATGAATTCTTGCTGTCCAACGATCACCCCAGTCCATACCAGAAAGTGACTGCGTTTCCAAGTTTGAACAAGATGATTTTGCTGCAGATGGTGAAATGGGAGGAATGGGAATGGGAGGAGCAAGTGCAAGCCTTTCCTGTCTTGCAAGAGCTTATGCTGAAGCACTGCAAATTGAGGTGTCTTCCTCCTGGCCTTGCTTCCCAGGCAAGGTCTTTGAGTGTATTATCCATAGAAAATGTCCAGGGTTTCATATCTCTAGAGAACCTTGCATCTCTCGTCGATCTGGAAGTGACTAAAAACCTTGACCTCAAGAGGATCACTAATTTGCCTAGACTGAAGAAGCTTGCCATCGTCAACTGCCCAAAGCTGAACGAGCTGGAGGGTGTTCCTGCACTACAGAGGCTCATGCTTGATGATACCAACATGCAGAGCCTACCAGAATATTTGGAAGATATAAACCTAAGGCATTTGGAGCTATACTGCAGCCTAGCGATGCTCATTTCCGTAGCCGTTGGACAATCTGGCCCTGAGTGGGACAAATTCAGCCACGTTGAGGATGTCAAGGCATATGCACGTGAAGGAGATAATCCAAGAAAATGGTATGTCTTGTACACCGCTGAACCCTATAACTTGGAGATAAATGTCAGCCGCTCTTCTGTGTCCAGAGGTAAATTAGCATTCCTTGTTCATCTTAATTTATCTGTTTGTTTGTTCATTACATTTGTTTTCTTTTGTGTTTTACCTATAATTGGATTTTGAAAACACCCCCTATACTCATTCCCCTAGAATCCCCCCTATTATCATTACATCGACTCAGTTTTGTCCCATAAAGGCATTGCCGTCGAGATCTTTTTTGACGAAACAACGACCTAAGCCATATTTCATTAAGCAGGAGTAAACAAGTTCAAAGAGTTACAGACAGGCTAGCCGACAGTTAGCCGTAAAACATAAAAAAGAGCACTTTGCGCTGGTCAAAAGAGGCTAACTAGGAAGTCTAATCAGGCTCTCTAATGACCTTCGTGATCGCCAGTAGACCTGCATCTCGCCAGCATGCCGTCGAGATCTAACTAGCCAGACCTTCCATGAGGCCCATCTGCTAATAAGGTATTGGGCCGCTACCGCGGTTACACTTGGTGTGTCGTTTCACTCAGCCCCATTTACATCTGGTCGCGCGCTCGTCCCCTTCCAGCCATAGTGCTACTGCTATGTTTTTAAAGTCGAACTCGGACAAAATTCGACAACCATGCAAGAGAGAACTGATGATTGAAACCTTTGATTTGGATCCATCTGAAGTTCTCATTTTCTGTGTGCGCGCGCTTGTGTGCAATTTTTGTTTGTGTTTCTGGTCTCTTGTATGTTTGCTAGACGTAGCATGTCGTATGTTAGGGCAGCTAGGTAGAGTGGACAGTGTACCCGAGCATCGGGTGACGCTGACGCTGGACACGGTAGCCGAGCAAGAGGCATGTTAACGGCAGCGGGGCAGAGTTGGTAGCACAGCTACGCTAGAACGGTAGCCAAGCAAGCAGAGGCGGTGAACTATGCCGCAAGCAAGCTTTTTATAATTTGTCATGTCTATTTGCTGACTAATGCTACTTTGTGACTTGGCTGCACTTCCTCATGTTGCTAACCATCTGCTGTTCTAACTGGTTCCCCAAGTTACATGGAGACTATGTGATTTCTAGATCTCACTACTTTAACATTGTAAGAGTTGATCTCTTGCCTTGCTAGCTATGGTTGTGTAACCACTTATACGTTTTCTTATTATACAGATACAAGAACCTTATCTTCTTTCGAGGATGCACAAGGATTTTATGTTTTGAGGAACATCATCCGTCCAACGAACATTTGTAGGCCCCGTTTGGAACACAGGATAGGAAAAGTAAAGGAATAGGAAAAACATAGAAATTGAGATGACATGCCTCAAAAATCCTATGGAATCCGAAAACGCAGGAATTGAAAAGGGTGGCCGTTTGGATCGTAGGATAGGGAAAACAAAGGAAACTTTTTTGAATTTCTAGTCATTAGTATCTTGATGAGGCTGTACTCCTCTGATCAAATTCCGAATCAAGGAAGCATGCTGCTTAAGCGTGCTATGTCAAAGGTAATTTTTTTTGAAAATGTAGACGGTCTCTTGAGAATTCTTATATATTAAAGAGGACTAAGAAAGATAATTGTGCTAATCCCACGCAAGAATACCACAATAGATTACTGAATCAAACATGGCGTGTTTTGCCTAAAAAACATTGTGTATTAATTAATCTTACACAAGAAAATAGTGCAGCTGAGCCACCATACTTACAAATAGGAGTCAAATCTGCTTTTTTTACCTTAGTCAAATCTGATTATTAGCTATGCATAAACATAACACGCGGTCATGTAGTTTGCGTCGAAACCGGAAACAACGGTGTCTGACCGTCCCAGACCTTGTGCGCCTGGAGGCTGTCTGTCTCTTCTCTCTTCCTGCTTTTGTGCTGTGCTCAATCTGCCGCGCGCAACGAGAGAGAAAAAAATGCGTCTGAAGGCGTCAAAGCAGCGTGCTCCCGCCAGGAATTTTTCCATTGAGTCAGACTGGATGTTTATTTTCCTGTGAAACGTGAAGGATAGGGAGCCAATCCTATGAAATGATGTTTCCTATTCCTACGTTCCAAACAGCCCAAAGGAAATTTTTCCTATGAAATTCCTATCCTTTGGAATTCCTATGAAAATCCCGTGATCCAAACGACCCCGTAGTTCTTTCCTGGCTGCACTACTGGAGGGTGAGGAGGATGAGATGCGAGTTCGGCAAACACCTACACGGGCGCCGACAAGTTGAATGTGCAGGCCTTGCAAAGCCGTCACCGCGTAACAGCACATCTGGACCAAGGCTCCATTGCTCATTCCGTTCGTTTCGTCCACCAATTTATCCCTAAGTTTGATATAATTCCGAATTTGTGCATTTTGGTACACCGTATTCTCTACTTGATCATGACTGAATTACTGCATGTGTTAGTGTAACTCAGCTCGTGTGTGATTTTGCATTTGCCCCTTTCTTTCACTTCTCCGGTTTACCGGATGCTAAATAAATCTGGAAGTGCCCGAGTTTGTGTTTGCATCCTTGAGATAAATGAACTATACGAGAGAGGCGTTTTGGCTCCCGGGTGCGTATGCTCCTGATATTATTTTTTAAAATTAAAAAAATCTGAAAACACTTTGAAAAAATCTGAAAAAAATTAGGCACAAACATATACAAGTTTTCAACATTCGTGCAAAATTTCGGAAAGAAATAACACTTTATGTGGTCTGTGCAAAGAAAGTATCATTTTCTTCCAAAATTTTGCACCAATGTTAAAAACTTGCATATGTTTGTACCCAAATATTTTCAGATTTTTTCAAAATATTTATATATTTTTTAATTTTGCAAACAATAACATAAGCATATGCACCCCGGGAGGCAAAGTGGATTTCCGGAACTATACTTAGCAATCAAAAACAGAAATTAGGTCAAGTTCCAACATCACTACTATTTACATGTGACTCAACCATAGTCATGCATACATAACTCATTTTAATTCCCACATGCCTTGCTAGATCGGACAAAATGAATGAATAAACAATATCCTAGTCTGTGGTAGGATTGTTAGGAGGTTGGTTGTACCCCGAGCCCACCAGAGTTTAAATCCAGGTTTGACGCTGATATTTCTCATTTAGGCGGAATATTCTTCAGTGGGAGACGACGTTCCCGTCAAATCGATGCGCCTGTAGTGACTTCGTCAATCTCAAGACTTGATCCGCCGGCTCAGTCTCTCGGAGGTGCTCATAGGGGTAGGGTGTGCGTGCGTGCGTTCATAGGGGTAAGTATATGCGCGTGTTTGTGAGAGTCTACGGTGTGTTTTCAAAAAGGGACTTCTTCGTTACACTAAATTCTAGACAAAAGTGTGTCAGACCAAGCACACTGTAATATCAAAATTGAGATTTAAGTGCTCCTTCCTTACTGAGCTGCAGTGTTGCATGCATAGGTGTGGGACCCCAATGTAATATCAAAATTGAGATTTAAGTGCGTCGCATCGTGCTTCACAGAAATGAGCTGCAGTGTTGCATGCATAGGTGTGGGACCCCAATGTAATATCAAAATTGAGATTTAAGTGCTCCTTCCTTACTCAACCTCTCACACACTCTCTTTTGGTTTTTTGGTTGTTGACATATGGGCCCACTATCAGCTTTAAACTGAACCAAGACGACCTTGAATCGCTTTTGTTGTCAGGTCATATGCATCGATGCAGATGCTGGGAAGTGTATCGAACTGGTTCTTTGGACGGCTTCTCTGCAACATTGTGGCTGGTCTCATGTGGCCAGATCAGAGCCATAGGAGCAGCAAGCCATGAATTAGGATTTTTCTATCGTTTAAACTGAGAATGTTTTACTTAAGTAGGAATAATAAGATAAAGTTTGTTAGGAAAGTAGAGATAAGATTCTCGGACAGTAGTTGAGATTTCCCTATAAAAGGAACCCATGTACTCCCTCGTACTTAAATAAGTGTACTTTTAGCTTTAAAACTAAGTAAAAAAATAAATTTGACCAAATTTATAGAAGAAAGTAGCAACGTATATGACATCGCATTGGTATATTTTAAAACTTCATGTCAAGATGAATCTAGTGATACTAATTTAGTGGCATAAATGTGGATATTTTTCTTTATGAAGTTGGTAAAAGTTAATAAGTTTAACTTACCCTAAAAGATAGAATTACACTTATTCGAGTACGGAGGGAGTACTTGTTATGAGGAGTCAAGAGATACTCCGTCCGTTTTATTTACTCCACGTTTTGATTTTAGTCAAAGTCAAACTTGTCAAGTTTGATTAAAAATATAGTAAAAAGTATACTTTATGATGATTTTCATATTGTAGATTTTATATTGTATATTGTATATGTTGAAACATTTTCTAAATATTTGATCAAACTTGGCAAAATTTGACTTTAACTAAACCTAAAACGCAAAGTAAAAAAACGGAGGGACTATATCAATCTTAGTATCCTCCTTTTCCTCCTTGCCTTTGACGTGTGGCTACCTTCATGAAGTTGTCGAGCCACTTGGGTCAAGGGCAACCTCGTACATGCCCTAGGGCTGTTATTCCCTATGACGTGAACCAAATTTAGCACAATGTGGTATCAGAGTCGACGATCTCTGTGATTTCTAGAACCATGATACCTGAGCCTTTGCAGGTCTCACTAACGCCATCACTACTGGCGCCATCACCGAGTTCTGCCTTGACGCTTAAAGCTATGCTCGAAGAATTAGAAACAACATGTGTTTGCATCCTCGCGGAAGTCTTTTTTTTTAATTTAAATAAAATAATTGGTCATCTGTTTGGCAAAGACAATTGTTGTGTAATCAGTACTTGTGGAAAACGATTTCCTATAGACCGACCTACGCGACGAAAGGTCACCTCGAGCGAGAGCGCTCAGGCGCGTACGATGCACTTTTCTGGGCTTATTTTGGTGCGTGGAAATAGTCCAGTGGCCTATACTGTTTTTTTTTTCGATATTGAACGTTCGTTAAATTTGTAACAAAACGTGCAAAACGTTGTTGTGAAAGCACACGCCTGATTTTAAACCTTTCTAAGTGATTGCTACAAGTTTCTATTCACTCGACTTTTCGGATGTTGTGTACGTTATTTTGAATTGTAACAACCAGTTTTTCCATGATGTTCTTACGTGCTTTTCCAAATGTTGCAAACACATTTATTTTGGCTGCCATCACTTTGTTTTTTATTGAAATAGGCGATGATTTTTTTGGAAAATGAATCAATAGCAAAACATTGTTGATTTCCACCTTTTAATTGGCTCAAACACATTTTTTTGTTTTAACTAGTAAATTTGCACGTGCAACGCACATGTCATTTTAAATATTCCTTTGCTCGTCCTAATGAGCAGATAAATATTAAACCAAATATTTTTTACAAAAAAAGGTCTATTACTTACATCGTTATGAACATTTATAGCCGCAATATGTGTTCTTTGTAATTGCCCACCAATGCAAGTCTATATGCTAGAAGTTTTTTTTTTGAAATTATCATACCAGCCTCGGTGACTTAAAAGCCGTGCAAGCATAGATAAGTGAAATAAATCTCAACATACTATGGCATAATTTTGATTTTGTAAGAGGAGCTACAAAAATCATGTATATTTGTACGCATATTTCAACTTCACGGGAATTTGAATCCCATGAGCGATTAAATAAATTACCCATAAACTATTCAGAAGAGCAAAACAATAACTCAGGAAGTTGTCGATATCAGAATATCATATAGCTGACTGCAGGTGCATCCGTGAATGGAAATTATCAAGCAATAATGGGAAATCATATGCCTGTGCAACAAAGTCACATCCCTGTTTGGTCAGAAAACAAAATAAGAACTACAAAAGCTACGGTAATATCCATATTTGAAATATCAACTCTTGTACGTAGCACTTATATTTTGCCCTAGAAAAACATCTTCTCGCTGATGGAGTAGCTCAATGATTAGTGGCAAATGACATCTCATTATAAAGACCAAATATTCTAAGGTAAGAAAACATACTATTGATGTGTTGAAAGGACCATAACTATTCAGCTTCTTAACCATCTTGACTGGAACAACACAAAATCAAATCAAATTGGCAGATGGCGACACTGCCCATATATCAAATCACCTCTTTCTATCTCGCCGTGTGCTGATCACAGTGCGTCACCAACAACATAAATATTCAGAGGGCAGTCCAATTCAAAAAATTACAGAGCATTTACCTTGCCAATAAGACTGTTGTCAAGCATGCAGTTAATAGAATATCAAACTCCTTACACTACCTCATCATAGCATCCTTTGTCCGGTTGCACAACTTTGCTACATAGATGGCACCAATAACAGTGGTTAGATATCAAAGGGTGAAGCAATGAAAATAGATAATTGTACAGATACCTAGACCTATCTCACATGCAGTTTCACCAGCCTATCTGCTATGTCACCCTAGCAGAAGTTGAATACAGAATCAGATGAAAACAATTAACAGAGAATAAAGCCCAAGATATTTTAAGTTGTGTATCTGAATTACAACAGATCTCTGTTAAAAAAATACAACATAGCATTGAAAAGAAAACACTCGTAACATAATAAATATGAGTATATGGACTGAGCTTTCAGTTCATAATGATGTAACATCATTGCCGGATGTCTAAAGGGCAAACATGTTGAGAACTTGAGATGCGAATTAGTTTCATCCTTACAAAGGTGCAGACTGCAATGGAGGCCACAAGAATCCAGTCTGACCGAACACGGGAATGCCCTAAAAACCATGTACAACCAAGACAATCAATGTTACTCCCTCCGTATCATATTATAAGTCGCTGGAGGAAGGTTTCCGACCAGGTGAAAACTAAGGAAATTACATCAGTACCCCTGAATCTGATCGCTACCAGATCGAGAAAATTTGAGTTATAGATCCGTCGTCTTCCTTCGTTCGTCGCTCGCGATCTATCAGGCCTCCCTCGCGATCGATCAGGTAGGCTACCACACCTCCCAATCTCTCGATCGATCAGCTGCTGCTGGGGCCGGCGACCACACCTCCCTCCCCAGCTTCTCCTCGCCGCCCCAGCAGCAGCAGATCGCCGGCCGGCCGGCCCCAGCAGCAGGAGGGCCACCTCCCCTATCTTCCTTGCTGGGCAACGGCCCACAAGCAGCTGCGCCTCTCCCCATTTTCCTCGCTGGAGGAACTCAGGCCCGGCTCCTCCGTGCTCCTCACTGACAGATAGCGAGAGCAGCAACACCAGCGTGCTCCTGCTCGCCCAGTCTGCTGTGCCTCGCCGTCACTAGGCGAGGAGCTCAGGCCTGCTCCTCCGTGCTCCTCGCTCGCAGATAGCGAGAGCAGCAACACCAGCGTGCTCCTGCTCGCCCAGTCAGCTGCGCCTTGCCGTCACCAGGTTGCTTCTCCTCTCCTTCCCTGCACCTGAAATTAATCGAGACAAGGATCAAATCACCTCGAGGGCAGGATCACGTCATCGACCAGCAAAGGGGATCAGGCAGGAAGATCCTCACCTCCAAGCGCAGCCTAGGTTCCTCCCGCTCAGCCCAGATCGTCGCCGGCCTAGTGAACAGACCTGAACATGGTGCTCCTAGACTTGAATCTGACTCCACCTGAAGAACAAGAAGGCAACATCTCAGATGGCAACATACATGATCATGAAGTAGGCCATGTCGATCAACAAGGTGATATCAACATGGAACAAGGTAAGCACATGGAACAAGAAGGCAACATCTCAGATTTGTGTTTATGATTCTGTATTTCACCCAATAGAGCAGATAAGAGTACAAGAAAACGGTACAGGTACGTACTCCTAATGGAGTAGAAGCAATACAATTACAGAGCTTGCACAATACAATTACATACTCCTAATGGAGTAGTACAAAAAGTTCAGTTAAGCTTACACAAACAAGCACAAAAATAATTTCAGTACTGCAAGCAGTAGAGAGGAAGCACACACAACAGTACAAGCAAAAATATAAAGTTAAGTTACAGCTTTCAAGTCAGTTTTCAATTTAGATTTGCTGTGAAGCAATTTTAACACCATGAGATCATAAGGCACATAAGCAACCAAGCAAGCCCTGCATATGGAACCAAGCAAGCACTGCTGCACTCCAATATTGGTAAAGCTACTGCTACTATTGGTACTCCAATATTCAGTAAAGCTACTGCTACTATTGACAATAAGCAATCAGTACTTGTGTCCAAATATTTCTGTCAGCAAGCAATGCACTACTGCTGCAAGCAATGCACTACTGCACTTGCTACACAAATCAATCTGCACTACTGCTACAAATACTTCTATACATAATGCAAGCTGCTACTGCTATATACTCCAATAAACTCCAATTGTTAAGTTTCAGTTAAGTTTGCAATCAGACCATGCACTACAATTTGCAATCAGAACATACTCCGCTTTCAGTTTCAATTAAGTTTGCAAATTTATCAGTTAAGATTAGCAGAACAAATGCTTCACAAGTTTACCGACTTACAGTATTTTGGTATTGCATGTATAAGTTCAGGAGTACTCTGCATATAACGCACCAGTGCAAGATATTTCAATCAAAGAATAACTGGAGTACAATTAGCACCGACAAGAGTGTTACCTGGGGCGATTTACGTCCTGGTGGATGATCCTGGGCGTGCAGTTGTGGTGGAGGTAGCAGAGCCCGCGCGCAGCCTCGAGCGCCACTCTTGAACGCCGCGTGACGGCCCGGAGGGCAGGGTCTGCGCCGCCGCGGCCGGAGGGGAGGTCAAGGCGCTCGTCGAGGCCCTGCTCCGCGAGGTGCGACGCGGCGGCGCCATAGCCAAGGGCGAGCGCCTGGCAGAGGCCGCACCAGGGCGCGTAGAACGCGACGAGGACGTGGCGGCAGGCGGCGAGCGTCCTCGCCAGCAGCTTCTGGTCCTCATCCGTCTTCCAGCTTCTCCATGCCGTTGTCTTCCAGCTGCTCCGGCGCCTCCCTCACCCAGGATATCATCGCCGACGCATAAAAATGCAGTCTTTGACCTCCAGATTCAGAGAGGAAACGGGGCGGCGACGGAGAGCCAGATGGAGAAGACGGTGGGGGGGAGGCAACGGAGAGACAGAGGGAGAGGGCGTGGGGGCGGCGACGGCAGAGGGAGAGGGCGGTGGGGAGCGGCGACGGATATTGGGGCGCAGTCGTGGAGTGGCGGTGGGGAGCGGCGACGGCGAGCCATAGGGAGAGGATGGTGGGGAGCGGCGACGGCGAGCTAGAGGGAGAGGGCGGTGGGGGGCGGCGACGGCGAGCCAGAGGGCGAGGGCGACGGAGATTGCGGCGCGGTGGGGAAAATGGATAGCGTCTGCGCGGGTGGGGAAAGAGGACGGGGGTATTTTCGGAAACTCATTAAATGCTATAGCGTGGAAAATTTTGTCCCCTGATATTCCCCGACGACTTATAACGGAGGGAGCATAAAAGATCTGGAGCTCATCTGTTCTTCTAAACATTGAAGGCATATGACACGTCTCTCAATAAGAACACGCTGCCGCGGAGCAACGGATTCCCCTGACACACAAGCACGCATACATTTCTTGACAGAATAATTTTTAACCTTAGTTGTAATCATGTACAAGAAAAACGGCACAGATGTGTTAACAGATCACAGCCGTATCTCCAATTGAACAATTTGATTATTTTAAAACAATTCGAGAAACTGGAACCAATTATCTTCACACAACTGGAACCAATTGGTACCAGGTTGTCGTCAGGTTACGATCGAGATGGTACCTTGCGCCGCTACAGGACGTCTCTCCGAGCCGGCCATGTGCGGCGCACGGGTGGAGAAGCCCTAGCCGCTGGTCCTCTCCATCCCGCTCCCTCACGTCGACGTCGGAGGAGACGTGAGAAGTCGGACTGGCTGGCGGCGCCGAATCCGGGTGTGTGCCCCGTGGGCTGCGCCTGCGCTGGGGTCCTCGTCGATGCGAGATCGAGTGGAAGGGCAGCGGCACCGGCTGCAGCAGCAAGCGAGGAACGCGAGTTGAGCGGCCCAACCGGTGGCGGCCTCACAATGGAATCGCGTGGGGCTGCTGGGGCAGCAGCGCCTCCGGTGGCGTCGGCCGGCGACGGCGAGCGAGGACGACAGGCGAGGCAGATCATTGCTAGGCAAGGACGCGTAGGTGCTGTGCTGTCATAGCGCACCAGGTGCCGGGGAGGCGCTGGTGCTGGAGGCCGTGGACGGTTTCATTGGCGTTATTTGGGGGATTCACGATTGGGCGGATCAAGTACCGGGGCTGGCAGTTTCCTTGTTTTGCGATTTGCGAACAGAGACGGAACGGACAGTGTTTTAGCGCTAAACACGTACGACCACCTTTAAGCTCAATTTTTTTTTACTGTTTAACCACAATTTTGTAACATTAACTTTTTTTGAAATGTTACACTAATTTATTGCAATAATATAAATTTTTTTGTACAAGGGCCGAGTAATTTTGTTGCGGTACTCATGTTTTTCTTGCAAGTAGGTGCAGTGGGATAAATAACCGAGGTGACATTTTTACTGTAATTGTCTGGAAGGTCAGGTGTAATTGTCTGGAAGGTCAGGAGCAACGCGATATACTCCTTAATTTATTTTTGAAGGTAAACGGTAGTTGTTCTACCAATTTATTTAAGGATAAGAAATAGTTTGGTACAAACCAGGGAGAGGCTAGCTTGAAAATAAAAATGGAAAGATAGAAAAGGAGAAACAACGGACTACTCCCAAAAATTAGGCACGATGCCCGTCTCCTCCTCGTTGCTGTTGCCCTGCAGTTTTAGATGGGAGCCCAGAAGCAGACGATCATTCTTGACAAGTTCAATGAGTTGAGATTCAGATATTGCTTTTTGTTGAAAAACTCTTCGGCATCTTTCTTTCCAGATATGCCAAAGTCCATAGATTGCCACCAGGAGCTCGTCTTTGGTGAGCACGGCTGTCACAGTATCACGTAGCGCCACCATTCAGCTGGGGTGAGGAATTGGTTAGGCTGAATCTGAAGTTGCATGGTGCTGGTCCACTGTGCAAGAAGGTGCCAAACAGAGCGAACATAAGGGCATGTCAAAATCACACGGAGTGCAGTGTTCACCATATAGTACAGAACATGTCATCAGTACCGGTCTTATTGGGCCTTTAGTACCGGTTGTGCAACCGGTACTAAAAGGTCGGGACTAAAGGGGTAACCCTTTAGTACCGGTTGTATATCCACTTGGGCGAACCTGCGGGCACGCAGCGCAGGACTAAAGGTTCCTGCTTTTTTTTGCCCCCCGCTAATTTATTCAGGGGGTTTTCGGTTTTATTTCTTTTCCCTTATTTTTCGTGGTTTAGTGTTTCCGTTTTTTACTTTTCGCTCATTTTTCAGGGTTTCGGAGGAGATCACGTATAAAGTACTGACTACACATATGAAGTATTCATTACACATATAAAGTACTCTCTTTACATATAAAATACTCATATTTACAATGGAGACCACCGCTAGCTAGTACATGCATGGAGGGAGTCTATTTTTCGACATAGTGTAATTCACCGAATTCATCTAGGACATGCGTCAGAATGAATCCCGCCAATTCCTCCGCAATAGCTTTTACGCGGTTTTGTGGTAGGAGCTGGCTCCGCTTCCTTGACATCTTTAAAAGAAGGATATCAAATCAGTTACGATCGAAACTAAACACAATTGATGGTAGCAAAATAAAAGTTGTGTATGATGTTTACGTACCTCTCGATTTCTTACACTATTGACTCTCTCATTGACCCTCGTGTGAATATACTCGCAAACGTAGTATCCACATAGTTCCGTCCCCTGTGGTTGAAGCAGACACCACTATACAAGAATATAATTTAATCAAATAATAATCAAGAGAACGATAATGGTATTAGAAAGATACGCAGACCTAGATATGTAGTAGTACTTACTTTGTTAGCCTTGAACTCCAGCTTCTGTTTCCATTCACCGCGTTCTTCCGCGATGAACCTTTTCCAAACCCTGCCCGGAAAAGAAAATGAATTGAGGAGTTATTACTTATACTTTTGATATCCGGAAATGAACGAAAGTGGACGATATAGTGCGATTGAAATTACCTCTTGAGCATTAGACGCACGCTTTTGTAATCATCTTGATCTTTCCTCAATGAGTCCCAGACTTCAACTTCTCCTTCCTCGAGTCTAATGATTAGCAGAATGAAGTGGTACCTGCGCACATTTATATATGCAGGTATTCAGAACTCATCAATTACACTTAATATCGGGAAAGCAAAATAGAATGTGTACAAGACAGTAACACTCACCCGAAGTTGTAAGGAAGAAGTATTTCCTTTTTGGTACTTTGTCGCTTAAAACACGTTAGCAAAAGGTTCTCTGTGTCCTCGGCATACAGAGGATTTTCTACGGTCACCTCATGAACTTTATCCGGGTCAATGAACCCAATGTCCCAGATTCCTCCCATTCGGCATTCACGAATCTTCATTCTGCATAATAGCGTACAAAAGAATGTTGTGAGGATAATTACAAGCAATGAACGAGCTGAACTATAAATAATTAAATTACACGAATAAAGTACTTACAGACAATAGCAGCTGAGGATAGCTTTGTCGAGGGCACGTTGATTATACATCTGAAAAAGTTCGGAGAACTCAACCTGCACAGCATATTCTTGGAACAAGTGATGTTCCTTAACTCCCGCCATGAGATATGTCCCCTTCTTTTGCGGCGGCCATGTACCAGGTATGCAATTTATATAACTGTGTTGTTAGAGCACTCGGATTTTTGACCAGAGGCAGCCCGAGTTCAAATTGGTATTGAATTGCTATCTGCGCTATGGGGAGACCTGTGTCGCCAATGACAACTTCTCCATGCTCGATTTCCCGAGGTTCAGAAGGCACAATGAGCGGGGCGATCGATTGTGCTTCTTGTTCTCCGAGCTGGGCAACTCTTTTCCCGCACGCTTTTTCTTCCTCCTTCTGTGAGGAAAGTACCTTGTCAATACCTCGCTCATAGTCTGAAAGGGGCGGCGGTGGAGGGTCATATAGGTTGTCAACGGTGCGATCTTTTACCTCAGTTGGTATAGTCTTCAGAACTTCCTTTATGGGGTCAAGTCTTGCCTCCAGTCTTTCCTTTTTTTTCTGTTCAAAAAAGGCTGCAGCCTTGCCTTGTGTGCTCAGTTCTAATTCCTCCATAGTCATCTCGCCAGCTAACTTCTCAGGAGCCTTGACTTCCTTGGTTTTTTTGCACGTTTCTTGACAGGGGACGCCGTGAACAGCTTCCGCTGTGTCAAATTACTAGTGGGCGCAGCAGTCGGCTGACGGGACGGCGCGGGCGATGGACTCGCGGTGGGCTCGCAATCGTCGGGGGAGGAGGGTGGACTTTGCTGTGGTGAATTTCTAACCGGAGGAGTCGGTGGCCTTGGCGCCAAGTCTGGAAACTTGATTAAATTCTTCTTCCATAGAACGATACCAAGTTCGACTTCTCCCAATGTCTTCTCTCCTTCAGCTCCGGGAATGTCAAGATGTATTGAGTTCATTCCCGACATAACTTTCGTGACCCCGACACGAGCAAATCCAGCTGGAATCACACCAAAATGGAAGGTTGCTCCAGGTTGATGTGGTAAAGCATAGCCAGTCGCCACCGGAAAAGTAATGTTCTTCAACGGCGCATGTAACTCACAATTTGTCTTCTCCGTGATATCATCCACGGGGTAGTGAGCCGCCGACGGTTCAGCAACTGGTTCATCAACTGCAGGATCTTGTAGCTGCGTGGAACCCATGCTGCTTTTCCGCTGAGATGGGCAGACATCGACTGCAGGATCTTCTACTCGCAGCTGAGATTCCCTGCTCTGGGTAATTAAGGCCAGTTGCTCCTTCACATCATGCATCTGGCGTTCTAATGCAGTAAACCTCTCCGCCTCCCTCTTCTTACTTCTGCAATGTTTTCTATAAGTTGCAGCGTCCTCCGGAAACCCTTCAAGAAAACCAACACCGCCTCTTCTGCAAGTGTTCTTTATTCCCGAGGGCGAGTGAAAGCTCGTCGTCCTCTCTATCGGGAACATATGTTCCTGCCTTGACTTGTGCTATTGCGTCTTTTAGTTTTTTGACGACTCTTGTAATTCTTTTCTTCCATTTTCCCTGTGCAACAATCAGCCCTGTGTCTGGGTCCAAAACTGGCCATGCGCGAACAACCAGAACTTGGACCTGTCGGGCCAGTCATCTATCTGTGGACGGATCCCTTTTTGACGCAGCTCGTTTTCATAGGCCTCCCACTTAGGCAAGGCAGTCTTGTAGCCACCTGAGCCCAAACGATGGTGATATTTCTTCTTCTTAGCATTCAACTTGTTTTGGGTCGATCGGGCCACAGCGACGGCCGATTTCTTATACGCCACAAATTCAGCCAGTCATCTTTTATCTTCACTAGATGTCCGGTGAAATTTAGAGGTTCTTTCGCATATTTTTCCACAACTTTTTCTTCCAGTTGTTGAATTGCTGGGCCATCTTGCTAAGAGTCCATTCCTTGACTTTATCCTTCCTCTTCTGTGGGAGATCTGCCGGTAGGCTGAAAGAAGCCAACATCGAGTCCCAAAGGGTATCTTTAATTCTTTGGTCGAGATATTTTGCGCCAATGTTGGCTTTTTTCGGCTGATTCCATTCTGCAACGGTGATCGGGACCATGTCCCTAACAAGAACACCGCATTGAGCTACATATTTAGTGTAGATTCCTTTGGGTTTCTCCGGTTTGCCTTTTATACTAACTTCGTCGATCGACAACTTTGCACCATCCGTCAGCTTTACCCCTTGGTTCGGGCCTCGTGTAGGGATTGACTTAGATCCAGAGGGCTAAAAGAAAAATGTTTCGTTAATAAGTGCAATATAAATCTATTAATGCATCTAGCTAGTGATCAACAAGACTTAATATATACCTCGCCAGAGTTTTCTACAGAGTTTTCTAACGGCACTTCTTCGTCGTCGTCGTCTCTGAAATTTTCTAACTCAAGTCCCTCACCGGAGTCGTTCAAACATTTCGAGCCGAAATCTTCGTCGTCTTCCTCGCTGGAATCTTCTCCATCGGAATTGGGTCCTGCAGCCTTATCATATATAATTGCTTGCATCCGGTCTTCATTCTCCTCGTCTCGGATGAA
Organism: Poa pratensis; assembly: GCA_947311845.1. Classification (NCBI taxonomy): domain Eukaryota; kingdom Viridiplantae; phylum Streptophyta; class Magnoliopsida; order Poales; family Poaceae; genus Poa; species Poa pratensis. The sequence goes on from CAMZMU010000099.1 coordinate 31,496,024, forward strand.
AGGGGCGTCATCTCGGATGATGGGGGCGTCGTCTCGGATGATGGGGGCGTCGTCCTCCATAGCTCAATGTCACTGCAAAGTTGTAATTCATAGCAAACAACTTTAATATTCTTATACACAATAATATTGCATGTAAAATTTTGAAACTTTGCTACTAGAATTTTCAAACTTAGCAAAATTCACATATTTACTAGAATAAAAAAATGACAATGCACATATTTACTTATTTACTAGAATAATTTTTCACATATTTAATTACTAGACAAAAAATTTACTCACATATTTACAGTACTAAAAAAAGATGAACACTAAAATTTACTCAACTACTATTTCAAACTTTATCTGAAATTAAATTCTAACAAATTCTATCTAACAAATTTGCTAAACTACACTAATAAACAATAATATAACACTAATATAACACTAACTAAGCAATTTTACACTAATAAACTACACTAATATAAACTAACTAATAAACAATAATATAACACTAACTAATAAACAATAATATAACACTAACTAATAAACAATAATTTACACTAATAAACTACACTAATATAAACTACAGTACTAAAATGAAAGAAAAAACAAACCTGCGGGAGGCCGGCGCGCGGTGGTGGAGGCCGGTGGCGGTGGTGGAGCTAGGCCAGCGATGGTGGGGAGGCCGGCCGGGGTGGGCGCGCTGCGGGAGGCCGAGGTAGAGGGAGCCGGCCGGGGTGGAGGCCGAGGCGGTGGTGGAGGACGGCGCCGATGCGGGGCGACGGCGCGGGAGGCCGGCCGGCGAGGGGGAGGCCGGAGATGGCGCGGTGAGGCGGAGGGCGGCGCCGGAGCAGGGCGGAGGGCGGAGGCGGCCGCAGCAGGAGTTCGCCGGAGCAGGGGCAGGCGATGGCGGCGGAGGGGCGTCGCCGGAGCAGGAGCAGGGGCAGGGATCGACTTAGCGATTTTGGCAGGGGAGCGAGCGTCGATGCCCCTTTAGCCGTTCAAAATCTCTTTAGCACCGGTAGCTAATAGCAACCGGTACTAGTGAGCCGTTGGATCAGGGGTGTGAGCCGTTGGCAGGAGAATGGTAACACCAACCGGGACTAAAGAATCACACGAATCGTGTGTTTCTTTCAAACGCTTGTGAGCCGTTGGATCAGGGGTGTGTTTCTTTTGAGGGCTTAGTGAGCCGTTGGATTTTTAGAACTAGTCCCGGTTGGTAACACCAACCGGGACTAAAGAATCACACGGATCGTGTGTTTCTTTCAAACGCTTGTGAGCCGTTGGATCAGGGGTGTGTTTCTTTTGAGGGCTTAGTGAGCCGTTGGATTTTTAGAACCGTACTGTGTTTCTTCGTGAGCCACATGACCCTATATATAGCCCCCCTCCCGGGCACTCACGGCACTCATTGTAGTTCACGGGTAGCAGAGAGCAAGATTTTTGAGAGGCAGGAGTTCCTAGAGCGGACGCTGAAGGTGAACCCTCCCTCGGTCGGATCCAAGCAGCGGCAAGGGTCTCTGATGATTAGCAACATCCCCAACACTTGTTCGGACGGTTGCAGATCATCAGGGATGTCTTGCCGCTGTCTGGATCGAAGGCCAATTTGCCGTCTCACGACCACGCGATGATTTGCAGTATACAAAGCATTCGGATTCCCGTCATACGGCCCTACGGTGCATTTGATATGCAGTCACTCACGAGGCACCGTAGGGCTATATGACGGGGAAACCGTGTGTTTTGGTCAGTTTTGCTTATATATAAGGAGGCTCCACACCGCCCTCCGTCCCCTCCCCAGGGTGCTGCCCTCTCCCTCCCCTACCTAGGTGTTTGATCAAATTTCCCACTCATTTTTTCAGATCTTGGCGACAATGTCCGGCCTGTTGGATGCGAGGGGCGATGTCCGGGACTGGGCTCCGCCGGGCAGGCACTGGGAGTGGTATCTTCCGGGACACGTCGCTTGGTGAGGAATCCGGGTGACATCGTCGACCCGGATCTTGATTGGTGGGAGTCGCGTGGGCCACTCTCGTTCCAGAGGGAGCCGGCCCCCGAGGAGGTGGTACGTCGTCGTATCAGGGAGGAGGACGAGCACGTCAATCGCTATGTGTTTATGTTGGATACGCCAGCGGTGTATAACAGTGGATGGATGGTTTTTCAGAGGGATCCTTCTGACGTGAGTATTGCCCCTGTGATGGTTCCTGCTCTTTGGTGCGCAGCGCCGGCCGCTCAGGACCCCGTGGGTTAGGACCCGGCAAAAGTTAGTGACATTATTCGTGATGTATTATGGTTAAATAAAAATGGACCCGAGCTATGTATTATGGTTTTCACCACATAAAGGTTTAATACATTACTACACATCACATAATGGTTTAACCATGGAGCATCTTCACATAGAAAACCTGAGCCCAACGTTGGGCTGTATGACGGGGAAACCGTGTGCATTTGATAAAAGGTTTAATACATTATTACACATCACCAACAACATCCCTATCTAGTGTTCACTTTTTTCTTCGTGTGTGTCCCTTTCTTCTGATTGCGCCGTAGCCACGGACAATCTTCATCATTTAACACGATGCTTGGGTCAGTTTTCACTTTGAAGGGCGGAATTTCATGAAACTTATTGTAATCTTCTGACATGTCTGTCTTGTCCTCCACTCCCACGATATTTCTTTCCCCTGAAAGAACTATGTGGCGCTTTGGCTGATCGTATGACGTATCAGCTTGCTTATCTTTTCTTTTTTCGGTCTGGAAGACATGTCCTTCACATAGAAATCCTGAGCCACATCATTGGCTAGGACGAATGGCTCGTGTGGTACCCAAGATTGTTGAGATCCACTGTAGTCATTCCGTACTGCCGGTCTATCTCTACCCCCGCCTGACAGGTTTACCCATTTGCACTGAAACAATGGGATCTTAAAAGAAGGTCCATAGTCAAGTTCCCATATCTGTTGTATGCAACCATAATATGTGTCCTTTGTCCCATCGTCGTTTGTTGCATCAAAGCGGACACCACTGTTTTGGTTACTGCTCTTTTTGTCTTGGGTTTCCATGTAAAATGTATTCCCATTTATCTCGTACCCTTGGAAAGTCAATATAGTCGAAGATGGTGACTTGGCCAACAAGTATAGCTCATCTCCAACAGTGGTGTTATTAATGAGATGTGTACGCAACCAACTGCCGAAAGTTTCCACGTGCTTTCCTTTAATCCAGAAGTTAGTCTGCTCCGGGTATTCGGAGCGTAAAATATCCATGTGTTTCACGATATACGGAGCCACCAATCTGGAATTTTGTAGAACTGTGTAGTGTGCTTGAGGGAAAGAATGCCCGTCCATACTTCTTGTTGCTTTCTTTCCTAGCGTGCCTTTTCCACGCAGTCTCCCCTCATGGCGTGATTGAGGAACACCGATCGGCTTAAGATCAGGAATAAAGTCAACACAAAACTCAATGACCTCCTCTGTTCCATAGCCCTTGGACATGCTTCCTTCTGGCCTAGCACGGTTATAAACGTATTTCTTTAAGACTCCCATGAACCTCTCAAAGGGGAGCATGTTGTGTAGAAATACAGGACCGAGAATGGAAATCTCTTCGACTAGGTGAACTATGAGGTGCGTCATAATATTGAAGAAGGACGGTGGAAACACCAACTCGAAGCTGACAAGACATTGGACCACACCCGTCTGTAAACTTGGTAGAGTTGCTGGATCGATTACCTTCTGAGAAATTGTATTGAGGAATGCACATAGCTTCACAATGGGTACTCGAACGTTTTCCGGTAGAAGCCCCCTCAATGCAACCGGAAGTAATTGTGTCATAATCACGTGGCAGTCATGAGACTTCAGGTTTTGGAACTTTTTCTCTGCCATGTTTATTATTCCCTTTATATTCGACGAGTAGCCAGACGGGACCTTGATACTGCTCAGGACTTGAAAAAAGATCTCCTTCTCTTATTTGGTAAGAGCGTAGCTGGCAGTACCTTGGTACTTCTCTGGATTCAGGTTGTCTCGTTCGTGCGTACTTTGCTGGTCCTGCCGTGCATCTAATGTATCTTTCGTCATCCCATACACGCCTAAGAGCAGGTTCACGCAAAGATTTTCGTCACGTGCATCACGTCGATGGCAGAGCGAACCTCTAGGATTTTCCAATAGGGTAATTCCCAAAATATCGAGCACTTCTTCCACATGGGTACTGTCCATCAGCGTCTTTCGGAACATTAGACTGCCATGACCCTTTCCAAATATTACTTTCAAATCCTTGACCATGCCATATATAACATCACCATCAGGGCGTGTAGGCTTCGTTCGGTTATCTGCCTCACCTTTGAAATGTTTGCCTGCCTTTTTTACGGGATGCCTGTTTGGAAGAAGTCGACGATGACCAAGGTACACATTCTTGTTAACTAAAATATACTGTCAGTCTTATCTAAACAGTGCGTGCATGCATTGTATCCCTTGTTTGACTGTCCTGAAAGGTTACTAAGAGCAGGCCAATCATTGATGGTTACAAACAGCAACGCTTGATAACCCACAAGTATAGGGGGTGTATCGTAGTACTTTCGATAAATAAGAGTGTCGAACCCAACGAGGAGCAGAAGGTGTTGACAAGCGGTTTTGATGAAGGATTCACTGTAAATGCTCTCAGACAAGTTTTTAGGAGTTTTTGATATGACAGATAAATAAAGTACAAGTAAATAAAATGCAGTAGTAATAGTTGCAGCGAGTGGCCCAATCCTTTCTACAGCAAAGGACAAGCCGGTTGTTGTACTTATAATGACCAAACGTTCTTGAGGACACACGGGAATATTGTCAAGTGCTTTCGCTTCATATAGTTGATTAATCTTCATTGTTTTGATAAGTGTTGTGTGGGTGAACCTATGCTAATGCACCGCCCTTCCTAGGACTAATACATACTTGTGATTATACCCCTTGCAAGCATCCGCAAATACAAGAAAGTAATTAAGTAAACTAACCACAGCCTTAAACTTTGAGATCCTGCTATCCCTCATGCATCGATATACCAACGGGTGTTCAGGTTTCTGTCACTCCGGCAACCCCACAATTGGCAAACGAATACACAATGCATTCCCCTAGGCCCATAAAGGTGAAGTATCATGTAGTCGACGTTCACATGACACCACTAGAAGAATAACACCACAACTTAAGCATCAAACCATTAAATATTACTCAACATAGTTCACTACTAACATCAAGACTTCTCCCATGTCCTCAAGAACTAAACGAACTACTCACAAGACATCATACGGAACATGATCAGAGGTGATATGATGATGAATAACAATCTGAACATAAACCTTAGTCCAATGGTTTCACCCAATAGCATCAATAACAAGAGTAATCAACACCGGGAGAGTTTCCCCTATGAAATAGACAAGATTCAGCCCTAGATGTTATACGGAGACGGGGTGCAGCGGCGGTGATGATGGTGTTGGCGGTGGAGATGATGATGATGATGATCCCGATGAAGTCCAGCTCGATGACGGTGATGATGGCGACGATTTCCCCCTCCGGGAGGGAATTTCCCCCGGCAGATTTCTTCCTGCAGGGGAGCTTTTCGCTCTCTGGTGTTTTCCGCCTCGTGGAGGCGGCGGAATATTTCGATGGCCTCCTCCGTGTGTTAGGGTTCCGAGGGGGTCAAGTACGCGAAGGGGGAACGGCTGAGGTGGGCCAGGGCCCCCAAACCACCTGTCGGCGCGGCAGGGGGCCCACCGCGCCAAGGGTGAGGAGGGCCCACCATGGCCCATCTCAGCTCCCCTTTTGGCCTCCTCCATCTTCTGGTAAAATAGGAACTTCCATATGTCTCCTTCGATTTATTGATCTTCAGAAATAGTGCATCTCGACGGTGCTTTTTCCAGCAGAATCCTGACTCCGGTGTCCAATTCTCCATTATTCATCAAACATGCAAAATAGGTAAAATAACATAAGTAACACTTCTAAATATGAAATATATCGATGAATAGCAGTAAATTATGATATAAAATAGTGATGCAAAATGGACGTATCAACCCCCCCAAGCTTAGACCTCGCTTGTCCCCAAGCGAAAACTGAGCTCAGTAAACATGACCACAAGTTTATGGAGCAAAGTGTCGATAAATAAAATACGGACAAGAAGCATCACATTCATTGATACACAAGTCATTCTAGACAGCAACTTCCCTTCATATAATCTAACTTGAAATAAGTAAAGGGAACCACGATGAAGTGCATAAAGAGAACCATGATTGGTGAAGGCAAACTTAAACTCTTGGTCAGAGAACAATTAACAGATCATACTTATCTTTCGAGAAGAGTCTTTATATCAGAGCTTATATAGCAGAACTTACATGCCTTAATCATAACAGTCTCCTTACAGTCATTGATAACTTTCAAAGTTATATTCATTCGGATAAAAGCTATTGTGCGAAACAAGGAAATGAGAGATATGATTAGAAGTATCAACACATATAACTAATTGGATCTCAACAACTCAAATGCTTGCTTGAGATAGAGAGGAATGGGTTTACTGACTCAACAATAATGTAAAAGATAGGCCCTTCGCAGAGGGAAGCAGGGATTAAATCATGTGCTAGAGCTTTTAAGTTTTGCAAAGCATATAGAGAGTATGAAAATAGTTGTTTGAGCTATGTATGTCGTTGTCAACGAATCGTAGTAAAGTGAACACTAACCCCTTGTCAACCAGACTTTCAAGAGCGGCTCCCATGAAGGACGTTATCTCTACCAGCAAGGTAGATCATCCCTCTTCTCTTTTGTTTACACATGTATTTTAGTTTCTTTATAGTTGACACTCCTCCCAACCTTTTGCTTACACAAGCCATGGCTAACCGAATCCTCGGGTGCCTTCCAACATTCACATACCATGGAGGAGTGTCTATTTGCAAATTAAGTTGCTTACTGATAAATCAGGGCAAAACATGTGAAGAGAATTATTAATGAAAGTTGTAGTTAATTGGGACTGGGCACCCCATTTGCCAGCTCTTTTTGCAAATTGTTGGATAAGCGGTGTATATGCCACTAGTCCATTGGTGAAAGTCTGTTTGACAAAAGTGCTAGAGAAACTCTACAGAACCCTCATGAGCTAATAAACAGTGACACAAAACTAGGAGTAATAAGTTTTGAATAATTTAAAGGTAGCACATGAAGTATTTACTTGGAATGGCGCAAAATACCATATAGTAGGAAGTTATGGTGGACTCGAATGGCAATGGTTTGGCTCAAGGTTTGGATGTATGAGAAGCATTCCCTCTCGATACAGGTCTTTGGCTAGCAAGGTTATGTAGCAAGCATAAGAGTTGAGGGATACAAACAATTATACAAGTGATAAGAATAATCATGCAATCTTCCTTAGAAGCACAAATAGTTTAACTTAAGAATACTAAGCTTATGAGCACAAAGAAAGAAAGATCATGGAATAATATATTTGCATGCACTCCCTCTCTCTACTTAAGTCTCAAAGTATTGTCTACTACTGACCAATGCTAAGTTTGCCAAAACCAAAAAGATTAACTTGGTGCTCTAAAAAGTGATCCCTATACTAACAACAAGGTTATCAATATGAAAGAGAATTGCAAGCTAAAATAAAGTATGCAGAAAGTAAATGATAAAACTTCTCATTAATATTTCATAACGGCAACTCACACCAAGGGATACATAGATAACCAACTAAAAGAGAGATACTTCCACATTGCAAACCATCATATAAGATAACTTCCCTACTCACGATATGACTTTATGGAAAAGTAAAAGGTAAAGATAATGATGTGATACCGCGGCACTCCCCCAAGCTTGGAACAAACCAAGGGGATGCCAATACTTATGATGAATTACTCCTTCGGTGGTGGTGGATTGTTGATAAGCTTATCAACCAGCTCCTTCAGTTCATCAATCTTGTAGGTGAGGGCGCGAATCAGCTCAGAGTTGTGTTCGATGCGATTCATAAACTTGTCAGACTGCGAGTCCCAACTCTTGGAGTTGTTTCCCCACTCCTCAGCAGCAGAATCCCTCTTTCCTGTATTGTTAGAACGATCTATATTCCAACCACTAGGCAACTCAGCCTCCGGGATCCTCTCAATTTGATGCTTATGGATAAGAGTATGGAAGGGGTTATTTTGCCTGGGGAAGATGTCCTGGGAGCCAAGAAGTGTCGTGGAACCTTCCCTCCGGTGCTCATCCGCGCCCTTGCCTGGGCTTGAATGGATTTGCCACCACTCCGATGCTTGCAACGGTAGCGCGCGGGTATTCGCGCGGGTCTTCCTCCACTTCTCCTTCATCTTCGCTCTTGACTTCCTCCTTCAGCTTGGGGTCTTGAGTCTCGTCTTCCAAAGGCTCCTTGCCCTTGTTGTTGTTGTTGGAGACCATGGCGCTTCTAAATCTGAAAACAATATCTGGACAGAAACAGCTCGAAACGAAACACGATGAAAAGGCGAGATACGAACCTCGGGGGTTCGGGTGAGTTATATAGCAAAAAGTTTTACAACATAAGGAAGGTACAGGAGGAAACCTGATCGGAGACGAGCTCCGGGGTGCTCAAACCACCAGGCGGCGCGGCTGGGGGCCCACCGCGCCGACCTATGGTTTGGGCACCACGGGTGCCGTCTCCCATCCGGTTCGGTCTCTTATTTTTCCATATTTAATAAAAACGACGAAAATATCTTCTAGAAAGTTATTCGCGAAACTTTTCTTACCGAAACTGTTACCTATTCGAATCGAATTCTGCAGTCCCAGAAAAATGTTCTTCAATGAAAGTTTCCGGAGTCACCACTTTAATTGTATCAACCTCTTCATTAATAGAATCTCCAGAAATATAATGCTTGAGTCTTTGACCATTTACCACTTGTGTAGAGTTATCTTTCAATGAAGCAATTTTTATTGCACCTGAACGATACACCTCCACAATAACAAATGGTCCTTCCCATTTTGAGAGTAACTTTCCTGCAAAAAATCTGAGACGAGACCTATACAATAGAACTTTCTCACCAACATTAAATTCTCTTTTAAGAATTCTCCTATCATGCCATCTCTTAACTTTTTCTTTAAAGAGTCTAGCATTTTCATAAGCCTCACTTCTCCATTCATCTAAAGAACTTAAGTGCAACAACCTTTTCTCACCGGCAAGTTTAAAATCTCTATTAAGTTCTCTCACTGCCCAATAAGCTTTGTGTTCTAATTCTAAAGGCAAGTGACAAGCTTTACCATAAACCATTTTATAAGGAGACATGCCCATGGGGTTCTTATAAGCAGTTCTATAAGCCCATAAAGCATCATTTAACTTACTAGCCCAATTTTTTCTAGATTTATTAACAGTCTTTTGCAAGATAGATTTAATCTCCCTATTTGACAATTCTACTTGTCCACTAGTTTGAGGATGATAGGCTGAAGCAATTCTATGATTAACACCATATTTAGCAAGAGTCTTTCTAAAACCACCATGGATAAAATGAGAACCTCCATCAGTCATAAGATATCTAGGTACACCAAACCTAGGAAAAATGACATCTTGAAGCATTTTTAAAGAGGTCTCACCATCAGCACTTTTAGTAGGTATAGCTTCTACCCATTTAGTGACATAATCAACAGCAACAAGTATATGAGTATTACCTTGTGAAGAAGGAAAAGGACCCATGAAGTCGAATCCCCAACAATCAAATGGTTCAATAACAAGAGAATAACTCATAGGCATTTCATTGCGTCTAGAGATATTACCAACCCTTTGACATTCATCACAAGATAAAATAAACTTTCTTGCATCCTTAAAGAGGGTAGGCCAATAAAAACCTGATTGTAGAACTTTCTGCGCAGTTCTATCTCCAGCGTGATGCCCTCCATAAGCACTTCCATGGCATTTCCTCAGTATTTCCTGTTGTTCATATTCAGGAACACATCTTCGCATAATACCATCGACTCCTTCTTTATATAAGTGTGGGTCATCCCAAAAGTAATGCCGCAAGTCATAAAAGAATTTCCTTCTTTGCTGAGCTGAAAAGGTTGGAGGCAAGTACTTGGAAACAATAAAGTTAGCATAATCAGCATACCAAGGACTATCTCGCGAACTTACACTTATTGCAGCCAATTGTTCATTTGGAAAGCTATCATTAACAGGAATAGGATCATAAGGAATGCTTTCCAATCTAGACAAATTATCAGCAACAGGATTTTCAGCACCTTTTCTATCTATGATATGCAAATCAAATTCTTGCAAAAGAAGTACCCATCTAATAAGCCTTGGCTTAGCATCTTTCTTTTCCATAAGGTATCTAATTGCAGCATGATCAGTATGAATAGTGACTTTCGAATCAACTATGTAGGGTCGAAATTTGTCACAAGCAAAAACTACAGCTAGAAATTCTTTTTCAGTAGTGGCATAATTCTTTTGAGCAGAATCAAGAGTTTTACTAGCATAATGAATAACATTTAACTTTTTATCTACTCGCTGCCCAAGAACAGCGCCTACAGCATAATCACTAGCATCACACATAATTTCAAAAGGTAAATTCCAATCAGGTGGTTCAACTACAGGAGCGGTGATTAAAGCCTTTTTCAAAGTTTCAAAAGCTTCCTTACAATCATCATCAAAAACAAAGGGTACATCTTTTTGAAGAAGATTAGTAAGAGGCTTGGAAATTTTAGAGAAATCTTTAATAAACCTCCTATAAAAACCAGCATGACCAAGAATACTACGAATACCTTTAACATCTTTGGGACAAGGCATCTTTTCAATTGCCTCCACTTTAGCTCGATCAACTTCAATACCTCTTTCAGAAATTTTGTGTCCAAGAACAATTCCTTCATTAACCATAAAGTGGCATTTCTCCCAATTAAGAACAAGGCTAGTTTCTTCACATCTCTGCAAAACTTTGTCAAGGTTGTGCAAACAATTATCAAAGGAAGTTCCATAGACGGAGAAATCGTCCATGAAGACTTCCACAATTTCCTCACAAAAGCCATGAAAAATAGCAGACATGCATCTTTGAAAAGTAGCAGGAGCATTACATAAACCAAAAGGCATACGTCTATAAGCATAAGTTCCATAAGGACAAGTAAAAGTAGTTTTCTCTTGATCTTGCGCTCTCACAGCAATTTGAGAAAACCCAGAATACCCATCAAGGAAACAAAAGTGAGTTTTCTTGGACAACCTCTCAAGCATTTGATCAATAAAAGGCAAAGGATAATGATCTTTCTTAGTTACTTTGTTAACCTTTCTAAAATCAATGCACATCTATAACCAACTACTACTCTTTGAGGAATTAGTTCATCATTTTCATTAGGAACAACGGTAATTCCTCCTTTCTTAGGAACACAATGCACAGGACTTACCCATCTACTATCAGCAATAGGATAAATAATACCAGCTTCAAGAAGTTTTAATACCTCATTTCTTACCACTTCTTTCATCTTGGGTATTAAACGACGCTGATGCTCAACAACAGGCTTTGCATCAGGTTCCATGTTGATGGCGTGCTGACATATAGTAGGAGAAATTCCCTTCAGGTCATCAAGAGTATATCCCATAGCTCCGCGGTGTTTCCTCAACACTCCCAATAACCTTTCCTCCTCTGTACCTGAAAGTTTAGAGCTGATAATAACAGGATATATTTTCTTATCATCAATATAAGCATATTTAAGATTATCAGGCAGAGGTTTCAAATCAAAAACAGGATCCTCCTTGGGTGGCATTGTGGTACCCAAATCTTCCACAGGTAAATTGTGTTTGAGCATAGGTTGACGAAGGAATACTTCATCAAGCTCATTCCTTTCTTCCCTGAAGTTCTCACTTTCATGATTCTCCATATGTTGCTGCAAAGCATTGTTAGGAGCAAGAACAATAGATGCAAGTTGAGCAATTTCAAAATCCTCACTAGGCAATTCAGTTTCATAAGGTGCTTTAGCAAATTTAGAGAAATTGAATTCATAAGATTCACCAGCAAATTTAGTAAAGATTTTCTCTTTCTTACAGTCTATAACAGCACCACAAGTATTCAGAAAAGGTCTACCAAAAATAATAGGACAACTATCATTGGCAGCCGACCCAAGTACAAGAAAATCAGCAGGGTATTTAGTCTTACCACAAAGGACTTCGACATCTCTAATGATACCAATTGGAGAGATAGTTTCCCTATTAGCAAGCTGAATAACCACATCAATCTCTTCAAGTTTACAAGGAGCAATTTCGTGCATAATTTCCCTGTAAAGCTCATAAGGAATAGCACTAGAACTTGCACCAATATCACATAAACCATAATAGCAATGATCACCTATCCAACAGAAAGCACAGGAACACTAGACTTCCTAGAACTTTTAGGATGTGAGACAATATTAGAAGCATCCTCACAAAAGATAATGTGTCTATCTTCTAAATTTTCAGTGACAAGATCTTTAACCAATGCTACAACAGGTTCAACAGTTATTTGCTCATCAGGTTTGGTAGTTTTCTTATTACTTTTACTAACAACACCAGTTATGATAGTATGTTCCTTAATCTTATTAGGAAAAGGAACTTTTTCAATATAAGGTTCTGGAATAATGCGATCAGCAACATTAACCTCAACACCTTTAGATATATGAGAAACAGATTCATCTTTATATGGTTCATGATAATTTTTAAAACCCTCCTTCGGCAAACCGAAATAGGAAGCAAAGGCTTTATAAAAGTTTGCAACAATTTGAGAGTCAAGACCATAAGTAGTGCTAATTTTGCGATAATCATCAGTATCCATAAATTTTTAACACACTCAAAGTCATAGTTTATACCTGACTCCCTACCTTTGTCATTCTCCCATCCTTCAGTGTTCTCCTGAATCCGATCAAGAAGGTCCCACTTAAACTCTTCTTTATTACGAGTGAACGATCCAGCACAAGTGGTATCCAATAGAGTTTTATCTTGAAAGGAGAGTCTTGCATAAAAGTTATCAATAACAATATTACCAGGAAGCTCATGAATGGGACATTTGAGCATTAATGCCTTCAATCTCCCCCACGCTTGAGCGATACTCTCTCCATCATAGGGCCAGAAGTTATATATGAGGTTCCGATCCTTATGAATCTCACTTGGAGGATAGAATTTGGAGTAAAAGAGAGGTACAATTTCCTCCCATCCAAGAGAATACCCATTCTTCAGCAGTTTATACCAATGTGCAGCTTTACCAGACAGTGATAGAGAGAATAATTTCTTCTTAACTTCTCCCATCGAGATACCTGCACACTTAAATAACTCGCACAATTCATGCAGAAATAACAAATGATCTCCAGGATGGACAGTTCCATCTCCTGCATAGCGGTTATTTGTGACACGTTCAACAATTTTCATAGGAATTTTGAACGGTATTACCTGCTCATCTGCGCCTCCTCTACTACCTTAGCAGTGGTAGTTGTTTTCCCAAATAGGAATTCAAGAGAAGACCCCTCCATAATGAGATATAGCAGCAGGCAAAAATAAAAACAGCACGTACAATAAATGTTTCCCTTACCAATTCCACTTACCAATAGCGCTACACTCCCCGGCAACGGCGCCAGAAAATAGTCTTGATAACCCACAAGTATAGGGGGTGTATCGTAGTACTTTCGATAAATAAGAGTGTCGAACCCAACGAGGAGCAGAAGGTGTTGACAAGCGGTTTTGATGAAGGATTCACTGTAAATGCTCTCAGACAAGTTTTTAGGAGTTTTTGATATGACAGATAAATAAAGTACAAGTAAATAAAATGCAGTAGTAATAGTTGCAGCGAGTGGCCCAATCCTTTCTACAGCAAAGGACAAGCCGGTTGTTGTACTTATAATGACCAAACGTTCTTGAGGACACACGGGAATATTGTCAAGTGCTTTCGCTTCATATCTTCATTGTTTTGATAAGTGTTGTGTGGGTGAACCTATGCTAATGCACCGCCCTTCCTAGGACTAATACATACTTGTGATTATACCCCTTGCAAGCATCCGCAAATACAAGAAAGTAATTAAGTAAACTAACCACAGCCTTAAACTTTGAGATCCTGCTATCCCTCATGCATCGATATACCAACGGGTGTTCAGGTTTCTGTCACTCCGGCAACCCCACAATTGGCAAACGAATACACAATGCATTCCCCTAGGCCCATAAAGGTGAAGTATCATGTAGTCGACGTTCACATGACACCACTAGAAGAATAACACCACAACTTAAGCATCAAACCATTAAATATTACTCAACATAGTTCACTACTAACATCAAGACTTCTCCCATGTCCTCAAGAACTAAACGAACTACTCACAAGACATCATACGGAACATGATCAGAGGTGATATGATGATGAATAACAATCTGAACATAAACCTTAGTCCAATGGTTTCACCCAATAGCATCAATAACAAGAGTAATCAACACCGGGAGAGTTTCCCCTATGAAATAGACAAGATTCAGCCCTAGATGTTATAGCGGAGACGGGTGCAGCGGCGGTGATGATGGTGTTGGCGGTGGAGATGATGATGATGATGATCCCGATGAAGTCCAGCTCGATGACGGTGATGATGGCGACGATTTCCCCCTCCGGGAGGGAATTTCCCCCGGCAGATTTCTTCCTGCAGGGGAGCTTTTCGCTCTCTGGTGTTTTCCGCCTCGTGGAGGCGGCGGAATATTTCGATGGCCTCTCCGTGTTAGGGTTCGAGGGGGTCAAGTACGCGAAGGGGGAACGGCTGAGGTGGGCCAGGGCCCCCAAACCACCTGTCGGCGCGGCAGGGGGCCCCCGCGCCAAGGGGTGAGGAGGGCCCACCATGGCCCATCTCAGCTCCCCTTTTGGCCTCCTCCATCTTCTGGTAAAATAGGAACTTCCATATGTCTCCTTCGATTTATTGATCTTCAGAAATAGTGCATCTCGACGGTGCTTTTTCCAGCAGAATCCTGACTCCGGTGTCCAATTCTCCATTATTCATCAAACATGCAAAATAGGTAAAATAACATAAGTAACACTTCTAAATATGAAATATATCGATGAATAGCAGTAAATTATGATATAAAATAGTGATGCAAAATGGAAGTATCAACGCTCGTAGGCCAAATTCCTCCTGTTTGTACTCATCCCACACACGTACGCCTTCGTCAGACCACAACTATAATAGTTCCTCAACTAATGGTCTCAGATACACATCAATGTCGTTGCCGGGTTGCCTCGGGCCTTGGATAAGCACTGGCATCATAATATACTTTTGCTTCATGCACAAACAAGGAGGAAGGTTATAGATACATAGAGTCACGGGCCAGGTGCTATGACTGCTGCTCTGCTCCCCAAACGGATTCAAGCCATCTGTACTTAGACCAAACCTTAAGTTCCTTGCGTCAGCTGCAAAATCCTTGAACTCACTGTCGATGTTTCTCCACTGCGACCCATCTGCGGGTGTCTCAGCATCTCGTCTTCCTTACGGTCTTCTTTGTGCCATCGCAACAACTTGGCATGCTATTTGTTTCGGAACAAACGTTTCAACCGTGGTATTATAGGAGCATACCACATCAGCTTCGCGGGAACCCTCTTCCTGGGGCTCGGCTCACCCTCAACATCACCTGGGTCATCTCGCTCGATCTTATACCGCAATGCACCGCATATCGGGCATGCATTCAAATTCTCGTACTTCTCACCGCGGTAGAGGATGCAGTCATTGATGCATGCATGTATCTTCTCCACCTCTAATCCTAGAGGGCAGACAATCTTCTTTGCTTCGTATGTATTATGCGGCAATTCATTATTCCTTGGAAGTCTCTTCTTAAATATTTGTAGCAACTCCTGAAATGCCTTGTCAGATATTCCATTCTTTACCTTCCACTGCAGCAATTCCATGGTCGTACCCAGCTTTTTCTGGCCATCTTCACAATTTGGGTACAACAATTTTTTGTGATCCTCTAACATGCGCTCCAACTTCGACCACTCGTTTTCACTTTCGCACTTCATCTGTTCATCAAGAATGACCCGACGAAGATCATCATCATCGGACTGATCAACAATGACCTCGAGCTCAACTTCGTCTTCCCCCATTGTATCACCGTGTTCAGAGAACACAGGATAGTTGTCATCATCCTCTTCTTCAGGGTCTTCCATTATAACCCCTCTTTCTCCATGCTTGGTCCAACAAAAATAATTGGGCATGCAGCCTTGTCGCAACAAGTGGGAGTGTATGGTTCTTACGCTCGGGTAATTCCTCGTATTCCGACATTCATCACATGGACAAATCATAAAACCATTCTTCAGCTTGGTTAACTTAACCACATCAAGAAAACGATGCATGCCATCAATGAACTCGGGACAGCGTCGATCACCGTACATCCATTCTCGGCTCATCTGCATTACATAAATACATCAAAAACCATTACACCAGCTAAATAATGAATAGAGATACGTGACCAAATTAATTAATACAGGTTCATCACATTAAAACCAAAATAGAGTAGTGCCCAAATGTAATACATAGTTCTCACGAAACATACATCAAACGAAACTAACATACAACTATCTAAAGAATTTAAATCCAACAACAAATGCGATCAGAATCGCAACCAAGTTAACTATTGAACCAACAGCATAATGATACCAAGCCTCTTGACTAATGACATATTTTCTAATCTTTTTAAGCTTGACGCGCATTGCATCCATCTTCATCTCGTTAGCAGCGACGACGTCGGCAAGCTTGACCCCGTGAGCATCGACGATGTCGGCAATCTTCAATTCCAATACCATCTTCTCTTCCAGGCATTGGAGACGAAGATCTTCACTATCTTCAATTTTGCTTTTAAATCGTTGTTTTCTTTTTCTAAAAACTCGACAATAGGGTCGGCTGGAATTTCCGGTTCAACTACCTCCTAAATAGAAATATATCTATGTCAAGTTGGTCGGCATGATTGTCATAACCATGAAACAAAATAAATAGTTATAAAAATATACCACATCCGAATCATAGACCGGACGAGTGCCGACGGGGACGGATATCAAAACCATGACACTACACATATAAAAAAAACATAAGAAAATTATACAAGAAATAATTATGCATTTAAATCATATAACTAACATTTTTAAAAATAAAAGATTAAAAAAGAGGCTCACCGAGGTGGTGTCGGTGACGGAGCGGCGCGGGCGATCGACGGCGGTCAGGAAGGGGACGGGACGACACTATATAAAACCACAAATTATACTTTAATTTGAGATCAAAATGCATATAAAATAAATGAAATCCCTAACTTAGGCATTTCATCAAACACCTTGCAAGCACTACAAAAATCAAACTAGCTAAACTTGCACGAAAATGAGCTAAACTTGAAATGCCGGAAGAGAAGATGAAGTTGCTAACCCTTATATATGTAGGTGCCACCAATCTTGGAAGTTGTTGGAGAAAAAAGTGGTGAATTTGAACTTGGGAGAGCAAAGAGAGAGGAAAAATGGAGTTGAGTTCGAGCTCAAAATGGTGCTGGCTCGGGTGGCAGAAGGTTTATAGTGGCCAGGACCTTTAGTACCGGTTGTTAATAGCAACCGGTACTAAAGGCCCCTCTTTAGTACCGGTTGTTAAGAACAACCGGCACTAAAGGTCGCCGCTGCTGCCGCACCAGCACAACCGGTGCTAATGCCCCCTTTAGTACCTGTTTTAGTTCAACCGGTACTAAAGGGGGCGCACCGTTGCCCCCTTTTCTAGTAGTGGCATGGTCAATTCCCTTGGTTTGGAGCAAATCATCTGTCAGGATACATTGCCATAGCCATAAGGTATCTCCACCAGCGCGCCCAACTGCGCTCCCAATAGGACTATTGGACAGGCCGCAACAAAATCGACCACCAGCTACGCGCCCAATAGCCCAAATGTTGTTGGCACGTCCCAATATAGCGTCTACCAACCCCGCTTCGCGCCAAGATTCTAGGGACGCAAGCGAGCGTGCTGGCAACCGCGGCAACGCGTGCCTCATCGATTCCTGACGGGTGGGACCGATGCGTCAGCCACACAACGGCCAATCCGCGTGATTAACTGTGGCCTGAGCGGTTTTCTGACGTGGTGCGACGCGTTGCGCCTCGTCTTCCCCGACGAGCGTCGCTGGAGTTACGACGCCTCGGTAACCGGCGCCAGAGTAATGGGGCGCGTTCCCACGCTTTGCCTCCCCACCGTCCTTATAAAGACCCCGCCGCTCACCTCGCCCGCCGCACTCCGCTCTCTCTTCCCCTTTCTGCACAATCCACCATATTAATTTTATAAAATCAACAGAATGTGATTTAAATCTGAAATTTTTTGTGCATAATCCTGATATATGTATGCATCTTTTTTTTAGTTCAAAGTTTTTTTGACCTGAGCAACTTAAGTGGCTCGAAAGAATTCGTCTTTACGGACTGTTCTGCTTTAGACAGATTCTGTCTTTTATTTTGCATTCTCTCTTTTACTAGTGTTGGGTGGAATTCTTTTTTGGGTGGAAGAGCTTCACATAAGGCTAGTGGCAGTAGTTAATATTTAAAGTAACGGTCATGTTTGCGTCCTTATAGAACATGTGAGTTTTTAATTGTGCACTAACCATCTAATGCGAATTACTTTGAGTTTGGTGTGGCGAAAGTTTTCAAGGGTCAAGAGAGAAGAGTGATATAATAGGATCAAGAAGAGTGAAGAGATTAAGCTTGGCGAGGCTCCCATGGATCTCACCAGCATATTTCAAGAAGACTCAAGCGTCTAAGTTTGGGATGCCCAAGGCATCCCCTTCTTCATCGTCAAAATTATCAGGTCATCTCTAGTGAAACTATATTTTAATTCTTTCACATCATATGTGCTGTTCTTGGAACGTCTATGTGCTTTTATTTTCAGTATGTTATTTTTTATTTTGTGATCAACTTGATTAGATCCTAACATTCTTGATTGGAGAGAGACACGCTCCGCTTTTTCATGAGAATACTCCTATTCTCAACTTATATTTGTTGAGTATTCATATCTAGCGCTGTTCAGCTTTTAGCTCTTGTTTTCATGTATCTCTTGTCAGAACTATTAGTTCTTTTAAAAAAAATACTCTTTTACTTCACTTATACTTGTTTGGAGAGTTATTGAAATAAATTGATTGGTGTTTGGTTGGAACAGAAAATGTTGCATGTGGTAAATGGTATAATGGAAAAGACTTGCATACTCTTGTAGATCACTAATTTGGATAATTTGATACTTGTCAATTGTTTTGAGTTAACAAGTAGATCATGATTAAACTTTTGCATCATGTAAGTTAAGCCCATTAGTGAAGAACTACCGTAAAGCTTGTTGAAATTTGGTTTGCATGAGTGGTATTTCTAAGGTCTAGATATTTTCTAATAAAAGGATTTGATTAACAAAGAAGATGGTGTGAAGTCTTATAATGTTTGCAATATGTTGGTCATATAAAACTTGGTGTACCGGTTGATATTTTGGCCGACGGCTCCCGAGTTGGATGATGTCATCGTCATTCGTGCCTCTCAGGAGCTTGAGGAATCTGTTGATGGCAGACTGGCTTGCTGCACACAACTTCCTGATGGCTTGTGTCAGCTCCCGTCTTTGGAGCTCTAGCCATCAAGCGTATTGGACCCGAATTCCTACACTCCTACCATCACCAGAGTCCTTCCTCAGTAGTGGCTGCGTTTCCGAGATTGCGCAATATGACCTTAATAGGACTGGTAAAGTGGGTGGAGTGGGAGTGGGAGGAGCAAGTGCAGGCTTTTCCCGTCTCCACAGACGCTTATGCTACAAAACTGCAAATTAAGGCGTCTTCCTCCTGGCCTTGCCTCCCAAGTAAAGACTGAAAGAATTACGCGCACAAAATGTTCAAGGTCTCGTCTCTAGAAAAGTTTAGTTTTCTGGTTGAGCTGCTTGTTATTTTAGACCTTAACCTTGAGAGGATCAGTAATCTCCCCAGGCTGCAAAAGCTTACCATATCCACCTGTCCAAATCTGAAGGTGGTGGACGGTGTTCCTGCACTTCAGAGCCTCATATTCAAGGATGTTGACACGGAGACACTCCCAGAGTACATGTGAGGTATAAACCCAAGGCATTTGGAGGTAAACTGCAGCCTAGCGCTGCTCACTTCCATAGCCGCAGGGCAATCTGGCCCTGAGTGGGACAAGTTGCATGTCAAGGCATATGCACAGGAAGGAAATAATTCAAGGAAATGGTATGTATTGTACACAGCTAACCCCTACAAGTTGGAGACAAATGCTAGCCGCTCTTTCATGTCCAGAGGTAAATAAACACTGCTTGTTCATCTAAATATTTCAGTTTTCTGTTTATTTCATTTGTTCTCTCTATTTTCTTACTTTCATTCGAAATTTTCATTGTGGATATGTTCCCTATATTCTCTTGCCCTTTAATGCAGCCTTGGTTATTAGATTGTTAAGATAAATCTCTGCGTGTCCTCAAAATGAAATTGATACTATATATAGCTGATTTGTGGGATTTGATGCCAACATCTCCCCATGTTCCCCTAAACTCTGTATACTCATGTTTGCCCACATATGCTACCAAACCGATACAGTATTACAGGTTAACCTCCTAAAAATAAGAAAATATGACTGGATTTTCTCTACCGAAAATAGACAACTAGTTTTTATCATTTTGTAATGGATATTTGTTGCCCCCACAAAAAAAAGGCTAATTGATGACCATTGCTACTTTCTGATGTGGCTGCACTCGCTCATGCTGCCTAAACATAAGTTCTTCTGATGTACTAGTTTTCTCACTGGTACCTTTAGTAATTATAAAGCTTATATGTGATTTCTGGATCTCACTATTGTAATACTGACAAAGTTAAGCTTTTCCTTGCTAGTTATGGATTTTGTAACCGCTTTTACGTTTTCTACTCATACAGGAACCTTATCTTCTTTTGAGGACACGCAAAGATTTGAGTCAGACTTGAAAATAACAAGAGAGACTTTTGGTTACATCTGCAGCTTGGTAAAGAAGCCGGCACTAGAAGATACGGACAGCTACACTTTTGTTGGAGAAAATTGCAAAAAACCACCACAATTGGTGGTTACGTTGCAAAAGACCACCGGTTTCTAATGAATTCGCAAATCACCACCACTATTCGCTGACAGTGTTGCAAAAACCACCGAATTTTGCTGTGACCACGTTTTAGACGAACTGACGCTGTTTATGACAGGTCGGGCCCACTGCCAGGAATGATGTGGCGCAGGCAAATTTCACAAAAGTCCTACACAATTTTTTTGCCATTTTATCTTCCTCAAGCCCGCGCGTGCCCGTGGCCATGGCTGGCGCCCGTGGCCGCCGGCACTCGGCCGTGCCCGTGCTCCTGGCCGTGCCCGTGGCCGGTGCCCGTGGCCGTGGCTGGCGCCCGCGCCCGAGCCGTGCCCGGCCGGCGCTAGCCGCGCCCGTGGCCACGCCGGCGCTCGAGCCCGTGCCCGAGCTCGTGTCCATGGCCGCGCCTGAGCCATGGCCGGTCGGCGCTAGCCACGCCCGTGCCTGAGCTCGTGGCCGTGGTCGCGCCGGAGCCGTGGCCGGCCGGCGCTAGCCGCGCCTGTGGCCGTGCCCGTGGCCGCGCCTGTGGCCGGCCGGCGCCGCGCCCGTGCCCGTGGACGACGCCCGCGACCAAGCCGTGGCCGGCCGGCGCTAGCCGTGCCTGTGGCCGGCACCCGCGCCCGAGCCGTGGCCGGCGCTCCTGGCCGCGCCCGTGCTCGTGGTCGTGGCCGCGCCCGATCCTTGGCCGGCTGCTTGCTGCGCTGGTGGCCGCGCCGGCCCTCGCGCTGGTGGCCATGCTCGTGGCCGGCGCCCGCGCCCGTGCTCGTGGATGTGGCCGCGCCCGAGCTGTGGCCGGCCAGTGCTCAGGGCCGTGGCCGCGCTTGTGGCCGGCGCCCGCGCCCGAGCCGTCGCCGGCCGTCGCTCGTGGCCGTGCCCGTGCCACCCCATCCCGCCGCCGCACTGGGCCATGACCCTAAGATTGGGTCAACGCTAGCATGAGAGAGAAAATAAAAGAAAAAATAGAAAAAAATTATGGAGGATTTTTTTGCAAAATTTAACACTCGCCACGTCATGTCTGACAGTGGGCCATACTTGTCAGAACGAGAGTTAACTTAGGTAAACAA
Organism: Poa pratensis; assembly: GCA_947311845.1. Classification (NCBI taxonomy): domain Eukaryota; kingdom Viridiplantae; phylum Streptophyta; class Magnoliopsida; order Poales; family Poaceae; genus Poa; species Poa pratensis. The sequence continues at coordinate 31,518,042 of CAMZMU010000099.1, forward strand.
GGTCACAGCAAAATTCGGTGGTTTTTGCAACACTGTCAGCAATAGTGGTGGTGATTTGCGAATTCGTTGGAAACCGGTGATCTTTTGCAACGTAACCACCAATTGTGGTGGTTTTTTGCAATTTTCTCCTTTTGTTGACGGGAGGGTGCTGTCCTTACAAGATCGAGTAGCCGTTGCACTCACAAGGTTGAACTCCAGTGAGCCAACGGAGGCCCTAGGATCCTCAGTTGGTGTGAACGAGTCAACTATGTGGGAGCGAGCAATGCACCACGTCCACTGGCCAGACTCCAGCAAAATGATTAAGATCAAATCCGCGGTTGGCAAGATCCACAAGATGCATAGCTGTTGTGGTGTTATATGTACAACTCACATCCCATATGGACCAAATTCTGACCATGAAATAGCGACAGGATTTTGATGCAATTCGTGATTGATGCAAAGATGAGATTTATGGACTCTGCGTTCAGTTCGTTAGATGGCATGACCCAGTTAAGCCTTTTGCAGGACTCTGCACTCTTCAAGGACTGCGAAAAGGGTGTTCGCCTGAATGGCAGCAAGCTGAAGGTAGCATTAGATGGATCAAAAGTCGGAGAATACATAATTGGTGATGGAGGATACCCTCTTCTTCCATGGCTACTCACACCTTACCAGGAGGAAGCTCTCTCAGAGTCAATGATGGAGTTCAATAGGAGACACTCTGCGGCCAAAACTTGTGCAACGAAGGCACTGGCAAGGTTCAAAGACACTTGGGAGTACCTGCAGGGAGAGACATGGTACCCAAAGAGTCCACATAAGACACTTTATGTTTGTTGCATGTTGCATAACATAATCATAGATATGGAGGATGCTGCCGCCATGCCGAGTGTTATCCGGGGGGATTCAGCAATGCGTAGCGTTGACGAGCTGAATTACTGTGAGGAAGTGCGCCACTTAGCCGCTGAGAATGCTGAGAGGGCGAGGGATATGTTGTCACAATACTTCTTGACCAGCAGGTCATCAGAACCAGGAGGTGAATTAACACAACTGCTCCTACATCTTAATCTGTTCATTTGATTCATCACTATTTTAATACTGTCAGGGTTAAGCTCTTTCCTTGTTACTTATGGATTGTGTAACCACTTCTATGCTTTCTACTCATACAGGAACCTTGTCTCGTTTTGAGGACGCGCAAAGATTTGAGTCTGTTTTCGAAATGACAAGAAAAACATTTCACTACATCCACTAGTACAGAACAGGGCATTAGTACCGGTTGTATTGGGCCTTTAGTACCGGTTGTGCAACCGGTACTAAAAGGTCGGGACTAAAGGGGTAACCCTTTAGTACCGGTACCAAAATACAACTGGTACTAAAGGGTCTCCACGTGGGCGCACAGACGCGCGCGACCCTGAGGGCCTTTAGTACCGGTTTTTCATAAAAACCGGTACTAAAGGTTCCTGCTATTTTTGCCCTCCCGCCTATTTTTTCAGGGGGGTTTAGGGTTTCGTTTTTTTCTTTTCGGTGGTTTAGGGTTTCTGTTTTTCCTTGTCGCTCATTTTTTCAGGGTTTCGGAGGAGATCACGTATAAAGTACTCACTACACATATGAAGTACTCATTACACACATAAGGTACTCTCGTTACATATAAAGTACTCATAATTACAATGGAGATCACCGCTAATAACTAGTACATGCATGGAGGGAGTCTATTGTTCGACATAGTGGAATTCACCGAAATCATCTAGGACATGCGTCAGAATGAATCCCGCCAATTCCTCCGCAATAGCTTTCACGCGGTTTTCTGGTAGGAGCTGGCTCCGCTTCCTTTCCAACTTTAAAAGAAGGAGATCAAATCAGTTATGATCGGAACTAAACACAATTGATGGTAGCAAAATAAAAGTTGTGTATGATGTTTACGTACCTCTCGATTTCTTCGACTATTGACTCTCTCATTGACCAAAGTGTGAATATACTCGCAAACGTAGTATCCACATAGTTCCGTCCCCTGTGGTTGTCGCAGACACCACTATACAAGAATATAATTTAATCAAATAATAATCAAGAGAACGATAATGGTATTAGAAAGATACGCAGACCTAGATACGTAGTAGTACTTACAGTGTTAGCCTTGAACTCCAGCTTCTGTGGCCATTCACCGCGTTCTTCCGCGATGAACCTTTTCCAAACCCTGCCCGGAAAAGAAAATGAATTGAGGAGTTATTACTTATACTTTTGATATCCGAAAATGAACGAAAGAGGACGATATAGTGCGATTGAAATTACCTCCTAAGCATTAGACGCACGCTTTTGTAATCATCTTGATTTTTCCTCAATGAATCCCAGACTTCAACTAGTCCTTCCTCGAGTCTAATGATTAGCAGAATGAAGTGGTACCTGCGCACATTTATATACGCAGGTATTCAGAACTCATCAATTACACTTAATATCGGGAAAGCAAAATAGAATGTGTACAAGACAGTAACACTCACCCGAAGTTGTAAGGAAGAAGTATTTCCTTTCTGGTACTTTGTCGCTTAAAACAAGTTAGCACAAGTTCCTCTGTGTCCTTGACATACCAAGGTTTTTCTACGCTCTCCACATTAACTTTATCCGGGTCAATGAACCCAATGTCCCAGATTCCTCCCATTCGGCATTCACGAATCTTCATTCTGCATAATAGCGTACAAAAGAATGTTGTGAGGATAATTACAAGCAATGAACGAGCTGAACTATAAATAATTAAATTACACGAATAAATAACTTACAGACAATAGAGGCTGAGGATAGATTTGTCGAGGGCAAGTTGATTGTACATCTGAAAAAGTTCGGAGAACGCAACCTCCACACCATATTCTCGGAACAAGTGTTGTTCCTTAACTCCCGCCATGAGATATGTCTTCCCTTCTTTTGCGGCGGTCATGTACCAGGTATGCAATTTATATAACTGTGTTGTTAGAGCACTCGGATTTTCGACCAGAGGCATCCCGAGTTCAAATTTATATTTAATTACCATCTCCGCTATGGGGACACCTGTGTCGCCAATGACAACTTCTCCATGCTCGATTTCCCGAGCTTCAGAAGGCACAATGAGCGGGGCGATCGATTGTGCTTCTTGTTCTCCGAGCTGGGCAACTCCTTTCCCGCACGCTTTTTCTTCCTCCTTCTTCTGTGAGGAAAGTACCTTGTCAATACCTCGCTCATAGTCTGAACGGGACGACGGTGGAGGGCAATACAGGTTGTCAACTGTGCGATCTTTTACCTCAGTTGCTATAGTCTTCAGGAGTTCCTTCATGGGGTCAAGTCTTGCCTCCAGTCTTTCCTTTTTTTTCTGTTCAAAAAAGGCTGCAGCCTGGCCTTGTGTCCTCACTTGTAATTCCTCCAAAGTCATCTCGCCTGCTAACTTCTCAGGAGCCTTGACTTCCTTGGTTTTTTTTGCACGTTTCTTGACAGGGGACGACGCCGTGAACAGCTTCCGCTTTGAAAAACTACTAGTGGCCGCAGCAGTCGGCTGACGGGAGGGCGCGGGCGATGGACTCGCGGTGGGGTCCCAATCGTGGGGGGAGGAGGGTGGACAATTCTGTGGTGAATTTCTAACCGGAGGAGTCGGTGGCCTTGGCGCCGAGTCTGGAAACTTGATTAAATTCTTCTTCCATAGAACGATACCAAGTTCGACATCTCCTAGTGTCTTCTCTCCTTCAGGTCCAGGAATTTCAAGCTCTATTGAGTTCATTCCCGGCATAATTTTCTTGACGCTGACACGAGCAAATCCAGCTGGAATCACACCAAAATGGAAGGTTGCTCCAGGTCGATGTGGTAAAGCATAGCCAATCGCCACCGGACAAGTAATGTTCAACATTGGCGCATGTAACTCACAATTTGTCTTCTCCGTGATATCATCCACGGGGTAGTGAGCCGCCGACGGTTCAGCAACTGGAGGAGTCGGTGGCCTTGGCGCAGGATCATCCTGTAGCTGCGTGGAACCCACGCTGCTTTTCCGCTGAGATGGGCAGGCATCGCCGGCAGGATCTTCTACTCGCAGCTGAGATTCCCTTGACTTGGTAATTGAGGCCAGTTGCTCCTGCACAACCTTCAACGAGCGTTCTAACGCAGTAACCCTGTCCGCCTCCTTCTTCTTACTTCTGCAATGTTTTCTGTAAGTTGCAGTGTCCTCCGGAAACCCTTCAAGAAAACCAACCCCGCCTCCTCTACCTCGACATCGTCCCCAGTGTTCTTTATTCCCGAGGGCGAGTGTCAGCTCGTCGTCCTCTCTATCGGGAACATATTGTCCCAACTTGACTAGTTCTATTGCGTCTTTTATCTTTTTTACGACCCTTGTAATTCTTTTCCTCCATTTTCCCTTTGCAACAATCTTCCCTGTTTCCATGTCCAACACTGCCCCATGCGCGAACAACCATAACTTGGACCTGTCGGGCCAGTCATCTGTCTCTGGAGGGATCCCTTCTTGACGCAGCTCGTTTTCATAGGATTCCCACTTAGGCACGGCAGTCTTGTAGCCACCTGAGCCCAAACGATGGAAATATTTCTTCTTCTTAGCATTCAACTTATTTTGGGTCGATCGGGCCACAGCGACGCCCGATTTCCTATACGCCACAAATTCAGGCCAGTCATTTTTTATCTTCTCTAGACGTCCAGTGAATGCTGGAGTTTCGTTCGCATATTTTCTCCACAAAGTGTTCTTCCACTTGTTGAATTGCTGGGCCATCTTGCTAAGAGTCCACTGCTTGACTTTATTCTGCCTACTCGGTGGGAGATCTGCCGGTAGGCTGAAAGAATTCAATATGGACTCCCAAAGGGTATCTTTAATTCTTTGTTCGAGAAATTTTGCGCCAATGTTCTTTTTCTTCGGCTCATTCCATTCTGCAACGGTGATCGGGACCATGTCCCTTACAAGAACTCCGCATTGAGCTACATATTTAGTGCAGATTCCATCGGGTTTCTCCGGTTTGCCTTTTATGCTAACTTCGTCGATCGACAACTTTGCACCATCCGGCAGCTTTAACCCTTTGGTCGGGCCTCGTTTAGGGATTGAGCTAGATGATCCAGACGGCTGAAAGAAAAATGTTTCGTTAATAAGTGCGCATATAAATCAATTAATGCATCTAGCTAGTGATCAACAAGACTTAATATATACCTTGCCGGAGTCGTTTTTAGCTAGTGATCCGGGGTTCTCTTCGTCGTCGTCGTCTCTGAAGTTTTGTAACTCAAGTCCCTCACCGGAGTCGTTCAAACATTTCGCGCTGAAATGTTCGGCGTCTTCTTCGTCGGAATCTTCTCCATCAGAATCTTCTCCGTCGGTATTGGGTCCGGCAGCGTTGTCAAATATTACTTGTTGCATTCGCTCTTCCTTCTCCATATCTCGGATGAAGGGGGGGACATCGGCGATGATGGGGGCGTCGTCCTCCATAGCTCAATGTCACTGCAAAATTTTCAAACTTAGCTAAAATTTCTAACTTAGCTGAAATTTCTAACTTAGCTAAAATTTCTTATACACTAATAAAATAACTTTTCAATATTTCTAACTTAGCAATATTTTAAAAATTTGGCACAAATTGCTAACACATTGCTAACACATTTTAAAAATGGGCAACAACACAATTGCTAACACATTGCTAACACATTTTAAAATTGCTAACTTTGCTAACTCAAATTTTACAATATTTGAAACTTTACAATATTTCAAATTTTCGAACTTAGCTAAAATTTTGAAACTTTGCTACTACAATTTCAAACTTAGCAAAATACACATATTTACATATTTACTAGAATAAATTTTCACATATTTACTAGAATTCAAACTTAGCAAAATTTACTCAAACTAAACATATTTACTCATCCTAAATATAAAATTTACTCAACCTAAAATTAATTTACTCACCCTAAAAACAAAAAAAATGAACACTTAATTTACTCAACCTAAAATGCTAATTGAAACAAGAATTTTCATACAAAAATGCTATCTATATTTCTGTTATTTTGCTAAAAACAGTAATAAAAAAAGTAATAACAGTAATAAAAATTGCTACTAAAAAAAAAGTAATTTAAAACTTAACTAAAAACAGTAATAAAAAAAGTAATAACACAAAAATTGCTACTAAAAAAAAATACTTAGCTAAACTAAACTTTTCTACATGGTGCTACTAAACTTTTCTACTACATGGTGCTACAAAAATTGCTACTAAAAAAAAATACTTAACTAATCCGCTGACGTCATGCTGACGTCAGCAATGGTGCGGGCGCGGCAGAGGCCGGCCGGCCAGGAGAGGGAGGGCGTTCGGTGCGGGCGCGGGCTCACCTGGCCGTGGAGAGGGAGGGCGCGGGCGCGGCAGAGGCCAGGAGCGGCGCGGGGGCCGGCGACGGGAGAGGCCAGGAGCGGCGCGGGCGCCGGCGACGGGAGAGAGGCGCGACCGCGCGGGGCCGGGGGCGCGCAACGGGCCGGGAGGGCCGTAGCAGGGGCGCGCGACGGCGGGGGACGCGGCGGAGGCCGGAGCACGGTGGCGGCGGAGGCCGGAGCACGGGGGCAGCGCTTCGCCGGAGCAGGGCCGTAGTGGAGAGAGGAGAGCGCTCGATCGATTTCTGCTAAGTGAGGAAGAAGAAGAAACGGCCGTGCGTTTAAGTACTAAAGGGCTTTAGTACCGGTTGTATATTACAACCGGTACAAAAGACCCCCCCTTTAGTACCGGTTGTAATTTACAACCGGTACTAAAGGCCTTTTTTCGGCGGTTCATTTTTCCCGCGGGAGAACCCCCTTTAGTACCGGTTTCTGTTTACAACCGGTGCTAAAGGTATTTGAAACAAAAATGCAACCGCTTGTTTTCTTTAATTTTTGGTACTGTTTGAAATAATTGAAACAAAATGCAACCGCTTGTTTTCTTTAATCTTTTGCTACTGTTTGAAATAATTGAAACAAAATGCTAAGTTTCAAATTTACTAACTTTCAAATTTACTAAAAATTGCATCGTGTTTAAAATTTTCAACTTAAAAGTTCTAACTTTGCTAACTTAATTGTCTATATTTGATCCAAATTTGACAAACTTTATATCAAATTTAAGTTGAATGTATTCAAATTTCAAATGGATGATTTGAGTAAATTTAAGTTGAATGTATTCAAATTTCAAATGGATGATTTAATTGTCCAAATCTTTTCCTACTGGTTATTTTCAAATTTGACTAAGTTGAATGTATTCAAATTTCAAATGGTTGATTTGAGTAAATTTGACATAGATTTAAATCCATATCATCAAAAAATTGAAACAAAATTGAAAGAAAATGCATGTTACCAACCGGGACTAAAGAATCACACGGATCGTGTGTTTCTTTCGAACGCTTGTGAGCCGTTGGATCAGGGGTGTGTTTCTTTTGAGAGCTTGTGAGCCGTTGGATTTTTAGAACTAGTCCCGGTTGGTAACACCAACCGGGACTAATGTAGTATGCCCAATCAGGAAGAAGCACACGGATCGTGTGCTTCCTTCCAGCGCTTGTGAGCCGTTGGATCAGCGGTGTGTTTCTTTCGAACGCTTCTGAGCCGTCGGATCAGCACTATCACGACCACTTCATAACCCATCCGACCCTATATATAGCCCACCTCAGACAGGTTACTCACTCACGCAAATCATTCCAGCGTCACTCGGAGAGGCATCTTTGGGCAATCAGCGGCAAGACGTCTCTGATGACCTGCGACCGTTCCAAACGGTTGCAGATCATCAGGGACGTCTTGCCGGACGGTTGTAGAACATCAGAGACGTCTTGCCGAACGGCACACAACTAGCGTCTACCCTTGCCACCGAATCCAATGGTTGGATTTAGCCTACCTGATGGCATGTTCCCTGGCATTATTGTGTTCGTCATTGTTCACCGGCCACCTCCTATAGGTCGGTGAACAATGACAACACAACGACGCTGTTGGAAACACAAGCCCTCAGGTAGGTTGAATCCAACCACTGGATTAGGGTGACACAATGATGAATTGCCGAGGAGGTGGGAGTGGTGGTGGTGGAAGTGGTAGCCATGCTCACGACCACGCGATGATCATGCAGCCCTACAGGCCCTACGGTGCATTTGATATGCAGTCACTCACGAGGCACTGTAGGGCTGTATGACGGGGAAACCTTGTGTTTTGGTCTCATTTTTTCAGATCGCTATGTGTCTATGTTGGATACGCCAGCGGTGTATAACAGTAGATGGATGGTTAAATAAGAATGGACCCGAGCAATGTATTATGTTCACCACATAAAGGTTTAATACATTATTACACATCACCAACAACATCCCTAACTAGTGTTCACTTTTTTCTTCGTGTGTGTCCCTTTCTTCTTCTTGCGCCGTAGCCATGGACAATCTTCATCATTTAACACGATGCTTGGGTCAGTTTTCACTTTGAAGGGCGGAATTTCATGAAACTTATTGTAATCTTCTGACATGTCTGTCTTGTCCTCCACTCCCACGATGTTTCTTTTCCCTGAAAGAACTATGTGGCGCTTTGGCTGATCGTATGATGTATCCGCTTGCTTATCTTTTCTTTTTTTCGGTCTGGAAGACATGTCCTTTACATAGAAAACCTGAGCCGCATCATTGGCTAGGACGAATGGCTCGGTGTGGTACCCAAGATTGTTGAGATCCACTGTAGTCATTCCGTACCGCCGGTCTATCTCTACCCCGCCTGACAGGTTGACCCATTTGCACTGAAACAAAGGGATCTTAAAAGAAGGTCCGTAGTCAAGTTCCCATATCTGCTGTATGCAACCATAATATGTGTCCTTTGTCCCATCGTCGTTTGTTGCATCAAAGCGGACACCACTGTTTTGGTTACTGCTCTTTTTGTCTTGGGTTTCCGTGTAAAATGTATTCCCATTTATCTCGTACCCTTGGAAAGTCAATATGGTCGAAGATGGTGACTTGGCCAACAAGTATAGCTCATCTTCAACAGTGCTGTTATTAATGAGATGTGTACGCAACCAACTGCCGAAAGTTTCCATGTGCTTTCCTTTAATCCAGAAGTTAGTCTCCTCCGGGTATTCGGAGCGTAAAATATCCATGTGTTTCACGATATACGGAGCCACCAATCTGGAATTTTGTAGAACTGTGTAGTGTGCTCGAGTGAAAGAATGCCCGTCCATACATGTTGTTGCTTTCTTTCCTAGCGTGCCTTTTCCACGCAGTCTCCCCTCATGGCGCGATTGAGGAACACCGATCGGCTTAAGATCATGAATAAAGTCAACACAAAACTCAATGACCTCCTCTGTTCCATAGCCCTTGGACATGCTTCCTTCTGGCCTAGCACGGTTATGAACGTATTTCTTTAAGACTCCCATGAACCTCTCAAAGGGGAACATGTTGTGTAGAAATACAGGACCGAGAATGGAAATCTCTTCGACGAGGTGAACTATGAGGTGCGTCATAATATTGAAGAAGGACGGTGGAAACACCAACTCGAAGCTGACAAGACATTGGACCACACCCGTACCTAAACTTGGTAGAGTTGCTGGATCGATTACCTTCTGAGAAATTGCATTGAGGAATGCACATAGCTTCACAATGGGTACTCGAACGTTTTCCGGTAGAAGCCCCCTCAATGCAACCGGAAGTAATTGTGTCATAATCACGTGGCAGTCATGAGACTTCAGGTTTTGGAACTTTTTCTCTGCCATGTTTATTATTCCCTTTATATTCGACGAGTAGCCAGACGGGACCTTGATACTGCTCAGGACTTGAAAAAAGATCACCTTCTCTTCTTTGGTAAGAGCGTAGCTGGCAGTACCTTGGTACTTCTCTGGATTCAGGTTGTCTCGTTCGTGCGTACTTTGATGGTCCTTCCGTGCATCCGATGTATCTAATTTCTTCTTCCCATACACGCCTAAGAATTTTAGCAGGTTCACGCAAAGATTTTTCGTCACGTGCATCACGTCGATGGCAGAGCGAACCTCTAGGATTTTCCAATAGGGTAAATCCCAAAATATCGAGCACTTCTTCCACATGGGTACGTGTCCATCAGCGTCTTTCGGAACATTTAGACTGCCAGGACCCTTTCCAAATATTACTTCCAAATCCTTGACCATGCCATATATAACATCACCATCAGGGCGTCTAGGCTTCGTTCGGTTATCTTCCTCACCTTTGAAATGTTTGCCTGCCTTTCTTACGTGATGCTTGTTTGGAAGAAATCGACGATGACCAAGGTACACATTCTTGTTACCTAAATATACACTGTCAGTCTTATCTAAACAGTGCGTGCATGCATTGTATCCCTTGTTTGACTGTCCTGAAATGTTACTAAGAGCAGGCCAATCATTGATGGTTACAAACAGCAACGCTCGTAGGCCAAATTCCTCCTGTTTGTACTCATCCCACACACGTACGCCCTCGTCAGACCACAACTGTAAAAGTTCATCAACTAATGGCCTCAGATACACATCAATGTCGTTGCCGGGTTGCCTCGGGCCTTGGATAAGCAATGGCATCATAATATACTTTTGCTTCATGCACAACCAAGGAGGAAGGTTATAGATACATAGAGTCACGGGCCAGGTGCTATGACTGCTGCTCTGCTCCCCAAACGGATTCAAGCCATCTGTACTTAGACCAAACCTTAAGTTCCTTGCGTCAGCTGCAAAATCCTTGAACTCACTGTCGATGTTTCTCCACTGCGACCCATCTGCGGGGTGTCTCAGCATCTCGTCTTCCTTACGGTCTTCTTTGTGCCATCGCAACAACTTGGCATGCTCTTTGTTTCGGAACAAACGTTTCAACCGTGGTATTATAGGAGCATACCACATCACCTTCGCGGGAACCCTCTTCCTGGGGCTCGGCTCACCCTCAACATCACCTGGGTCATCTCGCCCGATCTTATACCGCAATGCACCGCATATCGGGCATGCATCCAAATTCTCGTACTTCGCACCGCGGTAGAGGATGCAGTCATTGATGCATGCATGTATTTTCTCCACCTCTAATCCTAGAGGGCAGACAATCTTCTTTGCTTCGTATGTATTGTGCGGCAATTCATTATTCCTTGGAAGACTCTTCTTAAATATTTGTAGCAACTCCTGAAATGCCTTGTCAGATATTCCATTCTTTGCCTTCCACTGCAGCAATTCCAGGGTGGTACCCAGCTTTTTCTGGCCATCTTCACAATTTGGGTACAACAATTTTTTGTGATCCTCTAACATGCGCTCCAACTTTGACCACTCGTTTTCACTTCCGCACTTCATCTGTTCATCAAGAATGACCCGACGAAGATCATCATCATCGGACTCATCAACAATGACCTCGAGCTCAACTTCGTCTTCCCCCATTGTAGTATCGCCGTGTTCAGAGAACACAGGATAGTTGTCATCATCCTCTTCTTCAGGGTCTTCCATTATAACCCCTCTTTCTCCATGCTTGGTCCAACAAAAATAATTGGGCATGAAGCCTTCTCGCAACAAGTGGGAGTGTATGGTTCTTACGCTCGGGTAATTCCTCGTATTCCGACATTTATCACATGGACAAATCATAAAACCATTCTTCAGCTTGTTTAACTTAACCACATCGAGAAAACGATGCATGCCATCAATGAACTCGGGACAGCGTCGATCACCGTACATCCATTCTCGGCTCATCTGCATTACATAAATACATTAAAAACCATTACACCAGCTAAATAATGAATAGAGATACGTGACCAAATTAATTAATACAAGTTCATCACATTAAAACCAAAGTAGAGAAGTGCCCAAATGTGATACATAGTTCTCACGAAACATACATCAAACGAAACTAACATACAACTATCTAAAGAATTTAAATCCAACAACAAATGCGATCAGAATCGCAACCAAGGTAACTATTGAACCAACAGCATAATGATACCAAGCCTCTTGACTAATGACATATTTTCTAATCTTTTTAAGCTTGACGCGCATTGCATCCATCTTCATCTCGTTAGCAGCGATGACGTCGGCAAGCTTGACCCCGTGAGCATCGACGATGTCGGCAATCTTCAATTCCAATATCATCTTCTCTTCCAGGCATTGGAGACGAAGATCTTCACTTATCTTCAATTTTGCTTTTAAATCGTTGTTTTCTTTTTCTAAAAACTCGACAATAGGGTCGGCTGGAATTTCCGGTTCAACTACCTCCTAAATAAAAATATATCTATGTCAAGTTGGTCGACATGATTGTTATAACCATGAAACAAAATAAATAGTTATAAAAATATACCACATCGGAATCATAGACCGGACGAGGGCCGACGGGGACGGATATCAAAACCATGACACTATACATATAATAAAACATAAGAAAATTATACAAGAAATAATTATGCATTTAAATCATATAACTAACATTTTTTAAAATAAAAGATAAAAAAAGAGGCTCACCGAGGTGGTGTCGGTGACGGAGCGGCGCGGGCGATCGACGGCGGTCAGGAAGGGGACGGGACGACACTATATAAAACCACAAATTATACTTTAATTTGAGCTCAAAATGCATATAAAACAAATGAAATCCCTAACTTAGGAATTTCATCAAACACCTTGCAAGCACCACCAAAATCAAACTTGCTAAACTTGCACGAAAATGAGCTAAACTTGAAATGCCGGAAGAGAAGATGAAGTTGCTAACCCTTATATATGTAGGTGCCACCAATCTTGGAAGTTGTTGGAGAAAATGGTGGTGAATTTGGAGCTTGGGAGAGCAAAAGAGAGGAAAAATGGAGTGAGTTCGAGCTCAAAATGGTACTGGCTCGGGGTGGAAGAAGGTTATAGTGGCCGGGACCTTTAGTACCGGTTTTTAATACAAACCGGTACTAAAGGTCTGAGCGTGGGGCCACGGACCGCGGCCGCTTGTGCCGGCGGGGGCTCCACCCCTTTAGTACCGGTTTTTAATAGAAACCGGTACTAAAGGTCTGTCTTTAGTAGCGGTTTCTATCAAAAACCGGTACTAAAGGTCCTCGCCGCTGTGCCACAAACACAACCGGTGCTAGTGCCCTCCTTTAGTACCGGTTTTAGTACAACCGGTACTAAATGTGGCGTACCAAAGCCTCCTTTTCTACTAGTGATCTGCAGCTTGGTGTTTGGGCTGTCAATGGAATATATTAACAGCTACACATTTATTGACGGGAGGGTGTTGTGTTTAGAAGATCGAATAGCCGTTGCTCTGAGAAGATTGTACTCCAGTGAGCCATCGGAGACCTTAGGATCCTCTGTTGGTGTGGATGAGTCAACCATCAAGTTGGTAACTGATAGATTCATTGCTGCTGTGTGCGAGCGAGCAATGCACCACATATGCTGGCCAGACTCTAATAAAATGGATAAGATCAAATCCATGTTTGGTAGGATGCACAGTATGCATAATTGCTGCGGTGTTATATGTTCAACTCACATCCCATTTGGACAAAACTGGGAACACAAGAAGAACGACAACATTCTAATGCGAGCCGTCCTTGATCCAGAGATGAGGTTCATGGACATTTGGTTGGAACGGAAAGGTAGCATGAACTGGTCAAGCATTTTGCAGTATGCTGTCATCTTCAAGGAGTGTAGAAGGGTGTTTGCCTGAATGGCAGATGGATCAGAAGTCGGGGAGTACATAATTGGTGATGCAGGGTACCCTCTTCTTCCGTGGCTACTCACACCTTACCAGGACGAAGAGCTCTCAGACTCCAAGGCGGAGTTCAATAGGAGACACTCTGCAGCCACAACTCGCGCGACCAAGGCGCTGGCAAGGTTTCAAGATACATGGAAATTCCTGCAGGGGCAGACGTCGTGTCCGGTCAATGAGGAGAATCTAGCCCATGCAACGTATGCCTGCTGCATGTTGCATAACATAGTCATAGATATGGAGGGATGCAGCAATGTGTAGCGTTGACGAGCTTAATTACTGTGATGAAGTGCGCCAGTTAGCTGTTGAGGATGCTGAGAGGGCGAGGATATGTTGTCACAATACATGTGAACCAGCATGCCATCCGTGCTGGGAGGTGAATTAACACAACTGATCCTACATCTTGTTTGTTCGTTTGGTGCTGTCTCCGCTAATTGCTCTATATTTACCATCCGTGATCTGTTTAGAGGATGCAGAGGACCTAGAAGTAGTTTCATCAGGTTCATGGGAAAAAGGCAAGGAACAAGAAGTGCAGACAAGAAGAGAAGATGAAGAGAGGCAATGCTAGGTAGATCTTCCAGCTTCATTCTAGGTACTAGTGCTAGCAATTGTGCTGCAAGTATCTTAGCTGTTCCCTCCATTAATTCAACAATATCAGAGCTGTCTTCTTCCTTCATCTCTTTGATGAATGGTTCATTTAATAATTTTGTCAGTTAAGTTGGCAGAAGCTACACTATGCATGGAGATGAAAAATATTAATATGTGGTCCATGTTGTGATATAATTAGAACCTTGGTTTGATCAGGTGAAAGGGAGGCCTTCATCCTGCTGGTTGGAGCTTTGAATGCATGAATCGAGACGCAAATATGATGCTGCCGCGCCACAAAAGTTCGAGTTCATTTTTGTAATTTAAATAAATATAAAATAATGGCACGTCATCTATTTGGCAAAGACGATTGTTGTGTAATCAGTACTTGACGTGTTGAGAACACGACGGTGTTAAGATTTTCATCCAACAGGTTATGTAAACTGAAGAAATTTGCAAGTGGTATGTCGGCAGGAGTTGAGTCGTCTATGTTTTATGCCAGTTGTTTGGGTCAGTAACTCAGTTTTTTGTTTGGACCGGCCGGCTTGTTTGATGGAGTAAGTTGTAGCTGAAGGAGGAGAGTTGTTGGGCGAGCACTGCAAGTCTGCAACAGAACCCAGTGGTTCGATTCGTGTTGTGTTCGGAGCCCGACCGTGACACGATGGCCGAGCGTAATATAAGCCGCGAACCAGCGAGACACATCGTACGTGTTAATCTCTCTAGCAGCAGGCACCGATCGATTACGGGAAGAAGATCATCCTGTTCGAAAGAGCGACTCCGTTATGGCCGCGGTGGGGGCGGTGCGTCAGCTGCTGCTGCCGTCGATCAGGTGGCGACTGGACATCTTCGCCGGCGGCCATCAGGCGGCGGACAGGTGCGTCCTCCGATCGTACACGACGGACGCCGCCGCGCGTCAAGTACGCACAGAGTATGCAAGTCTTCTACCTAGTTTGCCATCTGCAGCCAACGCCAATACGCCATGGAACCTTCCCGAGATTATCTCTAACTGAGGCTCCTTTGTGCTATGTTTTGGGTGCATGCAGGCGCTTGATGCGGGAAGCTCCACGGGCCGAAGTACTGGCGCTGCCTCTGGCGCTCTTGTCACTCAACGGGGCAAGCTTGGCGCTCGCCTACAACGGCCCCCACGTCCCACGTAAGCCGTAGCATGTTAATTACCGAAATATCTTGACAAGCTGTCAGAGCTAGGTCATCTCGTGTATACGGCTCGATAAGTCGCCATGTAATGAGAAAGATCCACATGTGTACGAGAAGCCAACATCTTTTGTTCCTTCATCCTTGTAATGTGCATGTACATCATAACATCACGTTTCAGTGTCTTTCACACGCTTGAGCATTTTTTCAAGGCCGAGCACCACACGTGCTGATGACCAAAAACCGCTCGAGAGAGCAACCCGACACCCAAACACATCAACGAAACACAACAAAAGAATAAACTGGAGCCGTAGTATCAACATCCACGCGGCCCCAACGTAGCCGATGACAAAAAAAAAGACAACGCCGACCAAACAAACCGACCAAGCGACCGACATGGGAGGTGAAGAGACTCCGCATGCATTCAAGGAGGGAAGTGACACAGCCATCGTGCCATCAACCGAGATCGGTGCAGGGTTTTTCACATCCGCCACATGACCCATGTTGGGGAATACTTTCCGGGTAGGCCCACGAAGACGGAACGGATCCTGGCCCAAGGAGCTCCCTGGCCGGGTCCTTTTAGGCCGGCCCCTTGGGTCACATTTATAGCATTTGGGGTGCCTATATCGCGCCCGCAGGCAGCGTGATTCGCCTCGGTCGCCTGAAGCGAGTCGCTTACGAGCGGCCCAATAAGAAAGCACATTGTTTTTTCTTTTTGCGTCTATAAAACCTATATTCTAAATCTAAACATTTTTAAATCTGAACATTTTTCAAAATCTGAACATTTTCAAATTTGAACAATTTTCAATTTCGAACATTTTTCAAAATCTGAACATTTTTAAATTTGAACAAGTTTTAGAATATGAACATTTTTCAAGATCAGAACGTTTTTCAAATTTGAACAATTTTCGAATCTGAACGTTTATAAATGTGAATTTTTTCAAATCAGAACAATTTTTAAATATGAATAATTTTCAGATTTGAACAATTTTGGCCGTTGGCCCTTGTTGGTGCCAGGACTACCATAGCATTTGGCCCTTGGCCCTTGTTGGTGCCGCGCGCAAGGATGCAAACGCGCGACCGTCGGAGCACCCCGCGGTGGGCCTGCTGGGCCGGGGCGCTCCGCCTAAAGCAGTCGTCCAAGGTCGACAGCCTGTATTCGAGGGCGGCGCCGTCCAAGGTCGGAGCAACTCTGGTCGAGGGCGGCACCATACCGCAGCGAAAGGAAATATTAAGATCTCTAAATAAATCTGGGTAGTGCCTGATTTTGTGTTTATCAGTACCCTATTTCAGGGCTAATAGAATGAAATATTAAGATCTCTGAATTACTTACACAACAGCAACCATTTGGTCCAGTTCCACCATCACTACTATTTAAAAGAATAACCTTAGTCGTGCATGCACAACTCGTCTTGATTCCCTTCTCCATATGGAGCATTATAATCGTTGTGGAAGTGTCGTGGCATGCTGTGCACTTTAACTGGAGCATGTTTAATTTGCAGTAAACATATTTTGAATGGCATCGCAAATAACTAGTGTAAACTGCACGCATTTCAGTAGTTTTACGCAGCAAGTGTAGTTTTTGAATAGTTGGCCAGTATGAGACCATCTAACCGAATTGAAAAGGATCTTTGGTTCTAACTAGCTCCCAAAGGAACACACCTTTTCGAAGTAAGCTACACCACTTGCTCTCCTCATTATTCTGTCTATGATTAAATTAGCTGTGCTTTGCTATATTTGAACGGGTTATTTCTTTTGCGGAAACCAGTTTTTACTTACATGTCAACACTTCAAAAAAAGGTTCATATTATAAGCAAGAGAAAAACACAAGTTCAACACATATGAGTAGAATGACATGTATTGTCGGACATCAGGAAGAAATCTCATAAAGTTGTTAATGAAGCGCATTTGGCATTTGTGTGTGGATAAAGTCTGAAGATTTCCACAGATATGAAACAAATTATGGAGGCGTCAACAACTCACACAATATTAGAAAAAATGAAAATGAAAAGTGAAAGTTGTGATGAAACTAGGCTGCTCGATGGCTAGCCGCACCCCCTCTCTCGTATATTTATATGCAGATTACATGTACAAGTCCAAGTCGGTTTACAATACGTGTTAGCCTAAACTAGGCAGATTAGGATCCTTGCCGTGTACTCCAATACGATCCGAGATGTCCTTCTCTAACACGCCCCCGCAGTCTGAACGAGGGAGAGCATCGACGTGAAGACTGGAACGAAACTCACGAAACAGAATGGTCGGCAGTCCTTTGGTGAAGATGTCAGCAAACTGAGATGATGACGGCACATGAAGAACTCGAACTGTACCAAGAGCAACTTTCTCTCTGACGAAGTGAATATCGAGCTCTATGTGTTTAGTACGCCTATGATGAACTGGATTTGCTGAGAGGTACACAGCGCTGACGTTATCACAGTAGACAATGGTGGCGGTGTCAATGGGTCGATGTAGCTCCTGTAGTAGTTGGCGAACCCAACAAGATTCGGCACGGCTGTAGCTACTGCACGATACTCAGCTTCAGCACTTGAGCGGGACACCGTCGTTTGCCATCTAGAAGACCAGCTTATCAGATTATCACCAAGATACATGCAGAACCCGGAAGTAGATCGTCTGGTGTCTGGGCAACCTGCCCAATCGGCATCCGAGTAGGCAACAAGAGAATGAGAGGAAGACTTGTGTATATTTAGACCGTGATTGAGTGTGCCGTTAAGGTAGCGAAGAATGCGTTTGATTAGAGAAAGATGTGGTTCATGGGGATCATGCATATGCAGACAGACTTGTTGAACGGAGTAGGCAATGTCAGGACGTGTGAGAGTGGCATATTGGAGTGCGCCAGCAAGACTTCGATAGAGAGAAGGATCAGCTACTGGAGGGCCCGGTGTGAGAGGGAAGTTTGGCTTTGGTATCAATGGGTGTGGTGACAGGATGACAATCACGCATGCCAGCTCGAGAGAGAATATCCAGAATATATTGTCGTTGAGATAGATGAAGGCCGGAGGGTGTTCGAGTGACAGAGATACCAAGGAAGTGATGGAGAGAGCCAAGATCCTTCATGGCAAATTCATGACCGAGACTTGTAGTTAACTTGGAGAGAAGTGCAGGAGTAGACGCTGTGAGTATGATATCGTCGACATAGAGAAGTAAGTACGCAAGGTCTGATCCGTGCCGATAAATGAAGAGGGATGCATCAGATTTAGACTCAATAAACCCAATGGAACGAGCATAGTTTGAAAAACGTTGAAACCAAGCACGAGGAGCCTGCTTGAGGCCATATAAAGATTTGAGAAGACGACACACATGAGTGGGATGTTGAGGATCAAGAAAACCGGATGGTTGCTGGCTATATACTACCTCATCAAGGTGACCATGAAGAAAAGCATTTTTTACATCTAGTTGATGAATTGGCCAGTGGTTAGAGACGGCTAGAGAGAGTACAATACGGATGGTGGCTGGTTTGACGACTGGACTAAAGGTCTCGTCATAATCGATACCGTGTTGTTGAGAGAAACCACGAACAACCCAGCGGCATTGTGGCGTGCAAGAGAGCCATCAGAATTGAATTTGTGGCAAAAGATCCATTTGCCACTTACAATGTTGGCACCAGGAGGTGGAGGAACGAGAGTCCAAGTGCGGTTAAAAGTTAGGGCGTCGTACTCTTCTTGCATGGCATGACGCCAAGTAGGATCACGCAACGCGTAAGATAATTGTGTGGGATAGGAGAGGTAGCGATAGCTGAAAGATTTAGGCGATCAGGGGGGCCCGGTAGGCGACCGGTAGTGGATCTAGTACGGTGAAGAGGCTGGGGGATAGGACTTGGTATAGGAGAGGGATTGGGTGTGGGAGGGGTATTTGGTGTCGGAGGGGAGGGTGGTGGAGAAGGGTGGGGTGAAGATGGCGGTGATGTGGTGCCCGTGGTGGTGGTGTTTGCGGCAGCAGGAGACCATGAATTTTGCTGCCGTGCGGCAGGAGAGATGATTGGTGGTTCTGGATCAAATGGTTCAGGTGGTATGGGTGTGATTTGCGGTGTGGGTGGAGCATATGGGAAGGTGTTTTCGTCAAAGATGACATGACGTGATATGATGATGCGACGAGTCGAGAGATCAAGACATCTATATCCTTTATGGCGAGAGGGGTAGCCGAGAAACACACATTTGGTGGAGCGTGGAGATAGTTTGTTAGTAGAGGTGGAAGTGGTGTTCGGATAGCATAGGCATCCAAAAACACGTAGGTGGGTATAGGATGGTGGTTTGCCGAATAGGAGTTCATGAGGGGTTGTGAGAGCGTTGGCATTAGTGGGATGTATGTTGATTAATAGGGTTGCAGTGTGAAGGGCTTCGGCCCATAAATTTGGTGGCATGGATGCTTGGAAGAGAAGGGTCCTTATGACATTGTTTGTGGTGCGGATAGCTCGTTCTGCTTTACCATTTTGTTGGGACGTGTATGGACAAGAGAAACGTAGGAGAATGCCGTGTTGGGATCAAAGAGAGTTGATTTTTGTATTTTCAAACTCACGGCCATTGTCACATGGATGGAAAGAATGGGTAGGTCGAATTGGGTTTTGGCATAGGCATAAAGGCGAGAAAGGTGGCGTACACATCGGATTTCTTACGAAGGGGAAACGTCCAAAAGTAGTGAGTGTAGTCATCCACAATAATAAGATAGTAGCAAAAACCAGAAGAACTAGGTATAGGTGATGTCCAAAGATCACAATGTAATAACTGAAAAGGTTTTACATGAATAGATTGCGAAGGATAAAAGGGTAGCCTAACATGACGACCTAATTGACAAGCATGACATAGCGAGGATGATTGTTTAGTTGGTGGGATCTGCTGGAGATGTTGAAGACGTGACATGGTGTGGTGGCCGGGGTGTCCAAGACGGCGATGCCAAAGGTCGGTGGTGGTGGCGAGGAGAGCTTGAGCGTGTGGGGCACGGCAGAAGGAGTAGAATGGGCCGGGGCTATTGCATCGAAGAATCACGTCCTTGGTAAGAAGATCCTTCACAGAGAAACCAATGGGGTCAAATTCAATTGAGCAGGAGTTATCGAGAGTAAATTGTCGAACGGAGATAAGGTTTTTGATGATATGTGGAACCACTAGGACATTATTAAGATGCATAGATTTTGGTTGAAAAGGAAAAGTGTGAGAGCTGATATGAGTGACGGGTAGAGGAGCACCATTACCAACGATTATTTGGGTCGAGGAAGAGGAAGGGGTTAGGTTTGAGATTGTACCGTTATCGGATGCCATGTGGGAGGAGGCGCCTGAATCCATGGCCCACTCCTGGTTGTTTGGAAGCTGCATGTTCTGAAGTGCGGAGAGGAGCGCTGGATCGATTTGCTGCTGCTGAGGAGGAGCCGTCATGATGCTGTTGTTGGAGAGCTGTTGGTCGTAGGCGGTGTAGGCCTGAAACGGCTGAGGACCGGGGCGCGGTGTGAGGATGCCGGGAGCCGGTGAAGGAGAACGCCAACGTTGCTGCCATGGTGCAGAAGAGGACGTCTGTTGTTGAAGTTGAGCCGCGCGTGTAGGGAGCCCGGTCCACGGGTTGAACATCCACGGACTGTTATTGTCGCGTCCGCCACGTCCGCGTCTGCCACGACCGCGTCGGCCGCTGTAGCCACCGCCACAGCCAGGGTTGAAGTAGGGCACGGTGGGGTTGGGTTGGGTGCCGCTGTTGAAGGAGTTGTAGGAGCGCTGGTCGCCAGAGCCGCGTCCGCCCCCGGACGGTGGAGCGCGTTCGCCACCGGCGCTCGGCATGATGCTGTTGCCGCTTGCCCAGAGCGCCGTGCCGGCGGTGTTCTTGGCGTCGTTTTTCTTCTGCGCCTCCTCGAGGACGAGAGCCGAGCGCGTCTGGAGGAACGAGGGAAACGGCACCTGAAACGGAAGAAAGGTGCGGAGGTGACAGTATTGCTCGTTGAGACCGCGGAGAACCGTGAGAACCAGGGTTTCATCAGAAAAAGGCTGGCCGACATCAGCGAGAGCGTCGGCGAGGGACTTGAGCTTGGCGCAGTAGTCGTGGATGGTCATGTCGCCTCGGGGTGTGTTGCGGAATTCCGCGTCGATGGCGAGGGCGCGGCTTTTCTTGTTGTCGTGGAAGAGGCTGGCGATGGCATCCCAGATTTGCCGCGCCGTGGATCCTGGAGCCATGATGATGCCGAAGAGCTCGGTAGAGATCGATCCATATATCCAGGAGAGAACGGTGAAATCGTCTCGCGCCCAGTCGGATGTGGGCGATGTGTCGGAGGGGGAGGTTGTGGCGTCGCCGAGGACATGGTTGGTGAGGCCGTAGCGGCCGAGGGCGACGATGAACAACTCACGCCACTTGGCGTAGTTCAAATCTTTGAGATCGAGGGTGATAGGGACATGGGTTTTGATGGAGGCTACATAGGAGGAAGGGTTTTGGGTGGAGGTGTCGATGTTTTTGCCCTTGTCGGCGAGCTGGCGATCTAGGGTTTCCTGGCGAGCATTGAGGAGGGACTCGCGCTCTTTGAGTTCTTTCTCGAGCTTGGCGAGCTCGGCGGCGGAAACCATGGCGGTTTGGGGATAGGGAGAGGGAGATTAGGGTTTTTGGGAGAGGATCGGCTGGTGCTCTGATACCATGAAAGTTGTGATGAAACTAGGCTGCTCGATGGCTAGCCGCACCCCCTCTCTCGTATATTTATATGCAGATTACATGTACAAGTCCAAGTCGGTTTACAATACGTGTTAGCCTAAACTAGGCAGATTAGGATCCTTGCCGTGTACTCCAATACGATCCGAGATGTCCTTCTCTAACAAAAAGTTTCCGGAAGACTTGAAACGATGTGCCTTTTGGTTGCTGATGGGCTTAAGAGAAACGCATACAAGTTCACAGTTCACAATTTTTCTGGTGAAGGCTTCAGCATCCATATAACGAGGTACGAAATAAATATATGCCTCTACCAACTGGATGGTGACTACTATCTTCATAAATATTGGAGGTGGCATCAGTTTCACAGTTGACCAGCTAGCTGCCTGCTAATAACAGAACCCACTGATAAATGATTCATCCCAGCTAGCTCATCTTCCATTGTCGATAACATCCAAATTAAATAGATTCAACATGGCACCGTGCGCGCACATCCTGGACATCACATATATGACTTTTCTGATCGATCTGGCAGTACTAATTAATCATTTAAGATTAGATGTACAACGTCATTTGTGGGGATAGCTTATGGATGGATATCAGTTGACAATGTTCGTGTTAGTATAATTACAAGACTGCCAAACATTATATGGGTGGTGCGCGGGACGTGCATACAAGTCGCATGTAATCAAATAAAATGAAACAATTAGCGAACTAATTTCCATTTGGCTTATACATACAGTGCACCGTCTTTCATAGCCATTCGCCGTTACGAGTTGCTACAGCGGAGAGCAGGACCTAGTGTCAATCAATCCTGAAGGTAATTTTGGATCCCTCTCTTTAGCTGCCTTTGCTTTCATCTATCGATCTAAGTAGCGTGCCTATTTTGTTTGCTTCTCATGATTATAAATTACCACTCGTGTGCTCCTTGTGTAACCATCTTTGCAATCCGGTGGTGCCCTTTTCTTTAATTTTCGTCGGAAATATTTAGCTACAACGTGTGCTAGGGATGATATGTCTTTTATTTTCGTTGCAGAAAACACAGGAAAAATGGCGATGGTCCTGGATGCTTTCGCATCCTACCTGCAAAACATGCTGACCGAGATGGCAACGGAAGAAGTGCAAATTCTGCTCGGAGTCTCCACCGAGATTGACAAGATGAAGGATAAACTTAAGGACCTCAAGAACTTCCTCGCTGATGCTGATAGGAGGAAGATCACAGACAAGAGCGTGCAAGAATGGGTGGGACAGCTCAAGCGTGCCATGTACGAAGCTGCCGACATCCTTGACCTATGCCAGCTCAAGGCCATGAAGCAAGGTCCATCCTTCGTAGATGTGGGTTCTTCAACCCATTGTTCTTTTGCATGCGAAATCCCCTTCATGCTCATGACATCGGCACCCGCATCAAGGCGCTCAACGAGAGGCTTGACTCCATCAAGGAGCGAAGCCGTACTTTCAACTTCATCAATCTTGGTTCATGTGAGGACCGTACCACTAGGGTGCAAGCCTCTCGTTATGATATTCAAAGCCGTGAGACGTCAGGGGAGTTCGACCGGTTGGGTGTAGCCGTGAGAGGCTTGTGCTCGTTGATAGTGACATGGGAACACTCCCAGAATACATGGGAGGTCTAAACCTATTGCATTTGGAGCTATACTGCAGCCTAGTGCTGCTCACATCCATAGCTGCAGGACAATCTGGCACTGAGTTCGACAAGTTCTGGCATATTCAGCATGTCAAAGCATATACACCTGAAGGAGATAATATGAAGAAATGGTATGTCTTGTACACTACTAACCCCTACAATTTGGAGACAAACGTCAACCGTTCTTTCATGTCTAGAGGTAAATTGGCATTGCCGGATCATCTTAATTTGTCGATTTGCTTTGTTTATTTGATTTGTTTTCTAACTTCATCCATGTATTGGAGATTTAATATACCCCTACATTATCATTCCCTTGACTACACCGTTTCAAAGTAGGACAACAAAACATGGTAGTAATGTTAACATAGACATTACTATCTTCTTGTGTAGAGAAAAAGATGGTTGGCTATATATCATTTTGTTATGATGACATGTTGAACAATGCTATCTTCCAATTTGGATGCATTTCTCATGTTGCTAAATATCTGTTTTTCCCAATGAGGAACCTCGAGATCAAAACTGAAGATATTTTGAAATAATTACAGCTCACAAGTGGTTTTCGGATCTCACGGTGTTAAAATTGTCACAGTTGCCTTGCAAGTTAAACACTTTATGTTTCTTCTCATGCAGGCACCCTATCTTATTTCGAGGATGCACACAGATTTGAGTCTGTCTTCAAAATGACAAGAAAAACCTTTAACTACATCTGCAGCTTGGTGAATGTGCCGTCATTTGTAGATATGATCAGATACACCTTTGTTGACGAGAGGGTGCTGTCTTTACAAGATCAAGTAGCCGTTGTTCTTAGAAGGTTGTGCTCTAATGAGCCACCAGAGATCTTAGGATCCTCTATTGGTGTGAAAGAGTCAACCGTCTTGTTGGTAACTAAGATGTTCGTTGATGTTATGTGCAAGCGAGGAAAGCACCACTTGCATTGGCCAGACTCCAGCGAAATGGATAAGATCAAATCCATGTTTAACAAGATCCACAAGATGCATAACTGCTGCGGAGTTATATGTACAACTCACATCCCATTTGGGCCAGACTACAATCATGAGAAGAATGAAACCTTTCAAATGCAAGTCATCATTGATGCGGAGATGAAGTTCATGAACATCTGGTTGGAATGGAAAGGTAGCATGAATCAGTCGAGCATTTTGCACGGCGAGAAGGGTGATGTGCCGAATGGCAGCAAGCTGAAGGTAGCATTAGATGGATCAGAATTAGGGGCATACATAATTGGTGATGCAGGTTACCCTCTTCTCCCGTGGCTACTCACACCTTACCAGGACGAAGAGCTCTCAGACTCCAAGGCGGAGTTCAATAGGAGACACTCTGCAGGAGACACTCTGCAGCCACGACCAGTGCGGTGAAGGCATTAATAAGGCTCAAAGACACATGGAAGTGCCTGAATAGAAAGACGTGGTGGTCAGCCAATCAGAAAACTATAGCTGAGATGATCTGTACCTGCTTCATCTTGCATAACATAGTCATAGATATGGAGGATAATGCAGTCATGGCTAGCACTGAGGAAAATTACTGTGATAAAGAGGGGCAGTTAGCAAATGAGGATGCTGTAAGGGTGAGGGATAAGTTGTCGCAACACTTCCTGACCAGCAGGTCATCAGAATCAGGAGGTGAATCAACACAACTCCTCCTACATCTTAGTTTGCTATTCATTTGGTTTGCTATGTCCACTAATTTGTCATATGTATTTCTTCATGTTGATTCCATCCTTCATCTGTTTAATAGGACCAGTGGATGAAGAGGAGGATAATGAAGTAGTAAGACAATGAACAAGAAGCGCAGACAAGAAGGGCAGAGGAAGAGAGACAACACTAGCCAGGAGGTCACTGTCCAAAAAAATATTTTTTTCTACCGATCCTCCAGCTCCATTCTAGGTACTTCTGCTACCCGTTGTGCTTCAAGTCTTGTTATCCTCTCCATACAGCTATATCAGAGTTTTCTTATTCTTGATATGGCACTAATAATGTCCATGAGAATCTTTAACTGACTTGATATATAATAATTGCGTAACTCTGAATGGAAAATAACTTATACAACTATCAGAAATTTGCTAAGCAAAACACTACCTGTTAAATGTGTGCAAAACTCTTGTGTATTGCAACAGATTTAACTGGTGCTTCATTTAATAGCATACACAATTACAGTTAGCAGTCTTGTTATGTTCAACCCAAGTGTGTGGTCATACATCCGATAGAGATATAAACCTTGATTTGAATTTGACCAGGTGGAAGGGAAGCCTTGATCCTGCTGGCTGGAGCTTCTAAATGCATGACTGCAGAGCAGCCCTGGCAATGGAGCTAAAGACTACTTTGATGCTGCAGCATGACCCTGACGTTCAAGGTTGTAAAATGTGCAGATATATTTTGCAAACACAAGCGTAATATACTCTGTACTTTGTGGGTGTTAAGCTTTATTGTGTTGTAAAAACAACAATGTAACTTCATGGAAACTATCTGTACTGGTTTCCCATCCATGACTTATGCAAACTGAAGAATCTTGAGACATGATGTTTTTGACAGATGTTAATCTTGTTCATACAAGCTAATAGTGTTAAGTGCATTAGCGCTCGTTATTTATAGAACAACTGGGACGACTATCCAAATTAACCGTGACAGACCAACTGATTTGATACCTGGAAATTCAGAGAACTGTATGGGCCGGGGAGGTCGACGCGGGTGAGGCCGACGGTGTGGCCGTGGAAGTTGGAACCAGAGGCCGTTCCCGCTCCTCGGAGGCTGCTGCTCGCCGGCGAGTCCGCGACGAGAAGCTGCGGCCGGTGGCCGCCCCCGTTCGCCGGCGCGGCGAGCTCCGCTGCTCTCCAGCGTGCCGCTCTGGCCGGCGAGGCGACGGGGGGATGTGGCGGGAGGAAGGATGGCAGCGAGGGGCGACGACAGCCGGTATTCGAGGGCGGCATCTTCCAAGGAGAGGGTTCGCGAGCACCGGTGCCGCTGGGGAGCGGGTGGAGGTTGTGGCGCCGTCCGACGAACAGGTCAGGGGCAGCGCGACTGTCTCCTTCTGCATCGTCGACCAACGGACACTTCAAAGTGTCCAGGAAGGCTGGCTGAGGTTTTCCAAGCCACCGAAACCATGCTCACGACAGCAACTGGCAGAGCTCCGGCAATGTGGAGCACTACCGGAGGGTGCCGAAGCGCAGATGAGCTGTATGGGGAGCAACCGTCGTCTGTCACAGGGTAAAACCACATCCGGCTCCATCCAAATTCCGTTCGTTACACTGATCACCCTTTGATCCCTAATTCCATGATTCCGAATTAGTGTCTTCATTTGTTCAGTCCGTGTTTACTGAAGAATTTTCCATCTTCCCCCTCTTCCACTTCTCTATAAATAAATCTTGAATTGCCTGAGATTGTGTTTACATCGTAATGTATTTATCAAGCAATGGCAGTTGTATCTGCCACCCGATTAGATAAATAGAATGTTTTATGTACATTGTCAAGCAAAGGGAAACTAAAGGCATAAAAAAATATCAATCTCCCGGATCATGCCCATGGGCGAGAGCCTGCTGCTCAATCTCTTCCCACACAAGATGTGCTACCATGATCGGCTGGACAGCCGTGTTCTGAAAACCCGCCTATTCCTCTCTTTCCAACAGCCCCACATAGAGTAGATGAAAGCTCCGCTAGCCTCTCTCCGCTTCTCCTTCGGAATCCCAGCGAGCATGCCATTCCACCAAGAATCGATGTTGTGCCCCAAGGTTGGTGGTGGCATCCCGATGTCGCCCTTCCAATCAAAGACGTGCTCCCTAACCGCCTTCGAGAAACTACATTCAAGAAGAAGGTGTTGCACGGTTTCGGGATGACACCGGCAAACCTTGCAAATGGGATCATGCGGCCATCCTCTAATTGCCAAATTTTCAGCCGTGAGGATCTTGCCGTGCAGCACCAACCAAGCAAAAAAACGGCACTTCGGTTCCGCCTTGGCATTCCAAAGCTTAGTGGCGCGGAAAGGATCGGGCATGAGCCACCGAACTGGCATTGGTATGCCGAGGCCGCCGTGTATTCCCCTGAAGTCGTCCATCTCCACGCAATGGCATCCGGTTGTGGTAGCAATTGAACTCCCTGCATGATTGCCCACAGCGATGTGAACTGCTGTAGCTGCTCCGAGGTAGTAATATGGAATAATGCTTTTATCCAGTAAGGATAAAATGCACGCAGTACCCTATTTCACTGTTAGTAAGGATGTAAACACTGAGACCTCTGAATTACTTACGCAACAGCAACCATTCTGTCCAGTTCCACATCACTACCATTTTGAAATACAGCAAACAATGGTCACGCATAACTCATTTGATTCCCTCGCCCATATCGAGCATTTTTTCGAAACGTGGCTTTCGCCTTTTCAATGATATAGAAGAAATGAATTGGCTAGTTTATAAGGAAAACTGGCCGAAAACCGATACAACACAAAAACACAACACACCGGCCCCAAGGCTGCGTTCCAGACGAGTCGGCGGCCTAAACGCCCAAGCGATCAAAACCGCCACCCACACACCTCAACGCAACACGGCGGAGGCAAATCCGGAGCCGCCGCTCCGACGTCCACGCCGGCCCTAGGCCACGCACCCCCTAGCCGAAGACGAAAAGTGACAGAGACGCCACGCAGCTCGTCGCCGCCTACCACCAACTCTCCACGGGTCCCTCCGGCCGGTGAAGCATCCAAGACGAGGTCTCAAGAGACAAATGACGCAGAAACGCTGACCTCGCCCGATCCCACATGGGATCAAGGTTTCCCCCGGAAGCTTCCAGGCTACGAAGCGAGAGACAACACCTCAACGACGTCTTCAAGAAGAACGCGGCGCCCCAGAGCGTCGCCGTCGCCTGCCCTACACGGCAATCAGGGCAAGGCTTTCGCCCGGTGATGAGTCGCAAAGCTCCCGCCCTCCAAAGGACTGGCCAGACCACCTCCGCAAACCCGCATACAGACCGCCAGCCCCGCACGGCCGACGTCTGTGGCCACCAACGGAACTAGGCACCGGGGCCTAGAACCGCCGCGCGCCGAGCCACCTCCTTGCTCGCAGCGACGAAGACCGCTATCCGGGGCCGCCGCCCCGGCTTCCGGGCACCACACCAAGCCGCAGCCTAGCAGGAGCCCACCATGGTCCGCCCGTGAACCTCCGCGAAGAAAACCGCGACGCTCGCCGTCGAAACCGTCGGAACTGAGCAACCGAGCTCAGCCCCCTCACGCCGCCACGCCTAGGCTCCCCGTCGCTTCGACAAGATGTGCTGATGTCCGGATCATCACCACCAGCCTACCCAATTGCCAAGGATAGAGCAGATCAGGCACAGCAGCCGCCACGCGAGCGGGAAAGCCACACCCACCGTCAACTCCGACCACCACCACCATCGGACGCAAGCCAATGCCGTGCACGTCGACGACCAGCCGCACTCCGAGGTCATGGCTCACTCAGGCCCAGATCGGGCCTGCCGCAGCATGCGGCCGCGCCGCCACCATGGAGCTGGCAGCGCTCCGCCACACAAGCTGCTCCGCCTCTGCTGCTCCGCAGCTCCACATCGCGCCGCCACAGCCTGCAGAGCGCGCCACGCTGCCTCTTGCCAGGGGCTGCGCTGCCCTCGCAAGAACCGGCCGCCCACGCACGCCACCGACCCGGGCCACCGCCCCGACGTCCATCCTGTGCTGCGTGTAGCAGCACCTCGAGGCTCCCTGCCGCCCTTTGGGAAGCAGGGCCCGCCGCCACCGCCGTCGAGTCCAGCGGCACGAGGCGCCCGTGGTGGTTTTGCGCGCCGAGCTTGCTCCCCCGGGCTGCCCCGAAGGATGACACGGGGTCGGGGGTCACTTGGGTGGCGAGGGAGAGGGAGGGGTGGGTGGAGGATAGAGGGCGGCGGCGGTGGAGGTCTGGCGACTGGCGGCGGCAGCGCTGGGTGGGAACCCTAGCGAGCGAACTTGTATTCTTCTTCAGTCCATATCGAGTATTTTAATCGCTGTGAAGTGTCATGGCACCTTGCGAGCATTTTAATCGCTGTGAAGTGTCATGGCACCTTGTGCGCGCCAACAGTAGCATGTTAAGTTTGCATGTTTTGGGAGCGGAGGTATTAATTACTTTGAATAAATTATGTTTAACTACCTTTGCTCTGCATCTAGCTAGGTAAATTTTTGTTCCATGTTTATCATGATTATAATTTGTTCTTTGTGTGGAAAAGAAAGAAAGAAAGAAAGAAAGGCGGCCTAGGGTTTCAACCCTAGCCGTCGCCGCCGTCGCCATCTGCATCTTCATCGTCGCCTTCGTCTAAAAATTGACGGGTCCTCACCTCCTCTAGGTGCCGCTCTGGCAATAGGACGGGTGGGGACCTCGGACCTGCGCAGGGCACTATACAAAGGTAATTAATGTTAGACCGTGGTTTTGGTTGTTGTCTTCTTCGTCAATGGAGGTGGCATCGTCTGCAATAAGTGATCTTCTGTGCTTTGTTCGTCGGCGAGATCTCCTTCCTGACGTCAATGGTGGCTTTGGAAGATTAAGTTTGTTTAGGTATGGTTTTTCAGATCTTGCTTCGCCAGATCAATCTTGGATTATTTCTGTAGGGACCCCTCTGATTTACCAGTCCGAGGTGCCCACGTTATGTAAACAGATCACGATCCCAATGATCAGTGCATCGCGATCACATAACCAACTGGTATACAGAGTTACATCATTCAAACGTACATACAAGTCTCACACAAATAAAAAGTGGTCACATGACCAAGCCTGCAATCATCGTCACGCAGGACGGAATTAACTACGATATAGCGGAAGCTTTTGGCTAGCGCCGGCCCTCGTCACAACCGGACGCATTCCCACAGAGCAGTTGACCGGTGACACTCAGTTGGCGTAGTCGTCGGCGTACTCCTCATCTTCAGCGTAGGTCTTCTCGATGAAAATCTGGACATTGGAATATCCAGGGACACAGCCATGAGTACAATTACGTACTCGCAAGACCACCAGGCTTAAGTTTTCATGGTAATGCAATAAAAGCGTTTTCGAAAGCTGGGATAGATGCTATATATAACTATAGGGCTTAACTTTCGCAAACGATGCTTTTAGACATAGAGAATACAACATCTCTATATCTTTATTGAAAAAGGTATTGGGAGATATAATTCTCCTTCTTTTAGAAATGACAGAAAACCATTTCCACGTTCGAAAACACTTTTGAAAAACTTTCTTCAAAACACTAGGATAGGGATGCCCCTTTCTCTTTTCCGGGTTCCGACTGGTTGACTCCCCGAGACCAACCATCTTCTCCCAAATTCCGTACCTCCCAGGTACCTCCTTGATGTCTCCTTTCTCCTTTGCCGAAAACAGTTTCTTTTTAAAACATAAAATGCCCATACGCCTAGATCGGTGGCCTTTCCAACCGTCCATGACCGAGGACTCGGCTATTCGAATAGATTTACACTCTGCAGAGGGGGTACACTTTCACCACAAGATTCGGATGGTCTGCCGTGGATCAACCACGGACTGTACAGAGACAGCATGCACACATCAGACGGCCGATCCTAACTTCCACTATGTCAGCGCTAGCATAAGAATATCCTCTTCGAGTGGGTTTGTTCTCCCCGGCACCGAGTGAGCTAGCCGTATCGATCCGGTTTCCCCTAGTCTCACACCGCCATGACAGGAGACCCACCGTTGCTTCCCGGTGGCACACGCAGTCCACACTTTGTATGCCCATATCCAGCATTCGGTTCCGGGGACTCTAACCCCTTCTAGCCAATTGAGGAGTATTCGAATACTAACACCAACAAGCTTCCGCTAAGCCCGTGCCCATTTTGGGGTAATGTGGTTGTACGGGTTAATTGTTCGGGCGGCCGCTAGGGCAGTACTTTGTTTTCAAAAACATCTCCACCTCCGACTGCTCCCAGCAGCTCGGGTTTTCACAAACTCTCCGAATGCTCCCAGCACTTCGGGTTTTCATAAACATCTCCATTTGCTCCCAGCAACATGGGTTTGATAAAATACTTCCTCGCCGATCGCTCCCAGCGACTCGGGGTTTTCCTCTGAAAACATTTTACCAAAGACCAGGCTCCCATCCTATAGTCTTGAGATAAAGATATAAGGATATACTACCAGAAAATATAATTTTCTTGATGGCACCTTCAGTAGAAGGCTTCTCAAGTAAAGATCTATTTTTATAAACCTATTTTATACTAGTAGATATCTTTGGCCAAACAATATTTTATAAAATAGTTTTGGGTGGCAAAGTGCCACAGAAGAAATAAAACATGCATTACTTTATTTTGAAAACAAAACATGCTTGTAAAAATAATAGGATTTCATTAGAGTGGTGAGGTGACTTGCCTTGCTCAGCAAAATTGTCCCTGGTCTGGTTCTCCCTCGTAGGCGGGTTCAGCTTCCACTTACTGCTCCTCCTCTTGCGATTCTATCGTACCGGAAAATTAAACGTGACTACCGTTAATTCTAAGTAGCGGGTTGACAACAATCTAAAGTACTTAAACAAAACAGCAAGCATTGCACAAGGCACTAAACTATCACTCAAAAGCAGACAACTTACTTAATTGAAACAGCAACAAACAACAAGTCCATATAACTAAGACAAACAACAAACACACCTAAGCATATATACACAACAACCCTAATAGTTACAAAGGTGGTTTTAACTAAACCTTAAAGCAAAACTCCACTTAGGGTGGTTAGGTCACTTAACAAGGGCTGTTACCGTAGTTTAGGAAATACTTCAGACAAAAGTATCTCTTTAGTTTTCAGGAAATACTTCAGACAAAAGTTAAGTTACTAATTATTTTCTATTATTAAATTATTCCACCAAGTTAGGATAGGGACATTAACAAACTACTCATGCTAGTATTAAACTTAAGGACTACCAAGTTCAACTAACAAGGCAAACATATCAAACCACACAACCTTGTTTGGCAACAACAAAACCCTTTATTATTTGTTTACAAAATAAGGTTAAGGTGATAATTAGACCACCTTTTTGAATCACTTTCAATTTTGTAAAACTAAACATCACTAATAAACTTAAAACAACCAGTAGCTAAGAAGAACTTTATTAGTGAAGTTTACTTTATTCCAATAATCATGTAATTAAGCAAACAAGCATGATTAATTTATTTTATTTCCTTAGGCACTAATAGCATTTTACAACTAACTTCGTTTTGTTTTTACTTAAGCACTAACAGTACTAACATATTAAGAACAACATTAGGTAGTGATATACAGTACCAAATCAATTCACAAACAACAAAAGTAACAAGTTCATAAATGACCAAATATTTATTTTATCATTTTTAATAGGCAGAAAACACCATTTTTTAGAGTTTATTAAGTCCAGGGTGTTCTGTTCAGCCAAATTTTATGAAAAGCTAGATTTAGGTTCTTTGTATGAATTAGAAACAACTGCAATTGGATTTAGTCCAAAATCTTATTCACAGAAAATTAATTAAATGCTAGAAAACCCTACTGGTCCAAACTTCAAACACAAGCCATTTCAAAACTAAGCATCACAAACATATGAGGTTAATTTCTACAGAAATCCAAACTCACAGGCTTTCCAAAACAATTGGATTCACAAAATTTGGATTCATAAAGCTCTAGATATTAAGGATTTAGTGAAAAAGTAACTTTTTACAAGATCAGATCCAGCACACACATAAAAACATATTTTTGCAAACGGCCAGTGCCATATGGTTAAGAAAACTCATATGAACGCTACAAAATTTGAATCACACAAAAAGCATGCTCGAGGAATAAATGGTCGATTTAAACCTAGGGGACAGTTTCTGCCTACACAGGAAAAGATTAAAATCCTGATACAAAAACAGAAACGGGCCAGATCTGAGCAAAGATGGGCCGAGCAAAGCCAGGCTGGCCCAAATCGCCCAGCAGGCGCCCTCGTCTCCTTCCTCTCACGAAGAGAACAGGGGCAGAGGCAGCCATGGCGTCGAGCTCGGAAAGCTCACCTAGGGCCCGTTAAAAATAAAGCTGAGCGTCTGGATGGAACGTGGAGGTCATGGGGAGGCCGGGGGTGGCTGTAGTTCTTGCCGTTGAGCTCCCGAACGGCGGCAAGGTCGAGGGCAGCAGCGGCGGACACGGGACGGCGGCGTCGGCTCCGGTGAACCTGGGACCAAAACAAGGGGTGCATGAGATGGAGAAGAGAAAGGGGATCTCGTAGATGTAAAAATGGCAGAGGATGGTGGTCTGTGTCGCTCGCGAGCTTCCCGGCAATGTGGCGGAACCGACATAGATTTCTTGCGTTCCTCGCCGGCAGAGGACGAGAGAGCTTGCTCCTGAGCTTGGGATGAGAGAGTGGACGTGCAGGAGTGTAATGGGCAAGCAGAGCGTGCGGGAGAGGTCCTGTGGCTTCTTATTCTCGAGGGCGTCGGTCTATGGTGCACGGGGTTCACGGGAGAGGGGCGGGATGCTCGGGGCTGCGCCATTGGTGGGCCTGGGAGGTGCAATCACGTCGTGGGGTGGCCGTTAGGGTTTGGGGGCAGAGAGGAGCGAGGGAGTGAGCATAGCAGAGCTCGATGGTAGGTGGCCGTGAACGTCCTCCGTCACGCACGCCAGGTGCTCGACGGATTCCTGGCGGCAGTGCGGGGCAGGGGACGTGTCGCGAGCATGTCCGTGGGGTCGAGGGGGAGCTAGGGAGTGGCCGTGGCGAGTGGTGCTTGCCGGGGTGCTGAGGTGGCGGCCGTTGGTGTGGCCGTCGACGTGCTCGGGTGCCATGGGTTGGGCGAGCTGGGCGTGCTGCAGGAGGCGAGACAGGGGGTGAGAGAGTGCGTAGGGGGTACAGGCACACACGCCAGCCCACTGGTTGGAGCGAGGGAGGGGTGCAGAAGAAATCATGGCCATGCACGCAATGATGCCCTTGCCATCATCACTCCTTCTTCCTCTCTCTATTTTTTTTTTTTTTTTACAGAAAAAAAGAAATGGTAAAACGTGCCAAGGGAGTCACTAGGAAGGTTAGGGATAGTTTGGCACAAGTTCTACAGGTTTATAAACGAAAATTTAAAAGTTTTGGGCAGGTTTAGAAGTTGACAGATTTTTCAGAAAACTGACAACCTGAAGGTCACAAAACCATCATGGAGGAGTGACCAAATGTCCGAGAGTATCAGGGATAAGAGTTCAGAGGTGAAGTACAAACTATGTTTATCACAAAAGTTGACAATGCACCACTGAATAGGAAGGTTTGGAGGGTTTTGCAAGAAGCTGAAAAGAGAATAAAATAACAGGTTCAGAAAATTCAGACTTAGAATTATTCTAAGTCCCAGGAAACTGTCATCCTGAAGGTAACAAAACCATTATGGATTAAGAGTGTTTAAACCGTGAAAAGCTTAAAAAAACATTAGTATGAGAGACAAGATGCCAAGGATGGATGAGGTGGTGGACCATTGCCATAAGGACCAATTTTAAGTGTCAAAACAAAAATGTCAATAGGCTATAAAATACTGGGGTAAAAGGTCACTGTTTTGATTAGGCCACCAAACGACCATGGATATCTAGAAACACAAGTTCCAAATGAAACAAGATTTGTTTGGATAGATAGAAAAGATATAATATAAGATAATCATGCTCGTTTGTTTCCAAAATTCCCATAATAAATATAAAGGTGAGGTTTTAACAGAAAAGAGGATAGGTCCAGAGAAGGTTCTGTCAAGTTTCTTCAAGGTTTTGAAATAGTATTTGCAAATATTTTTGAATAGAGAGCTCATATAAGACCATAGTAATGTTGGGTAACTTCATAAAGAATTTTGGAAATGTTTTTATTCACAAAATAGTTTAAAATTCCATTCTCTAATAGCTAGGAAGATAGCTAAAGACATGACTCTAATCTCTGATCCTTTTTATAAAGTCCTATTATTTGTAGGTTTCAAACCAATTAAGCCCACACACACTCACAAACAAACAAGTATAAACATTCCAAGATAAACATAAGAAATGATCACACCTCTAGCAACTCACAACAAGACAACAAGTTCAATCAAACAATTGTGTTTACAAAGCAATTTCCCAAGTGTTTTTTGTGAGTTGGTGATCAAGCAAGATCATGACATTATCACCAAGAGGTAGGGTTTTAAGTATGTTGTGCTCACAAGGTTACTATTAGGTGCTAACAAACAAAACCAACAAGGTACCCAAAGTCAAACAAAGCAATGGGAAGTGAATCACAAGCATTAGTGAAGCATTTTCAAAAAAAAGTTTTTGTTGGTCCTGATTTTTGGCTCTCTAAAAACTGTGTTTTTCTGACTTCCCAAAATTGGGGCGTTACAATTTCTCATGGTTGCCGCGAGGAGTTTTGTCCTCGCATTATCTATCCCGGCTACTACGTCTTCGGCAATGGTGATTCGTTCTCTCGGCTCCCAACGACGTCGACAAAGTGGCTCGGTTATTTGTCCCTGAAATATCAGTGGTGGTGCTCTTGCCGATGTTGATTGATTAATTTAATGGCTGCGTGCGTGCACAAAGGCTTGGCATTGCGGCTCAAAATTAAAAGGGGAGAAACTTCGTTGGTATTCACAGGTCTGTGGTTTGGTGTTTTCGGCGTTGTTCTACGGCTGCCTTCAGGAAAGTACATGATTGTGTCATGAAAGAAGAAAGGGTTAAAGATCTCATAGATTTGCTCGTCTCTTTTAGTATTGTTTTTGTAATCGATGCCATCATGTACTCTTTGTTGGTTTAATATATATGAAAAATTCAAAAAAAAAAAATCGTTCTTTGTGTAATCATGTTTTAGCTATTCAGTCCTTCCTTTTTTCTATACCTTTTTTGCTAGTCATCATTTGTAGATACAACGCATAGTGTGGGGACTAGGGATGATATGTTGGTTCATCCTGTTTGTTACACCAAAACACAGCAGCTAAAATGGCGATGGTCCGGCCTGGATGCTTTCAAGAACCACCTCTCAGATGCTGATAGGGGAAACATCACCGACGAGACCGTGTGACAGTGGGTAGCGCTAGCGCAGCTCAAGCCATGTATGAAGCTGCGGACATCCTCGACCTTTGCCAACTCAAGGCCAAGAGCGTCTGTATGCCGAGCGCTTTACTAGCCCGCTCGTCATACAGACTTATGTGCGGAATGCTGCGCTCGGCAAACGTTTAGCCGTCGGCAAACGCCGTGATTCTGGTAGAGCGTGGATTAAATAGTTCTCTCAGCTGCACCACACCGCAAAGTTTAGTGATCCAATGCAAGATTGACTTGACTTTTATTCTGGTGCGCTCTGGATAGTGCGTGTGAAGAAAAGTTAAAGACGTAGTGACTTAAACATATCAATGAATTAATCGTTTGATCATTGAATAAGTAGGTAAAAATAGCACTCCCTGTTTTCCAGGAAAGTGCCGTGACACAGGCTCAGCCTGCCGTAACATTCAGAGGAACACAAGAAAAGTAGCTAACTTGCGAGGTTCATGTATTCAGATCTACAAGCAAAACAAACCAGCACGGATACACTAGTAGAAACATCACCATCCATCCGGAGCTTTGGTCCCGGCCGAATTATAACCCGGGATCAATGCACCATTGATCCCGGGTCGAGCCGTCGTGGCGCCCGTGGGCATTGATCCCGGGTCGGTTGGGACCTGACACGAACCGGGATGAAAGGGTCTTCACATGCGTCGCCGCGCTGGGCCCCTCTGGCAGGGGACCTTTGGTCCCGGTTCGTGTTACAAACCGGGATCAAAGGGTCTCCCTGCTATATATCATCTTCTTCCACCCGAGCTAGCTCGAGTTCATCACCATTTCTCCTCCATTTTCCTCTCTCCCACTCAAATTAATCCCCATTTTTTTGCACCATTTGAGAGGATTGAAGGCACCCCATCTATTCAAAGGTTAGCAACATCGTTCTTTCCTCCGGCGTTGCAACTTTAGCTCATTTCGTTGCTAGTTTAGCTCATTTCAATTTTGTAATGCTAGCAAGGTGTTTGATGAAATGCCCAAGCTAGAAAGTGTATTTGCGAGCCCAAATTAATTTATTATTTGTGGATTTTAGTGTTGTCCCCGTCCTCACCGCCGTCGATAGCCCGCGTCGTCCCGTCACCGGCACCACTTTGGTGAGCCTCTTTTTTATCTTTTATTTTTAAAACCTATATATATACTTGTATGATTTAAATGCATATTTATTTCTTGTATAATTAATTTCTTTTGTTTTTTATATGTATAGTGTCATGGTTTTGATATCCGTCCCCGTCGGCCCTCGTCCGATCTATGATTCGGATGTGGTATATTTTCATAACTATTTGTTTCGTTTCGTGTTTATCACACTCATGCCCGACCAACTTGACGTAGAGATATTTTTATTTAGGAGGTAGTTGAACCGGAAATTCCAGTCGACCCTATTGTCGAGTATTTTAAAAAGGAAAACGACGATTTGAAAGCAAAATTGAAGATAAGCGAAGATCTTTGTCTCCAATACCTAGAAGAGAAGAGTGTATTGGACTTGAAGATTGCCGACATCGATGATGCTTACGGGGTCGTCGTCGCTGCTCACGAGATGAAGATGGAGGCAATGCGCTTGAAGCTTAAAAAGATTAGAAAATATGCCATTAGTCGAGAGGCTTGGTATCATTATGCTGTTGGTTCAATAGTTACCTTAGTTGCGATTTTGATCGCATTTGTTGTTGGATTTAAATTCTTTAGATAGTTGTATGTTAGGTTCAATTAATGTATGTTTCATTAGAACAATGTATTACATTTGGGCACTACTCTACTTTGGTTTTAATGTGATGAACTTGTATTAATTAATTTGGTCAGTACTATATATTTATGATGTAGTGTAATGGTTTTTGATATATTTATATAATGCAGATGAGCCGGCAATGGATGTACAGTGACCGACGCGGTCTCGACTTTATCAATGGCATGCATAGTTTTCTCCGTGTGGCTAATGATAACAAGCCGTCGAGTGGTTATATTCTTTGTCCATGTAGAGTCTGCAAGAATAAGCGGGATTACTCTACGTCAAGAACCATTCACGTCCACCTGTTGGAGGAGGGTTTCATGGATGGTTATTATTGTTGGACCAAGCACGGAGAAAGAGGGGTTATGATGGAAGAAAATGAAGAAGAAGAGGATAATGACACCTATCCTACGTTCACTGCAGACGGTGATACTCCAATGGGGGAAGACGAAGCTGAAGAAGAGCCCAATGATGATGAGCCCAATGATGATTTTGGCCGGGCCATTCTTGATGCACGGATAAACAGCGGAAGTGAAAACGAGAGGTCGAAGTTGGATAGCATGTTAGAGGATCACAAAAAATTGTTGTACCAAAATTGCGAAGATGGCCAGAAGAAGCTTGGTACCACGCTGGAATTGCTGCAATGGAAGGCAGAGAATGGTACAACTGACAGAGGATTTGAGAATTTGCTGAAAATAATAAAGAAGATGCTTCCAAGGGATAACGTACTGCCCCCCAGTACGTACGAAGCAAAGAAGATTGTGTGCCCTCTAGGATTAGAGGTGCAGAAGATACATGCATGCATCAATGATTGCATCCTCTATCGCGGTGAGAAGTACGAGCATTTGAATGCGTGCCCGATATGCGGTGCGTTGCGGTACAAGATAAGGCGAGATGACCCTGGTGATGTTGACGGCGATCCGTGCCCCAGGAAGAGGGTTCCTGCCAAGGTGATGTGGTATGCTCCTATAATACCACGGTTGAAACGTTTGTTCCAAAACAAAGAGCATGCAAAGTTGTTACGATGGCACAAAGAAGACCGTAAGAAAGACATGATGCTGAGACACCCCGCTGATGGGTCGCAGTGGCGAAAAATCGACAGGACCTTCAAGACGTTTGCAGATGACGCTAGGAACATAAGATTTGGTCTAAGTACAGATGGCTTTAATCCTTTCGGGGAACAAAGCTCCAGTCATAGCACCTGGCCTGTGACTCTATGTATGTATAACCTTCCTCCTTGGTTGTGCATGAAGCGGAAGTTTATTATGATGCCGGTGCTCATCCAAGGTCCGAAGCAACCCGGCAACGACATTGATGTGTACCTAAGGCCATTGATTGAAGAACTTTTAGAGTTGTGGAGTGACGAAGGGGTACGTGTGTGGGATGAGCACAAACAAGAGGCATTTGACCTACGAGCGTTGTTGTTTGTAACCATCAATGATTGGCCTGCTCTTAGTAACATTTCAGGACAGTCAAACAAGGGATACAATGCTTGCACGCACTGTCTAGATAAGACTGAAAGTATATATGTAGGCAACAAGAATGTGTACCCAGGTCATCGTCGATTTCTTCCACCTGAGCATCCCGTAAGAAAGAAAGGCAAGCATTTCAAATGTGAGGTTGATGACCGGACGAAGCCTACCTGCCCTGATGGTGATGCTATATATGAGATGGTCAAGGATTTAGAAGTAATCTTTGGAAAGGGTCCTGGCAGTCTATCTGTTCCGAAAGACGCCAACAAGCGCGTACCCTTGTGGAAAAAGAAATCCATATTTTGGGAGTTACCCTATTGGAAAATCCTAGAGGTTCGCTCTGCAATCGACGTGATGCACGTGACGAAAAATCTTTGCGTGAACCTGCTAAGCTTCTTGGGTGTGTATGGGAAGACGAAAGATACACCGGGTGCACGACTGAACCATCAACATATGCACGAGAAGACGAAAGACGACCAACTTAATCCAGAGAAGTATCAAGGTCCTGCCAGCTACGCTCTTACCAAACAAGAGAAGGAGATCTTTTTTGAAGTCCTGAACAGTATCAAGGTCCCGTCTGGCTTCTCGTCGAATGTGAAGGGAATAATTAACATGGCAGAGAAAAAGTTCCAAAACCTGAAGTCTCATGACTGCCATGTGATTATGACACAATTACTACCGGTTGCATTGAGGGGGCTTCTACCGGAAAATGTTCGACTACCCATTGTGAAGCTATGTTCATTCCTCAATGCAATTTCTCAGAAGGTGATCAATCCATTGACTCTAGGAACTTTACAGAAGGATGTTGTTCAGTGTCTTGTCAGCTTCGAGTTGGTGTTCCCACCATCCTTCTTCAATATTATGACGCACCTCATAGTTCACCTAGTCGAAGAGATTCAAGTTCTCGGTCCTGTATTTCTACACAACATGTTCCCCTTCGAGAGGTTCATGGGAGTCTTAAAGAAATACGTTCATAACCGTGCTAGGCCTGAAGGAAGCATCTCCAAGGGTTATGGAACAGAGGAGGTCATTGAGTTTTGTGTTGACTTTATTCCTGACGTTAACCCGGTCGGTGTTCCTCAATCGCGCCATGAGGGGAGATTGCGTGGAAAAGGAACACTAGGAAAGAAACAAATATTTTCTGACTGGGATTCTTTCAATCGAGCACACTACACAGTTCTACATAATTCGAGCTTGGTGGCTCCGTATATCGAGGAACACAAGAATACTTTACGCTCATTAATGGCTGAAGAATGCATTGAAAAAGAACACTTGAAGACTTTCTGCGGGTGGTTGCACACACGTCTCATTAATGACAACACTGTCGAAGAACAGCTAAACTTGTTGGCCAGAGGACCATCTTCGACTATATTGGCTTTTCAAGGGTACGAGATAAATGGGAATACATTTTACACGGCCGACCAAGATAAAAAGAGCACCAACCAAAACAGTGGTGTCCGCTTTGATGCATCAAACAACAATGGGACAAAGGACACATATTATGGGTACATAGAGCAGATATGGGAACTTGACTACGGACCTTCTTTCAAGGTACCTTTGTTCCGGTGCAAATGGTACAACCTGGATGGTGGGGTAAACGTAGACCCGCAGTACGGAATGACTACAGTGGATCTCAAGAATTTTGGGTATGACAACGAACCATTCGTACTAGCCAAAGACGTGGCTCAGATTTTCTATGTGAATGACATGTCTTCCAGACCAAAAAAAAGAAAAGATAAGCAAGCGAAGACATCATATGATGAGCCAAAGCGTCACATAGTTCTTTCAGGGAAAAGAACTATCGTGGGAGTGGAGGACAAGACAGACATGTCAGAAGATTACAACAATTTTGAAGAAATCCGGCCCTTCGCAGTGAAAATTGACCCAAGTCTCGCGTTAAATGGAGAAGCTTGTCCATGGCTACGGCGCAAACAGAAGAAAGTGACGGGTAGAAAGTTGAAGAAGATTGTGTAATGAGGAGGATGACGACGACGATCCGTATGCATCCTTACAGTCCGTTTTATGAAAAGTGTGAGTGATGTGTAATAATGTAACTGTGTGAGTGAAACGATCCGTATGCTTCTTCAGTCCCGGTCGGTTAGAAACCTTTATGTGATGTATAGTAATGTATTAAAGCATTAAAGTCGTCGTGAGCAGCAAATCGACCTTCGATCCACAGCGGCAAGACGTCTCTGATGATCTACGACCGTCCCAAAAAGTGTTGGGAATGTCGCAGATCATCAGAGCGCCTTGCCGCTGCTTGGATCGGACCGAGGGGCATGGCTACCACTTCCACCACCACCACCACTCCCACCTCCTCGGCAATTCATCATTGCGTCACCCTAATCCAGTGGCTGGATTCAACCTACCTGAGGGCTTGTGTTTCCAACAGCGTCGTTGTGTTGTCATTGTTCACCGACCTACAGGAGGTGGCTCCAATGGCTGGCCGGTGAACAAGGACGAACACAATAATGCCAAGGAACATGCCAGCAGGTAGGCTAAATCCAGCCATTGGATTCGGTGGCGAAGGTAGAGGCTCGTTGTGTGCCGTTCGCTGCAGGGACGCCGCTATTTATAGGCGATTAGAAAGTGTACCTGTGGATGAGGTGGGAGTGGTGGTGGTGGTGGGGAGTGCAGATCCAACAGCTCACAATCCCTCAAAAGAAACACACCCCTGATCCAACGGCTCACAAGCGCTTGAAAGAAACACACGATCCGTGTGCTTCTTTAGTCCCGGTTGGTAACATCCCGGTTGGTAACACCAACCGGGACTAAAGAAGCACACGGATCGTGTGTTTCTTTCAAGCGCTTGTGAGCCGTTGGATCAGGGGTGTGTTTCTTTTGAGGGATTGTGAGCTGTTGGATCTGCAGTATCACGACCACTTCGTGATCCACATGACCCGGTTGGTGTTACCAACCGGGACTAAAGAAGCACACGTACCCTATATATAGCCCCCCTCCTCAGACAGGTTACTCACACACAAAACATTCCAGCGTCACTCGGAGAGGCATCTTTGGG
Organism: Poa pratensis; assembly: GCA_947311845.1. Classification (NCBI taxonomy): domain Eukaryota; kingdom Viridiplantae; phylum Streptophyta; class Magnoliopsida; order Poales; family Poaceae; genus Poa; species Poa pratensis. The sequence continues at coordinate 31,560,804 of CAMZMU010000099.1, forward strand.
CAACCAGCGGCAAGACGTCTCTGATGACCTGCGACCGTTCCAAACGGTTGCAGATCATCAGAGATGTGTTGCCGGACGGTTGTAGATCATCAGAGACGTCTTGCCGCTGCTTGGATCGAAGTGGTGCTCAAACACAAAACATTCCAGCGTCACTCGGAGAGGCATCTTTGGGCAACCAGTGGCAAGACGTCTCTGATGACCTGCGACCGTTCCAAACGGTTGCAGATCATCAGAGACGTCTTGCCGGACGGTTGTAGATCATCAGAGATGTCTTACCGCTGCTTGGATCGAAGTGGCGCTCAAACCTAGGACAAGGGTGCCGCGTCGTCGAAGGGGAAGGGTGTTGCGTCGTCGAAAGGCAGGAGTGATGCGGGAGGCTGCGTCGATGGTAGATGAATTTTATTTTTCTAATTTGCAGAGGTTTCGCCGGAGAAGGTAGGCACTATAAGATTTTATATTTTATGGCTCCACCAGGTGCCGCCGAACCTCCACCTGTCTGGTAACACCAACCGGGACTAAAGGCGGGCTTCGCGGTCACGACTCGTGTCAGTCACACGTGTCCGCCAGCGGTAACCGTCGCTTTATAAAAGAGGATTGCAGAATAATTCAAAGCAGGGAACAGTATTGTCCTCACTTTACAAAAACATCATCGATCAAATATTCAAAAGTATCACGCATACATCTTTATTTAATCCATAATACATCACGAATAATATAACTAACTTTTGCCGGGTCCTAAGCCGCGAGGTGCTGAGCGGCCGGCGGCTTGCACCCAAAGATAAGGAACCATCACTGGGGCAATACTCACATGAGGAGGATCCCTATGAAGTGTATACCACATATTGTCATGCACCGCTTGCGTATCCAACCTAACCAGGTAACGACGGACGTGCTCGTCCTCCTCTCTGATACGGTGACGCACCTCCACCTCAGGGGCCGGCGGCCTCTGCACCGAGGCTGGCCCACGCGACGGCCACCAAACAAGATCCGGGTCGACGACGTCACCCGGATTCCTCACCAAACTACGCGTCCCGGAAGACACCTCCCAGTGCCAGCCCGGCGGAGCCCAGTCCCGGACACTGCCCGGTTCCAACAAATGGGTGGTCGTCATCGATTCCCGCCGAGATCTGAAAAAATGAGCGGGGAATTTGATCAAACAACTAAGGTGCGTGCAACCTAGGTAGGGGAGGGAGAGGGCAGCACCTTGGCATGGGGACGGAGGGGAGGTCCACGGTGGTGTGGAGGATATATCGCGGCGCCGGCGGAGGCCACGGGCGTGGAGGAGGGCGTCGAGCGGCGCAGACAAGGGCGGCGGCGGCGCGGATTAGGGGAGAGAGCAGGGGCAGGCTCTCAGGTCTCCCGGCCCCTGGCCTTTATATAAGGAGGAAAGATAAACCTTATCCCAGCCCCCACCAACCCCACCTTATCCCGGCCCCTGGCCTTTATATAAGGAGGAAAGATAAACCTTATCTCAGTCAAAAATCAAATTTATCACGAAAGCAATTAAATCAATAGATATAAAAGAAAAAGAAAACACAAATAGAAACAAGAAAAAAAAGGCCTTTCATATATATTGGACCATTTAAGTTAAATTTTAAAAAGAAACTAAAATAACAATTCAAAAACATGTAAAAGAAAAACAAAACTACAAAAGCAATTAAATTAATAGATGTAAAAGAAAAAGAAAACAGAAATAGAAATAAGAAAAGGAAACAAGAAAAAAAAGAAAAACACCATTCATCCCGGTTGGTAACACCAACCGGGACCAAAGGCCTGCTGGGCTTCGCGCGCAATTTTTCGCGGCCCAGACAGACCTTTGGTCCCGGTTGGTGTTACCAACCGGGATGAAAGGGTTATCCATCCCGGTTCGTGGCTGGAACCGGGATGAAAGGTGCTTTACGCGCGTTATGTGGGGTTTCGGTCACCAATTTTCTCTATCTCCCCAAATCGAACCACGCCTAGGCGAAGCCCTGCCCGAGCGCCGCCGTCGCCCATCGCCCCCGCCGTGGTGACGCCGTCGCCCATCGTCCCGCCGTGGCCACGCGCGTCCTGCTGCCGGAGGCGCCCGCGCGGACTGCGACGACGCCGTCGCGCGCCCTCCCCTCCCCTGCGCCTCGCGGCCCGTGCTCTGCATCGCGCCCCGCCGTCGCCCTCCCCTCCGGCCCTTGCGCCTCCGCCGTCATCGAGGTAAGTCCTCTCCTCTTCTCCCCGCCGTCGTCCTCTCCTCCCCTCCCCGTCGTACGGCCGCGGGACGCGCGGTGGCGCGGGATTGGCCGGGGCGCCACTGCGCGCGATTTCGGCCCGCAGGTCGCCGTGCCGCACCGTGCCGCGCCACTGCTGGGCTTCGGGAGGCCGCCGCCGTCGTGGTGCAGCCCGTGGCGCCGCCGTCGTGGTGCAGCCCGTGGAGGCCGTGCCGCGCCACTGCTGGGCTTCGGGAGGCCGCCGCCGTCGTGGTGCAGCCCGTGGCGCCGCCGTCGTGGTGCAGCCCGTGGAGGCCCTTTTTTGACTATGAATTTTGTTGCTATTTTTTTTTACTATAAATTTTGTTGCTATTACTAACTTTGATCAAACATAGCAACAAATTTTGCTATGAATTTTGCAAATTGATTAAGTTGCTATTACTAACTTAGATCATAGGTGTTATATATGAATTGCTATGAATTCATATGTAGATTAAAATTATTCATGTGTAGATTAAAATTAGATCATAGTTAGTAAAATCATTGATCCAAATCATTCATGTGTAGATTAAAATTGCTATGAATTTTAGATGTGTAGATTACAATTGCTATGAATTTTAGATGTGTAGATTAAAATTCCTATGAATTTTAGATGTGTAGGTTACAATTGCTATGAATTTTAGATGTGTAGATTAAAATTGCTATGAATTTTGGTGTCATTTAATTAGAAAATATGGAGATTCATGTGGAGATTACTTAAACAACAAAATTGTAGAGATTATTTGTTATTTGTTCATATTGTGCCATTTTGAATTAGGGCCATTTTAAATCATGTAATAAAATTATTTGTTCTTTGTCATCTTAAATAATTTGTTCTTTGAATTAGTGTCATCTTAAATTTATTCATATTCTTGTTTAGATTAAAATTTTATGCCATTTTGTTCTAATTAAGTTCATGTGGAGATTAAAATTGATATGAATTTTGGATCCAAATCATTGATCTAAGTTATAGTAAAATTTGCCATCTTGTTCATCTTGTAAATCAATTTGCCATCTTGTAAATTTGCCATCTTGTAAAATTGATATGAATTTTGCTATGAATTTTGCTATGAATTAAGTTCATTTTGTAACTATAACCAAAATGAATTATATAGTTAAAATTGCCATCTTGTTCATCTTGTAAATCAATTGTAGGCTTTCTTCTTTTGCAAATTTGAGATGTAATTGAGCCATGGATTTGAGTGTCATTTAATTTTACATATGGATATTCATATTCTTGTTACAAAATTGATTGCAGGCACATTAATTGAGCCATGGATCCAAATTGTCCGGACGACTTCGGCATAGACGAGGAGCGTGGAGAGCCATTGGATCCACTTTTTACGGGCCTCGGCGTTAGAGACGAGGATCGTGAAGAGCGAATGTGTATGATTATAGCAGGACGTGCAGCCGCGCCTGTCGGTGAAGAAGACGTTGTGGCAAATTTAGAGGAATTCAGCTCCCAATTTCTCAATGACTCCGGTGAGGGAGCAGAAATTTGTGTAGAGAAGGAAGTGGTAGTAACAAACTCAGGCGAGGTATATATTAATTAAGCCTCTGTTGATCGATGACATAGCTTAATTATTTGATCCTGCGGTTATTAACGAATCTTTTTTTTCTTTTAGCCCTCTGGAACAAGCAAATCATCTGCATCTAGAGTGTCGAAAGGGTCGAAAGGGTCGAAAGCCATGAAGCCTCGAGGCCCGTCGAAGCCGATGAAGGAGGGTCAAAGGGTAGTGATCGACATAGTTGATGCTACTGGCCAACCAATGCAACCCTTAGAGTGCCGCCGCAAATTTATAAACCAATGCGGAGTTTTAGTTAGGGACATGGTACCGATCACATGTCAAGAATGGCATCCGCGGAAGGACGGGAGCAACACTTGGACTTATGTCGACGACCAAACAAAAGATTTGTTTTGGGAGAAGCTCTTGACAAAGGTCACCCTGCCTCCAGAAGTGACAGAAAACGAGAAGTGGATGGAGAAAGTCAAGGAGTGGACTCTTGGCAAGGCTGCCGAACAGTTCCGAACCCACAAGAAAACTATATGGAAAGATTATTGTGAAGAGAAGGAAAAAGATCCTGAATACACTCCAGTATTCACCGGAGCACAAGTGAAGCTAAACGACCAGTGGCCCTTATTTAAAGAGCAAAGAGAATCGGAGGCCGCTGTGGCCCGATCGGAAAGAAACAAGTTAAATGCTGCGAAGAAGGAATATCACCACACTTTGGGGGCAGGTGGCTACAAGGCTGCCGTGCCTAAGTGGGAAGCATTTGAAGCAAAACTGCTTGATGAGGGGAAGATTCCACAGACAGCGGGCTGGCCCGATAGGTCCAAATTTTGGTTGTTCGCGCATGGCGCTGGGTTGGACCCTGACACAGGGAAGATTGTTGCTCAGGGAAAATGGGAGGCAAAGATTAGGTTTATAACCACAGAACTTGAGAAAGCAATAGAGCAAGTTCGAAATGGAACCTACAAGGTCGACAGAGAGAAAGACGAGCTGTCACTCGCACTCGGGAATCCTGAAAAAGTTGGACGAGTACGAGGTTATGGATACGGAGTTACTTGGGCACAAGGTTTTCCGGCAGACGCTCACACTTATAGAAGCCGTCAGAGAAAGAAAAAGGAGGAGAGCGACCGGTTATCGGCATTGGAACGCAAGGTGCATCAGCTGTTGCAAAGTCAGCAAAGGGAATCTCGTGTGCAGCTAGAAAGTCCAGAAGTCGAAGCCGCCCTATCTAATCAGCAAAAAAGCAGCGTGGGTTCCACGCAGATGGAACATTCTGAACTTGAAGCGCCGCCGACTCGATACCCCGTGGATGATATCACGGAGAAGACAGAATGCGAGCTACATATGGCAATGGGCAACTTGTCCTTCAAGGTGGCGGTCGGCTATGCTTTACTGAATGAACCTGGACCAAGGTACCATCTCGGCGGGATTCCAGCTGGCTATGCTATTGTCGGGGTGGATGACGTTGTGCCGTTATATGCTAATCTAAATCTTGACATTCCTGGAGGTGACGGCGAGAGGACACTAGGAGATGCCAAGAAGTCCATCATTCTGTGGCCAAAGAAATACATCTTGTTTCCAAATTTGCCGCCGCCAAGGCCACCGACTCCTCCAAGTAGCAACCCCCCACCTCAAGATCCACCCTCCCCACGTCATGATCCATCCCCCCCACCTCAAGATCCTCCCTCCCCACGTCATGATCCATCCCCTGCACCACCACCTCAAGATCCATCCCCCCCACCTCAAGATGCATCCTCGCCACCTCGTGACGACTGTCGGGAGCCCAGCCCGAGTCAAGAGAGAGTGCGCTCTGTTTCGCGGAAACTAAAGATCCCGTCGAAATATACAGAGAGGTGTGCTTTAAACTTCCCGCCAGAAACTCGAGAGGAACGTGAGTTGCGAAAGCCTCTTCCAAAGAGATCCTACGACTTGAGTCCAGAGGAACTCGAGGAGTCGGTGGCAGCTGATGTGAAAAAACAATTGGCACCGAAACGGCACATGCGAAAGGAGGTAATAGCACCGGGAAAAGTGGCACAATTTCTGAAAAATCTATCGACTGGGCCGGCACGGCCGCCTATTCTGCGAGACGACTATGATCGTACCATTGAAAAGTTAATTAGAGAACGGAATTTGCAGGAGAATGAGGCATGTCGCCAAAAGAGGGAGCAGCAGCAGATGGCAGCTAAAAAGGCCCAGCAGGAGAAGGAGGCTGCATTTCGCCAAAAGAGGGAAGCTAATAAGAAATCCGGGAAACAAGTGGCCCAGCTCGGAGAACAGGCAAACCAGTCGGTCCCCGCGTTCAAAGTGGTGTCCGATAAGGAAATACAGCAAGACACAATTCTCATAGAAAACCCCAAAGAGTATATGTATGCATGGACATATGCCTACGGGAAGCCCTTGGTCAGACCTGAGATGGTCAAATCTCTGCCGACACAATTGCGACGTTTGCATGAGTGGTACGAGGGAGCCGTAAAGGGGCACCATGAGTATTTCCACGTTTCATATAAGAAAGACCATTATTTAGAGGATAACGCGATGTATGTGCCGTTTGACGAAATATTTCAGTTATTCAATCAAGACTCCCTCGACAAAGCCATCATCAGCTGCTATTGTTTGTAAGTGATTTATTTTATGCAATTTAATTAAGTCTCTATCTCAGCTCGTTCGTTGCCAATTATCTAACTTTATTCTTTTGTACGCTATTATATATGCAGAATGAAGATCGTCGAATGCAGAGACAACGGAATCTATAGTTTAGGGTTCATGGACCCATATTGGATTCATGAAGTAACCGTAAGGAACCATCCCGAGGACACCGAGCATACATGCTCCAATATCTAGTGAAACACCATACATGTGAAGATATACTTCTTCCTTACAACTTCAAGTGAGTGTTACCGTACCTTCTACATATTCTACTTTGCTTACTCGATGTTTAGTGTAACTCATGGACATATAAATGTGTGAAGGAACCATTGGATTCTGGTAGACATTAGACCTGAACAAGCATGCGTTCAAGTCCTGGACTCGTTAAGGAAAGATATGGACGATTATATCAACTTGCAAGCAATGTTTCAGAGGTAACTTCAGTCATTATCGCTCTATATATCGATCTCTTTCGTTCGTTCAAGTCCTTTGATTTTTTCTTTTGCCGGCCAGGGTTTGGGAAAAGTTCATTACCGAGGTTCGTGGGACTTGGAAACCGCACCTGTTTTGGTATGAAACCAAGGTAAGTAGTAGTACTATATATATATGTCCGCGCAACTTTTAAATTCTAGTTTCAGCACCATTATCATGCTTGATTGTTATTTTGATTAAATTCTATTATTTGTAAAGTGGTGTCTGAGGCAGGCACAAGGGAATAATTTATGTGGATATTATGTTTGCGAGTACATACGATCTTTTGTTCATCAGCGGGATAGAAAGCTCAGAACAACAGAGGTCTGTATACACTCTCGGCAATTACTTCATTACCATATTTGTGTTCATTTCCATTTTCACATTTTCTGATGATTTCACATTTTCTTATTGATTAGATGGAACGAGAGAAGGACAAGCTCATACCAACGAAGCGCCTTATAGCAATTCAAGAGGAATTGGCGGGATTTTTGAACAAGGAGGTCCTGAAGAAATCCGGAGAATTTTTTCACCCTAGAAATTATTTTCTGCCTCCAATGTAATTTTGACGTGATCTCGACGTGAGAAACGTGATGTCGGTGTGTGACTTAATTATATATGTATCAAAACGTATGTGTGTGACTTATATGTATGCATCACGCGCGTGACATCGATCGATGTGTCAACTTTATATATGTGTGTGACTTTGTATGCGCGACGTGATCTTAATTAATAGGAAATAATTAAATGGAAAACAAAAAATCGAAAACCCTAAAAAATAAGCAAATAAAATACAAAAGATGCAAACCCTTTGGTCCCGGTTCACGAACCGGGACCAAAGCTCCCCCCCTCTGCGCGCCCAGCCGCGCCCACGTGGAGGCCCATCTATCCCGGGTCGTGGACACCCGGGATAAAAGCCACCCCCCCCTCTAGTCCCGACCATTTAATCCCGGTTGTAAAACCGGGATCAAAGGCCCTCTGGACCCGGGATAGATGGTCTTGTTTCTACTAGTGATACAATTCCAACAATGAAGGCTTGGGCTCTAGAAGTCAATATTAGCTGTATGAACTGACTGATATATATAAATCAATGTTGTGGACTATAAGAGAGCAAGCCTGCTCCAAAAGTCATCTCCTTTGAAGTGACTGCAAATTTATAACTATGGTATGATATGAATCGGAACCACTATATTATCTGAAAATAATATATGTTGGTGGTTCTACGCTGTAACTCTAATTAGCTCTGAAATGACCAAATCAAATCAAACTACATGTGCAGCAGCACTCATACCAGTGCAATACGAGACATGTGACATGACTCATTAGCTCAGAATTGACTAATCAACGCAAATTCTATGGACTATAGACCGGTCCAAAATGGGAAACAGATAACATAACTTATTATGGTCAAAGAACGGACATGAATATGTCAAATTTATAGCACATATATAGGATGATAGTCTTACACGTGTACACGACGAGACATGTGATATAACTCATTAGCTCAGGATTGACTAACCAATGCAAATTCCATTGACTATAGGATTCATAATCGGTCCAATATGGGATACAAAACGCCGAACAAATACATACGGCAAATTTGCTTGCGTACGATACGACACGACATGTCAGCCTTGCTTGCACAAAGAGCAAAACGCCGTCTTCTTCCTATTACCTTGCCCGTCAAGTTGCATCTCACAAATTCTACTTTCACTCTGTACTTTTGTTTCTCTGCACATCGACGATCGAATACCTCCGTTACTTCGCCATCCTTGGTCATTGGTCGCCCACCGGCCACTGCTCGCCAGCCACTGCTGCTTCTTGGTTGCCGCCGCTGAGGCTGCAACCATGCATGCTATCTTCCTTTTGGGACCGCGTGTGTAAGCAAACAGTGCATCGCTGATGCCCTCGTTTTCGTGTCATTCGAGTCCGAGGGTAGTTTCGATGTGGCAAAAAATTTGACCGGCTGCATAGAGAGCCAAGACTGGGTTTGGGATGGACAATTAGCATAGGACGGAACTGTCGTACAATTATCGTACGTGAAACATCGTGTGTGAAGCAATTTCAAAACAAATAACATAGCTTATTATGGTCAAATATCTGACTGGAATATGTCAAATTTATAGCACATAGATGATAATCTTACACGTGCAGACAAGTCATCAACTCATTAGCTCATAATTCATAACTGCAGTAGGATGGTAATGATTCACAAAAAACATGTCAATTTCACATAACCTACACAACTATTTAGTTGAGCTTACCTGGAAACGGAAATGTATGAAATGGATTATCAACAATTAGAATATAAGAAAAAAATATTATCAAAATATATGTTGAGGTGAATCTATGGATATTGATATTGATTTGATATTTCAGGCCTTCATATTATTTATACAATTTAGTAAATTTTAAAAGGTATTAATTTACTTACTCAAATACCTATTTGACCAGGGGGGTACTATATGTTGAACAGTCATGTTCGTTTGCTTGGAGGACAAAATGTGCATTATTAATAGTCAACGTAGGAAAGAGTCCCACTTGTCGGCACATCACATGCATGGACGGTGTCTCAACACAGCACACCCGTCAAGTCAATCTGATCACTGTCAATGCGTAGCCGTGTACTTGTCTATATCAAGGTTTGCGTGACTACAAGGTAAATCATAAATTTCCTAGTTTGGACTGGTGAAGGTTATCCAGAGATGCTTATCTAGACCTAACTCATAAATTTCCTTTGTGTCCTGCCGAACAGGTTAATCTCTTCCATCTTTATCTTTACTAGCAAAATGCCCGTGCGTTGCTACGGAGCATACTGATAAACTGATTTTGAATAACGCATTCATTTGGAACAAAATATTTGGTGGATGATTCATCAATCTACTTAGTCAAGACACCCATTTATCTGTTTGAACTCAAGTAAATCTTTGCCCATAGATGTTCCAATAACCTCCAACGACAAATGAGAGAGTTGAATACCCCTGCATTACTTGTTGATGAAAACAATTGTTCATATTCAAAAGTATGGTCAAATTTGATGGGTTATATGGGATCAAATATAATATCTGCCATTACTTTCCTCACCGGTCGTCACTTGAAAAACCTAGTCATCTTACCTTGTCATTGATTGGTCACCTTTTAAACTCTTGCAAATATATGAAACGTTTGAGATGTCTAATATACAAATGAAACGATTCTTCCCTATATGCTACAGCGAGAGATAGTTGGTGTAAGAAATGCTTTTTAAAGATGAAATATCCATGTAGTGCAATAACAATTTATATCTCTAATTATTCTTTCATGGCAACAAATATGATGTTTTTTTCTGAACACAAAATATGTAACAATGAATGTGTATATATGTTTTGGCTCCCGGGTGCATATGCACCGTTTATTTAAAATGCAATTTATATATATTTTGAAATGTCAAAAAAATTGGAAAAAAATGTTCGCGCATAGATCTTAACATGTTATGTGTTCACAAAGTCGTTTCACGAAAAACCGACATTTTTTGTGGCTTGTATAAAAAAGACAAAATTTGGTGCTAAAATAAGCCTTTTCACGACACTTTTTTTTTGTCTTTTTACACAAGGCACAAAATATATCGGTTTTTGGTGAAACGACTTTGTGAACACATATAATATGAAGATGTATCCGCGAAATTTTAGTTCAGATGTTTTTGACATTTTGAAATATGTTTTTCAAATACCGGGTGCATATGCACCCGGGTGCCAAAGTGAATTTCCGTGTGTATACAGCTTGTAAAAAAAACGGAAATTGCCTTTGGCACCCAGGCTCATATGCTCCTGTTTTTTCGGGAGCATAAATTTTTCTGAAAAACTTTTCAAAAAATTCCGAAAAAAATCATGCACGTACCTGAGTATGGTACGCACGATCGTGTGAAATTTCGCAACGATATGACATCGTGGCCGCCCTGTGCAAAAATGACAAATTTCTGATAGAAAATTCAAATTTTTGGATCTCATTTTTTGTCAGAAATTTGTCATTTCTGCACAGGGCGGCCACAATGTCATTTCATTGCGAAATTTGTCACGATCGTGCGTACCATACTCAGGTACGTGCATGATTTTTTTCAGATTTTTTTTTAGAAGTTTTCTATTTTTCAAAAATACCGGGAGCATATGCTCCCGGGTGCCAAAACGCTACTCTCATACAAAAACCTTAACACATCAGACCTGATAGACAACCCTCTTATATATTTTCTCATTTCACCGTGCTCTGCACATTAATCTATAGTGCGTTAGTGCAGTACACTGTACAAATTTAACTTAATAAATTATTTTTACAAACCACACCCGCGGTCACTTGCTTGAACATGAGGTTTCTCCTCTATCTTGCTTCCCCACCGTTCCAGGCTGCCGGCCCCTACATCGAAGGAATCCTTTATTCGAGCAACTCCCACCTCTCTGTTTATGTGGCCTTCTGCTTCAATGGTAAGAAACTTTATCATGCGAATCAGAATTTGATAAACTATGGGATTAACCATGTGAGACTGTACATAACAGGGAGAACCAAAAAAATTGATTTTGCATCAACCAAGAAAGTGCCCTAGAAAAACATGATTAGTAACGCCCTTTTTTTTAGATAAAGGGATCTTTATTACTTAAAAGATTTAAGTATTACACCCAGCCTCTGCATAACCAAGATGCACACAGCCAAAACAAGTCTGTAGTTCGAAACATAAAAAGACGAATTACATATCAAAATGAGAAATTGTAAGAACGTCTATGGTGATGGAGGGCCAATCCGCAAATTATGTTGCCATCCATGTTGGGATAAAAAGTCACTCGACGTATCCTCCAGTCTGGTACACACCTCCATAAACAGGTCTCGATGCCCCACACGTTACAACTGAGACCACGAACGGAGAGTAGCAGTAGCCCTGTAGATAACCTGCATAAGAGAACAATTTTTATCATTAAAAATCTTGTCATTTCTACATAGGCAAACCGACCATATTACGGCAAGCGCTCCCACCCTAATAATTTGTTTGAACCTATTATCCAACCCATTCAACCAATTGCCAAAAATATTGGCAACGCTTTTGGGTGGGTATATAGTAAAACCTATCTGTATGATGGACCATATAGAACTAGCAAACTTGCAGTAGGATGGTAATGATTCACAAAAAAACATGTCAATTTCACATAACCTACAAAAAATGAGCATTATTACTAGTCAACATAGGAAAGAGTCCCACTTGCCGGCCCGCGAAGTCAATCTCATTGTCAATGCATGCGCAGCCGTGTGTCTATCTCAAGGTTTGCGTAACTAGATGTTAAATCCGGTTACAGCAAATGGTCTCCCGGTTTTTTTATTTTTGATTGGTAAGAAAAATCTTGGTCTATATGACTATATATAGCGTCCTAGCCCTACTGCATTTCTCCACATACGTAGCAGCCGCAAACACACGGTCGAACTCGTGATCACCTCTGCTCATACTTCTTGTGCATTAGCTGAGACTCATCGCAAATGGCTGCCTCCTCGGCGCCGTTGAGGTTCACGGTGCGAAGGAAGCCGGCAGAGCTGTTGGCGCCAGCAGGGCCGACTCCCCGGGAGCTGAAGCGGCTCTCGGACATCGACGACCAAGACTGCCTGCGGGGGCAGGTCCCCGTCATCCAGTTCTACCGCCACGACGCGTCCATGAGCGGTATAGACCCTGTCGCGGTGATCCGGGACGCCGTGGCGAGGGCGCTTGTGCACTACTACCCGTTCGCCGGACGTCAGATTGAGCTCCCGGGGCGTAAGCTCGCCGTCGACTGCACCGGAGAGGGCGTTCTGTTCATCGAGGCCGACGCCAATGTCCGGCTCGAGCACTTCGGCGAAACCCCACAGCCACCCGTCACAGGCCTCGAGGAGCTCCTCTTCGACGTCCCCGGGTCGTCCCAACTACTGGGCACCCCGCTTCTCCTCTTGCAGGTAACGTTCATTTTCCTGACACGCGAATGCACATGACCCACGTAGGTGCAAAACGAATTGTCTACTGAATAACCGTGCGTGTCTCGTGCAGGTGACACGGTTGTCGTGCGGAGGCTTCATCCTGGCCGTCCGGATGATGCACACGATGGCAGATGCCTCGGGGCTAACGCAGTTCTTGTTGGCCGTGGCAGAGCTGGCACGCGGCGCCGCGGCGCCGTCGGTGAGGCCGGTGTGGGCGCGCGAGCTGCTGGAGGCGCGGAACCCGCCGCGTCCTTTGTTCGCGCACCGGGAGTACGACGAGGTACAGCCGGACACCATGATGATGCCGGTGGATGACACGGTGACGCGCTCTTTCTTCTTTGGAGCCAAGGAGGTGGCCTCCATCCGGTCACACCTGGCGCCGGGCCTCCGCAAGCGGGCAACCACGTACGAGGTCCTGATGGGCTATGTGTGGAGGTGCCGCACCGTGGCGCTGGCCCCTGGCGCCGACGAGGAGATGCGGTTTATCACCATTGTCAACGTCAAGGGAAAGCCGCAGAGCACGATCCCAAAGGGCTACTACGGCAACGCCATAGCGTTTCCCGTGGCCGTGTCGTCCGCCGGCGAGCTGTGCGCCAGGCCGCTCAGCTACGCGGTGCGGCTGGTGAACGAGGCCAAGGAGGAGGTGGACATGGAGTACATGCGGTCGGTGGCGGACCTGCTGGTGCAGCGCGGGCGGTCGAGCTCGCCGTTCTTCTACTCGCGCCTGCACACATACGTTGTCACGAACGTGACCAAGGCTGGGTTCAGTGAGCTAGACTTCGGGTGGGGCAGGCCCGTGTTCGGCGGAAATGCGGTCGTTCTTGGTAATCTCAGCTGCCTCAACTCGGCCAGGAACGCCAAGGGTGAGCAGGGCATCCTTGTTACCATTTGCCTGCCCGCCCACACCATGGACAAGTTTGAGCTGGAGACGGGCAAGCTGCTGCACTCCGCCATAATCAATTCCACGCTCTGAATTTACTACGAACCATGCGTGATAGAGCGAACCAGACCACGATGGAGAGCATCTATCTATATTTCTAATGGTATAACTATATGAGTTTGTTAGGTGACAGACCGAATAAGACCTCACACTGTATATGGTGTGACAAATTTTCATCCTTTTATGCTCGTATTTTTCGTTGTCCTTTATATACCTCGTATGAAAATGAATGAACGTCAAAAATACTAGTGTGCATGCATGCATGCTACTGCTACCTAAGCTCTACCAAGTGTTTCGTTTGTACTAGTGTTGTACAAATTCAAATTAAGACTCTATTTGGACCATGATACCTAGATCATTCAATAAAGCACACGTTACCCTAAAAAACTTGATAGCTAAATCATTGGCGTAAAAAACATTGCGATGTACCCTTACTCCTAGTTACTGATCCTTTTTTAAGAGTACATAGAAATCGTATGATTTTTTTATAGAAAAGTAGTGGCATAGTTGTCATTTCCCTTAGAAATATCACATTAGGTGTATAATAAATTAATAACGCTGCTCCCTCTGTTGATTATTAAAAATAAGATATGCCACCTTTTTTCAAAAATGCATATATCTAGTCAGAATTAAAATAATTACAATGTCTAATATTAAAGGGAGGGAGTATTACAAGTGACATGTAATTGATACAACTTTCTTTTGCAAGACTATATATCTCTATGTTCTCCTTGCATCTATTATTTTTTGCCGCATCGGCGATGATATCATGGCAAATCTAATGATAGGGACATAGTAAAACTCGTAACTGTTTGAAGCTGAAAGCTAGTGTTAGAGCATCTCTAGCAGAACCCGCAAAAGGCGAACCCGCAAAACACTTTTGCAGTTCCCGCAACTCGCGTTTTTTGGCTCGAAACGCCGCGCAGCGGAGCAGAACCCGTAAAGCAGAACCGCAAAACAGAATATTCTGTTTTGCGGTTGCGGGTTCTGCTCCGCCGCGCGGCGTTCAGAAACTGCATTCGCAAAACAGCAAGATAGGCATGAATATCATAAAAATGGAATGATAAATAAATTAGACCTAAATTATAAAGATTCATATTACAATAGTAGGATATTATGAATGCTCACAAATAGTTTATTACAATAAAAGTTTGAATCCTTGCCGCCGTTTTGCATACCGGTCCTCAAACTCCTTGACGGCGAGGACGGCGACCACCATTTGCTGCCGCCGGCTTGCGAACAGCGCCTCCACATCGGAGTCGTCGGAGGAGGATGAATCGGAGAGCACGAGCTCTTCCTCCGGGCTCAACTCCATCTGAAATGGGCAAGGCATACTCACTACCTACTACTACGGCCGAAATCGAAGGGAAATCGAGCGGAATTAGACTCACCGGCAGATCGCGCGGCGGCGGCGCAGATTTCCGTTCTCCGCGGACGCGGCCAGGGGAAACCGGCGGAAGGGGACCTCCGCGGCCGGGGCAGCTCGCGTGCGGCGGGGCGCCGTGAGATGCGGCCGGGAAAGGGAGGTATTCGCAGGCGGCGGCGCTGGCGGCGGCGGCAGCGAGATGCGGAAGAAGAAAGGAAGAACGCGTGGTGAAAACTCCCACCCGCCAACCGCTTTGACCAAATGCAGGGGCCCCTAGATTCGGCGCCGAAATCCCCGAAAAAGCCGTTCCGATGCGGGGATTCACGGGGCCCTGCAAAATCTTTTGCGGGTTGGACAAATTTGCGGGTTCTGTTCTGCGCCGTTTTGCGGTTTTCAATCCGCATCGGGCGGTTATTATGCGGGTTTGACCGTTTTGCGGGTTCTGCTAGAGATGCTCTTACACCATCAAATTAAGAAATTAGGGAGATGTAGGTGCAAATTGAAAGCTAATTTCAGTTTTCAATCATTTGCTGCAGCTTAATGTGTTTGACTACTTAATTTTGTGCATCGCTATCAAACACTATCCGCTAGATGCTAGTCTAGAGATTAACATGATAATAATTGGTGTTACACTATTTGTGGACCTGTAAGCGATGACAGCATCAGATAGGCTTAGTCAGCGCACATGGACTGACTGCTGCCGGATTGATTGACCGCCGGATTTCAATACGAACTTCTACCCTTGTTTATTCTGCCCTTCCATGTCTATTGTTAAATCTTAACTGTTGCCATCTTAATTTACTGAAATGAAAGGGTCGAAAGGATTTAGCTTAAACGTGGAACAACGTGGGTGCTTCATCTTCATTTTCTAGTTTGGATTGGTGCAGGTTATCCAGAGATGCTTATCTACCAAGTGTTTCATTTGTACTAGTGTTGAACAAATTCAAACTAAGACTTTATTTGGACCACGATAGCTAGATCATTGAATAAAGCTCACGTTACCCTCAAAAAATTGATTGCTAGATCATTGGTGTAAAAAACATTGCGACGTACCCTTACTCCTAGTTACTGATCCTTTTCCAAGAGTACATAGTTATCGTATGTTTTTTTTAGAAAAGTAGTGACATAGTTGTCATTTCCCTTAGAAATATCATATCAGGTGTATAATAAATTAATAATGTTACTCCCTCTGTTCATTATTATAAATAAGATATTCCACCTTTTTCCAAAAATGCATATATCTAGTTAGAATTAAAATACTTACAATGTCTAATAGTAGAGGAGGGAGTATTACAAGTGACATGTAATCGATACAACCTTCTTTTGCAAGACTTGTATCTCAGTATTCTCCTTGCATCTATTATTTTTTGCCGTCAGCGATGATATCATGGCAAATCAAGTGATAGGGACATAGTAAATCTCGTAATTGTTTGAAACTAACAACTGGTATAACACCATCAAATTAAGATATTAGGGAGATGCAGGTGCGACTGGAATGCTAATTTCAATTTTCAATCATTTTATGTAGCTTAATGTGTTTGACTACTTAATTTTGTGCAACGCTATCAAACACTATCCGTTAGATGCTAGTTTAGAGATTAACATGATAACAATTGTTGTTACAATATTTGTTGACCTGCTAATGTGAGCGACGACATCATCAGATAGGGTTTGTTAGCGCACACACGGATTGATTGACCGCCGAAATTTCAATACGAATTTCTACATTTGTTTATTCTGCCCTTCCGTGTCTATTGTCTTAACTGTTTTCATCTTGATTTTCTCAAGTAAATGGGTCGAACTAATCTAGCTTATACATGGAACGTGGTTGCTTCATCTTCATTTCTAGTTTGGATTTTTTTTGTTGAAATGGGAGCAAAGGCTCTACATTACGATGATGCACACAACATTTGCAAGTGCTATGTCGGCAGGACTTTAGTCCTGTATGTTTTATGCCAGATGTTTGGGCCAGTAGTAATCTTATTCAATCATAGAAGCTACTATATATTACTGTTAATTGCATTCCACAGAAGTCGTTAGAGTGTCAGCTCTCGTTATTTATAGAAGAAGAGAGACGTCTCTATAAATTAAATTTTTTTTTGAGGAAGGATCCGATGCATATATTAGGTAGCTCAATACACTTTACAAACAGGTTCAAAAGAAAAACAGAAATACAAAAGGACCCAGAAAAGTGCCACCTGAAGGAATCCCAATCGGACGCCCCAAGCTCCTAGACCACGCCGGAGTCGCCGTACCGCCTGCCGCCGGGAAGAAAGCGCCTCCACACCTTGTAGAAGACCGCTGAGCCGTCCACCGCCGCGCGACAGAAACCGAGAACGATGAACGAACACGGCCACAACGCTTGCTCCTCGCTTCCATCGATCTTCCAGCCGACTCGCCGTCGCCCAGGCCAACCTCCAGCAACACCCAACCACCTCCAGACATCCACTCCCCTCACCACCAAGGCCGGCCGGAGCAGAACCGCTGAAGAAGACCACCACCACTACCAGCACCAAAAGCGGAACGCCAACCTCCACCCGTAACTCCCCTCGCCACCACGGCCGGCCGGAGAAGCAAAGATGGAAGAGGGTACCCGACGAAGAACCTTCACGACCTCCCCGGCACCAAGGCCGGAACGGGGAACGGAGGGGAAGGACCACACCCAACTCGCCGACGCCATCGCCGCCGTCTTCGACGCCGCCGGGAGGCACTCACACATAGAAAAACCTATCTACACGCACGAAAGATTACCGGAGCTCCCCCCTCGCCTCCCGGTGCCTAAGCGGCGACCGGAGGCGGAGGGGAGCGGCGGAATCGCCGGCGAGAACCTTGAACCTTCGATTCGCCTCTTCTCCGCCTCTCTCTCTACTGCAGCAAAGGACACGAGGAGGAGCCAGATCTCTATAAATTAATTGTGACAGAACATAATACGGTTCCACTGATTTGATACCTGGAGATTCAGTAAAGGGTATGTGCCTGCGAGGATGTTGGCGCGGGTGAGGCCGACGGCGGGTGGCCGGCGACGGTGGGGGTGTGGATGGAGGAAGCAAGGGGCCAGAGAGAGAGCACGAGAATCTGACGGAGAGGAAGCGTGCGTGTAAATGCTGACCGGTGGATCGTCGAACTTGAATCCTGAGCGTGGATCTCGGCCAGAGCTAAGAAAAGTTGTTGGGCAACAGAAGCCTGTCGGTGGATTCGTGTTGGGTTCGGAGCCGTGGAGTCCGACTCTTGATGGCCACGTAGTAGTAGTATTTACATAAGCTTCGATGAACCAGTCGAGACTCGAGACCCATCGTATACCCGTGTTAATCTGGCAGCCGACGATCTACTAGGGGAAGAAGAAGATCATCTTGTTCGAAAGAGCGACGCACAATGGCCGCGGCGGGGCGCTGCGTCAGCTGTTGCTGCCGACGATCAGCCGGCGACTCGCTGCCGGCCAAGCCACCTTCACCGGCGGCACCACCACCAGCATGGTCCAGGTCGACATCCATCGGGCGGCGGACAGGTGCGTCCGATCGTACACGACAGGGGCTGCCGCGCGTCAAGAACACACAGAGTACGTCTTCTACCTACTGCCGTATCTCTCAAGTACATACGATCGTTATTATCTGCGAGTTCTCCAGGATAATAATTTAGTACTATGATTTCGATGCAGGCGCTTGATGCGGGAAGCTCCAAGGGCCGAAGTACTAGCGCTGCCTCTGGCGCTCTTGTCGCTCAACGGGGCAAGCCTGGCGCTCGCGTACTACGGCCCCCACGTCCCACGTAAGGGCAACCTATTGATCTCAGGTTGCACCGGTAGCCGTACGTAGCTCGAGATCCACAAGCTGTCGGAGGCTCGGACCTAGGTGATCTCGTATATATACGGTTCGATAAGTCGGGTGCTAACAACATGATAAAGATCCATGTGTGTACCGTACACAGTACGACAGGCCAGCCAGACATATCTGGTTCTATGTAATGCACTCGTGCAACTCTTTTCCGTGTCAATAACAAAGTCACCTGATAATAATATGGATACATGCATGTGCACGGCAAGCCAGCAAGGCATCTCTGATTCTATGTAATGTACTACTTTTTTTTTGAACAACAGGTAAAAAATTGTTCACATGTTTTTTTTCTCGTGTATATAACGAAACCCTAGATCGAACGAGAATCCTGTTTACTTTCCTCTTACTTACCTTGATTGGTCGTCACTTATGCATGCTGTTTTATTGATACGGGGTGAAAGAATAGATTCTATCGATCTCGTACTATATGGGAGATTACAAGATATACAAGGAAACAATCAACTACAGATTCTAACCATAATGTCTAATTATATGCAAATCTACATGCACAAAGTATGGAAGGGCACAACCGAATAGGTCCCCCCACCCCACACACACAGTCACATCGGGAGATTCTCGGACGCTCAGACTCGACCAATTTAAAAACAGTGACAACAAGCGCACAACACGATTGGGGACGAAGCTGAGGTCAAACTCGATATGTTTAGTATGTTGGCCTTAAACCAGATCCATGGACATGTATAGAGTGCTTATTTTTGTCATGGAAGACAATTGTGGTGTGAGGTAGATGTCTATATATGTAGTTCCAAGAGAAATTGTCAAAACTAGCTTGCTTCTGCAATGGTACTTAGCCCCGATTCTGGAGTGAGACACTCGTGTGTTGGCGTTTGGAGGACCAAGACACAAAGTTAACCGAGAAACACAGGGTAACTGGATGTCCTGTGTGAGGCCAGCACAGGTGCTACACTGCTACTCCTGTATCCCGATCGCGTTGGTTGTAAGCAAGGGCGGACGTACGTAATGCCCTTGTAGCCTGGGCGCTTGCCCAGAGTTAGGTATCACACGCCTCAAGCGCCGGGGCCTAATCCATTATATTGCTTGTTACACGAAACGGACACGGAGACTGAGAAAATACGCTGACGGAGGGCCCGTTGGGCGGACTTTTCCTCTTTTTTTCCTATTTATTCTTCTTTTTTTCTTCTATGTTTCCTTTTTCTTTTACTTTTTTTTTTCTTTTTTGAGTTTTATTTTTTTCAACTTTTAGGATTTTGAACAAGAAACCCTTGCGGCTTGCGCCGTTGGGCGCCCAATGTCCATCCAAGCAATATGTGCGGCAGATTGACCCAGCGCCGGTGGCAAACATAACCGGCGATCAAAACCCGATAAGGGACGATAATGGGGGGTATTGTCACGGGTTGACACTACAGAAGTCATCTCATGATGAATTGGTCGAAAGTATTAAGCTAGCTGATTTAGGATATCTGGGACGAGATTGGTACACACAATGTACCCAGCTTCAGTCCCTCACGGTGAAGGTAAAGATCTACTCATATTTAAATTATTTGATGATGATGATGATCTCGAGTTACAATGTTTAGGTTTGCTCCTTGTAGTCGTGATTGCTAAAGTTTGAGCGGGTGCCCTTAGGGGGCGGCTCCAGGCTTACAAGGTTACCCAGAGTCTACTAGGTTTTCAATCTTTCCTTCCAACTTAGAACAACATGCTGTATCATGGCTTCATCTTTGAGTCGATTAATGTGAGCCGGCGCAACTTGTACGCCTAACCCCACGGAAAGGGGATGGCTGTTAACAGGTCATGTTCCACCTTTATCTTGTGGGCCGTCTGTCTCGCTTCGCAGGCCTACCCTGTTGTGCCTAGTTCAATTTAAGGGTATTCAAATGCATATCCAAATTTTTTGACTAAAAACTACATATATACAGTACATATGACTATATGAGGTATATGTATGAAAAACCTGAAAACAAGAGTACATATGACTATATGAGGTATATGTATGAAAAACCTGAAAACAAGAAGAATACTAGAATATTCTCGACGCCTGGATCGCAAAACAAACAAGTCCATCCATCTTTCTAAGTGGCCCAACTAGCTTTGGCCCAATTAGATCCATCCCCACGTCCATGCTCTGCCACGCCACGCCCATCAAGCGTCAGAACGCATCTGTTTGGTCCTTACCCGCTGATGAACCCTAGACGACGATGGTATCCCTGCCCAGGGCGCAGCACCCATTCGTCCGACTTCGCAGCGCCTCCTTGCCCCCCCAACGTGGCCGCGGCAATTCGCCTCGGCAATCGGCAGCTCGACTTGGACGGCAGGAGCAGGTTCACAGTTCAGATTACGCGCGGGCTGCTCGGAAGTTTTGAATTTTCTGAGCCGTTCATTATTGAGGTATACTAGAACTTCAAACCACCTAAGCTTTACTGTCATTTCAGTATTTTCTGTCCTCGTATTTAGATGTTGCTTCTCTGATATGTTGAACATTTGGTACTTATATAATCTTAATTTGTTCGAGTTATGAAATGTTCTAGGAATCAAAGCTGTTATTATGCTCAGATTATTCCTTCCTAACCACGTGATTCGGCAGAACAACACATCTTTTCGGCTTCGTTTGGAAACTCTGTTTTGTTAAAACCACACTGTTCCCAAAAAGAAAGGAAGTATTTGAGTGGGGTTTGACGACTATATCAATCATATACCAATCAGGCGCTTGGCAAAGGAGCCACATGTCAGGAGCGATCCCGCTCTGTAGATGTTAACCAGGTTGATCACGTAGGTGTAGTATTAGGAAGAGGCAGTATTAGGAAGAGGCACGAGTCCTAGTAGAACTAGGTTTCCTAATCCTAGTCTAAGTCGATGAGTTGTCCCTGCATGGACGTGTATTTAAGCACCGGCAAGGTTGCGTGTAATCACAACGAAAATCACCAAAGCAATAAAGAGTAGAAGAAAACAGGCACGATACGAGCCTGTAGCAATCCAAAATCTATTTCGAGTATTTTCGTTCCGTCGTCAGTTCGCAAGTCGCCGAGAGTTTCCGATCGTTCCGATCGATCAAGAGCTAGAGCTAGCTAGCACGACGGGAAAAGATCCATCAGCGATCACGATCCTAGCCTATCAGCTACGAACCCACGACGAGTGGCCAGCTGAATCGATCGTGGCACTCTAAAACCAACAATTGGTATCAGAGCCGTGTCGAGAAGACGATGGGCAAAAGCGACGACGAGTCCGTCAACAGCTCGAAGTCCATCAAGTCTGACGGCAAGAGCAACGATCCTAGCCTAGCAGTCCACATGTCAGGAGCGATCCCGCTCGTCGTACAAGCCTAGATGCCAGGAGCGTATGTATGCCGAGCGCTTTACTAGCCCGCTCGTCATACAGACTTACATGTGAGTACTGCGCTCAGCAAACACAGTGATTCTGGTAGAGCTGGATTAAATAGTTCTCTCAGCTGATAAAGAGAGCTTGGACCTCACCCCTATCCCCATCTATAGTGCAGATAGGCGTTTTCTTGGGCGAAACCGCGCGCGCCAGCTCGCCGCCGGCGATTCGCCAGATCCTCGCCCTCCGGCGGCCGCTTCGGCGGCGGGAGGACGGGGAATCCCTGGATCCCGGTGTGTACATAGTCTAGGTGTGCGTGGTGGTGTGCTAGCCGGCGGCGCTGGGAGGTAGCGGTGGCACCGGAGTGGCTTTTGGTGGCGGTGGTCTTCTCCTCCGATGGTGCGGCTCCGGTGGAGCTCCGCCGCGGATCTGCCGTCCCGCCCTCGTTCGCGGCTCCACGGAGTGCTCGAGAGGGTTTCCCCTTCACCGGAGTCCGAGAGGTGGCGGATCCGGCGATTGACGATCTCGAAGGAGTGGTTGCTGATGGCCAAGATGGTGTTGCTGTTCTTCGCGCAGGGTGGAGGTGCTTAGGCACCGAGGAGCGTCGCCTTCCTAGTCGCGCAGGGGAGCCTCCCAGTCCAAGGTTTCGGAGGTGGTGCGGCGGGTTTCGCCGGCGCAGCGGTCTGCTCGAAGACGACGACGCCGGAGCTCAGAAGGACTTTGTTGTAATTTTCTTTGTTTCTGGACTTTTCTGTGAGAATCTTGGCTGATATAACTGCGACTTCCTCGCAAAAAAAAAATAGTTCTCTCAGCTGAACCATATGGCAAAGTGTAGGGATCCAATGCAAGATAATTTGAATTTTTGTTCTGGTGCTCCGGATAGTGTGTGTGAAGAGAAGTTTAATGAAGCAGTGACCTAAACATATCAATGAATTAATCCTTTGATCATTGAATAAGTAGGTAAAAATAGCAGTCCCTTTTTTTCCGGGAAAGTGTCGTGACAGGCTAGCTAAGACTATCGTAACATTCAGAGAAACACAAGAAAAGTAGCTAACTTGCGAGTTCATGCATTCAGGTCTACAAGCAAAACAACCCGGTCACTATTAGCTGGTAACATTTAGAGATACAATTCCAACAATGAACGCTTGGGCTCTAGAAGTCACTATTAGCTGGTAAACTGACTGAAATAATTCAATGTTGTTGACTAGAAGAGAGCAAGCTAGCCTGCTCCAAAAGTCATCTCCTTAGAAGTGACAGAATTTTTTTAAACTATAGTATGATATGAATCGTAACCATTACATTCTCTGAAAAGAATATGTTGGTCGGTCTACACTGTAACTATAATTAATTAACTCAGAAATTACCAAATCAAATCAAACTACATGTGCAGCAGCGTTCATGCCAAGTACAATACGAGACATGCATGTTACATAACTCATTACCTCAGGATTGACTAATCAATGCAAATTCCATGGACTACAGGATTCATAACCTTCCAAATATGGGAAACAAATAACATAACTTATATATTTTGGTCTAAGATCTGACCGGAATATGTCAAATGTATAGCAGATATATAGGATGATAGTCTTACACGTGCAGAGAAGTCATCAACTCATTAGCCCATGGTCATGGTTCACAAATAAACGTGTCAATTTCTCATAACCTACACAACTATTTTGTTGAGCTTACCTGAAAACAAAAATGTATGAAATGGATTATCAACAATTAGTATATAAGAAAAAAATATTATCAAAATATATGTTGCCGTGAATCTATGGATATTGACATTGATTTGATATATCAGGCCTTCATCTCTACTATATAATATCGTTAAGGGTGATGGTCGCCGGTGGTACGTTTTTTAATTACCCTTGCTTTTGATCAAATTTACAGCCGCTGCCACCGCGTAAGTCAAATAAACGATTGACATCGTTCCCGTCGCCCATATGGGAAAGCCAAGAGGACCGACGCCTCGGTCGATTCCGGTCGGCGCGAAGGTGCAGGGGAGCCGAGAGGCCCGAGAGGCGGGCTGACGGCGGCGTTTCGCGACAGTCTCTGCCAATTCACGCCGGTGATCACGATCGCCTCTCGCGCCTACGAGTCCGTCTCGGTGAGGATCCATCCCTGATCCCCACCAACCACGGTAGCAGCCGGAGAGCCCCATCAGGAAGGCGGCGAAACAGTTCCTGTCGAGGACGCCTTCCTCCAACTCCAACACGAGGCGCAACATTGGCGCACACGAGGACGGCCGTGAGCAGACCAGGCTATCCAACCGGTTCGTGGCCAGGCCGTGAGCACTCCTGCATGTGAGAGATTAAGCGTACAGATTAGACAGATAGATTGGTGTGGCCTTGTGTACTTTGCTGCTATTGCTGATTGCTACCGCTCTGTCCGTGTGTTTTGCTGATGATTGCCACTTCTGCTGATTGCTTAGCTGATGCTCTCTTTTTATCCCCTGTAATCTTGTTCATTACTAGCCCGCTGTTGATAATGCTATTGCTAGGTAGGAGAAACGATGGATTTGACATGTGAATTGTTCTTTACCAACATCCATCACCTTCTTCATGTGGTATACATAGTCTAACGAGCAGTCCAAAACCCTGCCATGGCCGATTTTTCACGTGCAGCAAATTCTACTTTTCTTTTAAAAAACGGAACCGCTGTAATCTCCTAATCATGCCTATACCATCGATCGCCGCTGGCGAGGCTCACCAGAGAAGCAATCGTAGCATTTCTACAAGTCAAGGACATGTGTGTTTGAAACTGGTTGTTCAGTTCTCCGTTCAGCCTATTTCAGTTAGCCAGCTAGAATTTACTTTTCTCCATGAACCCAATCCAGTAGACACTACACGCCAAACCTAAGCCTAACCTACCAAATCTAAAGTACTCGTGTCATATTATTAAAAAACGGAACCGCTGTAATCTCCTAATCATGCCTATACCATCCATCGCCGCTGGCGAGGCTCACCAGAGAAGCAATCGTAGCATTTCTACAAGTCAAGGACATGTGTGTTTGAAACTGGTTGTTCAGTTATCCGTTGAGCCTATTTCAGTTAGTCCAGCTAGCATTTACTTTTCTCCATGAACCCAATCCAGTAGACACTACACGCCAAACCTAAGCCTAACCTACCAAATCTAAAGTACTCGTGTCATATTATTAAAAAACGGAACCGCTGTAATCTCCTAATCATGCCTATACCATCCATCGCCGCTGGCGAGGCTCACCAGAGAAGCAATCGTAGCATTTCTACAAGTCAAGGACATGTGTGTTTGAAACTGGTTGTTCAGTTCTCCGTTGAGCCTATTTCAGTTAGTCCAGCTAGCATTTACTTTTCTCCATGAACCCAATCCAGTAGACACTACACGCCAAACCTAAGCCTAACCTACCAAATCTAAAGTACTCGTGTCATATTATTAAAAAACGGAACCGCTGTAATCTCCTAATCATGCCTATACCATCGATCGCCGCTGGCGAGGCTCACCATAGAAGCAATCGTAGCATTTCTACAAGTCAAGGACATGTGTTTTTGAAACTGGTTGTTCAGTTCTCCGTTGAGCCTATTTCAGTTAGCCCAGTTGGCATTTACTTTTCTCCATGAACCCAATCCAGTAGACACTTCACGCCAAACCTAAGCCTAACCTACCAAATCTAAAGTACTCGTGTCATATTACTACATCATTTTAAGGTAAACAAGGCCAACAGAAGAAACATGCATGGTTTATTGAATATTTATCATTTTATATATGTTAATTATTACTTCCTCCGTTCCAATTTAATTGACTTGGTATCTACCAAATATGGATGTATATAGACATGTTACATGTATAAATACATCCACATGTGGTGGATACTTCCTCCGTTTCTAAATATAAGATGTTTTAGTTTTTGTCCATATTCACATGCATCTAGATGTATGTGGATATGTTTTAATGTGTATGTACACTCATTTAGTTTTGCACCTAGCCAACATGTGATCTAGTTAGAACATTTTACATTGTGAAACGGAGTGAGTATCAATTTACTTGCTCAAGTACCTATTTGACCGGGGTACTATATGTTGAACTGTCATGTTCGTTTGCTGGGATGACAAAATGAGCATTATTACTAGTCAACATAGGAAAGAGTCCCACTTGCCGGCACATGCATGGATGGTGTCTCAAGTCTCAACACAGCACACCCGCCAAGTCAATCTGATCACTGTCAATGCCTAGCCGTGTACTCGTCTATATCAAGGTTTGCCGCAAATGGTCAAAACCTTGATCTATATATAGCGTCATAGCCCTACCGCATTTCTCCATCCATCACCTCAGCTCTTCTCATACTTGTCGTGCATTAGCTGAGAATCATCACACATGACGACCTCCGCGGCGCCGTTGAGGTTCACGGTGAAAAGGAAGCCGGCGGAGCTGTTGGCGCCAGCAGGGCCGACTCCCCGGGAGCTGAAGCGGCTCTCGGACATCGACGACCAAGACTACCTGCGTGGGCAGGTCCCCGTCATCCTGTTCTACCGCCACGACGCCTCCATGAGCGGTACAGACCCTGTCGAGGTGATCCGGGACGCCGTGGCGAGGGCGCTTGTGCACTACTACCCGTTCGCCGGACGTCAGATTGAGCTCCCGGGGCGTAAGCTCGCCGTCGATTGCACCGGAGAGGGCGTTCTGTTCATCGAGGCCGACGCCGATGTCCGGCTCGAGCACTTCGGCGACGCCCCGCAGCCACCCTTCACAGGCCTCGAGGAGCTCCTCTTCGACGTCCCCGGGTCGTCCCAAATACTGGGCACCCCGCTTCTCCTCTTGCAGGTAACGTTCATTTTCCTGACACACGCGAATGCACATAACCCACGTAGGTGCAAAACGAATTGTCGTGCATGGCATATATACGTTCTATATGCAAGCGCCTTCGGTGCATGCATGACTACTGAATAACCGTGTGTGTCTCGTGCAGGTGACACGGTTGTCGTGCGGAGGCTTCATCCTGGCCGTCCGGATGATGCACACGATGGCAGATGCATCGGGCCTAACGCAGTTCTTGTTGGCCGTGGCAGAGCTGGCACGCGGCGCCGCGGCGCCGTCGGTGAGGCCGGTGTGGGCGCGCGAGCTACTGGAGGCACGAAACCCGCCGCGTCCATTGTTCGCGCACCGGGAGTACGACGACGAGGCACAGGACACCATGATGATGCCGGTCGATGACACGGTGGTGCGTTCTTTCTTCTTCGGAGCCAAGGAGGTGGCCTCCATCCGATCACACCTGGCGCCGGGCCTCCGGAAGCGCGCAACCACGTACGAGGTCCTCATGGGCTATCTGTGGAGGTGCCGCACCGTGGCGCTGGCCCCTGGAGCCCACGAGGAGATGCGGTTTATCTCCTTGTCAACGTCAAGGGAAAGCCACATAGCACGATCCCAAAGGGCTACTACGGCAACGCCATAGCGTTTCCCGTGGCCGTGTCGGCCGCCGGCGAGCTGTGCGCCAGGCCCCTCAGCTACGCGGTGCGGCTGGTGAACGAGGCCAAGGAGGAGGTGGACATGGAGTACATGCGGTCGGTGGCGGACCTGCTGGTGCAGCGCGGGCGGTCGAGCTCGCCGTTCTTCTTCTCGCGCCTGCACACATACGTTGCCACGGACGTGACCAAGGCCGGGTTCAGTGAGCTAGACTTCGGGTGGGGCAGGCCCGTGTACGGCGGAAATGCGAACATCCCTGGTAATTGCAGCTGCCTCACCTCGGCCAGGAACGCCAAGGGTGAGCAGGGCATCCTTGTTACCATTTGCCTGCCGGCCCACACCATGGACAAGTTTGAGCTGGAGACGGGCAAGCTGCTGCACTCCGCCATAATCAATTCCACGCTCTGAATTTACTACGAGCCATGCGTGATAGAGCGAACCAGACCACGATGGAGAGCATCCGTCTATATTTCTAATGGTATAACTATATGAGTTTGTTATGGTGACAGACCGAATAAGACCTCACACTGTATATGGTGTGACAAATTTTCATCCTTTTATGCTCGTATTTTTCGTTGTCCTTTATATACCTCGTATGAAAATGAATGAACATCAAAAGTACTAGTGCGCATGCATGCATGCTACTGCTACCTAAGCTCTACCAAGTGTTTCGTTTGTACTAGTGTTGTACAAATTCAAATTAAGACTCTATTTGGACCATGATACCTAGATCATTCAATAAAGCTCACGTTACCCTAAAAAACTTGATAGCTAAATCATTGGCGTAAAAAACATTGCGATGTACCCTTACTCCTAGTTACTGATCATTCAATAAAGCTCACGTTACCCACGACCTTCCTTGTCGCCGCTGCCGCCGACGAGGGCCGCCGTGGCGGCGGGCCCAGTGCCTGATGGTGCTGGAGGGCTTCGCGGCGGCGGATCACTGGCGGCGTTCGGGGACAGCGCCACTGATCTTCTGAGCGCGGGATTTGGGACGGCGATCCCGGTCTGCGGCGGCGGTGGCGTTCCCTCGGGCACGGTGCTTGCACGGAGTGTTCTTTGACCTTCTGTAGGCGTCTGCGCGTGAGGTAGGGCGGTGGCTGTAGGTACCGTCTTCGGTGCGGCCGGCGGTCGCCTGGAGGTGCATGGGTAGGCGACGCGATGCTCGCGTTCGGCCTTGCGGCGGCACCATGGACATCTGTTCGGGACGGCTACCAGCGGGACGGTGCACGCGCGTGGCAACAACAAGTGGGGGCGACAACACAGGAGAAGTTCAGAGTCTAAACTTTCCACCAAGGTCTGGCCTTAATTGGTTATGCCTGACAATGGCCTTTTTGAAGACATTGTTTTTGAGAGTGCGGACTTTTCTTCAGGGTGAAAATCTATGATCTATGATCAGGAGACGAAGGTGGTTGAGCAATGTTCCCTTCTTGGAGCCGTCGCTTTTGGAGAAGCTGGACTTCTGCTACTGTTTTGGTGGTGCTAGGTTGCTGCTAAAAGGAATAGATCACTGTAGTGTCACTACAAGAAATGTGTCAACTAGTGACTTTTCAATAGTGACCAGGGAAAATTGGTCATAGATCTATGACCAATTGAAGCCATTTGGTCATACGCAACTTTGGAGGGTCTAAAACTGAAACAATGGTGACTTTTCTTGTCTGAATAGTCATAATCTGGTTAGATGAATTGGTCATAAACTAAAAAGCTCTGACATATTGCCTTTTCTTTAGCCGCCTGTGACCAATTTAAATGGTCATTAATATTAGTGGACTGCCAACTCAGCTTCTTGCCTACGTGTCAGTGCTTAGGTTGCAGTTTTGCTTACGTGTCAGTGCTTAGTTGGCAGTTTTGCTTACGTGTCACTCCTCACCCCATCTTACAGGTGGGTCCCACCCGCCAGCCCCACCTGACAGGTGGGTCCTACCCACCAGCCCCACATGACATGTGGATCCCACCCTAAAACAATATCTATAAAGTATTTTAAAGCTTGTTCTATTTAAAAAAAATTGGTTTTGGTTCAATTAAATTTATTTGAAAAACAAATAAGTTTAAAATTACTTATTTTTAATATTTACATTTGTGGTAGTTTTATTTGATTTTAAAAAGTCTCAAATGATTTTATTAAAAACCTATTTTAAAATGACATAAAGTGTCAATTAAGCAAATATACAATATTTTGAATTTATATTTTTGAAATGTATTGGAAAAGTGTGCTTGAATATTTAAATTGATAGATATTAATTTTACCAATCTGTAGAAACAAGTTTGAAGTATTTTGGACTTTTAAAACAAAAGATATAAAAGAAATAAGAAAAACAGAAATAGAAAAAGAGAAAGAAAAAAATAACGGGCCGCCTGCCCGAACCGAACTGGGGCGAAGCCCATCTCCCCAGCCAGCAAGCAGCCCATGTTCTTTTTTTTTCTCTCCTTTCTTCTATTTTTCTGTTGGGCCGAATCTGGCCCAACTAGGGGAGGCGGGGGCCGGTCGGTCTGGTTCGGCTGCGCTGGTGGGCTAGGCCGGCTCGGTTGATTCTTTTTTTTGTTCTTTTCTTTTTATTCTTTTCTGTTTTCTTTTATAACTTTTAATTTTGAACTCCAATTTCAACCAAATAAATTTTGAAAATTTTGTAAAGATGTCCTCTGTCATTATGGACTATTAGTACTGTTTTTGCAAATAAACTTTTCATTATGAACTCCATTTATTTGATTTTTTTTAATTTCGTATGCCGGTTTCAATATACGGTCAACTCGGGGGACATGACCGTTCGTAGCTAGGGGTCAAATCTCGCAAAACTTTTGTTGTATCTCTAATGAAATAGGTACTTGTGTACCTAATATGATTTTTGCAAAAAATCATGAGAAAACTACGAGGCACCTGTAGTTCAAATTTGACCCCGTTCCAGCTGAATCGGCATGAATTTGTCTTTTTTACGAGAGGTAGATGGAAACTATTTGACACACAACCATTTGGTTATTTGTAAATACATGTGGTCTAGTATTTTCAAATAATGTAGCGCTCCTATTTTACGACATATTTTTGGTAATTGCTTCACAAAATAACCCATTTTTCGCATTCGGAAATAGAAAAATGATTTTTTCGTGAAAGGAAAATGAAAAGTTTCTTCGGCAACATTGTTCACGGTTCCAAGATACATGTTTGTGCCCAATACGGGAATATTTAAGCAAACTATACCATGAATGTGGACATAACATTCGTCATTTGGCCCTAAAGCCATGAATCTTCATA